>JAINUG010000131.1:575278-1265448 GCA_029706075.1 Aldrovandia affinis | reverse complement strand
AAAGATATGCCATATTTATTCATACCCCCAATAATTATTTTAAATAGAATAATAAAATTTAAAAAATAATCTCAATCTTAGGGAACTGTATTGTGGCCTCCCATGGAATCCTGTTTCACTGGGGTATAAAAATGAGGTAACACATATGTAAAACCATTTGTCTTCCTTAACCATGAAGACAAAGAGAGTCAGAAGAGTGCACTATTCCACTATTATTGCAATGATTAAGAAGTTTAAAACCAGTGGAGCAGTGGAATACCTGCCTGGTAGAGGACACAAGTGCATCTTGCCCCACGTGATGCAGATGGCTTGGAAGGCCAAGGGCCCAAGTTGGAGATCTACAAAACTGGTTGCTTGTGGGGGCAGAAAGTCTCCAAATCTACCATTAGATACCACCTCCATGCCAAGAGGCTTTTTGGAAGGGTTGCCATAAAAACCCTATTGAGGGCAATCAACAAAAATAAGCACTGTTGCTAAACAGCATTGCAACTGGGTATTATGGACAGATGAGATGCACACCAGCGATGGGTTTAAACAGTTTAAACAAGTAGCTCCAAGCTATCCTTTACCATGTTCTCAGAATTTAACTCAATATGTTTCTACCTCATGATGCAATTATGCTTTTTTACATTTTTTGTAATGCAGGTGTTTGGGATGATAATTTGTTTTTTCAGGGTCTACAAGTGTAATTTAATGTTAATTCATTGTTAATTTGCTTGACTTTTTATTGGTGTTTTCAATGTCTGGATCATACCTCCAATGGATTCAGTCAACTATGCTGTGCTTACAATGTTAATAAAATGATTGTACCGACACAGTATAGTTTGCATATTGTAGCGGGAACAGGGGTGTGGGGTTTCCACACAACCAAGTTGGATAATTAAACAACAGAATTAAATATAACTGGATTTTTTGGGGATAAACTCACAATTAGGGAGAGGGGAGAAATAAGGCAAACAGTCCAATATCGCAATCCATATCCGTAGTTGTTGTTCATTATCCACTGTCCAAGCCAGGTTCTCATACAATCAATACAATCGTTACACAAACAGGGGTCTGAAAACAATCCAGCTCAATCCAAAAACAATGCTCCTAATCTCCCTTCTGAGTACTTTGCAACCAGCTAGGGGCACCGCCCCCTCTTATATTACCGAACATTCAGCTGTTAAGGGTTTCCCGGTGTGTCACATTTCCTCCGGAGCTACATATACGGTTCGGGGTGAAGCCAGCTTGTTGGCTTATTTCCCCTCTACCACGATTCCCCGCACCTCCCCCGGCCATCTACCACGATATGTGAAGTCAAACTTTTCTGCTGAGGTGAATATCACTTCTTCCTTGTACAATGAAAAAGTTACTTGATGACTGGCTATATTGTGAATAGAACATATCCAATGCAATGCCATTGCCAACAAGCCGCTCAAATCCCTCCTATTATTACTTGGAATGTGGCAGGACATTGAGAAAACAAGATACTTTTGGCAATATTTGTTTATGGTTTATATTTTGATATTTTTTCAAATTAATCTCTAACAAAAATTGTAATTTCACAGTTGCCATCAAGACAACGATGCTTTTTTGTACACAGAGTAAATCTTTTATTGCTGCTATTATGAATACAGGTCATCAGATTATTAGATATGCTAAACAAATATTTGTCCATTTGTTTTGTTATTTACAATGGTTACTAAGACATTTCTAGATGAGCAGATATCTGGAGTGAGTAAGCATTTGCCATTTGAAAACTATTTTGCTTAATGCACAACTGAAGAGGATGTTTCCATTTTGGGTAAAACTAGGACACAGTTAATCCTCCTATCTCAGGTTAAAATCATATCAGATCACGGGTTACGGGCACCAGATGCACTGGCACGCTTCCAAATGCACATTACATTGATTTTTACTATATTCATTATTGCGTTTTGGGAAAACAAATCCACCTCCTCTTTGAATAATTAAAAGATATATGAAGTATCCTCCACACAGATGTACAGTATACAAATAAATATGCTACTGTACAGTACTTGACATCATCCTTACTCTCAGATCCCATAATATAATAATGTAAAAAACAAATAAAATTATGTCTTTCAGGCAGTTAATGCATTTCCCCAATTAAAAATCATTTATAAAATCCTTGATGCAGAGGATTCTAAAACACCAGATCCCTATATTTGATCTAAGATCATCTGAAATAATAATGTACGCACAAAAAAACAAATAAAATAATGATCTTTCTGAATGGTTTTAGGCAGTTAATCCATTTCAAAACCCAATTGCAAGAAAAAAAATTTTAGCGAGGCGGAAATCATTTATAAAATGGCTTTACCTTTGGCCTCATAGCCCATTTTAAGGTAAATAATTTAAAAACTGATTTAAAACTGAGGCTAATAAGTTCCTCTTCTTATTGCGGTTGGGATTCTAAAACTATTTTATAGCCCAGATAGTGTTTTATTGAGGATTGCATTTCTAATTGGGGTAGTTTTGGAAAACCAATGTGTGTTTTTGTTTTGAAACATTGTGCTAATGCAATGTGTTCAATCTGTAATACTACTACTACTACTACTACTACTACTACTTTTTACTAGGCAGCAGATGCTGTTACCAGCATTTAGCAGATGTTCCAGAGGCCAAGATGTGCATTTTGTAGAACAATCATAGCACGCGCAAGAGATCAGCAGTAATACAGCAATATTGCAGGCAGCCGCACTCATACCTGGTAACACTGGGAAGGAAAAGGTTAGTCAATTATTATTTTTAATAGTAAGCAGGGGTATTTTTGAGCAATAGGATGATGACAATTAGCTAGATGTACAGAATTCAAGTGGAGTCCGAAAAGGTGGGTTTTGAGTCTCGGAAGGAAGACTGATGTCGGAAGATAATTTCAATTAAAATTCATTAATGGACAATGGCATGACCAGAGGCGCCAGTTTCAATGTCTTTGACTGGTCTCTTCCACGTGTTGGGCCACAGAATTTGTAGGTAACAGGAAACATATGGCCGTGGCATATTTTTTATGATTCTACGACAAAGCAGTTTTATACTAATGTCAGAATTAAAATTCATAATGGACAATTAGCAGTTTCAAACTGGTCTCTTCCACCAGATAAAGACATACTTAGTTTAGATTTAAATGGGTTAGGAAATCCAAAGAGTTTTTATACATTGTTCTTACATTCAATATTATAATAGTAAAAGTAATGTTTGGACTTGAGAACACTTTAGCGATGAACAAATCCTATATGTTGACATATGCATGGGCTGGATACAAGTTGCTGGATGCACGTGTGGAGAGGTCTAATATCCACCAGTGATTGAGTGATTACATTGTTTTCAGAGGCAGTAAATGTATCTGGAAAGGGAAGTTACAATTTGTTTTTGTATATTTATAATTCCCTATTTATAATTCAACTTATAATTTATAAATCCCTTCCCTATCCTATCCCTACTGAACTATCCCTTCCCTCGTGCTACAATCGAACCCCGGCTGTAGTGGGCAACTTGTACTCCGGGCGAGTGCCTTTACCGATGCGCCACCTGGGGGTGGTTCTAGCAAGTTTTATCCAGGAATGAGTTGGGTGGTAAGTGAATTTACTGATGCACCACCAGATAATTTTCCAGTTTGAATCACCGCCTCCAGTCGGAGCACCACATACATGATATCATGATTCATCAGAATTAACTAACCATTGGTTTATTAGCAAAGCACATCCCCAGAAACTGGGTGGAATTTTCTCACATCAGAGCATCAGCCTGTCAGGCTCATAGTACCATAAGATTATGAGGATAGTCATTTCTGCTACATACAGTGCAGTTGGATAGTCACAGTACAGTACATCGCCCCTCTTCAGTCCGGAGTTCCACTAGAACCTCCCCAGGCACACACATATCCAGTGACTTCTCAAGTGCTTCCCAAACCCATGCACACAGAGACACTTGAGTTTTCTTTTGACCCAAACACACAGAGACCCTCACCACTCATCACAGTGAGTTCTCTGGTAACCAGCCCCAAGACACTCTCCAGCACCAAAGTTCTGCATGTGAAAATGTATCGTTTTTAGAGGGGATGCCAAAAATGGTGCCAATTTACAGCTTACACAATCAAATGAATTCTCACAAGCACTTACATTGTGATGTGAAGTTACACTTTTCATTGCTCCCCCGATTCTTCCATAAGTTGATGACGCTCCATGTAACTTTGTGGGTCCTTCTATGTCTGTTTGTTGACAGACTGAAACTCTGTAGTACAAAGAGCTCTCTGATGACTGGCTCTAGTTACACACCTATGCTTTCTGCAGAGTAAGATAGATGGCCTAGCGCTGCCTGTGATCAGCTGTTTCTGAGGCACTTGTTACTGTAATGTTTTACTTTTCCCCATCTTTCCAGAATCCACCCACCGAACAAACTGTGCAATTTAAAACTGTGCAAAATAAGCATTGATCTTCCACTATTGTTGCAATGCATGCAAGTGGAGTGGATTAAGTTTATTAATCCACTGTCTTTTCGCTTTATATTGACAATAGCTTGTTTATGTTTGTGCATTTTCATGCACAGTGCATTTTGCAAACCTCATGTGTAGTGTGCAGTTTGAGGTGGGTGCGATCTTTCATGTTACCATATATTCACATAATAGGAAATCAGACTTCAATGATTCCATGGTTAACTTGTGTGCAGCAATATGACCTCTGACTATATAGTACTCTAGTCAGAATACTTTGATTAGATTAGTGTGTGCTGTATTTCAGAGCTTCTAAGGGAGAAGAGTTAGGAGAAGAGTTCTCTGCCAGAAATAAACATATGCCCCTAGTCCAAACTTGTATGACCTATTTGACCTCAGGGATCTCATGAAACCATGGGCTTTTTGTTTCAGATTTTTCACCCCGTTTTTCTCCCAATTTGGTAGCCAATTATATAACCTCCCCCCACAAACTCACCGCCCGCCTCTGCAGGGCGAGCTAAATACCTCAAGGAAATGTTCGTCTCCTCTGAGACAGAACTCGCCCAACCCTGTTTACGAGGTCGCCCTACCACTCCTCGGCGAGCCCATTCCAGCTCTCCCTCCCCCCTTCCCCTGGGGCGGACAGCCAAACGCCGCCCCTGAAAGGGGCTCCCGACCAGGGCTGGTCTGGAATGTATTAGTTCTTAATAGCTGTATGAATTCTTCTATAATCTAACAATTCTTTAATAATCAGCTCACAATCTGGTTTATAAACATTGACATGCAATTACAGACACCTCCTGCCAGACCGGGCACAGATGTCCCATTCCACCAGGGGGCTTAAAAAAATTGTTTTGGTTTTATTTCCATTACAGTCTTTTGAGTTCGGAGTTTATCACATCAGACTGATCTCATGCTTGGAAAGTGGAACCACGTGGATTAGCTCTCAAGGAATCAGGGCAGAATTAAATGGTAAATTATGGAGCAATACTGTATGTGGCTAAAGCAACAAATAAGCAATAGTCTGATACAGAAGGGATCATTTTTCTGGTGTTTCGTCCCTTTTCCTTGTGCTTATTCATTTGAATGAGTTTGGTTTGAACTTACCATTTATTATTCAGAACCCTGTTTCACAGGATTGCACTACAGGCATCCTTAACAGTTGTAAACAGCAAGAGCAATGGCTACCTGATAACAATTTTGTTTTCTTTGTTGTTTTTGTATTTGCGAGCACTATAACAGATTTGACAGTGGTGATCAAGAAGCAGGACAGTGGATATGATCATTGTCATCATCCCCAGAGACAGGGTCCTTTCCCAGCATCTGTTCATAATTACAAGCAAAATTAATACAGGGGGGTAGACAAAATAATGGAAACATGAGACAATTTATGAATATTTATTAACTAATAAGTGGGCTGCCCTTTGCCTTCAGAACAGCTTCAATCCTTCTTGGAATGCTGTTATACAGTACAGTTTTGAACTGTTTCTAGTGGGATATTGGACCATTCTTCAAGAAAGAAAGTTAGTTCAGAGATGAAGGCAGTGGAAATCTACTTGCGCTTTGTTCCAGAACTTCCCATAAAGGTTCAACAATGTTTAGATCTGGTGTTTGGGGAGGCCATGGAAGGTGTTTGACTTCATCCTGGTATTCCTGAAACCACTCTTGATTCTGTTTAGCAGTGTGTATGGGGGCATTATCATCTTGGAATATGGGAACATCTTGAGGAAACAATGTTTACACCATAGAGATATGGATCTGTTATACCATAACAGATCTACCACCATATTTAATAGTTGGAAACAGGCAATGTGGGTTGAAGGCTTCCTTTAGCTTTCTCCGAACATAAACCCTTCCAGATGTAGGAAAGAGTAAAAGAAGACTCATCAGACCGTATTACATTCTTGAACTGTTCAGAAATCCAGGCTTTATGGTCATTACACCAGTTTATTGTTGCGCATTGGCCTTGTTTACAAGTGGTTTTTGAGTGGTAGCCCTACCATAAATATAAGCTTTCTGAAGCTTACAATGTAGTTTTTGTTGACACTGGGTCACAGAGGTGTAGATTCAGTTCTGTGGTAAGTCTTGAACTTAAGTTTTGATTACATAGCTCATCACCCTGACTTTGAGAAACACAGACATTCATTGAACGTGTCAAATTTGAGAGATACTGAAAAGAAAAATGAACCAACACTCTGTAGTCATGGTGGCTGTTAAATACGGCTCTACCCTTTTATCTACCACAGCGGTAAACCAAGGCCTTCCTCAGCTAATGGTGTAAGTTTTGCAAAGGCAAGTCCCAGCCTACTAGATAAAGTATCTCATGATGAAAGCTTCATCACAATGAAGGCCCTAAGACTTGCCAGGAACAGATGATGATTGCAGAGCTCAGGGCTCGAAGCTGCTACACAACCAACTCCAACGACTAATCACACAACCAGGGCCGTATCCAGGAGTCGAGAATGACTGAGGTCATGAGACCTAGCCCCTCTAGGGGGTTCGTCAAGAGAAATGTCACTAAGAAATATTTAATATAATCAGTCTACCCTTTTAGCTAATTCACTACAAGAGTAGTAGACTGTCATGATTTTATGAATGGCCACTGAAAATGTACACTAAAATGTAGCTAGCTTTGTGCCTATTACCACTGTTAATGTATGCTAGCTAACGTTAGTTAACATTAGCCTAAATTAGCCTATCACCAAGTGGTGTGTGTAGCAGTCAGCTGGACAGAGACAGCTACGTTTGGCTAGCGACTACACAAAACTACACACAAAGTAGCTATCAATTGATGATCTCTGGAGATGAATATCATTCATCTGATTATAATACAAGCAGTCAACTTTTTTTATAGTGTGAGAGATCTCTACACCTACATCATGCTTCGCTTGGCTTCAGATCAGCAGTCTGAGTCACAAAGAATTCTACAAAGAATAGTTTGTAGCTCTCTTCAGGGATGTGGGGTTCATTCCCACTGGAGATGGTGCCTGCATGGTCTCAAATTTCAGAAGGGTGATGAAATTAATCCCCCCATTCCCCTCTTTGCTAATACAATCGGATGAGACATTCCTTTTCTTTGGAAGGGGGAAAGTGACATGAATTACATGTTCAAACCTACCCTTTCCTGCAGTTATGCTTTATGTCCTTGGTCTAGATGCACACTTCCCACAGTACCTACCCCTGGTTATCATGTCACCCTGCAAACATACCGATGGTGTACATGGCCAAACATGCCGATGGTGTATATGACCAAACATACCGATGGTGTACATAGCCAAACATGCCAGTGATGTACACTTCTGGTCAAATGTTTTAGAACACCCCTATTTTCTAGTTTTTACTGAAATTTAAGCAGTCCAGTGAATAACCTGAAATGGTACAAAGGTAAGCGGCAAACTGTCAGAGGTTTTAAAAAAAAGTTTAGGTTACCAAAAACAGAAAAATAATGTACATTTCAGAGTTATAAAAAAAAAGGGTGAACATGGGTTAACAGTCACTCTGTGCAAGTCGCCGACTCTGGATCCAGCAAAAGAGCCCCAGACCATCACGCTTCCTCCTCCATGTTTGACAGTTGGTGTCACACACTGAGGAACCATCCTTTCACCTACTCGATGGCCTACAAAAACCTTTCAAAATTTCTACATTTCAAATCGGTCCATAAGACCTTCTTCCAGTCTTCAGTAGTCCACTGGCAGTGCTTCATGGCCCAGGCAAACCTCTTTTTCTTATTTTGCCATGTTAGCAATGGCTTTCTTACTGCCACTCGACCTGTCAAACCTGCAGCTCCTCACAGTTAAAACTGAGACTTCCTTACTTCTGGCTTTGGGTCTGCCAGACCTCTTCCTGTCAGTTTCCTCCAGCTTCCAACTGCCTTTTGATGGTGTAGGAAACGACTCACTGCCAAAAAATTTACATTATTTTTCAGTTTTTGGTAACCTAAATATATATATATATATATTTTACCTCTGGCAGTTTACCGCTTACCTTTGTACCATTTCAGGTTATTCACTGGACTTGAACTGCTTAAATTTAAGTAAAAACTGGAAAATGGGGGTGTTATAAAACTTTTGACCAGTAGTGTACATGGCCAAAAAGTTCAATTTTGGTCTCATAGCACCCGGTTCCCATCACAGTTCCAATGATGTTTGGCAACTCTTGCTGCTGTAGCCATGGTTGATATCTTACATTGCACATCCTTTGTATCTACCACATTTGTATATTTATTTACATTTTTATTTGATAGGGACACATACATTTTAGTCATTTTGAAACAATACAATACAATAATCAGATTGTATTATACTGATATGTTTTTAGCCATGGTTAGTTTCCAACACCAGTCCCTGGAGATTTATATACATATAAAAAAAGATATAGTTTGATTAAAAGTTGATCCGATTTCCAAAGATATATGTGCACATTAGTAGAGGCAAAATTTCACAGATTTTTATAGCAAAAACTTGTATTTTTTACTTTGTCAGGAAGTGAATTCACGTTTTTATGTAGCAATCAAAAAACTTGAGTCTGAGGATCCTGTTCTGTATCATCTTGCATCGAGCTTGAGCTGAAAAATAACTTTGCTGGTTCCAAGACATCTGCATTGTGTTCACTGAAAATACATTAGGAAAGTTTATGAGTTAAAAAAAGAGTTTGCTGACCGCTGCCAGAAGTGTAAATCACACAGAATCAAAACTGAAAGTACACTGTTGGTGAATAGTGTAGCTAAAGACAGGAGCAATAAAATTCAAATACAGCACACTAATTAATCCCTCGTTTAATGTTTACAGCTCAAAGACCACATCTGAAAGTAACACTAGATAGTCATAAAATCCAAAAAAGCAAGGAAATGTGTGTTTTGTAACAGGAAAATTAGGTTATTGTAATGTGGTGAACACACACTTTCCCTTTGGAAAACATTATTAATCTGTCCCATCCCTGTGCATTGATAGTGTTAACTCCAATTGGGGATTCCGCTCATAATTAATTGAGAAAATACAATAGCGACATGGTTCTATTTGTCACATTAGCCAGCTCTCCCTATAAGGCAGTGTTCAGTGTTCTGTTTATACATATTGTTGGCATATATATACAATATTAAAATATAACACATGCCACAACTGATTAGAACATCAGCATACATTATAGCAGGCACACAGCAGAACATTAGGGATCGCTGTATAAACTTGTGCCTGAGAAGTGATTTTGCTAATAACAGACACAAAGAAATCCATTATCTTTAGCCTCAGTGCCATCTCTTTTCTTAATGGTTTCCTCTAAACGGGAGTTTCAGTATTCAATCGCCATTTAAAAAATTATATTAATTTGATGAAGACCCAATCTTCCTTAGATTATTTCTGTTGTGTGAAACTGTATAGGATTGCTATAGTTATGCATGGATTAACTGTAGATTCCCTTATTAAATACACATTTTTACTTTCTTGCTACATTTCATGAATCTGTTGGATGCATAGATTTTGTGTGAACTCCAGCCCTATTAAGTGTGTGACCCCAACAACTGATCCAGGGTCAGTTGAGTATAATCCAAGCAGAATGTTTCTTCCTCTGTAAATGTAGTTCTAGCAGAACCTCCTGCTTATTTAACGTGCCCCTCCCGGCTTTCGAACTGTGAGAACAGGAGGTCACCAGCAAGGTGGAAGAGGTCAAACCTGGAATGGCTTTGTTTTGTATTTTGTATCTCCAATCAGGTCCCCTCGCCCACTCTACAGGAACTGCTGAGGCACAGTTGCAATGGAGAGGTCCACTGGCACCGCATTACATAGGTAGCAAGGGACTGCCCATACTTGTAGTGTGAATCCCATCCAGTCCTTCACTATTCATAAACAGTTTCTTTTTGTTGTTTGTGACAGCCATTGACTCGGTCTTGTTGCAGAAGTTTGACCTAACATATTTGTTTGTCTGTCTGTGATTTCTATCACCAGACAAAATAGAGTGACCAAGTGATCACTTTCAATAGCGGGAAAGGTCCAATCTGAAAGTGGCTTTTGTTTCTTAGGGAAGACTTGCAACCATGGTTCTGAGACTAGGTGTAAACAAAAGAAGTGTAAACAAAAGAAACAAAAACAAATTAAAAACGTGGATGAAGCTCCCAAGTGGCTCAGCTGGCATTCATCACGAGCGCATTCTAGGCCCCATAGCCTAGTCATCGCAGGCTTGACCCTGGGCCGCCATTGGCTCCCAGTGATGCACCACTTTCCCACAGGCTACCAGTTGTCAACATTGAGATATATAGCTTTCTGCAGTGTGGGAAAACATTGATCCCCAGGTGAGTGGATCAGAGTGCACACGCTTAGGCGGAGGTAGCACAGTGAGGCACATCTCGCACAACTACACCTGAAAAGCACAATATTCCAAACTGGGGAGAAAAAAGGGGATAAGAAAAAAACATGCAATGAAGTATCTCTCTCTCTAAATATATATACAGTGTGTGTATATATATATATATATTGTGGCATCACAAGGGGCAGCCCGGGGAAATGGCTGCCTGCCCCTTTAAATCGTGTGGTTGACAAGAGCCAGAGGAACTACAGCTCCAAGCAGCCTGCAGTACCCCCACCTGGCCACCAGCTGAAGCAAATGAAGCAATTGGGACTGCTGGCAGCGGAATCCAATATTGAACTCAACCAAAGGACTGATTATGCTGCATTAAGGGGGCTGAGTGGGAAGAGCGGTTGTTGGACAGCAAGCTGTGCTGCAGGCCTCATGCACTGTGATGTTTGAGTTTGGACAGGTTTTTTTTATTTTTTTTTGTTTAAGTTGTTACATTAGTGGTGAAACTTTATTTTGTGTTTAGTAGAAATCATTTATTTAAGTTGTTACATTAGTGGTGAAACTTTATTTTGTGTTTAGTAGAAATCATTTATCAAAATAATTGTTTTGTTTGAATCCTCTGCATTTCATCACTTGCCTACGACATCTGAAAAGGTCCTTGTGTGTCACCCACCCCCAGTGACACTACAATATATATGTTATGGTAAATGTGGGGGGGAAAATCCATACATTCCCCAACAGGACTGGGAATTTATAGATTCCCTGGGGAATCTATAGATTTACCAGTTGGACGGTGAATGTATACATTCCCCGCGGTTTATCTATAGACTCCCCACAATGATGCAGCTTTTTGGTAGGCGTTAACTTGTGTTTCTATCCACATTCACCAGGGAATCTATAGATAAACCGCGGGGAATTCACCATCCAACTGGTAAATGTAGATTCCCCGTTTTCCCACATTTACAGTAACACACACACACACACACACACACACACACACACACATATATATATATGATTCCCGAGAGTGATTGGCACAATAGATTGCACTCACATTCCCATCACTGCAGCCCTGGGTGAGCCACAGTCGTGAGACCGAAAACCCAGGGTTAAGCCCAAAGTTAGCTCACTAACCCACCAATCCTGCTTCGTGAAAGTGCTCTGGATCTGAACATGTTGCGTGCAATTGGCTGTTACAAACGCCACCCCTTTTGTGTGCAAGCGCTCATAGCTCGATCGGAAAAACTAGGGTTGACTAGGTCGTGAGACAGGTTAGCCATAATTGCCTTTGTTAGGCTTTGTGTAGCCAGCTAATGCAAAGATACCCTGAATATGTTGAACTTCCTTCATGAGACAGGCCCCAGGTCTCAACCCAATTGAACACTTACCAAGATCTAAATATACTATATCTAGATTATTCTTTTATTAACTAGCTGTATCCTGACAGTGACCTCAAATCAACAAGCCAAACATCTATCTCACTTCTCTAACATTCCCTTTTCAGCCAAGGTTTTCAAAGATGAGCTGTGTGTTTTGACAGTAAAAGGGTGTACTCACAGAACCATAGAGAAATAAAAGTTAATTTTGTGGTAAACAGCACTGTTTATTTTTTCCCCCTTGGGTTTAAAATTTTAAATCAGGTCAAATAAGGACGGTCTTACAGCAGAATTGTGAGCATAACATCTGTTGTTCCATGGCTGCTCTTAACCTTTTTTTTTTTTTTTTTTTTTTTTTTGCATTCGTGGTGCCCAAACTGCCACTGTACCATTCCGATCTAATTCATTACGTCCATCAATAGGTATTAAATGTAATCTACTAGGATTTAATTATTAATAATTGCCATTATTATATTGATGCTTCTTGTTGTGACATGAAATTAACAAATAAGGAGAAAACTGACTTCTCAATCTTCTTGTCTGTGACAATCTCCTATCATGCATGGAGAGAAACATTTATCTTTGTGCCTGATAACTGAAATGTATCACAACAGATTGTATTGTACTTTTATCTCCTATAATGATCCTAAAATGATAAAAAAATCTTTTTTTTATTTATTTTTTTTTTTTTTACTTTCTCCTTGTCCACATACAAAGGTGTTCAGTCTAACCATAATTCACTTTGTCCTCAGCGCAGAGATTCATTAATCAATTGCAAATTACATTTGATTCTTTCAAATTTGTTTAATTTCAACAACTGAGACTTCTTTTCACTTGGAAGTTGGACAAATGTGTAAATAAATGTGGAAAAAGTCAGATTTCAAGTTTTAATTTCAGGCTGTAAGGCAACAAAATGTGACATTTTTGAGACAGGGTGTAGACTTTAAAGGGGGAACATGGTATGTACGCTAAAGGCATCTGCTGTGCCAATGTTCGGTTCGGTTTGGTGAATACAAAATAAATAGTGGCTATCAGTGTGCAATGTGCCAGGCGGCACATATTGTTCTACTCTTTCAGTTAAGTTTTCCTCAGATTTCTCATTGATCTGGTTGTAACCTCCCTGTTCAGTTATATGGAAACACCCCTCTGAAACAACATCAATTTGTATACTGGTGCTCTAGATTTGCACTTAATTGTATAATTGGTCATGTAATTTGACATGAATGACATCATTTATTAATTGTAATTGGCACTAATTGCTGAAAATACAGTGATGCCTCGAGGATTAGAAAGGAACTGCAGCTTCTTGAGAGGTGGTGAAAACTGCATACCCTTAGTCATAGGTCATCTTTACGCTATAGTTTAAACATGTTTTTAGATCGGTCTTTGGCCAAATCTAGCTACATTTCTCTTTGCAAGTTGTGACGGGCTAGGGTCTAACACATACACTTTTTTGGGCCACGTGTTGACGCCACACAGAGGCGCTTCCCTTCCAGCGTGGGCATATAGCAGTGACATCATCTGGAGCAGGCATGGAGAGGGTGATGAGGAGCTGGAATTGGAAGTTTGTGAAGAGAGAAGCAGAAAATATGATCTTTTGAACTGGTCTCGCAGTTTGGTTTTGTTTCATTGTGTTTTGTGTTCTCGTCAGCGGATGGAACCCTGGTTTAAGCCTCAATGGCATTGTGCACATTTTTTGTTTTTATTTTACGTTTCGCTTTTTTCCAAACAAAACTGACTTCTCCTAAAATGGAGACAAAGAACAATGGCAGGCCCTAGGCAGTGGCCTTATAGCTTGGGCTGGTGTGGGCAGGACAGTTTCCTACAGCGGGGTGTGTCCACCATATTCTCTGTCTTTTTGGTTATGGAAACTACCTTGCCCCGGTTTTGGTTTATTTTTCCATATACTCGCTACACGCACTGTTAGATCTTACCCTTTTGATAATTATGGCCTGTAAAGCACACATCTTGGGGTCTAAAACCCATGGTCGTAACAACGTATACCAAATGTAGCATAGCGATCTTTCCAGTGACAACATTCCCCACCACTTTGCCTACACATATGCAAGCGCATTGAAGGCAAGATCTATGAGGGGCGTGCAATAACAGTGACAGTTTTAATTTATTTTGCTTGATTAACAATCATTTCAATTATCTGAGCAATTAATTGCCAAGTAATCCCAAAGTTCCCTCTGAATTGCCTCATGCTGTATTTTTTTTTTTTTAAGAGAGAATGTAAAACAGGCAAAACAGTTCAATTCAGTATGAACTAAACTGCTGATTTTGGACATTCTGTCAAATCATGGTTTGTATTTGATGCAATACATTAAAATGAAACAGTATTTGGAATTTGAAACTCAAACACGCCACAAGGATGATAGGCGCATGAGAAACTATTTTAGGAATTGGTTTCTTCAAAAGATGTCCCATATACAATGCAATATCTCCATCTGTTGGTAACACAAATAATAATCTTTGGAACATCCATCCATGTGTGATTTTACCCTCTATTGCATTTAATCAGGGGTCTGTGAAATCTGCTTTAGGGTTTGTGTTTACCTGAGTGTCTAATACTGTTGTTCTTTCTTCTCCCCTTGGCTAGATTAGCTTTTCTTCCCAACCGGAGCTACAGTGACAACAGCAGACGGATTCTGTCCAGTGAGCTGGAATCTCAGGACTCAGTTGGTGGGCTCTGACAGACAGAGGACAGCACTGTTCAAGAGGTCTCACAACACACACGTGGACATATAAGGATGCATGAACTGCGTCTGGTCTCAACAGTGCAGTCATTCCTCTTAAACAACTGGGTCGGGCTAAAGGTGTGCGTTAAACAAGAAATGGCTGAGAATCAGATCAGAAATGTTTTTAAATTTTTCCCATGGTGTCTTTCACAGCTTTGGATGTTACAGGAGTTATTCATAAAAAGGGACCCTTCCTGTTTATCCCTGAGTAAATATGTAAGTAAGTAAGGACCACGTTATAGAGGTCCCACAGCAGAATTTTTTTTTACATTGGAGCTCAAGGGTTATTGAAGATCACCTTACTATGAGGGAATACTGGACTGCCATAAATTCAATTTAAATCTGTGACCTCTACTACAGTAAAATCCATCCCTATATAAATTGTCACTGTTCGAGGAATGGGACTATGTTCTATGGAAAACACCAATAGAGAGCTGTGGGCTGGGTCACATCTTTCTTACCAACTTCAAAACAACCAAAGACTCCTACAAATGGTTAAGCACGAGGATCGAACCAGTGGACTGGGGGATTGCTTGAAGGCTCGGTTCTGTCCTGCAGGCTTGGCACAGGACACTTTTACAGACACAAATATACAACTATTTATTTCAATGCACGTCTTCAGCTTCAAAAATAAGGAGCAGTGATGATTTTTGTTACTATGTGACAGCCTTTTTTGAATAGTCTGGTTTTGCATTATGTGGAGTGGAGTGTAGTGTGCAAAATTTGTGTTGTTAATCATAACTATGTGCAAGAGGAGAAATATGGGAGAAGTGGAATTAATTGATACTTTACTGGGTTGAATTAGTCACCTTGAATGGACCACTTTTCTCTGCACCACTTCCATTGTGCCATGATAATACCTCCGTGTCCATTGTGTTCTCCTGACATCTAGGAGGGATTTGGTGGAGCGTAGAATAGTAAGCAGCGGTAATTTTTGTAATGCTTAGCATTGCCATGAAAGCATTTATAAATGTCCAAACCCACGGTTATATACTATCTGTTTGAGGCCATTATATATTAAAGCTTTATAATCAAGTGCAAACTGAATGATCTTTTAACACAGACAACAATGTATTTTGTTTCAGCCTTTCTAATGTTTGCCAATTCTTTAATGGTCCTCATACTTGAGGTTTAATGTGAGTCAAAGTGTAAGCGTAAAAACTCCAGGGCTCATATTAATAAAGCATCCCAGAGAGTGCTGATCTAGGATCAGTTGAGCCATTTAGCTCATAATGGATAAGGTTAGGATGCAGGCATGAGAAATCTGATAGTGGATCAGCAAACTTACTCAGACACTATATGAATGCAGGCCCAGAGCGGGACAAAGGGCCTGGGCTAACGCAAACATGCTTCTTTATGCCACATATGACACATTTTTCTGTGGGGAAAAAACACATCTCTAAAGGGTGGTTTAAAGCAGCAGATATATCGTGGTTCTGAACATTCCAAAGCAAACCTGTATCTGCAAAGCATTTGGCTCCTGTTTCTGCATTAGGTAAACAGCATGAAACAGGGCACATTCTGGGACTTCATCAATGTGGTAATCCTGACTTCTTGTTGTGGTCAGACCACAAAAACAAAGTTTAGACAACATTACCTGAGGCATCGCTTCAAGGGAATAATGTACAGTATTATGGGCATGTGAATTATTAGTATGAAGTGGAATTAATTGAGCTTGGAGAAACCATTGAGATGCCAATTAAAACTCACTGATGAATACAGCATTGTCACTTTTCTTTATTGAAGAGGCAGAGGCAGGAAAAAGACAAACAGAGATGCCACTGAGTTTTCAGCAGGAAAAGTACATGCAAAAACTGGATAAAAACATACAAGTGGAAGCATCTACTCTGGCGAGTACTGTTAAAAAAGGAATAGAATTTTAATTTGTAAAAGGACTGAAATCACACAAATCAACAGTGAACAAGTCGAGCAATATCCAACTGGGGAGCTTCTCTAAAAAGCAATATTATCCATCTGCAGCCTTGCATGTCATCTTTCATTGTATGTCATGTAGCAATCAACAGTTTCCTGGAGTGTATGTTTAGAGACGAGCACTAGCTCTGCTTTAGAGGGAATGCCCAAAGTAAATCTTGGAGCTACCAAGGCTTAACTCAACTACAGATATCTTTATTCCCCAATAGATCATTTCTATACAAACACGTTCATTCTTAAATTTGATCATATTTGACAATGAAATATTGCTTACATGGAGTTTGCTAAAATCTATTGCAAATGTCCGTGAGACTATACAATTTGAGCCTTATCCCCTGAAATGTGCGTTACCTGCACTGACCTCAGAAAAACGATGTGCAAACGAAGACAGTGAAAAGGTCAAACTAACTAAAAATAAGAACAAAGGTGTTCATGCAATCAGAAAATATATTTTGCTGTTGAGTTGAGAACAGCATCGTGGTTGGTCTTCTTGGAAAGTTCAGTCTGAGAGAATAAGAAAGGCAATCTGTTTGTCAGTAATCTGTTGGAACAAACACTGAATACATCTATTCTAAAAATGTCAGGAAAAGCAATAAAGCTATGTTATTCTGCTAAGGGGCAATGCAGGCAATTCATTCAGTTAATTGAACATCAATCCAAGTTAAGGTTCTGGGGAAATTGCACAGATCTTCAGGATCAAATGATGGGAAAAGTGGAGATATTAGTTTCAAACTCACCGTGAATTCTGAGTAGCTGCAGATTCTTAAGTGCTTATTTTCGCTGTTGAGTTCCTGAAGCGGGGTCTGGCTGCCGTCTAGGGTCCTGTTCCTCTGGCCCTGAGGAGGTGACACATAAAACAACGGCTCTGCGTCAACAAGCTCGGCTACTTAGAAAATGCACTGTCACCTGGGTTTACGTCCACGCCGTCTCTGGGCCGCTGTTGTTCAAGGGGACGTTGCATTCTAAGGGATGAGTTTAGACTTCACGCGTTTAAACACGCGTTGGCTGAGACGGGCTCCAGCTGGAACCCTTTCAATACCAGTCTGTGTCCATTTACTTTTTATTATTCGACAACATTGCCACCTAGTGGTCATGGTTTGGACTCCCAACAGTAAAGAAGCATAATCTTGTTTCATTGCTGAAAGCTTGAAATACTAATTGGAGTCTTTACACAAAGGCAGAATTGAACCCTCTATGGGACTATGGGAATTTATGCATTGAACATATAGTTACAGATACTCCCTACGACAGACAAACATGTATAAATAACATAAGAGCGGGCCTCCCGCGTGGTCTAGTGCAGCGGTCCCCAAACTTTTTTGCGCCTCGGACCAGTTTCATGCAAGACAATTTTTCCACGGACCGGGGGGGATCATTATATAATTTAATTATTACATTTATAATGTAAATGTGACTCAACTCAACTTCTTTTAAAATGCAGCTTTCTTTTTTTGGGCAGTCTTGGAGTCTTCTGCTGTAGCCTATCATCATTGGGTCTTTCCCCATTTTCAAAGAAGCTCTCCAGCAATGTTTCTTTTTTACTCATTTTTGCTAGGGTTAGCTTGTGGGCTTCATTTATTGGTGCATGGAAGAAAAAAAACTGTGACTGAGACAAGTGCGGAAAAGAGGCACAGACGGAAGTGGTCATTTTTCAAAATAAAACACCCTGCAGACTGCGATAGTCAATATAATGGAAATAAAATAACAATTAAAAAGTTTTTATTCTTTCTGTGCGGCCCAAACGATCCATGGCCCGGTACTGGTCCGCGGCCCGGTAATTGGGGACCCCTGGTCTAGTGGTTTCAATGTCCCGACGCTGGCCACGGCGACCGGGGTTCGATTCCCCGTTGCGCCAGGGTGAGCTCTGGCCGTGAATGCCACCTGGGCGGCAATTGGCTGTCCGCCCCAGGCAGGAGGGAGGGGGAGGGGGAGGGGGAGGGGGAGGGAAGCCGACACAGTTTGCTGCGCAGAGGAGTGGTTCTGGGGTGCTGGAATTAGTCGACAGCACGACGAGTACTGTCTCGGAGGAAGCAGCGATTCGCCATTGTCACTGCTGGTCACAGGGCGGCACGGACTATGAGGGAGAGGATTGAACTAAGACTAGCGGGAGTAATTGGCTACCAAATTGGGAAAAGAAAAACTGGATAAATAGGCTCTCTCTCTCAACTTCAAGCATAGTGCAATTGATGATTTATCACAAACATAATCAAAACATTGTGGTCTCTGCAGTACAACAGTGGTACATTTACAATAATGTTTGATGTTCAGGATAAATAATGATTTGTTCTCTTGGTTTTATAAATTGAAGTTAGTGATAAAACAGTGCAACAACTGGTGATTTAATTTGAGAGAGAAAGCCTATGAAAACATAAATGAACATTTTGAATACATTTGATGTGTTTCTGGAAAAAAAAAAACCCAAAAAACCCTATGGGACAACGCAATTTATCAATGACGGTACCATAAATATCAAACATGAAAAATGTATGTGGAATTGATATTAGGGTTCAATAGAACAAAAAAATACAGTCATTGATTTTCTTTAAAGCACCATTTCATAATGCGTCAGAGTTAAAGTTGTTGGCTTTTCCGAGTAATGAAAGGATTACTGAAGGGGACACACTGAAAAGCAAGGGTGTGAGTGCTGGGTACCTTCTGGGTGCTTAGCGGAGGCCTGCCCATCACACTGAGAAGGGCGGTGGGCGTGCCACTACAGCTGGCGCAGGTCGAGCGCAGCATTTTCTGATTGGGTGTCTACAGGCAGGGAGGCGGAGAGTGAGACAGAGACAGACACAATCGCCTCAGGAAGAAAATGCATTGCTGTGTTGATTGTAACCGTTGTGGCTTCCTGATCTTGTTGGGGGTGGCTCCCACGCTGAACTAAAAAATACAGTCATTGACTTTCTTTAAAGCACCATTTCATAATGTGTCAGAGTTAAAGTTGTTGGCTTTTCCGAGTAGTGAAAGGATTACTGAAGGGGACACACTGAAAAGCAAGGGTGTGAGTGCTGGGTACCTTCTGGGTGCTTAGCGGAGGCCTGCCCGTCACACTGAGAAGGGCGGTGGGCGTGCCACTACAGCTGGCGCAGGTCGAGCGCAGCATTTTCTGATTGGGTGTCTACAGGCAGGGAGGTGGAGAGTGAGACAGAGACAGACACAATCGCCTCAGGAAGAAAATGCATTGCTGTGTTGATTGTAACCGTTGTGGTGAGCTTGTTACCTTCCTGATCTTGTTGGGGGTGGCTCCCACGCTGACGTTCCCATGGGGCCTCTTGCTCGGGGTTTTGAACGGTGCAGTCTCGCCTTTCTTGGTCATCTGGAATAAAAATAAAAATGTTTCATGTTGTTGGGAATTGGCTCCAAGGTCTGCTGTCTTCACTAAGAAGTGACAATTTTCACTAGCAGCTCAAGCAGGTTCCCACACAGATAAGATTTTCCTTTTCAATTACTGTGAAGAAAACTATTGTCCAGAACAATCATCTTCCACAGGGTAAAAAATGGAAGCTATGCATACAAACAAAATAAGGTAAATGCTAGTATGTTTTACAATGTAAAATTGTAGTTTCCATATATTTCTGTTCTAGCAGCCATGTTAGCCAATATGGCAGTTTCATAATGATGCACTTTTACAAAATAAACATGTAGGTCATTCATCTCAAGCATTATAAGGCTGTTTCCAACTATGACGTTTCTGATGAACATCAAAAAATAACTTAAATTATTTCATTCAGATTATAAAATGCAAAACATGTTTGTAAATATCCTTTCATCACCCCACCACAAAACAAAACCGCTGCCTCCAATTAAATACACTGTCAAATTATGCTGAAAATGATGCTAAAATTACAGGAAAAAGACCATTGTGAGTATCAAGTGCTTCACCCTCCTGTCATTTAGAATTAGAGCTGAGCTGCAGCTCTGACATGATATCCTTCTCAAAAAGGTAAGCCTCCTACAATGATATTCTGTTTATTTAGTTTTTGTGTGAGTTGATGTAAATGCATCACCATAATGGCAAAGTTATTATACTCTTAAAACCAAAGAGGAACTTATCTGTATAAATGCAATCGCAATTGGAATGATCGTGACTGCATTAATATAAAAGAGCTACACAGGTACCGGTTATAATATTCAAATAGCAAAGAATCATTTTCTCATTGCAACACATGCATTTTCATGCCATTACTTCTAACCAAAAATTAAGAATGGGAGTAACAAGAACCTATGAGTTTTAATAAGAAAAGTTCATAGGGAGGATTGTCCCTGCTGGAACGATCCAATCCCATTACAAACAATGCTTTCTCCCCTAATGAGAAATATGGAACAACTGGGCGTATTGCATGGAATTGGCTTTCCTTCCCTTGAGTTTCCTGGATGCCTGGCTTTTCCATAATTTTCAAGGCTTTTAGAACTTGGCACATCACCCCTTGGACTCCACAAGGCCAAATCTGCCGGAGTGCTACATTCAGCACTAATGGGTAATGTTATACATTTTAAAAATGCATGGAACAAACCATAATTTAAAACTGGTGTATAAATGAGAAAGGGCATGAACAGACTCACGTGCTCGCTCTTCTCCTTGGCTCTCTGGAGACGGTGCTCCTCCCATTGGCTAGAGATGTACTCTGTGACCTTCTGACCCCGGACCAAGATGGGGAAGCCATGAGTCTTCTCCCAGTCCTCCACCCCACTCCTCAGCTCCTCCTCAAGCTAATTACACCGACAATGCGGGTTCCAATTATGGCAACAAAAGAAAAAACTGCCACTTCAGATGAAAGGTTAGAACCATATTTACATAAAAGATTGGATCAAAGATGACCGCATTGTCTGAAGATACTCTACTTGCGTGGACCTTGTACTGTGTTGCTCTGTGTTTATCGAGATCAGCATTGTGTAGTCATAGCAGATGATATTATAGTACAATAATTATATCTACAGTTCATAGTCTAACCTAACATCATCATCATCGAATATCAAGCTGCACAAAGGCAGCAATAATTAGTCAATATAATTTGACTATAATTGTAACAATTATAGTCAAAAGTAACTTCATTTTCTTAATTTTTTTACATTTTCTAAAATACATCAAATGTGGGTAAAATCTGTAAGAAAGCAACAAAAATGCACTTAAAATGCAATTCTATGGAGAATAAGCTGGTATTGCCAGAAGTAGAATGCCAGAAGTACATCATACAGTGATGAAAGTGGTCAGGCTGAAAATTTGAATGATGTGTTGGCAGTGTTTACAGTGGGGTTTTACAGACAACAATGAATAAATAAATTAATAAATCCAAGAAGCAGGCCCTGGAAGTATAAAAATGAGGTTTTATCAAAACAAAGTCTTCCTTTATTTTAATAAGTCTTTCTTTATTAATTGAGCTTACTTTAATAAATAGGCCTATTTTGTGTGCCACATAGTAAGTATGACACAATCTATCAGCTGATAATGTGGTAGGTAGTGTGGCTTAAAGCTGTGGTAACACTGCTTGGTAAGGATAAGTTGTACACTAGAAATATGTAAATAAGGTAGGACAACATAATAAACATGTTAAATCACTGTGTTTGTCTCTATGTAACCATCATTCAAGCCAAACCTTAAATTAATCTTTGGACAACTTGCAAGTATTGGCAAAAACTAAAACACAATAACTTTCATTTGGATTTAGCCAAGCCGTGCGAAATATGTGTTTAACAGTCTCTATTGTTTGCCATACTGTTGGTAGGCTACACAAGGAAATTGGTATTACTTGGTGCACAAACCGTCTGTTCAGGTCGGCACAAGCCGTTTTGTGTGCCAGATTTAAATGGAGTGGACACCACACCCGAGTGGCTTAAACCGGCATTGTGCCGGTCGGGTTTTGGAACGGATCCAATGACAAGCTAGCGAGATAGGCGCAAGGCATAATGTTTCATGATGACTGACTGCTAGTAAACCCTGCTAGTGCTAGCCAGCTAAAATTGTATCAACATAATTTAATCGTGTATCGTTTAAGGGGAGGTAATAGGTAAATATGGTAAAAAATATATTTAAAGATATCACCATAAAACTATTTCAGTTGAATATACTCACTTAATGCAATGTTTTTTGTATTACACAAAAATAAAAAATAATTGTATTTTTAAATTTAATTATTTTTGGACAATAGGATTTTACATTCTAAAACATCTCGAAACAACTGGAACACATAAGTCCCTCAATTAATTGGTTTACTTGCTTGATGTGCATCAGAAGTCAGTCTTGTGTCACCGGTTCATTACCATCACAATTCATGGATCCTTTCGCAAGCTCACGTTTGCGTCTTGACGTGCTCGGTTGCTCAGTGGCTACATTAGCCCCACATTGGAGTTGGAGTTTGACTCTTCATTTGGATTAAATGCGATCTCAGGCAGTTTTGATGCTGACAACCTTTTCTCACGGGCACTGGCTAGCTGCAAATGCCTTTTCCGTGATGATTTCAGAAGCGAACAAGGATTTGTGGACAACTTGATCTCTGAAAATGTTCCTACACCTTCCTGCAATTTTCTAAGTAAGTGGATCGTAGCAATGAGAATATTAGCAATGCGGAAATAGCCAAAGGCGTCAAGTGGTACATTTTAGCCAATCGTGTCATTAGGAAATGCTTCTTGTCAGCAGTAGCCTGTGATATGTATGGTTTTCAGCAGAAATAGTTAAGGCAGTTGAGGAAATAGCCATATATGATGGAACAGAAACTAGGTTGTAGAATATAAGCTTTCTATTGATATATGAACCAAAATGTTGGGCCGCGTTGAAAAAGGCTAATTGAAATGAGATAACACTCATTTACTAAGTGAAATAAACGTTGAAAATATCAATATTTATTAATATTTGGGTCTTTTCATGTTTACAGTGTTTAAGTACAGATGTTTTAATAGCAAAAGAACAAAAAATCTAAAAATTGACCGAGTGGAGCAAAATTTGCATTTTAGCCTTAGTCAGGCCTTAAGTGAGTTTGACAAAGGCTAAATATTAATTGTGGCTGTAACTGGGTAACCACAAGCCTTAAATTCTTTATTTGTTATCCTACCTCTTTTCACGCGGTCGTCCACTGCAATCACTGGTCGAGCTGCACCCCTGCTTGTTGAGCTAATGTTAAATACTGAAACATTAGCATCAGTGACCGGTGAAAAAGCCGTGGACAAAGTGTAATTCGTACGGCAAATTTTAATTTTGTTGTTGTGATTAATTGTGATTTGTTGTTGTTAATTTTGCTATGGATATGATCTTCTAAAGCCTTAAATCCTTAAATCATTTTTCTCAATCACTTTTGCCATTCTTCCTTTGCGGTCATTTCACCGTTTGTTGCCCATGACTTAGTGATAGTGACTACGCTTGTACTGCTGTCAACCTGATTGGTCTATCATTAAGTGTGGCGATTGACAACAGATGAAAACCAATGAGGCCTATCATGGGTCATCAAGACCCAAAAAAAAAAAAAAAAAAAAAAAAAAAACATGAGATCTACACGAATCTCGTGGTTGATACTGCAGTAATACTGACCCTGGATGTGGTGTCCCTTACCTTGGGAAGTGTCTTCTGCACTCGGACTCTCTCCTTCGCATCTTTGAGCAGGGTGCCGCCACGGTTGGAGAAGCGGTTGGGATCAGAAGCTTTCCTCTGCACAGGGGAAAAAGTATCATTATATATGCTGCTAAATAAATTGGGGTAAATAGTCATTAAAACAAATCTCCTGGTAAGTGAAAGGCCCTCATGATTCTCCTGGGACTTTTGTGTGTCACACCTCATAGTCCTGAAAGAGTGCCCAGGTCTTCTCCCACTTCTCCACATTCTCCAGCAGGGGGCGAGCCCTCTCATAGCAAGCCTTCACTCGCTGCAGCTCATCTTCATGTAGGGATAGCAGTCCCTCAGTGAAATTGTCTGTGGGTGGACAGGCGAGTGCCAAGGCTCTGTAAACAAGCTGTATTTCAGTTTAAAACTCAGTTTATAATCCTTATCATTGATGATACTGTTAATCCCCAGTGTCCTGGCAAGATTCCAAATCCGACACCTAATCAGCCCCCCTGCAGTTAAATAGCTACGCATTCTCTATACTCTTTTGTTCCCTAGGTTGACACCATAAAAGGGAAATGAGTTATTAAATTAACCAAATGTTGGCTAAAAACCACAGTACTATTGTTATGGTTGTGCAGAGGAAGTCTTACCCCGCGTTCTAACAGCGGGCAATATTAGGCGATGAAATCACCCAGTGGGCGTTCCCCACGTGTGTTGTCACGCTTGAATGGCCTCCTCAAAGTGCTTCCGACGTGCTTACGAAATTTTTGCATGGTAAACGAATAGTTCATCATAGATTTTGAGAATCTTTATTATAAATATTAATTGGCTAGCAGTATTGTTTCCTTCAATCATGAACCGCAAACTAAAACTAAGAAGGCTTTTTACAATTGCGGCCATTTACTTGCACTGGAAACGGCTCGCAATTTGTCTCTGGTACGTTTTTCCAGACGTACCCATGCGATAAAAAATTGCCTTTTAACCAACACAAACATTAAATAAGATGTATGTAGGCCATATAAGTTTAGCTAGCTATAAATATTTATGCTTTTAGGATTAAATAAAGTATGGGGGTACTGCAGACCGCTGTTATCAGTTTCTCCTCATTCATGATGAAGTGTCGGAACTAGGAACCAAATTTCGGTGTTGTGTTGGTTCCGCGTGGAAGGTAAAAACAGCAACACATGAATTTGATTGGCTCTTACCGGGCGATATCGCCCGAAAGTTCAGGATTTTCAACTTTTCTGTGTCGCCGCCACGCCCACAAATCGCCGAATCCGGGGAATATACTGACCTCATAGACAATTAATGCATTTCGGGCAACTAGTTGCCGAATCGCCCGTCAGGGGGACCATACTGACAGAGAGGAGGGGGACCGTACTGATCCGGGGGGACTATACTGACCTGGGGGGACCGTAATGACCCAGGGGGACCGTACTGACTGACCCAGGGGGACCGCACTGACCCAGTGGGACCAGACTGACTGACCCTGGGGGACCGTACTGACTGGCCCTGGGGGGACCGTACTGACTGACCCTGGGGGACCGTACTGACTGACCCTGGGGGACCGTACTGACTGACCCTGGGGGGACCGTACTGACTGACCCTGGGGGACCGTACTGACTGACCCTGGGGGGACCATACTGACCCAGGGAGGACTGTACTGACCCAGGGGAGGGGGACCGTACGGACCCAGGGAACTATAGGCCTGTCAGTGTAACCTGCATCTCATGTAAAATACTTGAATGTATTGGAATCATTCTTGAAAAATAATAGTATTTTAAGGGAGAGCAGACATGTTTTTCTTAAAGGGAGGTAATCCTAACAAACCTCCTGGACTTTTCTGAGGAGTTCACAAAGTGTTTTGACTTGAACCAGGCTTATATTATATATTTGGACTTTCAAAGCAGCTAAGAGAGAACATTGTCCAGTATCGAAAGACTCACTGTCGCAGAAGTGGGCACTGAACATTTCTCTCTGTGCAGTCCCAAACATACACTTGTCCCAGAACTGCACCAGCTCTTCCCGGACCTTGGGGATCATGTGCTCCAGCTTGGCCTTCTGCAGCACCTCCAGTCGATCCACTTCCTCCTGCCACTGCAGAGACAAACGGACCCTACTATCACACACTTTCACGTGACCGAATGCCAATCACAACTCTCCATCTCAACACTTGACCCCAGACACTGCAACTCTATAAAGCCTAGAAAAGGAAGTTATTTATGAGACTGGTGTCCTGCATCCTGATTGGCTGTTGCAAGTTGTAGCCAGTATTATGTTATAGGTCAAGGCTCGAGCTGGCTTGAATCACCACCTGCAATTGGAGCCCCACCCACACAAGGTCATTACTTGTCACAAATAGTAAATGACCATTGATTTATTAGCAATGCACATCCCCAGAATTGACTTATGTCACTTCAGCGTCAACCTGGTTAAGCTAATGGTACTGAAAGGATATGAGCCTGACAAATTATATTCATTGACTTATAAATTCACTGAGGTCCTACCTGTGCAATGTCCTCAGAAAGAGTTCCCAGTAGACCATTATGAAACTCCCTCCGTTCCTGCTCTGTGCACTCTAGACGATCCCACAGGGTAACGGTCCTACCTTTCAGCTCTTCTCGATTCGAAATGAGGGATTTCTTTTTCATCTCAAGCTGTGAAAACAGGGGCTGCCTTTTAAAAATACATCACCTGCTGAATAGAATACAAGAAAGGTTCCAAGTTCTTTTCTTCCATGGGGGTAGGTTACAGTGAATGTGTGATTGCTAAGCAGACCACTGAGATCAATATAATGTTTAGATACACGCTTAAACTTCCTAAATCATACAGCAGGTGTTGCCAATGCTGGTGCTGGAGAGCCATGAACCCAGGTGAGGTGAGTTAATGTAATCCACTGCTTTAACTGAGCAACTAAGTGCTGGGCAACAACAAAAAACATCTCTACAAGAGCATGGTTGGGACCCCTGTCAAAGAACCTACAATGAGTCTACAATGACCTCTGGGGAGATAATTGTGCACCTGACAGAGCAGCAGCTTGAGAGCTTTGATGTTCTCGTGGGTGAGCAGGAAGACGTCATCGTCACTGCAGACTGCCTCCTTCTCCAGGCTGGTTTCGGGTTCGTGGCCCATCTCACCCATAAACTGGCTGATTTCCTCCCGGAGGCCAACGAACACCTTCACTCTGCTCTTCTATGGAGAGCCAGGAGGGACAAAACACAGAGAGTGCCAGAGGGGGTCAAAGGTCACAACTACACCTAAATCAGAACATATCTCACTTTGATAACAAAATGAAATCTTGAACGGTAGTCAAACATGTAACTTGAAATTATTGTAAAAAATATGAATATAAGCAAAAAGATTTGTAAGCGTAAATTGCAATTCTTAAATGTAAATTGTAGTGTGTAATGGTATATCACAGTTCGTAAACGCAAAAGAACAATCTGTATGTACTTACGGCTCTCATTTTAGTACATCTTTAGTACATTTTTTTTTTATAAATAAAAGAGATTATAGCATAATTCGCAATAAACGCTAAATTGGCTGGCTAGCTAATTATACCTAATAGAGCAGGGGTGGGCAATTTTACCCTGTGTGGGCCGGTGTGGGTGCAGGCTTTTGTTCCAACTGAACAGTGACACACCTGATTCCACTAATCAAAGCCCTGATTGAAGACTTTGATTAGCTGATTAGTCAAATCAGGTGACCTACTGCTCGGCTGGAACAAAAGCCTGCACCCACACCGGCCCACACAGGGTAAGATTGCCCACCCCTGTAATAGAGGTATAATTCACTCAACTAGAATTACATTTTGGGTAAAAGTACACATTAACCTCACTACTGCTACTAATTAGCAGACTTGAGAAAATATAAAACAGTTGATCCAGACTTTCCAAACCTGTGTAAGAACACTGCCTAGAGTCCAGACCAAATGATTACCGCAAACAAAAACTGAAACTAAAATGGAAACTAGCAATGAAAAAACATTAGTAAACTGAAACTGAAAAAAGATTGACGAAACTTTGGTACTAAAACTAAATTTAATTTTAATTATTATTTTTAGCATTTCAATGCAGCAAAGCTCTAAAATTTGATGAAAGCGAGTGGAGTTTTCAGGTTTTTCTGGTGGAAAACTAGCCACACCTCTCAGACAAACCTATCATTCAGACTTGGATAAACAAACCCAGAAATGAGCCGTGTTAATATTATTTTGGTAGAGATTAGTTGTGAGCATTAGTTACATATAAAGAAAATAGTCTGTCTAGTTAGCTAGCTTGCAAAGTTACAGCTGCTTTCTAGAACAAAACCTTCTTTATTATTAACTTACTAGCTAGCAATCGCTTATAGCTAACGTTAGCCAGCTATCTCATGCTGCTAGCAATCTAGCTAGCCAGCTAATAAAAGACAGACTACTGGTACCCAGCTGTTAAACTAACGTACCTGTGTGTATTTGTCTCCACATTATACGTAGCTATATAGCTGTATGTTGCTAATACAAATCAGCAGAATATAGGCTATACATACAGTTAACTACCAAAATAAAGGAAACACCAACATGAAGTATCTAAGGGCGTTGGGCAACCAGAACAGCTTCAATGTGCCTTGGCATAGATTCTACAAGTCTCTGGAAGGCTATAGGATGCAACACCATTCTTTCAAGAGAAATTCCATCATTTGGTGTTTTGTTGATGGTGGTGGAAAACGCTGTCTCAGGCACCACTCCAGAATCTCCCATAAGTGTTCATTTGAGTTGAAATCTGGAAATACTGTATCTACCAATGGAAATCTGTAGATTCACCAGTGTGACAGGGAATCTGTAGAAAGTTGAAGCATGGAAAGCTATAAAGCGAGATCCACCAGCCGAGCAGAGGATCGAACCCCGGCCGCAGTGGACAACTTGCACCACATTTGACATTTTTTACATTTTAAGCATTTAGCAGACGCTCTTATCCAGAGCGACTTACAAGATGTGCATTAATACAAGGTAAGAACAATCATAGTTAGCGCACAAGATCAGTGCAGTAATACAGCAATAGACATCATTGCAGGCGTCTGCGTATCATACCTGTAACACTGGGAAAGAAAAGGTTAGTGGGTTTTTTATTCTTTCTACCATTCTACCATTACGCCACACGGGGGCCCATGTTCACAGTTTTCATGATCCAGGGTGTGAGAGCAGTGTCACCCCAGGACTGGAACACAGACCACACAGTGTCACTGTACCTTCTCCTCACTGAGGGTGTTGATGTGCTCGCGGAGCTCCTGCAGCTGAGCGCGGGAGGGCAGGCTTCCGGTGGGGATGTAGTAGGGCGTGGCGCACAGCTCCACGCACAGCTCCTCATCCTGCTGCTGCAGGCCCCGCGCCTCCTTCAGCCGGTCGCTCTTCTCCTTCAGCAGCGCCTCCACGTGCAAACGCAGGTTCCTCTCCCTCTGCAGCACCGTCAACCCCTCCTCTAACTGAGGGGAAGGGATTCAGCGTGGCACACAGGCCACAGCGACCCAATCATATCGCATCGCACATCCACTACAGCGACCGAACATGCTGACAATTTTTACAAAACCACATTTTTCACTTTAATGACATGCTTTGTGTTGGTTTTAAATGAATGTTTATGTCCTGACATTTTCAGGCCTGGAAATAAGTATTCCATCATTTGGATGCCCATTCCAGCCCTGCACAATTAAGAGGAATAATAAGCTCCCTAACTGAAAACCGCTACAGCAGTCAAAGGCAACCTACCCTGGCTCGTGTGTTGCATCTTTTATGGAGATTATTTATACAAAACCTGCACAGGATGTTTCAAATGAAACACTTACTTTGTACGGCTCTAATGACATCTCCACATACATTGTCTCCAGTTGCTGCTGAAAGGTGATGATATTGGACCCAATGCGATGTTTCATAGCTGCTTCTTCTGTGATCATATCATTCAGAAGACTCTTCATGACAAGAAAAAGGGAATCAAAATTTTCACATTACAAAATGTGCACAAAAATGCTGGGCAGGCCTGGTTGCCTATAATGATGGCTAGCATGGCTAGAAGACGAGACTTCAGTGGCTTTGAAAGAGGGGTGATTGTTGGGGCATATTTGGCAGGAGCTTCAGTGATGAACACTGCTCAACTTGCTGATGTGCCACGAGGAGCAGTGTCTAAGGTGATGTTGACATGGAACTTTGAGGTTAATTGAATTGGATGGGATTTATATAGCGCTTTTCAAGGAACCCAAAGTGCTTTACAATGATAGGGGCAACTCACCTCAAACACCACCAATGAATGCAATGGCAGCCATAGTGCTCCAGTCACTACACATCAGATGCACAGTGGAGAGGCGAGGAGGGAGGGAATGTATATAATGTATATATTGACCTGGTTGGGAATTTGGCCAGCACACCAGGTTAACACCCTACTCTTTTTGAAAAGCGCCATGGTATTTTTTATGACCACAGAGAGTCAGGACCCCGGTTTTTACCATCCCATCCGAACCTTGGCATTGCCAGTGCCACGCTCTACCAACTGAGCTACAGAACTATAAGGACATCATCATCAAAGGGCAACTGTGATTGGAAATGTATACTCCTGGATTGTAATCCCCGTGCAGTAGTTTGAGGTACGACGCTAAAGCAACTCTAAAACAGTTGGCTGCAAATTAAAATCTGGGGTGTGAGCAGGCAGGTTCATTAAGAATAGTCTGTCGAGAACTCTACAGAGCAGGATACCATCGTCGTATCATACTGGCCACTACCTGTATATATAGTGGGTATAAAAAGTATTCATTTCCTTTGTCATTTTTCACATTTTATTTTCTTACTTCATGGAATCAAAATGGATTTAATTGGGATTTCTTGCCACTGATAAACAAAAGATACTCTATAATATATATATATATATATATATATATACATATATTTTAAAAACTAAAGCTTTTTAAGACTGCAGCAGGTTTTCATCCAAGATTTGTCTGTATCTTGTGCCAACCACTTTGTACTCGGTTTTGAAGGCCTCTACATGCTTATGCGTAACTTGTGCGACATCTTCGTGGTTCACGCAATGCCACATGTCGCAAGCACTCTGCAATTTATACTTCTGCGCAACCTATGCAACATGGTGTCCTTACACTGTATTGAACAAGGTCGGTAAGTTTTCATGAAAGCAGGAAACCCCTGTACCTTCGAACTTCTTCAGCCAATCTTTCCTGAAGCTGATTCATTTTATCCCGTGTCGAACAAATTATGCTAGCTATCTATAGCGTTAGCTACTGTTAGCAAGCTTTATTTGGCCGTTTATTAATGCCAGGTTTCTAGCTAGCTAGCTAACTATATCAATAGTTTTGCTTAGCTAATGTTAACATAGATATATACAGGTATGGTATGCAGCTGCCAACAACGATGTCTATCGCTGTATTACTGCACTGACCTCTTGTGCAAACTATGATTGTTCTTATCATGTACTAATGTACATATTGTAAGTCGCTCTGGATAAGAGCGTCTGCTATATGCTTAAAAAAAATGATATGCACCCTGCTTTTTCTTTGTTTTCTTAGTTGAATATTCTGCACATTAAGGTGTTGTAGTGGCATGTTACATTTATATGTAATCTAAAGCACAACACAAAACATCTGGATATTTGCAACCTTAAATGTATCGTTTAGAATGACGTGAAGACCACAGTCGATCCTTCGTTGTTTGCAGAATCTCAGATTTGAATGTACTGTCAGTACAAGACTTTAAAACCTTTGAAAAAAAGGAAGTACGCCTGTCATGAAAGCAGCTTATGTGTGAGCAACTCACCTTTATAACATTAAAATAATAGAGTAAATTCACGTGGAACAAAGTGGGACGACTCTTGAAAATAATGTTAATGTATTAAGGGAAATGGGAGTTCTGATCTTTTTCTGTCTTTTCAGAATTTTTCAAAATCGCTGCTTTTATCTTTCTCCCCTAATATGGATGTCTGGATAAGTGTCTGCTAAATGCTTAAAATGTAAAATGTAAAAGAATGATGTACTAGCTCGATGAACTATGACAGCTCCGCCTCCTTTCGCTAACCAACCAATCAATACTGTGCAACATCTACGCGACACGTTGCACTGCAGTTGCGAGTTTGATTTTTGTGCTAGGTAAGCAACATCCTCTGGATGTTGCGTTGCAGTTGCTTGAGCATGTAGAGGCCTTAAGTAATGTCCCTGAAGCAGAGAAGCATCCCCATAGCATTAGGCTCCCACCACCATGTTTCACAGTAGGGATAGTGTTCTTGTTCTTGCTTGTGCCTAACGCTGATGCCAAAAACCTCAATTTGGTCTTATCACACCATAGAATCTCCCACCACTTGGTTTGAGAGTCTCTCTCATGCCTTCTGGCAAACTCTAGGTGAGATTTAAAGTTTTCCTCAACAATGGCTTTCTTTTTGCCACCCTCCCATAAAGCGCAGATTTGTGAAGCGCCCATGCTATTGTTGTCCCAGGGATGGGTTTTTCCCATCTCTGCCATGGAGGACTGTTACCATAGGCCTCGCCAATAAGTGCCCTTCTTGCACGGATGTGCAGTTTTGGAGGACAGTTGTGCCAGTTGTGCCATATTCTCTCCACTTCTTCATGATGGACTTAGTGCTCTGGGGGATATTCAAAATCTTTGAAATCTTATCTCTTTCTCCTGATTGCTGCTTCTGAAATAACTTTTCTCTGATTGAGTTTGAATGTTCTCTGGTCTTCATGATGAAGCTCTTGTTTGGAAATGCACTAACCAACTGTGGGACCTCTCACAGACAGGTGTATTTAAGTTTAAATAATTTTAAACACCTTAATTGTACACAGGTGGACTCCAGAGTTTACATAATTTTTTGATTGAAGAAAATTGATTGAGTTTATTTAGGTGTTTCTTAGAAAAAGGGGTGAATACTTATGCAATCAATTAGTCTGTTTTTTATTTGTAATTCATTAAAAAGTATTCGTTTTTTATTTTTTATTTTTGTGTTGATCAGTGTCAAGAAATCCCAATTAAACCATTTTGATTCAATGGAGTAAATAAATATAAAAAATATAACTTGAAAAGATGTGCATCTTTTTCTTCAGTCAATGTACTCAATGGAATGAAGTCACTTCCCTATCACACCTTACAGAAATGAATGCATTTGTGGGAAACTGTAGTTTCAGTTAGCTGAACAGGAAATAATCTTGCTTGAATAATCCTCACACCTGAAAACAACAAGTATAGTCTGCTGCATTCATACTACAATAATGTGGAAGGACAACATTTGGGATCCCTGGTCTTGACCAGTGGTTCCCAAACTGTGTTGGGGGAGTCTGGCTCACCTCAATGTGCTTCTTCACAGTCTCCATGCGCTCCACTCTCTGCTCTTCCATGATGCCAATGCTGTCCCAGATGTCCACGAGCCTGCCCATGGCTATATTTATACCAGACACCAGCGACACTGCCAGAGCTTCACTGCAGATCAAGATGAACACAAAGGTCAATAGCACAATTAGCATTTGCACTGGCTTGTGACATGCATATATTTGCCCCAGACTTTGCATCAAGCTGGTTTCACTTAAACCGTAGCAACAACAACAGACATCAGTTTAGAGCATGTACTGGGCAGATCCATTCACCTTAGTGATATTGAAGCACCTCTTACTAGCATTGTAACCATTTGAACTTTTGAACTGGTGTGAACTGATTTCCTTCATTTGTGAGGAATACAGATACATACAGATATCATACATATTTTTTCTTCTTCAATGATATACAATCTCCAGTCACCAATATGTCTTGTGTTTTCCCCCCAAATTATTAATTAAAACATTAAAATGTTGCCTTGATTATGGTCACATAATTTAATTCATTAAGAAATGCAGGATGGACTGGCCGTGTTTCTTCATTCATGAATATTCATTTGCTCAAGGATGATTTACATTTTTAGCCTTTTCGGCTTTTCACCTTGTAAGCAACTCATTAGACACCAATACAGAGCCTAATTTGCAAATCATGTCATGATGTGAAGTCATCTTACTTCAACGTTTAAATCAGATTTGTGTATTGATCTGCATCATGTAGCTCTGGAAGGAAGACCAGTAAAGAGCAGGTCAAATAAAAGTCAATCGGGGGTCTGAAAATTTGGATCCAGTGACAAAGTCGCTAAGTTGGCAACACTGCTCTGCTGTTATGCCAGCCCCATTGCAATACTGTGATTAGGGGTGGATGCACCGATACATCGGTAGACTATCGGTATTGGCTGATATTTGCCTTCTTGACTGCAATCGGCTTATCGACCAATAAAATCTAATTTACCGATGGCAGTGGCTGACAATTATCCGTCAATTTGTGTTGCGTCAATCTGGTCTAAATGTTCAAACTTGAATGGAACGGCAGCATCTTTTATTTACAGGCTAAACTGACTGAAACCAACCCTAATTTACTCCTCTGACAATGCTGTGATTGATAGCTATCACAAGCACTCTGGCACTCCACAGTCTTGCACAAGAGGCATGCTGGAGCTAGACAGTATCAAATACTTTGATAACGATATTGAAATGATAATTTGTATGTGGAAAAAAGCTGAGTATATACAGATATTCAAACAACTGTATTTAGCATTCAATGCTTGTATGTGTGGTACATTTTCAAGCATAATTTCAAAAATAAAGTTTGCACTTTGTGTAAACAAATACAAAAATATATATATATATACATACACACACTGCTCAAAGAAATTAAGGGAACACTTAATCATCAGAGTATAACACCAAGTCAATTAAACTTCTGGGATATCGATCTGTCCAGTTAGGAAGCGTAAACGATTGTGAATCAATTTCACCTGCTTTGGTGCAAATGAAAGTGACAACAGGTGGACAGGAGAGGCAACAGCAAGACAACCCCCAAAAAGTAAATGGTTTTGCAGGTGGTGGCCACAGACCATTTCTCTCTCCTTATCCTTCCTGACTGATTTTTCTCTAGTTTTGCATTTTGCTAGTGCCCTTGTCACTACTGGTAGCATGAGGTGGTACCTGCAGCCCATTCAGGTTGCACAGGTAGTCCAGCTCCTCCAGGATGGCCCATCCATACGTGCCATCGCAAGAAGGTTTGCTGTGTCTCCCAGCACAGTCTCAAGAGCGTGGAGGAGATACCGGGAGACAGGCCATTACACGAGGAGAGCTGGACAGGGCCGTAGAAGGGCAACAACCCAGCGGCAGGACCGGTATCTGCTCCTTTGTGCGAAAAGGAACAGGAGGAGCACTGCCAGAGTCCTACAAAATGACCTCCAGCGGGCTACTCGTGTGCATGTTTCTGACCAAACTGTCAGAAACAGACTCCATGAGGGTGGCATGAGGGCCAAGACAATGCCCGGCCTCATGTGGCCAGAGTGTGTAGGCAGTTCCTGGATGACGAAGGCATTGATGCCATTGACTGGCCCTCACGTTCCCCAGACCTGAATCCAATTGAGCACGTCTGGGACGTTATGTATCGGTGCATCCGCCGCCGCCAAGTAGAGCCACAGACTGTCCAGGAGCTCACTGATGCCCTGATCCAGGTCTGGGAGGAGATCCCCCAGGACACCATCCGCTGTCTCATCAGGAACATGCCCAGACGTTGTCGGGAGTGCATACAGGCACGTGGGGGCCATACACACTACTGAGCCAAATTATGAGTTGTCGTGATGAAATTCACAGTTGGATCAGCCTGTAATCTCAATTTTTCACTTGATTTTCAGTGTGATTTTGAATGCAGCCCTCAATGGGTTAATGATTTTGGTTTCCATTGACCGATCTTACGTCATTTTGTTCTCGACGAAGTACACAATGTAATCAATAAGGATTTTCAACTTGAATATTTCGTTCATCGAGATCCACGATGTGTGATTTAAGTGTTCCCTTAATTTCTTTGAGAAGTGTATGTGTGTATATATATATATATATATATATATATATATATATATATATACACACACATACTACCGGTCAAAAGTTTTAGAACACCCCCATTTTTCCAGTTTTTACTGAAATGTAAGCAGTTAAAGTCCAGTGAATAACCTGAAATGGTACAACGGTAAGCGGTAAACTGGTTTAAAAAAAAAAGTTTAGGTTACCAAAGACTGAAAAAGAATGTAAATTTCAGTTATTAAAAAAATAAAAATAAATGCCCTTTTCAGGGAACAAGTGCTGGGTTAACAACTTACAGCTGTTCTGCAGCAATGGAAGTAAATTAGGCCTTGAAAGTTGATGCAAACAATTTCTACAGGTGTCCCAACTTTTGTTGATTACTTACAAACCCTCTGTCTGTATAAAAGCAGTGTTGCAACAGACTGTTACTACACCCTCTGAAGCATTATTTAGACAATATTGCACTGCAGGAAGTAGTATATTGCTATCATAATGGCGAGAAAATGGCAATTAACGAAGGAAGACAGACAGACCATTATAACACTTAAAAGTGTAGGTCTTTCCTTTAGAGAAATTGCAAAGAAGGCCAAGGTGTCAGTGAGTACAGTTTCCTACACCATCAAAAGGTGTTTGGAAACTGGAGGAAACTCTGACAGGAAGAGGTCCGGCAGACCCAAAGCCACAACAAAATCAGAAGACAAGTTTCTGAGAGTCAACAGCTTGTGTGATAGGCGGCTCACAGGACAACAGCTTCAAGCACAGCTTAACACTGGTCGAAGTAAGGAAGTCTCAGTTTCAACTGTGAAGAGAAGACTTTGAGCTGCAGGTTTGACAGGTCAAGTGGCAGTATGAAAGCCATTGCTAAGATGGCAAAATAAGAAAAAGAGGCTTGCCTGGGCCATGAAGCACTGCCAGTGGACTACTGAAGACTGGAAGGTCTTATGGACTGATTAATCAAAATTCAAAATCTTTGGTTCATCACGCAGGGTTTTTGTATGCTGTCAAGTAGGCGAAAGGACAGAAAAACCAGTCGATGGTACGACATGCTGGATGATGTTCTTAGCCACAGGTAGGCAAACTGTGGGAGGGCCATCACATTGGATTCAGCCACAGCATTCTTGGAGTCGATGGTGCAGGAAGAGAGTTGAGTGCCAGTGGAGGACTGCAAATCTTTTTGCCATTGTTACACTGGCAGAAAGCCGCAGTACACGTGTTAGAAGTAACACAATCAATGGACTTATTATGCTTCCCTGCTGCGGAATAGCCCTGCAAACAGATACTGGGCTAGGTAGGTGATATCAATGATTACATGAGGCGCAGAAGCTGTGGCTACCTCCCTACTTAGCCCTGTAGTTTACCCCCCTACATAGTTTATTACCTCCCTAATTTACCTCCATACCTAGCCTTGTAAAGTTTAAAAAAGACTAATTTGTTTGGCTATAGACAATGTAGACCTATCGTAACAGCTGGTATGTTCATGAATTGTTGCAGGGAAGAGGAAACAGGAGTCAGAATAATCTGAGGCCATTAGGGAGATGGAAGAAAGCCAGGATCAACGGGAGAAGTGTAGGCAACAACTACTGCACGACAATGAATATGCAGCAAGCCAAAGAGAAAGCGAACGTACTCAAAACTTTTAACCAAGGCACAGTTTAACCATGGTTTGCGGAATGTGCTCGGACAGCTTGTCCAAGTTGGGCACTAACCATGGCCAGGCGCCTTCATAAAGATGGCTGTGACTGTTAGTAAGGGCTTTTTTTGTGGTATGTGGTTGAAGTGGCTGACTTCCTATCAAGTGTTCTCTTTAAAGGTTCATTACAATTACAGCTTAAATAAAGTCCAACTTGCAGGTTGTCTTGTGTGGTATGTGTATATTACATTCAGATACACCATGTTAAGCCATGTTGTACACATATAATGTGGCATATAGTAATTTATATTTTGTTATACAAATGTATATTGTTATTTTGTATCACTGTCAAATATTACACATATATGCCTATATTATATTTATATTATACTAATAATATAATTGCTGGTGTGCTCAGGCTGGTCATGTGCAAATCAATACAATACAAGGTAAAAGTAACAGCTTTAATAGGTTCCAATAACAAACACAAAGGTAGACATGAGTAATTTGTCAAAAGTAATTATATGACTACACAATATACATCTTCCACATTAACTAGGTATGACACTGTAGAGAAAATTATATTTCATTCACAAATCAGGTCCCTGGTTATTTTCTGCATTTTGGTGCTTGTTCAGTTATATCACAGTCCAGTAGTTTTCTATGCAAAAAAAGGCACATTGATCAAAATACCATTGCCGTAGAAGATAAACTACGACCTGTTTAGGTAATGCATCAGGACTTCATGCACACTTACACCTGCGCCTTCAGCCTCTGCCCTATGTGGCAGTGCCACCTGTTCTACTGCTCCAGGAGGGTCCCATTCTTCACTGTACTGCTCGCCATGGGTTTCGCAGAAATTGTGGAGAACACAACAGGTAAGCACCGTGGATTTCACATGGTCGACATTACAGTTGTTGCGTTTAAGAAAGCATCGTCATCTACCTTTCAGCCTTCCAAATGATTTCTCAACAACACACCTAACCCTGTAGATTGTCTGGTTGCATAGCTTCTGTTCTGCTGGCAGTCACCCGGTGTCTGAGAATGGTTTCAAAAGCCAGCTCTGCAATGGATATGCAGGTTCACCAAGGAGGTAGTAGTCAACATCATGCCCACCAATGTTAGTGGTATGGTCTGGAAATAGAAATCCATCAGCAACTAGTTCTCATAACGCCAGCACCCACAGAACTCTGGCATCATGCATGCTGGCAGGACTACCTACAAATACATTCCAAAAGAGTCCTTTTTCATCTACAACTGCTTGCAGTAAGACGGAATGCCAGCCATTACGGTTAAAAAACAAAAAGTGTGGTATTCCACTGGTCGCAGAATGGGGGATATGCAATCCATCAATGGCCCCAACACACTGCGGCAGTCAACATTTTTGCTCAAAAAATGTAGCCATGTCCATAACCTTGTCAGGACTTGGGAGTTGTAGGAATTCTGTACTTCTCTAACGGCTGTGCAGAATTCCTGCACACACCATAACACTTTTGTAAGGCCAACTCCAAACAAATGTGAAATGCTTCTATATTCGGAGTTGGTTGCAAGTTTCCAAAGCCCAACTGCAACCCTTTTGTATAGGGGCACACACAGATGACAGTTGGTGTCATGTTTCTCTATCACTGGTAGTATCTTACGACAGAGTTACAGAAATGTTTCTTCAGACATTCTGAAATTTTGTAACCACTGGGCATATTTGAAGCCTGGAACTACAATGCTCCACCAGTCATTTGCTCTGGTGGACCCAAACAGAAGCTGTTCTGCGGCGCATTTGGAATAAGTGGATCTGAAACATAATGTACTGTAAGTTGCATACGCTTCAATATGCGTGTAAATAAACAGTGCAGAACAACATCAAAAATAAAGAGGACAACATGTTTTAAAATGTACGATTGTAAACGTTACTAGATTGTAAACTAGTTACCGCATTACCAAAAATTGTAAGGCAATTCTCACCATTCTTTGTCATCGTCTTCTGTTTCGTAAGTCATTGTGCATAATCTGTCATAGAAGCTTAATAGGCCAAAACATGTTGGTTCACAAAACAGTTTAATAGGGAAAGAACTCAAATTAAAAAGAGCACTTCGTATTCCATCGTTTCTTATAACAGACATTCTAGATTGTTCACTGTGAAGATGTAGATGCGCGCAGTGATGATGTCAGTCGTCTTTTTCTGTCCACTACAACCATAAATGTTTCCCCTGAAGTCGGTGTAAACAAGAACGGTAACTAGGACCGGATCTAGCGCTAATTCCTGTTAGCTTCCGTTAGTTCTAGTTCTTGTATTTTATTGTGCAGTGGAAAAGGGCCCTAAAACAGCATTAATTGATTTGTTTTTATCAAGAAACATGTTTTAAGTAACTGAAAAATATCAAGAGGTGTAACAGCATATGAATATTAAATAATATTTGTCTATACATTTCATACAAATAAAATTAAGTTAATATCAATCCTTTAAGTACCTATAATACATATTGGGTGGCAGGTGGATTTAATTTTGTGTGTAGTGCAATGTTTGCTATTTATTGACAAACAGACACATCTATGATTTTCAACAACATATTTCCCATTCACAGAAAATATACCTGTGGAAGTGGTTGTAGTCATAATAAATGAGTTAGTTGCATTTATGGAATTTCATTGCATTTGGATTAAGTATGGATAGTTTAAAAATGTTATTTGACCATGACCAGTTACCCCACCTGACCTTTAAAGCAATTGTACTCAATGTAGACTAATATTCACAACAGAATACAATTTATATATTTAATAACTGTTTTGTTTGGCTTTTTATTGCAAACCTCTGCAGTGGCATTGAATATAGCAGGACAGGTTTATAAGGCCAGTAACTGTATTTTAACAACTAACTGTATCAGCAAAAGCAGTCGCTACAAGGTCACAATATCTATGTCGGATTTACTAAACTGTCGCAATGAGTCAAATCGCTATTAGGATGTAATTTGCAGGGGTTAAGTAAGTTTGACTTTCCTTTAGATTAAGTTAAATCTGTTCATGCATACCTGAACTTTTTAAACAATAAAGTTCCAAAGCAGAATTCAGTAACCATCTCAGCAATATTTGTAAGCCAAAATCTTAAAACTTTATGTTGATGATGAATAGGCCTATCAATAAATTTTTCTGCAAGGAAAAGACACCAGTGCCATTACAATTTAATAGTTATTCAAATTAATGTAGCATAAATGATTTGCATCATTTACATTAAATGAGTATACATCAATTCCATTACATACATGGCATGAAATCACCAACAAACAAAAAATCTGATAGCATCACTGCATATTAGTATTGTGGATTCCCTATACAGTTCTGACATCTGCTTAAACGTGTAGGTCTACATTTAAAGTCACTGCAAAAGTACATTGGATTACAAAATGTTTGCAATTAGTCATGTTTTCTTGCGAGGAAAAAATGTGGCTTGATAGAAAAAATGAATTTACTGAAATTAACATTAAACTTGATTGAAATGGGTACCAGAATGGCAGCACTGTGCAGTGCACAAAATTCATCATTCCTTTACTTGGGTCTTTCATATTTGATGCCCAGCAACAATTTGTACGATACGGTCATGAAATGACCTCCAAGCCTGGCTGTACAGACGGCACTTTAACCCCAGAAACAATTCATACAACGAAACAGTGATCTATAACTGATTTAGGAAGTAGGCATTCTGTAACATAAAATGCTGTTTCTGGTAGTTACATTTATCTTGTCAACCCCACGTTTATTGAGTTACCATCCTTTGCTTTTGCAGGAGAGCATGAAGTACCGCCTGACAGGCTATAACGTTAATCAAGTCGAATCTTCGTAAAACGAAGCCAACCGAATAAGAACCAACTTCAGCCGTGCGTGTTGGGACTATTCTAGATAGTTAGCATAAGTACAATCTAAAAAAACACACGTTCGGTAACGTCGTTAGTCACTTAGCTAACTAGACCGTTGTTAGCTAGCTGATAGCTACTGTTAGCTGACCTGCTACCTAGCGGATTCAAACCACACCTAACCAAATGAATACATGCCAACGTTCTAGCTACATTCTCGTTTATAGCTAATGCTAGGCATTGTTGACTCGATAGATAATGAACCGTAGCTCTTACCTCCTTCGGGTTGGCATGACTTTGAGGAAAAAGCAGAATCTATTCAACGTTAGTTGTAGCTCGTTATTTTATCAACAACTAAACTTGTTTTCCCGGAGACAAGTGAGCTGCTGCATTCAAGCGGCACAATTCAAAATCTCTGCGTGTCTAAAACGCGCCAGATGATTGGATGCTCATTTACCAATGAGCGGGGCGGAACGTGCTTAGGGGACACTGGATCTGTCATGCGCGGACGAATCTCACGAGTGTGGATTTATTAAAAAGGACGAGGCATCTAAAAAACAATGTTTATGTAAACTATTATGGATTATGGACCTCATTGCATATAACCCATTCCCATTGGTTCCTTGTCTCTAATCAGTAATGTAGAAGCATCGTATATATTTCGTATCAATGATGCACAGGTTAAACCTTATGTAGCTAACAGCTATGTCTATAACAGATTATGTATGATTGATGATGGGAACGTTTGAAACATCGCATTGTACATCCACAAATTGAAATGTAATTCTCATGAACAGAATAACCCCAAATAAATAAAGTCACGTATAGGAATGTAGCATGGACAACAGATGGGCAGATGGGTTTACATTTTTTATAAATACAGTATAAGTGTGGATTGTCAGGGCGTAATGTAATAGTTTTGAACTGATTTCTTTTTTTTCCTCAGGGGAATTAATACTACATAATGCCATTACCCTTTTATGCTTTTACTGTATTATTGTCTATGAATGGTTTTACTGCGTTTTAGCTACCAAGAGATGGCAAGAGATTCATAATTTATGAATAATTTACAGCACTGTCCATTCAGTCACTAAATAATGAACCATAGATTTAGCTACTTTTAGCTTCCTATTGTTTTATACTTGTAGATTATGTGACATGATGGAAAACATTGTGTAAACATTTTGTTGTATAATGCTCACCCTACATCGGGTTTGCTGTCAGGAGATCCAGTCATAGTACGTTCCAGTGGATCTGCCTTTGTGTTCTTTATTCATTGGATGCTTTTAAAATGGGAGGCGGCTGGTCTTATTTGTTACATATACTCTCAGGTCAACCTTCTCCTGCACTTAACTTTTAGAAACCACAACCTGTGCATCTTAGCTTTTAGAAACCACAACCTGTATCAGCTTCAAAACCTCTGCACAACCATACCAGGTGCTCAGACACAAATTCCCATCTTTCCACTGACCCTGCACACTGACTTGTACCCTGTGCATTTCCATAGCAAGTTGTATGTCTGTCTTTGGCCTCCTTGGCTCTATGACGAGGCCCTCTCAGGCTCAGCTGTGGTGTCTGTATGATGAAATGAGCTGCCTTCTCTGATTAGATCAGCAAAAGACACAAAGCGTCTCCTTTGACCAAACTCTTAAGATTACTCCTGCAATCCTCTCTATCTGCCCAAATTTCACAGTTGGACTGATATCTGAAGCACAGTTTACTACTGTTTACTTCAGCTGTACTAATAAGCAAAAACGAGTAATTATGATTGTGGTTTAAAGAAGAGTTCTTACACTTATGAATTTGTATCTTATTTGGGTATGTCCACTCTGTTGCATTTGAAGTAGTTGCATGCTGTGAATTGTTTGTGTTCTGCTCTGTGTTTGAATGTATGTCTGTTCTGTAAATCACCCTGGATAAGGGTGTCAGGCAAATAATTAAGAAAATAAATAAATAATAGTCCCTGGATTATATAAACGTTGCATCAGTGATTTTCTTATTTTTTTAAAAGCCTAATGGTGAATCTGGGATCATACATAATCCAATAATAAATTGATTTGTTGTTAGTATGCTATTCTTAAGGGTTGTTGAACTTTTTTTATTTTTGTTGAATTTTATCAAATGAAACAAAACTTGTCAAACTATTTCACAACTTCTAGGAAGAGACAAGAAACAGGAGACGGATGCTATACAAACAGTCAATGATAGTCAAAAATGCTTGTTTGTTGGTTTGCTGATCAATATTCATTTTTTGATTGTCTATTGAAGGACAGTGCTGTATTTGAAAAATACTTGTTATTATTGTAGGAATACAACACGAATGAAAATTCCCTTAAGAATATTTACAAACATTGTTTTTATAAGTATTAACACTAGAAAATATATGGTCTCCTGCAATGTCTTGCATACATGGTCTACAAATTAAATCATGGTAGAAAATTAAATAGGAAATGTTTTCTTCATTACAATTTATTCTTAACATTACACAGTTTGATCACATAAATATCCAGTATATTTCATAGATGATATGGTGGATTAAAATTAGATTTTGCGATTTACAAGAGGTACTGATAAAAAAAGAATCTTGGCTGATAATCTTTTATATTATATAAAACTTCATGTGCTTATTTTAGTATAGTTTTCAAGGTCACACTTTTTGTGAACACACACATGAAGCCTAGAAACCACCAAGAAGTTCACCTACTAATATTGTCTATGTTGTCATACTGTGCATGGCATGGTCAAACAAAACCTTACAGAATGCCATTTATCAGAGTGGTTTTCACATCTGTGATTGATCCCTCAAACAGAATTGGTTTAAAAACAGTTTTTTTTTTTAACCTCAGTATGAAGGTCTGAAACGAATGCACCATATCAAGGATGTTTACAAAACATGAATTCAGAGGTATGTGTCTCTTTATTAAAGTAAGGCACTCAAGGTAATGATTTTTGACAGGATTCACAATCCTCTAAATATCAGGATTCAAGATCCTCTTCAGTGTAATACTGAGAAATATTTATAAACCTGCATAGCACAAGACTTGTCTAGTAAGCATGATGGTATAAAGCCTTGGAATTATGGTTGATCTTGGCAAGCAAAGCATATAAACAAACTCAGAACTAAGGCACATTATTTCCATCCCATATACAGTTCACTGATTCACGTGAGATGTCCAAACATATGCCCAATGTTTAAAGACCACAGCAGGTGTTCCCTATGGCTAGCACTGTGAATTGAGTGCTACACAGCTAAGAGAATTCCTCTCTACACAGCTAAGTCACCAACTGCTGCCGCACTGTCACAGGCAAAGAGGACTGCGCCATGCACACTGTGAAAGGTCAAACTATCCATGTCTTTGTCATTGGGGCCAAAGACAGACCCACATTTTAGTGCATCAATGACTGGAGGATTACAGCAGGCCAACAGCACTCTGACACCAACTCCTTTGTAATCTTTCATAGCCATTTTGAAGGTGAGCATCCCTGCGGTGTCTATGAATGGCACGGAGGAGCAGTCTAGAATGATGGTGTGGAAGTCAAGATCTCTCGTGACCAGGCCCAGAGCAGCATCACCGTTGGTGCTGTCCGAGCCTTTGGCATGCTTGGCAGCCAGGTCTTTGGCTTTCTTCTCTGCTTTCCTCCTCTTAGCAACCTCCAAAAAAGGCTCCAATCCCACTGCTTTATACAGCGATTTCAGGAAGAAGTCTTTGTTGGCATAATACAGAGGAGCCTGGAAACGGAAGATCTTCACTTTGGGGACTGCACAGAGGTTGTCGTACTCTCCAAGGTCTTCATAGTGGCTTGTGTTCTGGATCTGTCCCAGAAGAGCCACCTTGGGGTTTTGGGTTCGAGCCACCACACAGAGCATGGAGAAGACCACCCCTACCAGTAGTCCAATCTCCACACTGATCAGGGTCGATGAGCTCATTGTCACCATCCAGACAATGGCATCCAGCTTGTTGACACGCCATTGCTTAGGAACATCCCGGAACTTGCGCAAGGCACCCCTCAGGCTGACGATGATGATGCACGCTAGGACACACTTCTGCAGGGAGTAGAAGAAAGGTGCAAAGACGAGGAGGACGAGGAGGACCACAAAGGCACTCACTACACTGGAGACCTGAGTCTGGCACCCAGTGGAGTCCTTCACCATAGTTTTAGCTAGGGCAGCGCTGGTGGTGAAACTGTGGAAGAAGGAGGGGATAATGTTGCAGAAGCCAATGGCTATCATCTCCTGGTTGGCCCTGACCATGTACCCATGCTTCTTAGCAAACATCTCAGAGAGAGAGACCGTGAAGGCGAAGCTGATCACGGCAAGCGGGATGGCATCAATAGCTACCTTAGGCATCAGCTCAAAACTGGGCACCTTTGGTGGGATGAAACCTGTGGGTATGGCTCCGGAAATGCTAGAGCTGTACTGCATGTTGAGGTTGGTGAAGTGGGACACCAGCGTGGCGACTACCACCACCACCAGCTCAGTGGGCAGAGGGATCTTTAGACGGTTCTTGTAGTGATCCTGGAGCTCCTTCCCTACCACTAAGACAGCAATGCAGATGGCACTGGTGATCATGTCACAGAAATTTGTTTTGTGGATATTTTTAAAGATATTGATCCAGGTGACCACCACTGTGCCATAGCCTTGGTGTCGAGGGATCTTGAGACCGAGGAGGTACTTAGCCTGCACAGTAAGGATAGTAAAGGAGGCACCAGTGGCAAAGCCGTCAAGCATTGGAGCGGAGAGGTAAACTGAGACAAATCCCAGTTGGAACACAGCCATCAGAACCTACAGTGAGACAAGTAAGCACAGTGAGACTCGATATCTACAAATATTGAATCATTCCAAAGTTATGGAGTGGAGTATTTAATATTTAGTTTAGTATTTATAAAGAAGACTGTATTTCAATAGCAACGAATGAACACTGAATGATGAATGAAAATGGGGGAAAAAAACAGGTTTAGGTGAAACAATGAATTACAATACCTGATAAATTCCAGTCAGAAATGTCAAGGCTGTTGCGATACTGATAGCATAGCATTCCTTCCCACACGCCAAGCTGAAGCCTCCCAAGGTCAAGTTGACTGTGGCGTCATTGGAGACACCAGTTCCATTCCACACACCATCCAAGCTCATGGTGGCAGATTTGCTGTCCTCGCTCAAATCAAACCCTGCCAAGTAGACCTCTCGATCTACCACCTGCCCCACCATCAAGCTCATAAGGCTAAAGATGCCCACAGACACATGCTTGGAGGTTCCCATTAAGAAGTAGATGATGTTGGCAAAGAAGGAGGTGTAGAGGCCATAGATGGGCTCCAGGCCAGCTAATAGGCAATAGGCAATAGCCTGTGGAACCAGGATGATGCCCACAATGAGTCCGGACATGATGTCACCCCACACGTACTCCTTCAGCTTGTACTTTGGCAGCCAGCGCACCACAGGGAAGAAGTCTGTGAAAGTGCGCTTCAGCTTAGTGGTGGAGCAGGAGAGACTCCGGCTCAGCTTGGACAGGATCACATCCTTGACCCCGCGTCTCCTCCGCACCCTCCGCTCCAGGTGGTCCACCTCTGCCAGCCTGCAGTCCGCCATGATCCCCGGCCACAGTCCACCAGGCACAGCACCTCCACAGGGTGACAGTCAGCTCGGCTCCTGGAGGAAGCCACAGTCAGCAAAGTTACAAATACACTTTAAAAATAATTGCTCTCCACATTATACAAATGTATACTGAACAATGTCTTTGGATTGGAACCACAAAACATATTTAAAGCCTTTCACGTGTGGAGAGACAAGGCAGAGGATTCAGGCTATACCTGAAGGTATGGTTTGAGGAGGAAGAGGGTATTGAGGTAATGTGTTGACCATCACAGTCACCTGATTTAAATTCTATTGAAAGCTTTTGAGACCTGATTTCAGTGCAGGAACATAGGTAAGACTGGTTACCTGCTGGGAAATGTAGACCGTTGTAAATACTGCATGGAATGCATAAAGTCAGCATATGATGGAGGTGTGAATACACAATTACACTACAGTGTTTTTATATATTATCCAGTATTCCATGTCAGCCCCAAAGTCTACTTTCACTGCAGTCATGAGAGTTCTAGTTAATGGCATACAAAGTTCACATTCTTCATGTCTTTTATTAACTTGAAAATTACTTTGTAACTTTCCTACCTTCTGTTGTTTTAAACCAAATATATATTCACCCTTGTGTTTGAAATTATATTCTCATCATGCAGCATATGTCTTAAGAAACTATTCTGTTGCCTGGGGTGAAATTATTTTTGGATCATTAATACATATGTTGTCATGATCTATGTGTTACTCATTTGATACACAGAGAAAATTCAATCTTTTAGCACCAACTGTCAACTACTTAAACAGAGTGACTCAGGAAAGTATTAGACACGTCTTTTGGTTTTATGCAGGCAATTTCAGCTTCAACTACATCCTTTAACCATGACAATCAATTTTCCAGATGGCTGAGAACTGTCAGCAACATTGTTCTCAGGATTATGTCATTTTCTGTAATTCATGATCATACAATTGTTATCAGCAGGTTTAGCTAAAAAAGCATTCAGTGTAGTGGTCTTGATTTCTGTGACTGGCTTCTGTTCCTATTCAGATTATATACGCCATACAGGATTACTGGGTCAAATGGCATCATGGCGTGGTGCAAAATTAAAGTATAAAATTAAGGATGAATGGTATTACTGTCATACAACAAATGTGAGGACAGCATCAGGACAACACCTCACACAAGGTGACATGGTTTAATTTCTTTGCACATTTCATGCAAAGTCTGCTTCCATTTGTCTTTTATAACAACACTATTATTTGACCACATCAGTTTACCTTATTGAAACTTGGGTAACTCAAATGTGTCACATGTATGGTCTATAGAACTATTTTAGCTGACACTCTATTAGGACTTCCACTCCTCTGACTGGAAAAGTATGTGTATGTTGTATGTTGATAACAGACTAAATATCGTTTTATATTTCTAAAACAATCTGTAATTTGAAAAACAGTTTAAAGTTGCTCTGAAGTAATAATTATGCAATAGCTATGTTCACATAGAAAGAAAAATCCTAACTCACCCACTCGCTCCCTGGTGTATGCTGTCAGAAAACGGAAAAATGCTGACACTGTGTCAAAGTCTGTACAGTCAAGAGTGTGGGATGGTATAAAGTGAAGACGTTTCAGTATACACATTCAAACACATATGCACAATTATTGAGCTGTCTCACTCTCGTGCAGTCAGCAAAGTCCTGAAAAGCACTTAGTTTCAAGTATATGTCATATTTATAAAAAAGGGTGGTGCGTCTCTCAGATTTTTGGTCCATTCTATTGGCTGCTCTTGCAGTGGGCGGGGTCAATTTGGGAGGACTCTTTGTTTCTTCGGTTAAACATAATGGAAATGTGTTTGTTGAGCCCTCCCTTGTGCAATCTCATTGCGTTCAGGGCAATAGGGCAAAGAAAGTCAATATTTTACTCATTGATGTGTCTTATCTTTCACTGTGGGTAGTCTCTAACCAGACTTAGTGGTCCACTGCTTTGTCTTTCCCCTGCAAAACATTCATACTAAATACGCTGAAAGCCCAGTAAATAAATGCATGTCTTCTTGTTGCTAGTAAAGCAGTCATTCTTTATGCTTTAGCCACACATATGTTGTGAGCCAGTACCTCTTTCTCCCCTGGTCTTGCTCTCGGTTACCTCAGTGTGTTGAGGTTCTGTATGCACAGCTTTCTGATATTTCCTGTTCAGTGGTGGTGTCCGGCCAGTACATCTGAATACAGACAAGTTTGGCAATACAGACGAGTTTGAAGATGATCTCATTGCACACCCCACTGACCTGCAGTTGACTCCTGGTTTGAAGAGGCATTACTTTGTTTCTGCTGGACTGGCAAATTTGCCCTATTCTCAAATTTGACCTGTTTCAATGTCTGAACAAGATTGTTTATATGTGTGTGGCCCTGAACGGGGTTTTTAAAGTTTTTTTAACAGATGTGATAGCCTGCCAATATAAGTATCAATATATTATACCATTTCACTTGTCACAGATGTCATTGCACAGAAAGAATGGTGACATTGGTAATTCCACACAAATTAATAATTTACAAATTACAAATACAAAAAGTTGAATGGACATTATCCAAATGGAATACAAAAGCATGGGTGCATGGTAAACAGTGATGTCACATTAATCACATTGCAATTATTAAACAAATCACCCCAACCAAGTTTGTGTATTTAAAATCCATAACTTTACACAGGGCATCAGCACAATCTCAGCTTCCAAGTAGAGAGGTATTGGAAGGGATAGCCAATGTTTTTTTTCAAGGGGAGGTCATGCCCAGCAAGCCTCCTAGACTTCTCTGAGGAAGCTTTGTTTTGGCTTAAACCAGGTTTATGATATTATATATTTGAACTTCCAAACATTTGACAAAATGCCACAGGAGTGGTTAGCCGCTTGATAAGCAGTTCCTCTATCCTCGCTTGATAGCGACTAGAGGAACTGCTCCCCCTTATCTCCAGACACTCATCACACCCTACACCCTAGCCAGACCCCTCTGCTCTGCTTCCTCTGGCAAACTGACTGTCCCATCCCTCCAGGTGCACGGCAGCCACTCCTCGCGGTCTCGCCTCTTCTCTGTCCTGACCTGCAATCTTCCGCAAGAGACTCAAAGCCCACCTTTTCAGACTCCACTACCACTGAATTCTGTACATCTAGCCAATTGTCATCACCACTGCCTACATTTAAGCAGTTTATTACTGCTTTTTGTATATGTATACTTGTTTAAAACTTCCTATAATTTTTTTTTTAAATGTACTAACCTTTTCCTTCCCTGTGTGACAGGTATGGTATGCAGCTGCCAACAATGATGTCTATCGCTGTATTACTGCACTGATCTCTTGCACGAACAATGATTGATCATACCATGTATTAATGCACATCTTGTAAGTTGCTCTGGATAAGAGTGTTTGCTAAATGCTTAAAATGTAAAATGTAAAAGTAGACTACAGTAAACTAAAAGTGCAGTAGGGCACATATGTGCAGTGGAGTCCTGCAAGGATCAGTGCTGGGACCTCTGATTTTCCTTATTTACATTAATAATCATGATAGTGATGTTATTAGCAGATGATACTCCATTTGAGGGGTTAGCAAACAGTTTGGAATCCAAGTGAAGTGGGCAGAAGCCTGGCAGATAGAATTCAATATAGCTGTGCATATGGTAAATAAAAATTACGGGGGTAGTTTATGCGAAGAGCAAAACTCAATTTTAATCAGCAGGTCTATCAGGATCTAAGCATTGTGCTGGAACAGGATTATGGGATATATGGCAAGGAGATTATACTGATGTTATATAATGCATTTGTCAGACCTCATTTAGAGTACTGTGTGCAGTTCTGGGCACTACACTACAAGAAAGACACAAAAAAGGACAAAGAAGGGCAATGAAATAACTAAAAAGACTTAAGACATTTAATCTATTCAAGCTTAGCAAAGAAGACAAAGCAAAGGGGATTTGATTGAGGTGTTTAAATTCATAAAAGGGATTAACAAAGTGAACTACCAAAGATCTTAAAGGTTGAGCTCAGTCAGCAGAACAAGAGGGCACAGGCAGATATTAGTGGTAAATTCCACACTGATATCAGGAAGCATGTTTTACATAGAGTTGTTCATGTAGTTAGTAGAAGCACTTGGGGTATTCAAGTCTAGGCTTGATGCAGTGCTGGATATTCTCTAGACTGTAGGTAGACGAGCCTAGATGGGCTGAATGGCCTTTTCTCGTCATTTTCTATTGATATGTTCCCTCTTTTAATTTGTACTTTCCCTGCAGGTGTTGTCTCTGTATCAATAGCAGTTGTGAAACAACTCATATCACCCATTTATTTAGTCAAAATGGATGGTTTCAAAGCATTTGGAATTTGTCACATGTCTGAAGCCCCAGTTGGCTCGCATCTTATGACAGGACTTTGCAAATTGATTATTTCTATGGTGTGTTAGAGCATGACTGCCTTTACATGCATTTCTCCTTTATGCTTCTGATTCTGTTAAATGTGTATAATAGTTTTCCTGTCATGCATAGAAATGCATAAAAAAATCTAAGCCACAAAAGTGTAAATTCAGAATATAATCACAAGTCTTGTGAAGTTTAGGAATTTGTCTGAAAATCAATACATGTTGGATTTCATGGCTTAATAGAATTCTTAAAATACAAGTTAGACCTCATGTGGACTTGAGTCCTACAGTCCTAAAATGAGATATGCATTCACTATTCATCCAAAATAATAACTCCAGTGATACTTGGCAATTAAATCATTTCTGCGTTTGATAAAGCTGGAAATGACAAAATATCAGTGATGCAAAGTTTTAAAATTGGCAATGTAATTATACCATTTAGGTCCAAGATTATGCAATGAGTTGTAAAAAAATCTGCAAGGTAACAACACCCAGCTTAATCTGTTTAGTCGATTTAGCACACAAAGTGACATTGCAGCAAAATTGGGTACATTCCAACTTTTAAGATTAAGATGCAAATTTTTTATTTAAAAATATTGTCTAGAACAGGGGTGTCAGACTCCTGGAGTTAAAGTAAGGGCCACAGTGTCTGTCGGTGTTTGTGGTTTCAATCAGCTGAAAACGTAGGCTTTGGAAAGAAGTTGTGTGGATTTACAAAATTGATGGTGTCGGTGTTGAATCCAGGCCATTATTGGGGTAAAGGAGAGTGGTACTTTGCAGTCACTGGAACGTCATCTTTGCCTTGGGTTATTTTCATTTTATTATTAGGGTATTTCTCTTCTGACTCAAGCCTAATCACCTGAACCCAAAAGCTGGGTTGAAAATGAACAAGAGTACACACAGCTATGAACATACAAAAATTAACAACTATGTTTTGTCAGTGTCTTCCAGGGTCAGATCAGACTATCTAAGCCACTAAAAGGTAATGTCAGGTAATTGCTTAGTGAGTAATGGAGGGACTTTCTGTTTTACAACATATAATTAGTCTGGTTCAGCAACTGTTGAGTAAGACTCTTCACCTTAATTGCACCAATAGAAACTAAGCTGCGTAAAATTTCCAATGTGTAAAATGTACATAGGGACAGGGTACAAAAAGTTCCAACAGCTTAAGTCTTTGACTGGCACCACTAATCCTTGATTAATAATATATAATAATAATAATAATAATATACACCATTTAGCAGACGCTTTTATCCAAATTTAAATTAGTGGCAGCACATAACATTTCACATACTGTAAGTCTCATGTCTAAACAGTACTGTCTCATCAGTGCTGACCAGTGATGAAAACTTGGCCCGGATGAATAATTTCTCACCCTGACATTTGTTGTATTCAGACAAAAGAATTTGTGGAACATCACCCCAAAAATTTGCCAGTGCATTAGCATCCATATAGTATATGGTGCAGGTCCAGGGCATCTGACATCAAGGGTAGAAACTATTGTGCCAGTAGTGATTCATTAGTATAAAATGTGGAATACTTGAAATATGCAATATTCAAGGAATATTGACTTTGTAAATATCCGTTAATCTGATCTGTGCAGATCAGTTGGTTTTATGCTCATGGAAAAGCATCAAAGTTGTCACTGACGTTTGTTTGTTAGACTTTATTACACACTTTTCGAAGCTTGTGCACAATACAGTTAACGGTGGGATTTAAGCGAAAAGTGTAGCATATGCTCTATAATGATTCCGTAGATTTACTCAAACCTCTTATTGTCATTTACTTTCTCTAACATGATGTGAAAAATTAATGCTACAACATGAAACAAAGAGGCTTTGTGATTCCACACCGATCGATTATTCAATTATTTGGCTCGCTTAAGCAAAATAACTGATAAACAGGTTGAGACCAATGGTTGATTTAAAGGTAAGATTTCATCCTCCTCTATTCCCAGCTCAGTAGCCACCACTGGTTTGCCCCAAATGGGTTTTGCCAAAATTTGTGTAATTTCACACAACCTCTTAACAAGGTTATTGGAACAGATCTTTTGATTATAGCACTTTACAATAGAGACCTTTGTCTGTACGCACAACTCCCCAGTGTGCTCAGCCCTGTTGTGGCCGCCTTGGTTTCACTAAATTACTAAATGCTCATGTTTCAGGGAGCAGTATTTTTCATTGTTATTAATGTAGCATGATAGATTATCATAGTTGTCAACATTATGCTCCTAATATTCACAAAATGTTACTTTCTATTCCAGGACTTTCATTATGTGGACAATAGTTAAGGGTGCACCATTACCCACACACCCAACATCATGCTCTTCCCATGTCTTTTATTATATTTTTTTAACAACATTGACTGCTAGGAAGATGTCTGCTACCAAAAGATAGACAAATAAATAAAAAATCTATGTGATAATAAAACAATTAATAATTAAAAAAATTCACAGATTGCCTATCATCACAGCCATGTCTGTTTAAATGAAGCCACACAAGCTGCTTTGAGAGCAGCAGCTGCGCTTTGCTTAACACTAGCATCTAGCCTGTTTGGCACACAATGCCGTAAGCGACAGAAAAGCAACTGAAGCTTACCCTTATCAGAAGGGCTTGGTGTGTTAGCGGCGGAAGCGTTTGCCATAGTCTGCCTTCACCAGGGTGTTCGACTCGCCATGGTCTGGCTGGGCGAGGGGCACTGAGAGGCACGCACGGCTGGGGATGATGGGAAAACCAGCCTCACTTCCACCCTGGGCCCCATCCTCCAATCACAGCGAGACGCAGTGGGAGGAGAGAGGGGGAGGCCTCCTGCTGCTACCTAGCCTGTTGCCATGGAGACAGAGGCACTCTGAGCCCTGCCACTGAATCAGTGCCTTGTGCTGAATGGATCTGCATTTGCACCATGCACTATGCACGAGAACAGCTTCCTATGCCATATGTGTTGAATGGACAAATTAATGGATGAATGATGATAGTTAAGTGTTGCAATGCTCTGTCTTGTTTCTTCCATTCTACCATCATACAAAATAATATGCCTATAAAAAGGTATTTTCTTGAAAAGGTATTTTCTTGTCCTTGCTTATGTTGTTATTATTTGGTAATGCATCACACTAACCATTGGCAATATATACAGTATATCATTTAGCTTTTTTCAATAAAATATAATAACCAGCAATTCAATTATTAGTAGTATTAGTATTAGTAGTACTTTTTGTAGGCATTTATGCACTGAAGAATCCAAAAGGAGAAAGATGATCTATTCCTTCAGGGAAATCAATGAAAATACTCATATGGGGTGGAATGGTGTGTCAATTCTAAAAAGGTCTACATTTATACAAAAATGTTAATACAATACAATATTAGGTATTGATGAATGTTTAAATATAACAACAGTATGTGAAAATGTTGCAACCATACTGTGGAAGGCGTCGGTCTCGGCAGCTAATCGGGGCGATTAGCGACCACGCCTACTGACAGAGCAGCCAGTGCACACACCGGCCTTGCGTCTGATAATCAATCTGTGTGCTTTAAAACTGCTCTGCTCTCTTCGGTAGGTGGCTGGAACCAGGAAGGAGAGGCGTAGGAGACCGAGGAGCGAGAAGGAAAATGAAAGAAAAGTCAAAATTAAAATATCGAACCAACTGAAAAGTTCCGATTCTATATTGTTTAATTGGGTTTGTTATTTTCAGTTTATTGTTTACCCGAAAGCTTCGCGGCAACTAGGGTAAAGTGTTTATGTTTGTGTTTGTTTTATTTTACCTTCCCAGTTGTCGTTCTCTGCCCTGTGTATGGGGAAAGAGAACTCCGGTCCGTAGACCGCCAAACTCCACTCCGTCTCCAGACTGCTCTGTTCCCGTCCAGGGGATGTCACGTGGCGTGTGACACATACATTTTGTCAAAAGTTTGTATTTGACCCTCTGTATGAACATATAAAATATGGCACAAAACATGTCATAAGATTGAATCAAACTGCTCAGAATAAGTAGTATATGTTTTATACAGACTACTTGTTAAATTAAACCAAAAATGGTTTGATTTTTAAATGAATATTAACCCCTTGTTGACGATTGCTGCAAATTAGCCTCAAACCCCTTAAGACCTTAATACCAAGGCCGAAATTACCATATATATTGGGGGGGACACATCCCCCCCAATATTCAGATATGCTCAAAATGTCCCCCCCAATATATAGCCTAGCTGATATAAAAAATATAAATAAATTGATTTGGTCCCCCCCAATGTTGACTCCATGGTTACGGCCTTGCTTAATACAGCAAAAAATTAATTTTTATTTTTTTTTTAATTCAGGCAATAAGGGGTTAATGCATTCACATACCTAAAAATATTACAGCACTAATACTAGGACTGAATATCATCATATTTCATGGTTGGCAGAAACCCAATGTGTGCTTTAAATGCTGTACTTGGAGGAGAAAGGGTTAACAAGTTGTCATGTAGTTTGAATGAATTAATCCCTTCTGCAACTGAGATGAGAGCAGGTGAAGATGGGAAGGAGCTAAAATAAGGTTAAATTATTAATAATTGACAAATGCAATTGATGAACATGAAGAAAAGACAAAGCAGCATAAATAGTGAAAAAAAGAATTGGAGACAGTGGAAAAGAAGGCAGGCTGTATGGCTGAGATGTACAGAAAGCTCGCAGCATGTTTAGAATTACTCACAGTCTTACGGTGAATAGCTTAATCACAGTCTACACGTCTGCCTCGATATCACATATACTACAAGCATACAATGAACATTTTATATTTCTGCTATGATTGATAGAGTATTACCCTTGTATGTACAGCACTTTAAAAAGATAAGCAAATCCATCCCTCCTCATTAACATTACAAAGTAAAAACCACCAATTGTCATAAATATCAGATTATCCTGATAACATTTATATATATATGGCCAAATATCAGTCAGATCAAAGTCAGCCTGCTAAGTAGCCTTGGGGCACTTTTGTTCTGAAGTGCAGCTGAGTCAAAGCAGAGTCAAAGCTGAATGCCTTCATGCAGGCTCACGTGTGTAATGAGTGTGGTAATAATGAAGCTGTGTAATGATGCACAGCATGAGGACAGTGACACTATCTCCTCCAATCAGGGAGTCCATGCAATGGGCAACTTCTGGCCCATTCCTTAACCAGTTGTTTTCAAACATTTACACCTGAGAACAATCAAGCCGTACACTTTTTGCACTGCTGTTAATGAGTACAGGAAACCTGCCTTTCATGCTACACCGCTGAGGACACAGACCTCATAGAGAAAGCCTAGAATGCCAGGCCCTTTTCCATTAGCCCCTGTCAGCTAGTAACCAGGACAACCACTCATTTAAGCAAGTGTGCATTTTCAACACACATTTTTCTTTAGTTGGAACGACAACCAAGTTGCTTATTTTACGATTGTGATCTTAAACGTAAAGTTTTAGAATGAGTATAAGAGGCCTTTAGTTTATCACAGGCACTGTTTGACATGCCTAAATGTCTTGCCTCACCAGAGCTGCTTCTTAAGTCAAAATAACTTTTTCTACCAGCAGCTGAAAACCCACCACTTGAGGCAGTTCCTAACTTCCTAGGTATAAAACCATATAAAACAGGTGAAAACTGTGGGCAGCGCTGGCTGGGTATGTGGATGAGCTGTGTGCAGGGAGAATGGAGAGGCAAAGGGCGGTAATGATTCAATGGCACCTGTGGTGGTAGTACAAATTTGGGCATAGGAAGGGGAGGGAGCCTCTGAGACAACAACGACTGGGAAGAAATGGAACATGGAGAGGCCGTGGGGAAACAGTGGTGGGGCTGTTCGGTGGCAGAGGATCCAGCAAGATTTGATGGATTTTGGCAAGGATTGCGAGCGGTATGCTCCACGAGAGAAAGGAAAGCGTAAAATTCTGCGATGGTGGAGAGTATGTGAGCTGCTGAAAGCTGAGGTGTGCAGCAGGGGGGATCATCTTAGCGTGAGAAGTTTAAGAACACCTGAATGCAGGCAGCATTGAGTCAACAGCTTGCGCGATAGGCGGCTCACAGGACAACAGCTTCAAGTACAGCTTAACACTGGTAGAAGTTTCAGTTTCAAGAAGAAAAGACTTTGAGCTGCAGGTTTTACAAGTAGAGTGGCAGTAAGAAAGCCATTGCTAAGATTGCAAAATAAGAAAAAGAGGCTTGCCTGGGCCATGAAGCACCACCAGTAGACTACTGAAGACTGGAAGAAGGTTTTATGGATCGATTAATAAAAATTTGAAATCTTCGGTTCATCACGCAAGGTTTTTGTATGCTGTCGAGTAGGCGACACACCATCCTCAGTGTGTGACACCAACTGTCAAACATGGAGGAGGAAGCGTGATGGTCTGGGGCTCTTTTGCTAGATCCAGTTGGCGACTTGCACAGAGTGACTGTTAACCCACGTTAACCCATTACTTGCTCCCTGAAAAGGGTCTGAAATGTACATTATTTTTCCGTTTTTGGTAACTTATATATATATATTTTTGTTAACCTCTGGCAGTTTACCACTTACCTTTGTACCATTTCAGGTTATTCACTGGACTTGAACTGCTTAAATTTCAGTAAAAACTGGAAAATGGGGGTGTTCTAAAACTGTGTTCTAAAACTTTTGACTGGTAGTGTAGATCAGAAGGAGAATGGAAGGGCAGGGCAGAGAAACTGTATTTCTGTAATAAGGAGCTGTATTTCTGTAATAAAGACCCCACCTTAGCCTGTTCTTGTCAACCACATTAATATCATCTTGTACCGATTTGGTGGTAATCTGAGAAGAAACTGTGGCAGAAACCCCCTCACTAACCTCAGTAATGCCTACTGGCAAACTCACAATGGGTGCATGGCTCAGGGTACCAGTGTGTGGGTAAAGCAGAACATCTGTAACTCCTACATTAACTATTGGTATGTAGACCATGTCTCAAGTCACTTGAACTACAGCTGGGGATGCTAATAAACCACCACTAGGGGCTCAAAAACTTCCACCTCACAGGATTTAAAATGTTGTTGGGAGCATGTAGGTGCTATCAGTTTCATAGTGCCACCAAGCACACGAAAGGCCCTCCTACCCCTTACTTGTACACCATGACAGTGATCAGGGGGTGGTGTGATGGCACTGCTGCAGAACTTCCTGCCATGGGTGAGAAATTAGCTTAATTGAGTTGGACTCAAAAAGAGTAAGGCTATACTGTCCGAACAACTCATTATAACATCCCCTAATGGCGTTCATGCCAAGAACACCCAAGTGTTAGGGAGAGCTTTAACAACCAAAGTGCCATGCTTTGGGATTACCTTGCCAAATACCTCAACATCGAGCTCCAAATAGCCCACATACGGGATGTCCAGGCCATTGGCCACCCTAAGCTGTAGCCACTGACAAGAGAAGGATAGGGGACCAGAGGTCTAACCTGGGAAGGGACACATAAATTGTCAAATTCCTGAGCAAAGTGGTCTAGTTGTTAGCATTCCAGCAAATAACAGACCCATTACGCTTAAACTGAGTTTGTTTTGCTGAGGGGAGTTTTTAACCTTTAGCCCAGAGGGTAGCAGTGGACACTGGTTGTTTAATGGGTGGAGTCATGTATGATTTGTTTGGCTTTGTGGATGGTGCCAATTTTATAAAGGGATGCTATGTTCTGGCATGTGGTGCTACAGACTTTACTTGCTGTATTGACTATTTTGTTTACCTTATTGGAGTTGGGTATGGAGAGTGAACTGTACCAGCCCCGAGGAAACAGAATATTAAAAAGCTTTTTTAAACAGGTGCAATTGTCCACGTTGAATTGGAGTCTTTGTTGTCCTTTCCTGAGTATTGCCTTTGTGTTTGAGTTCCAGTCCCAGGTCTTTATATTCCTGTACCCTTTCTATTACAGCTGTGTTGATATTGACAGGCCTTAGATCATTAGCCTTTATCTGAAGTCAATGATCACTTGCATATTGGGTGATTGTCGCTCCATATTGTAAACCTGTTTATTTCCATCCTGTAGTTCTCTTCATTGTTTCCAGAGATGAGTCCAACTATGGAAAATGTTATGGTGTGGTAGGCTTGTGAGTGACTTGTACAGTTATTGGTGTACAGTGTGAACAGAACTGGAGATATGACACTGCCTTGTGGCACTCCTGTGTTGTTATAAATTAATGGTGATAGAATGGAGTTGACCCAAAGTTCTCAAACTGTTTGGCTGTGGTCATTCAGGAAACTGTCTACCCAATGTATGATGGTGCTGTTAACCCCCATGTCCAACAGTTTTTCTAACAGGAGATGTGCATTCCATCACGGTAAGAGTCATCTCATTGTGTTCTAGAAAGTGTTGGTTACCCGGCGTGAGACTTCGTGTTTAGTTTCTGCGTTCGCTGCCTGTTTCACTTGTTGCAGTAAGCAGCTCTCGCTCCTTTCTTAATTAGTAGCTTGTTGCTTTTGTTCCAGTGTTTATTAGTTTCGGTCGCTGCTTAGAAGATTTAGTTCAAAGTTGATTGATACTTAGCATTTCAATCGGTTTTATTGTAACAGGCGTAGCACCCGTATCTGTAGTTTATTAGTGGGAGGAACCTGTGAGTTGGTAATTAGTCCTTTGAATGTCATGCTGTCACTGTCACTGTTCCATGTAAACTGCACATCATTGTTCTTTATCGCCCATCAGGTCCACTGGGGAGTTTCCTAGATGAGATGGATGCCCTACTCAGCGCCTTCCCTGAGGATGGCACTCCCGTCTTACTCCTTGGCGACTTCAACCTGCTGCTGGAGACCCCCCAGGCCTCTGCATTCCTCCCCCTGCTTCAGTCCTTTGACTTCACCATGGCTGAATCCACATCCACCCACAAGGCCGGCAACCAACTGGACCTGGTCTTCACTAGGAACTGCACCTCACCAAACATTACGGTATCTCCTCTACATGTGTCTGACCACTGCTTTCTGTATTTTTCCCTCCCCCTCCCCTCTGTGCCTAAACCACCTGCTCCAACTGTCCTTGCCCGTCGCATCCTCCACTCTCTCTCCCCCGCTGCCCTGTCAGCTACTGTCCTATCCTCCCTTCCCCCTACCTGATGCCTTCTCTCACCTACCTGCTGAGGAAGCATCATCCACCCTACTTTCCTCCCTCTCCTCCTTTGACTCACTCTGTCCTCTATCCACTAAACCTGCACGTCTCTGACCCCCCACCCCCTGGCTAACCGTCTCTATTCGGGCTGACCGTCTCAAACTGCGAGCAGCAGAAAGGAAATGGAGAAAATCCAAATCCCCTGTGGCTCTGTCTGATTTCCACACACTCCTGGCTACCTTTTCCTCTAACCTCTCCTCTGCTAAGTCTGCATTTTTCCTTTCCAAGATTCAATCTTCTGTCTCTAACCCTCGGAAACTCTACATTTTCCTCTCTCCTCACCCCTCCTCCTCCCCCCCCCCTCCTCTCTAACCGCGGATGACTTCGCATCCTTCTTTCGCGAGAAGGTTGACAACATACGCAACTCCTTCCCCCCCCATCCTCTCCCTCACCCATCTCACTACCCAAACTTCTCACCCCTCTGTCCTCCTTCTCGCCCCTCCCTGACTCAGACATCCTTCAACTCGTTCACTCCCACCGTCCCATCCCCTGCCCTCTCGATCCCATTCCTTCCCCCCTCTTCCAGTCCATTGTTATGGACATCCTCCCCTTTGACTCCAATGCCTAACCCTAATTAACTCCTCTCTTTCCTCTGGCTCTGTCCCCTCTTCCTTCAAATGCGCTCATGTTGTCCCCCTCCTCAAAAAACCCTCTCTGAATCCCACTGTCATTTCAAACTACCGACCAGTCTCTCTCCTCCCATTCCTCTCCAAAACCTTACAGTGGGCTGTCTATAACCAACTGTCTGCTCATCTCCTACAGAATTACCTGCTTGATCCTAACCAATCTGGGTTCAAAGCAGACCACTCCACAGAGACTGCTCTCCTTGCGGTCACTGAAGCTCTCCACGTGGCAAAATCCCAATCCCTCAGCTCCGTCCTCCTCCTCCTCGACCTATCGGCGGCATTCGACACCGTGGACCACCAGATCCTGCTCTCATCTCTTGTCGAGATGGGAATCTCTGGATTGGCATTGACATGGTTTGAGTCCTACCTGGCTGACTGGTCCTAGCAGGTGGCCTGGAGAGGATCCCTCTCCTCTCCCCACACCCTCTCTACCGGAGTCCCACAGGGCTCGGTGCTAGGCCCCGTCCTATTTTCTCTGTACACCAAGTCACTTGGTTCTGTTATTTCTGCTCATGGTTTTTCCTATTACTGTTATGCCGATGACACTCAACTCTTTCTCTCCTTCTCTCCATCTGAGACCCAGGTCCTGGCACGGATCTCTGCATGCCTGGCTGACATCTCCGCATGGATGTCCACCCACCACCTGAAGCTGAACCTGGGGAAGACTGAGTTGCTCTTCCTCCCAACCATCAATCACCGTTGAAGGCTCCATAGTGTCTCTGTCCCAGTCTGCCAAGAGTCTTGGAGTGACCCTGGACAACCAGTTGTGCTTCTTGAGCCACATAGCAGCGATCACTTGACCTGCCGATTCTCCCTCCACAACATCCGGAGGTCTAACCCAAGAGGCCACCCAACTCCTGGTCCAGGCCCTGGTGATCTCACGTCTGGACTACTGCAATTCCTTGCTGGCAGGCCTACCGGCCTGTGCCATCAAGCCACTGCAACTTGCCCAGAACGCTGCCGCTCATCTGGTGTTCAACCAGATGAAGTTTACCCATGTCACCCCTCTACTCTCCACTGGCTCCCCATCGCAGCACGCATCAGATTCAAATCACTGGTGCTTGCTTTTCAAGCGGCTAGAGGTACTGCTCCCCTGTACCTCCAGTCACTCATCACTCCCTACACCCCAGCTAGACCCCTCCGCTCCGCCTCCTCTGGCAAACTGTCTGCCCCATCCCTCCGGGTGCCTGGCAGCCGCTCCTCGTGGTCTCGCCTGTTCTCTGTCCTGACCCCTCGCTGGTGGAACGACCTCACGCAATCGGTCAGGACCACGGAATCACTTGCAATCTTCCGCAAGAGACTCAAGACCCACCTTTTCAGACTCCACTACCACTGATCTCTGTCCATCTAACTAATTGTCATCACCACTGCCTACTTGTTCAACACTTTATACCCCTCCTTACTCCATTTATCAAAAAAAAATAAAAATACTAACCTTTACCTTCCTAGTGCTACAGGTATGGTACGCAGATGCCTTCGATGATGTCTATCGCTGTATTACTGCACTGATCTCTTACGCTAACTATGATCGTTCCTACCATGTATTTATGCACATCTTGTAAGTCGCTCTGGATAAGAGCATCTGCTAAATGCTTAAAATGTCAAATGTAAATGTAGCTTAATGGTATTAAATGTAGAGGAAAATCAATTAACAGAATCTGGGCATATGAGTGTGGTTTGTCCAGGTGTAGATAGATAGTATAGAGAAGGAATATTAAGGCATCCTCTGTGCTGCCTTGTATGCAAATGACAGCAGATACATCACAGTGTTACTGAGGACGTGTGACAGAATAATCCTCTCCAAGCTTTTAATTACTAGTGATGTGAGGGTGACTGGGTGGTAGTCATTGAGAGCTTTTGGTCTTGGAATTTGGGGTATGGGGCATATGACTGCTGTTTTCTATAGTGATGGAGTTTGATGCAGGTCCACGGATAGCTGGAATAGTACCCTATAGATTGTACTTAGTTGGTGCCTGTACTCCTTCAGCACTCTGCCCCCAGCACTCAGATCCTGTTGCCTTTTCAGAATTTCTGCCAAATCAGACCCTGAAGTAGTGTTACCAGAAAAACGTCTATTTCGCCTACCTTATAGCCTCCACACAAACATCCAGCAAGATGTCAGTTGGGTGACGGTGAATCAACTGCTTTACGTCCCTGTGGAGGGCACAATCAAGAACATTCTCTACAAGTTAATCAGATTGCAAAACAGATGAGTTAGGCATGCCATTAGGGCGCTATGCACAACCTTGCCCATTAAATGCATCAAAGCATGAGAAAATTCATGCAATGTTTCACCCTCGTGTTGCTTCCTAGAGAAAAATGTTTCCTATAAGGCAATGTAAGACTGAGAACACCCATAGAATTCCTTAACCCATATCCGCCGGACTACACGATTTTCCATAGACCATGCAAACCCTTCATTCACCGATCTAAAATCTATCAATTTTAATTTGTTCTGTATGTGAAGTGCGTATGTCCTCATCCATGTTTTGGCTGCTTCCATTACCAGAAGTTCACTTATGATGATCCCAACAGACACAAATAAAAGGCTCACAAAAAATTGAAACTAATAACAAAATTAATAATGAGATGAACTTGTGATGAACTCAATTCATTGAAATATAACTCATGTCAAATTTCAAAATGGTTACAAAATGTAGATGTGATAAATAAATGTAAGATTGTAAGAATTTGCCTGTACATAATTTTCAAATGTTTAATTGATATGACATACCATATATATCCACAAATGGTGTATTATAAATTATGTACAAATATATATTTTTAAAATGTCATAATTTGTATGATGTTTTTCAATTGATTAGGCATAACACATCAGCATATTAATCCAAATAAAGATAATTTCATGCTCTTTCCCATGATACATGATTTTCCTATTGTTTCTCTTTCCATTTCCAATAAGAGGGACATGTTAGACTGAAGGTTGGTTGAGTGTGAATGAGTGTGTTATGTGGCTAGGCACACACCGTGTTCATACAGAATAATGCATTAGGAGGATATGGGTTAAGAGTAATCTCGCCAGGTTTTAAAGCTGGATCGGTCAGTGTCAAGTGCAGGACAAACCCCAGCCACCCTCCATTAAGATTCCCAATCCTTTTGTTTTCAGGATTCTACCCCCAGGACAACCCAAATAGCACACAGGCAGATAAGTAAAAGATACAATATTTATTGATTAAAATTCATAAAAGGTAGGACAGACAGTATTCCTACTCTGACCCCAATGTACTTGGTTCTAACTTCCCCCACTGTAGCGACAAGGCCCGTGGACCATAAAGGCTTCACCCCACTCTCAGCATAAGGCAGCAACCCGCTGTTCCACACACAGTTTGAGGGAGGGGTATTTACACAGCAATTTCCCCCCCTACTACCCGTTGGCAACCACCCTGCCCAACCGTTTCCATAGCTTAATCCTCCTTCCACCAGGAACTAACAATTGGGGCACAAAAGAAACACAAAAACAGAAACCACGCAGGGGCCGCATCAGGCTGTGCCTCTTAGCCAGCCGTAGCTCCCCCCAAAAGAAAAAAAAGAAAAGAAAAGAGACTGCAAGTTCTTCCAGCTGCCTCTCCCACTCCAATCACGGCCACTCTACTCCGGCAAAAGCTAGGCTCTCCTCGTCTGGTCCCCGCAGTTAAGATGGCATATACTGGAGGGAAAGGACAGCGCTCTCACGAAAAGCAATTTTGCTGTGTTACGATGTTCACGCACACACAACTGTTTCTGTAGAACTTCTTAATCACATTACTGAAGGAACACAGCTATCCTACTGTTTCTTTCACCATTGTGCCTTTGAGAGTTTCTTTCTTAAGGTGTTGCATTTTCAAACGCATCCGCGATTGATGCTTGCTTAGGCTGGGACTGAGTCTGGGATGTGATTTTGGTAAATTAGTTCTGGGGAGACGAAGCTAGTCTGTGAGTATGTGTGGGAAACAAATGTAAGACAAAACATTTCCAGCCAGCGTTGCTATAGACTTATATCACAAACTTTGGTGGTATGATATTGCAAATGCTCATGTTGGAATAGCGATCGGAATACGATATATCGTTCACTACTACTCGTAGCCCGTGCTGGACATATTTTTGCAGCGACAAGCTACATAAAAGCACAGATGTAAACACAAAGACTAATATAGGTAATGTTTTCATTTTTATACATTTCCATTGCTATGCAGATGATACACAGCTGTACACGTATATCAATGAAACCAGGTGAAATACTTCAACTCACTCAATTAGAGGCTTGTATCTCTGATTAGGCTTGCTTTTGGGGGGGTCTAGGCCTGGGTTCCCCCTCTGTTAAGCGTTTTGTGACAATTAAATTGTGAAAAGCGCTATACAAATACATTTGATTTGATTTGATATAAAGAATTGGATGACAATAAATGTCCTGCTTTTAAATTCAGATAAAAAGAGATGATGGTTTTGGGCCCCAAAAAATTAAGGAACAAGTTGGATCTGCAGTTAAATGCAGATGATTGCATAGTTACATCAAGTCTAATGGTTAAGAACCTTGGTTTTATTATTGATCAGGATCTTACATTTGATACAAGAAACATAGCTAAAATTAGGCACATTCTGTCATTAGAGGATGCAGAAACCTTGATGCATGCTTTTGTCGCATCGAGGCTAGACTATTGTAATGCCTTATTATCTGTATCTGGCTCCTCTAGTAGCTCTCTTAAGAGTCTTCAACTAGTACAAAAAAAAAAAAACCCACTAACCTTTTCTTTCCCAATGTTACAGGTATGATATGCAGACACCTGCAATGATGTCTATTGCCGCTTTACTGCACTGATCTTGTGCGCTAACTGATTGTTCTTACCTTGTATTAATGCACATCTTGTAAGTCGCTCTGGATAAGAGCGTCTGCTAAATGCTTAAAATGTAAAATGTAGTACAGAATACAGTGGTACGTATTTTGACTAGATCCTATTAAATATCGGGCTGATTATAAAGTACTGTTGCTAACTTTTAAAGCAGTGAATGGATTTTCACCTATATATCTGACCAAAATGATTGCCCCTTATAAGCCGACACGACTGCTTCGTTCACAAGAAGCCGGCCATCTATTACTCCCTAGAATTTTGAAAAGCACAGCTGGTGGTAGAGCCTTCTCTTTTAGAGCTCCTCTGTTGTGGAACGGTTTACCAAGGCATGTTAGTGATTCGGACACAGTTTAAATTTTTAAGTGTAGATTAAAAACATATCTTTTCAGCCTAGCCTACTGCTAAACATAGTCTAGGTGGAGAGATGGAGAAGGCCGTGCCCTAGTGTCTTATGGAGTGAGAAACTTTCCATACTGTCACCTCCTCAATGTGTTACCACCACTGTTATGCTGGTTATCCTTGATCAGGTGTGGATGGTTTGGAACTCTCTCATGGTTGCTTGTTTTCTCTGTCCCTCTCCTAATAGGTATGCTGCCATAGCTTACACCTGTCGGGGCTATCTGTATATTTTCTATGCTTGTGCTCCCCTGCTCTTGCATAATGCTACTGGCTATAGCACTGCTTTTTTTCTGACTGCATGTTCTCTTCTCTGCCTCGGCCTCTGACTCGGGGGCACCTGCCCCGAGCCCTAGATCCTGCGAGAAGTGTGAGCTGCTCCCATCAACCCTCACCCCCTCGCCAACCCCAGTTCCTGGATCTGGACCCTCCGCGTGGTTTAGCCCCCCCACCGCTGACTACCTAACTCAAGAGGGGCAAAGTCTTTCAGCCCTGAGTCACCTTGGACTGACCATGACATGGTCTTTTTTGGACACACCCTGTGCCGGCCAGAAGAGGATGGGCTCCCCCCTTTTAGTCTGGTTCCTCCCAAGGTTTCTCCCTACCAAGGGAGTTTTTCCTTGCCACTGTTGCCTTTAGGCTTGCTTTTGGGGGGGTCTAGGCCTGGGTTCCCCCTCTGTTAAGCGTTTTGTAACAATTCAGTTGTGAAAAGCGCTATACAAATACATTTGATTTGATTTGATACGATTGAAAAAATGTAGGCTACAGATGTAAGAAATATGTAGGTATTAAATGGGATCTTAGTAAAGATCACTCGCTGCCCCCGACATGACTCCCAAACACCTAGTTAGAGGTAAGAACATTGTAGCTAATGTTATGACATGTTCTGCTTTTGTGAATTTGAGCTGGAATGTTTACAATGTCAATGCTAATGTCACCACAGCAGCCGAAACACAAACCAGTCAAACAGGTGACTCGGTGCAATTGTCTTTAGCATGCAAACAAACAGTGAGGGAAACACTGCTACAGACTAACTCCCCCCTCCAACCCCAACCCCAACCCCCCCAACCAAACAACACTCTTCTGCTCCACTAAACCAGTGGGTAATCACCTTAAATCAATAATGCATTTGAAAAAACAGGTACATACAGTAAACCCAGCAGGTTTGCAGTACGATAACATTCTAGTAAAGCACCAAGTAATATACAAAAGCGAGCTAGGCTTTTAGTTTGCTACCATTGCCAGGGCATAGATCATTGACGTCAGCCCAGCTATCAACCTTCTGGAATGACTGACGGACAACAGAAAGCAGTGGGACAATGAAGCTAAAGTGCTATATGGGGTTGGGTGACAAACCCAGAATTAACTAGAAGCAAACAGTAATTATGCAAGGCAAAACAGCAACTAGCACTACAAATGACATATGAGCTAAGCGCAAGCACTGGATTCCCACGAACACCATGGAGTGTAATCCAGGAAAAATCTTCACATCAGCCAGGTGTCAGCAATAAGGTTTATTCGCCAGCCTACACTTACCCACTACAGATTGTACTTGCAATGGGTTACCTCAGCCAGGAAAGCAATTCACTGGACCACGCGCTGCCCTACAAATCTCTGCTTGGACAGGAAGAGGATCACCAGATTACAAGAACAGACAGGAAGATACGAGCAACCCAACATGACAGGTACACTGAATTTATATGGAATGTGCTTGATTAGTAAAGAACTCATGGAGGGGCAAACGACCCAATATGATGGTCCAAATTTACCAAAACAATGCAGGGTTTACCCACTGGTCACATAAACATAAATATTTAAAATAAAAATACAAAGTATGATCAAAGATAATAATAAGAACCAGGCCCATCTAGACTCATTTCCTAGTCTAAACAATATACAGCACTACCTGAGAGCTGAAAAGAGCTGAAAGCTCTTCGGAGCTGGCCGGGTGTATGGAGAACCGAGAAGATTGGAGACTCCGATGGAAGCTCGTCTGAGGACGACCTAGAGAGACCTGACCTAGCAAGCTGTTCCATGCATTGACAACTGTGTAGAAAAAAAACAATTTCCACCTATGGCCTCTTGTTCTGCTAACCAAACCCGTCTTAAAAAATTAGTTCATTTTGTTAATACCTTTTATGAATTTAAAAACCTCAATCAAATCCCTGTTAGTCTGTTTGCTAAACTTGAATAGATTAAGTGTCTTTCCTTTTTGCCTCTTTCCTTAAAACATTTATCTTTCATGCAAGGTACCAATTTAGTTGCCCTTCTTTGTCTTTTTCAAGAGCTTCTATGTCTTTCTTGTAGTTTGGTGCCCACAACTCTTAGTGAGGTCTGACAAAGGCATTATATCCATCCATCCATCCATCCATTGTCTGCCGCTTATTCCTGGTTCGGGGGTGCTGGAGCCTTTTCAAGAGAATACACCCTTCGCCAATCCATCACAGGGTACGGGCAATTTAGACTCTCAATTTGTGCATGTCTTTGGACTGTGGTACCCGGAGGAAACCCACGCGGACACGGGAGAACATGCAACACAGAAAGGCCCCCGGCCTGGATTCGAACCCGAGACCTTCTTGCTGTGACAGTGCTATCCACTGCACCACAAAGGCATTATATAACATCAATATAACCTCCTTTGATTTATACTCAATACTTTTTTCTATATATCCCAGCATCCTGTTGGCCTTTTTCACTCCTGAAGCACACTGCTCAGATGCGGATAGACTTTGATCAATTACAACTCCTAAGTCTTTTTCAAATTGAACACCTTCTCAGTTTTCTCCTCCCATAAAATATGTCTTTTATTTTAAAAAAATAAGTCTTTTATTTAAAAAAATAAGTCTTTTATTTAAAAAAATAAGTCTTTTATTTTTAAAAAAATAAGTCTTTTATTTTTAAAAAATAAGTCTTTTATTTTTTTAAAAATAAGTCTTTTATTTTTAAAAAATAAGTCTTTTATTTTTTAAAAATAAGTCTTTTATTTAAAAAAATAAGTCTTTTATTTTTATTTCCCACATGCATAACTTTACATTTAGCAAAATTGCATGCCATAAATTGAATGTGATATATGCCATTGGGGCCTGCTGCCTTATTTGTCTTAAGTTTTTGTAGTACTTCTCCATCCCTTGTTGAAAAGACAAGATTTCACCCAATCTGTGCATATAACACTTCTTTTTGGTACATTTAACCATGATATTTAAAGGAGAACGTGCTATGTGATGTAGACAGCCCAGCTGACAGTTATAGGGTTAACTTCTTCATTAACTCGCCATTTTCTACTGCAATATTGACAAAAGTATTGCTTTTTGGATCCTGGGAAATTTTCATTTCAAAGCTGCCCTTATTCCCTTTTTAGGTTTAGCCCGCATATTACAATAATCTACCTTGTTTGTTGGAGTTGTACTTACCCTGTACAGTTGCTTCTTCTTTTCAAAATCTCCTGTAAAGATTTAGTCATCCACTATGAAGCAATATTAGTACCAACACAAATAGAATTTAAATCACATTGAATAGTATTGAATTTGTATGGCTTGAATTGAATTGTATACAAAAATTGAATCTGTATTCCGCAATACATAGTTGAATGGTTCGTAATTGAATTTAATGATTGTTACATTCAACGTTCAATTTAAATGTACTTGAAAATATTCAGATTCAAGAAATAGTCAAATTCATTTCACTTGAAAGTTAATTGGAAGTTCAATTCACCTTCCAAAAACATTCAAATTCAGTTGACGAAAAAATTCTGTTTTCTAAGGCACATCTGGACACTGAGCAAGCAAAAAGAAGAAGATCATGGATTTAATAAAACTCCCTTCTAGCCAATCACGCAGGACAACGGATGACCACCTACACTATATGGCCAAAAGTCAGTGGACACCTGACCATCACACCTATATGAGCTTGTTGGACATCCCATTCTAAAACCATGGGCATTAATATGGAATTGGACCCCCCTTTGCGGCTATGACAGCTGCCACTCTTCTGGGAAGGCTTTCCACAAGATTTTGTAGTGTGTCTGTGGGAATTTGTGCCCACTCAGCCAAAAGAGCATCTGTGAGGTCAGGCACTGATGTTGGACGAGAAGGCCTGGCTCGCAATCTGCGTTCTAATTCCTCCCAAAGGTGTTCAATGGAGTTGAGGTCAGGGCTCTGTGCAGGCCAATCGAGTTCCTCCACACCAAACTCGTCTAACCATGTCTTTATGGACCTCGCTTTGTGCACAGGGGCAGAGTCATGCTGGAACAGCAAAGGGCCTTCCCCAAACTGTTGCCACAAAGTTGGAAGTGCCAAATTGGCTAAGATGTCTTCGTATCCTGTAGCATTAAGAATACCCTTCAATGGAACTAAGGGGCCTATCCCAAACCCTGAGAAACAGCCCCAGACCATTATCCCTCCTCCACCAAACTTTACAGTAGGTACTGTGCATTCCGGAAGGTAGCATTCTCCTGGCATCCGCCAAACCCAGATTCATCCATCAGACTGCCAGATAGTGAAGCGTGATTCATCACTCCAAAGAACACGTTTCCACTGCTCCAGAGTCCAGTTGCAGCGTGCTTTACACCACTCCAGCCGACGCTTGGCATTGCGCATGGTGATGTGATGTGAGGCTTGTGTGCAGCTGCTCGGCCATGGAAACCCATTCCATGAAGCTCCCGACGCACCGTTATTGTGCTGATGGTGCTTCCAGAGGCAGTTTGGTACTCTGTAGTAAGTGATGCAGCAGATGATAGGTGATTTTTACACGCTATGCGCTTCAGCACTCGTCGGCCCCGCTCTGTGAGTTTGCGTGGCCTCAATGGCTGAGCTGTTGTTGCTCCTAGGCGCTTCCACTTCACAATAATAGCACTTACAGTTGACCGGGGCACATCTAGTAGGGCAGAAATTTCACGAACTGACTTGTGGCAAAGGTGGCAGTGCCGCGTTTAAAGTCACTGAGCTCTTCACAAACCATTCTGAATTCTAAATGTTTGTCTGTGGAGATTGCATGGCTATGTGCTGCATTTTATGCACCTGTTGGCAATGGGTGTGGCTGAAGCACCTGAACTCAATAATTAGTAGGGGTGTCCACTGACTTTTGGCCTTAATAGTATATATTTACATTTGACATTTTTGGCATTTAGCAGGCACTCTTATCCAGAGCAACTTACAAGATGTGCATTAATACATGGTAAGATCAATCATAGTCCACACAAGAGATCAGTGTCGTAACAGACATAATCATTAGCAGCTGCATACCATACCTGTAACACAAGGAAGAAACGTTTTTTTTGTTTTTTTTGGACAATCATCAACATAGATACTGTGGCATCCCAATGGGCTGCACCGGAAAATGGCTGCCTGGCCCTTTCATTCTTGGGACCCACTGGAGGAAACAGAAGAACTACGGTTCCCAGAAGCCTGCACCTGAACAAGTCAAGTGACCTCACAACTTCAGGGTTATACATATGAGCTGGAAATTATGGATCATGGAGAAAATAATTATAGCCCGCCAAATTAAAGCAGAGGTCAACATGGTATGATTAGCCTTGTCATTTGGTAACAATGCTCTTGAGCATATTATGCCTCTCCAAATATCAGCTCAAACAACATCTCGGTATAAATGAAGCTGGCTTCACCAGGCCCTCGTGATGTTTGATATCGCCACGATTCTCAACATGAGAGGAGCATATCAATGGCAACCTTGAAAAGATACCTTGTGGTAGTAAGTGACCCAAAACAAAAATATAAAAAGGGGTTCTAAACCTGGCTTGCGCTGGATTTTCCCCCAAATCGTAAAAAGAAGGGAGTGAGCCAACCCCCTTCCCCCTCTACACTTAAAGTCTGACCTGTTGGTGACACAATGCTTAGATTGGGGGTGGAATTCTCCAAGTTTATTTTTCCTGTTTCTCTTGGAAGAGCTGGTTCCAGCTCGGTTGCGTGTGTTTTTGCATTTGGAAAGAGACAAGCCTGATTTGGTATCATTTTCTTCCATTTCACCTCTTTAGTGATTGTTACATGTCAATTTTATGTCTAGAATTTAGTATTTGGAATATCCAATTGAATGTTTATTTCCATGTGGGTGATAATTGTTGGGGAAATCGAGTTTGGAATTTACATCTTTCAGATGAGAGTGGAGCTTGACGTGATACGAGTAAGCTTGTGAAATGGTAGCAATAATTGTTTCCTGAGAGTGGTGGGTTCACAATTGGCTAGATACAGCAGTTACTACCTGCAAGCCTCACCTTAGTTGTCAAACGGAAATAAATGTTCCATATGTGAGAAGGCAGAACTAAACCCTACATACTGAGGGTTCCGATTTAGTATTTGTTAAGGTAGTTGAACCTACGTCTGTAGATTGGACGTTGAATATTTTGTCTAACTGTTGTAACGAAATAAACCAGCTGTTCATTTTATTATTATTATTATATTAAATCGAATAAATATATTTTACATGTAGGATAAGTGAGGGGTTTTAACACGCAATACCACTTGTGTTCAGTATTCAGAGGGCTGAACATTAAACAAGGGAATTTGACTGTTAAGGCTCCTGGATTCAGGGAATAGACTATTTTTATTCTAACTTCACTGTTCCGACAAAATGTACAGAGTCAGTGGGTAGTAGAGTCTGAAGAGGTTGGTTTTGAGTCTCTTCAGGAAGATGGCCAGTGATTTCGCGGTCCTGACCAGGTAGGGAAGATCGTTCCACCACCGAGGGGTCAGGGCAGAGAAGAGGTGAGACTGCGAGGAGCGGCTGCTGGGTGCCCGCAGGGAAGGGACAGCCAGTTTAGCTGAGGAGGCGGAGCGGAGTGGTCTGGCTGGGGTGTAGGGTGTGATGAGTGAATGGAGGTAGGAGGGAGCAGTTCCTCTAGCAGCTTGATAAGCCAGCACCAGTGATTTAAATTTGATGCGTGCTGCGATAGGGAGCCAGTGCAGAGAGATGAGTAGAGGGGTGACGTGTGAACTTAGGTTGGTTGAACACCAGATGTGCGGCAGCATTCTGGATCAGTTGCAGTAGCTTGATGGCACAGGCCGGTAGGCCTGCCAGCAAGGAATTGCAGTAGTCCAGGCGTGAGATCACCAGGGCCTGGACCAAGAATTGTGTAGCCTCTTGGGTGAGGAGCGGGCGGATCCTCTGGATGTTATGGAGGGAGAATCGGCAGGTCCAGGTGATTACTGCAATGTGGCCCAGGAAGCACAGCTGGTCGTCCAGGGTCACTTCAAGGCTACTGGCACACTGGGACGGAGACACTATGGAGCATTCCACAGTGATTGAAGCATTAATCATCGGGGAGCCCTTCGCTGGGAGGAAGAGCAGCTCTGTCTTCCCCAGGTTCAACCTCAGGGGGTGTGTGGACATACAGGCAGAGATGGGTGCCAGACATGCAGAGATACGCACCGGGACCTGAGTCCCAGAAGGAGAGAAGGAGAGAAAGAGTTGGGTGTCATCAGCATAGCTTTGTTTCAATTGGAAACATTGGTGCCATTTGATCATTTAAGTGTGAGTAAGGCTCTGAAGTTCAAGTGTTTAAATGCTAAAATGCTAGAAAAATGCTAGAAAAAATGATTTTTTTTTGGAACTGGAGGCTGTCATGTTGAATGGGGGTTATGACATTGTTGGGATTACTGAAACATGGCTTGGCACAGCGGATGGGGATGAATATAATGTGGAGGAGTACAAATTGTTTAGGAAGGATAGAACTAATAAAAGAGGAGGGGGGAGTGGCCCTTTATGTGAAAGACATAAATGTGCAGGAAATTCCAGGTATTAACTCATTCATTCCTTGTGAGGACATCTGGATTAGATTACTGGGAGATCATGAGAAGGGCCTTAATATATGAGTATGCTATAGACCTCCAGCTTCAGACAGTAACATTAATACTATGCTCTTTGGTAACATAAAGCAAACCTGTGCTGAAGGAGAGATGTTAATAATGGGCGACTTCAATTACCCCTCTATTAATTGTGGTCAGGTCAGGGTAAATGTGAAGAGGAGTTTTTAGATGTGGTCAATGACTGCTTTTTGGTACAGTCTGTTACTCAGCCTACGAGAAGGAAATCAACACTGGATCTGGTTTTGTGTAGTAGAACCACTACTGACAAGTGATCACAGTGCAATTACTTTTGATATTTTTTGGCAAGTTAAGACAGCCCCCTCTAACTCTAGAATTTATCATTTCAGATGTGCTGACTTTAATAAAATGAGAGAGAATTTAAGTAGTATAGATTGGGTAAAACTTCTAGATTGCAGAACTGTGAATAAAAAATTGACTGTATTTAAAAGGGTTATAGTAGATGTACTGAAAAGTAAGGTAATGAACATATTTCTGCAGCTATGAAGCTGACAGTATACAGAAATGTGTTCCCAAATCAGCACAGAAAATAGCAAGCAAGTCTGAAAACAGACAGTACCTGTGAGAGTTTGTGAGAGTTTAGTGTTCTGCTCTCCCTCCGGTATTGCTCTTTGTGACCACAATGAAGCAGAGGGATCCTCTAATCAGGAATTTTTAGAGTTGATGGAGTTAAGAGCAAGGGACTGCCTCTCTCATCCAGTGTTTTTTCAAAAAACAGGAGAGGTCCTACAGTTATGTGCAGAGCATGCACCAGAATGAACTAATCTCCATATTGCCTACCCACATCAAAAGGGACATCACACAACATGGGCAACAAGCAGGCATTTTTGCCATGATGGCAGATGAAACGCAAGACATCAGCCAACATGAGTGGGTGGCAGTTGTCCTCGTTGACAGTGACTTTGCAGTGCATGAATCGTTTGTCAATTTCTACCAAACAGACAAAACCGATGGTGAAACATTGGCATTGCTCTTGAAAAACACACTGGAGAGCTTTGATCTTGATTTAGGCAGTCTGAAGGCCCAGTGTCATGACAGTGCGGCAAATATGAGAGGACCTTACAGTGGTGTTGCATCGCTTATTTTGTACATTCACTGCCATACAAATATTCAAAATCTCTGCATTGTATATCTGTGTAGTAGTGTTACAGCAGTTTGGCATATGTTGACAAATGTGTCTTCACTCCACACCTTTATCGAGGGGTTAGCTAAAATTACATTTTAGGCATTTAGCAGACGCTCTTATACAGAGTGACTTACAAAATGTGCATTAATACATGGTAAGATTAATCATAGTCCACGCCAGAGATCAGTGTCGTGATACAGTAATATACATAATCATTGGTAGCTGCAAACCCTACCTGTAACACAAGGAGGGAAAAGTTCAGCGTTTCAGTGAAAAGGTGGATTTTGATGGGCAGTGAGGCGGCGGTCCTGACCGAGTGAGGAAGATCGTTCCATCACTGGGGATTCAGGACAAAGAAAAGGCGAGACTGCGCAGAGCGGCTGCCAGGCACAGCAGGGAAGGGACAGTCAGTTTACCCAAGGAGGCGGAGCGGAGGGGTCTGGTGTTGGGTGTTGTAGGGACTGCACATTCCATCATGAAATTATTTGTTTGAAATGCAATTTCAATTAATATAATTTTGAGTGCTTAGCGTTCCTCCACCACGTATCCTGACACACAGTTCTACAACACACCAGGGAATCCCGATGATGTCATTCGGCCCCGCCTCCTAGGATCGCATTTCCACATACAGTGACAATACTGTAAAAGTGGAAATGCGTACCTCAATGCAACATATAAAATCAGAGAACATTCGCCATTCTTCCCTCTCTCTGTTCCTTGGTTTTTCCTGCTCTGTTCATGTCCTTCCATCACCAGGACCTCACGTCGCTCTCCCTCACCAGTCCCTAACAAGAGGTCTGTGAAGACACGGGCGAGACACGTTATCTGAACAGCAGTGGAATCCACAGAGCTCCGATTCCATGAATTTAGCTGCAAGCAACGCTAATTCGTGAAGAGCTGTGAAATAATACAGCTAACAATATCGGACATTTGAGTGAACACAGAAGCGGCCAGCTCCCTTCGTTAAAAATGAATCTCTGATAACTTCACGCCCTGGAAAACTAACCAGAGACTTCACTTCAACCATGAACATTTGCAAGACACACAGCAAAGACATCAGACCCGAAGACGTCGCGACCAGATTCCCATGTCTCCTCCGAACCCCAAATACATGGAACCCCGTCGACCGCGGAGCAAACAAAACAACAGTACGGCTGTAATAATCTGGGCATAGCACAATTAGACTGTACAAACTGCTGGTTAACTGTACTACTGTAAAATGTATCATAGTTCATGACTGTGTACAATAGATTTTACCATTGTTTTTGTAGCTATCATAGCTGCTCACTGACTGCCTGTGTTAGTGATAAAATACACCACACATAGACCCAGGTCTTGCATGTATTGTTATCTACTAACCCAGCATTCCGATCTCAAAATGCGCAATGATGCCACAGTTATTCTGGTGTGTGCAGTAAGCGCCATCTTTTATTTCACTTTGGTTCCAACCTAGGTTCAAATTTCCCTCCATCTTGTTTCTCCATCTTGTTTCTTTGTTCTCGATGCCCACGTGGTTAAAGTGTGCACGCACATGCACGCGAACCACACACACACTAGAGAACACACACACACATGCAGGTACGGCCACGTGCCTCATCAAGCTTGCGCACAGACGCGTCACACACACATACAGATACATACACGCATTCACACATACAGCTGTTGTTCAGTAATGTATTGAATTGTGCTTTGCTATTTTCATACGTTATGTTCAATAAATGTCATATTATTTTTCTACCAGGTTGTCTGTCTTAATGTTGCACTTTTGAGTAAATTGAGCCAACCTCTTCTAATAAAGAACTCCTTAATGCCTTCAACCCTTTGGTTAAGTCATCAATGTAATAGATTTGGTATTAAGTAAATATATAATGTTGTGATCTGACTATTCATATTGTAATTTAATTGTAATTATTAATGTAATTACTCATTGAAATTCCAATTTGATAGTTAAGTATATTTTTATGAGACTGATATACGAAACCTAATATTATAAGAATACTTGTATTTTTGGCTGCTACCGTGTTCGGAATTAACAAGCCTTTCATTGTGCCATCAACTATATTAGAATTCAAACTTCTAGTGGGATAGCACCCTACAGTGTGAGGAGTGACTAGCTAAACACCATGCCGTTTTTGAGTCAATGCAGAGGGGCAGATTTTTTGGCCAAGCTACAACATTGAAATCTCTGTGACACCAGATTGAGTTTCCGTACTGAAGAACCTTTTGACAATTTTGACACAGTCGTTGACACTTGGAGAATGATGTATGCATGGGTGGCCAAGCAAACAATCTGATCATGTCAATCACCAACTTTAAACTTCATGGTTGTTGATGCGACCAATTGTCACGCAATACAATGTGCTCTCAAAAGCACGGCAGCCATCTAGCCTTAACTTTGCAACTGTGAAGGATCTGGTGTATGCCACAATTTAAACCATGTGGTCGGATGATTTATTTTCGCAGTTATGGAAGCACACAAGTGAGTTAGGTGCACAAAATGGCTACCGAGGCCTGTAGTGTCCATGGAAGGGGTCGGCCAACACAATGCCTATGGCGGTAAATGAAACTGACTGGCTAAGGACTTTTACAAGGAAATTCTGCACAAAGTAATGGACAAAACAATCAAAGAGATCACGTGGAGGTTCAAGGAGAACAGCATGGACACACTAACTGCCCTGAACAGCATCCTGACCGGCACAGCTCAAACTCACACCAAGGAGGCTCATTTGGATTTAATTTGCCACGCTACAACAAAGATGGCTTGCAGACAGAGCTGTCACTGTTCAATGCCATGTTTAATGCAGCGCTGTGACTAGCTTTGATCAGCGACTGCCAAAGAAAAAACTGGAAGACAGTTTTATTAACATGGGCAAGCTCTTCCAACTCTTTCTGATGGTGAAGTGCCTTGTTGAGAGAAGCTTTTGTTGCCTCCATTGGCAAAGCAGCACGTTAGACAATCAAATGTTTTGGGAGATTGGCCAGTTTGGGGACTGCTAACTAATTAGGCAACTAACTAATTTCGCAAGCATAGCAAGCTTCACAGCTTGCCAACGATCGAAGTTACCTAATTAGTTTAGCAGTCCCTATACTGGCCAAACTCCCAAAACATTTGATTGACTAGTGTGCTGTCTCACTGATCAATCCAAACACGAACTGAAAACACTCTAATATTGTGAGGTGGTCTTGTATGTAACTTTGCATTGATTTTATTGCACACAGTAACCTATACGTAGTGCACGACCGAAGAGCCATAATGTTCATGCTAGTTGCATGTGAGACAAGCAGGCATTCGTATGGGGGGCAGCTAGTGCCAAAACTACTGCATATGCACATGACAATGACCCAAAGCACACAACTAAAGCAACAGTGGAGTGGCTAAAAAACAAAAACGTGAATGCATTTGAGTGGCCTACTCAGAGCCCTGACCTACATCCTATTGAAAACCTGTAGAGTCTGTCAATGGTCCCCACGCAAACTGACTGAGCTTGAACAGTTCTGTAAGGGAGAATGGGCAAACGTTGCCCAATCTAGGTGTGCAAAGCTGGTATAGACATATCCAAACAGACTCATGGCTGTAATTCAAGCAAGGGTGCTTCTACCAAGTACTAACTCAGCAGGGTGTAGACTTATCCTAGTTATTCTAGATTTTTTATTTTTTATTAATGTTCATAAATTAAAACACATTTTTCCACTTCGAAGTTGTATGGGTAAAATGTGCAAATAAAAGTGGAAAAGGTCTGATTTTAATTTCAGTCTGTAAGATGACAGTTTTGAGACGAGGTGTAGAAGGGGCATTGTATATACATTTATACAGTTTGATATTTGATTATTTTGTGATCCCCTTTAATCAAACGTTCAATTTGCAGGACCTTTATACTTGTGCAGGTTTCAACTACTATGAAAGTACTATGGACTACTCGATTTGTAAATGAGTTTTACACATCTTGTATGATATTGTGATGCCCCCAATGTTTTCCATGCCCCCCAATGTTTTTTTCTCTCCATTATTTCAGTTTAAAGCCATTTGTGCTGATCTGACCCTCGCATGAACCCTTCAAATAGGTTCACAATTTGACCTCTAAGGGTTACATTATGCCAGGTCATGTTGCATGTGGTGACTACATGCAACATTAACTACTAATTAACTACTAATTTTTCAGACAGCTGTTGCTTGTTCCCTAAGTGTTGCTCATATACACTCCAAATTCAACAAACATATTTTAAGTATAATGACATGCTTTCTCCAATGTTTTGGCAAGTTTTTATTGTTGTCACAAGAATTACATCTTAAAATGACAATCGGATGAACTTCAATCAAGGTCTGACTTTTTTAATGTATTTAGAGTTGCAGTAGCCATCAAGTTACAATGCACCTGGACACCCTAAATGATCAAATGCAACATCAGTCACAGAGCCATAAGTAAAACCATTAGCTAAGCCATTGGTAAAACCATTAGTGAACCATTAGCAAAACATTGGTAAAACTATTAGGTAGCTTAAGTAGCTCCATCGCTAGCTGTATGTGCATACAGTATGTACAACAAAAGTGGGTGGTATGTGGCAGACAGCCAGGGGAGGTGCTGGTAATATTGATTGCATGAGAACCTGGCTTGGACTAATGACAGTGGATTATGAACAACTACGGATACGGATTGGGATATTGGACTGTTTGCCTTATTTCTCCCCTCTCCCTAATTTTGAGTTTATCCCCAATAAACCCAGTTATATTGAATTGACCGTCTTGTGTGTTGTTTAATTATCCAACTTGGTTGTGTGGAAACCCCACACCCCTATTCAGGCCCACTTGCGTTGTACATATGTGACTTGCTAAGATAGCTGCGGAGCTACTTGTGAATGGCTTTCCTAATGGTTTGACGAATGGTCCACCCGAGCTGGAGAGGTGCTCTTCTACTATCTAGAATTTTTTCCAGTAGTCTAATCTCGCAAAATTTGTGACCTCTTAGAGCATTAGCCAGGCAGCAGACTTTTGGATCTTAACTGTCTGCTAGCTTCCAAAAACCTGTGACTAGCTTAGCTATTGAGACTGTGTCTGTCCCTCATTTTGGAAATGGTTTTAGAAATAAAAAGCTATCTGAGCACACTGGCTGTCGTGGCATTTGTGTACATAGTCTTATTTATATTAAAACCTCTCATCCTGCTGTAAGTGTTGCCTGTAATAAGACATATATTAAATGTGGATTGTTAAATGTTAGATCACTTTCCCCCAAGGCGGTTCTTGTGAACAAACTAATAACTGACCATAGTTTTGACCTGATTAGTTTAACTGAAACCTGGCTTAGGCCTGACAAATACAGTGCACTTAATGAGGCATCTCCTGATGATTATGCTAGTTGTCAAGCACCGCGTCTATCTGGTAGAGGGGGTGGTGTTGCTGTGATTTTTGCAACAAAATTTAGTTTCACACCTAAATGTGGGGATAAGTTCTCCTCTTTTGAATCACTTGTTATGCTTTCTGGACGGTCAAAATATAAAGTTACCTCAGTGCAATCCTTCCATGTTAGATATCATAAATACATCCCTATTATTGGGTTGCGTACCTAAGTCTTTAAAAGTGGCAGTAATCAAGCCTCTTCTAAAGAAACCAAATCTTGATCCTGTTAATCTAAAGAACTATAGGCCCATTTCAAATCTTCCCTTTTTGTCAAAATATTTTGATACATCAACAATTAACTGCTTTCCTAAAAACTAATAATCTGTATGAAACACTACAATCAGGTTTTAGACCAAACCATAGCACTGAGACGGCACTTATTAAAGTTGTAAATTACTTACCGTTAGCATCGGATACTGGTTGTGTTTCTATTCTAATGCTCCTTGGCATAAGTGCTGCTTTTGACACTATTGACCACCAGATTATCCTTCACAGGCTAGAAAACCTGGTTGGTTTGCGTGGACGGGCACTCTCAGGGTTCAAATCATACTTATCAGATAGGTTTCAATTAGTGCAATTAGATCAAGAGTTCTCTGACTACTCTCAGGTTAAATATGGTATTCCACAAGGCTCAGTGCTTGGACCATTACTGTTCTCATTATACTTGCTACCACTCGTAATGTTATTTGTAAACATGGTGTGAATTTCCATTGCTATGCAGATGATACACAGCTGTACATATCAATGAAACCATGTGAAATACTTCAACTCACTCAATTAGAGGCTTGTATCTCTGATATAAAGAATTGGATGACAGTAAAAATAAATTTAAAAAAAGATGGCGGCAGCAGGCAGGACAGGTGTAGTTGCAGCTCTTCTTGTACATGTGCTACTAACAGGTATTTTAAAGCATATGGATACCGGACAGTTTTTAAAAGATCAAATTGACTACAATGATGATAAAAAGCCAAACTTTGCGATTGATTTGCTAAGCCATTACACAACCCAAGCCAACAAACATTTCGGATTCATCTATCCGTCTCTCTACAACCGGGTAACAAAACACACCCAAGACCGTGTCCAAACTACAACAAAGCCACACACTAATAATTACCATCTGCCTCTTACTATCCGCAGACATCCATCAGTGTCCCGGCCCATTCAACAAACCAGCAGAGGATGGACCCTGCACCGCATTTACAACCAGGAGGAGCAACACCACTTTCTCTCAGGTACGCACTTTGTATAGCGACATGTCAAACTACAATGATGAACAACAAACTAACCTATCTGGTCGAGTCTGCTCTTTGAGCACCGTGGAGGGTCCGGAGTCTGCCCAGGACGTGGCGGCCAACTTGACGGGGGCATCGGTGAGCGGGGACGGCATGCTTTCGTGGGCCGGACCCGGTGTGCTAGTGTCGGCGTCGATGGAGTACCTGGGTGCCGCCGGCGCGTTGCCCGGGAGCGCCGCGAGGACACCGTCTTATCGTGGTTGTCCAGTCGCACAGAACATCAAGGGGGACAATCCGCCTGCACGACTATTGAAAACTGCGAACCTAGCTGATTGTAGCACTGATCCAAGGAACAATCCACGTGTAGCCGGAAGGCTGATTCAAACAGGAAACTAATCATTAATCGGGCGATTACCAAAAGCAGGAAGTGGAAAGTCTTTCAAACTGTTAATCACTCCAGAATAATATGGGACAACAAAGCAAAACCCAAGGGTATATTTGGTATATTTGGGTATATTTTCTCAAATCGAAAAGTGACCAAATTCAGCATTTACTAATGGACTCAAATCTAGATTTTCTCTGCTTGTCTCAGACTTGGCTTCACGAAAACTTGCCATCCGCAGGATTAAAGATACCGGGCTATCAAATCTATAGAAGAGATAGAGTGAAGTCAAAGGGAGGCGGGCTCATGGTTTATGTGAAAGATAGCATTCAATGCAATGAAATATTTTGGTCAAACTGAGTTGGAATGTATTGGCTTGAATATCACTTTATCACCACAAATGTATTTTCTTCTGATTGTAATCTACCGCCCTCTTCAAATAATGATTTTTTAATGAAAAGTTCCAAAACATGTTTAGAGAATGTAATTTTAAGAAAGAGGTGATAATAATGGGAGATTTTAATTTTAATTGGGAAGATAGATCAATCAGAAATAACCTCAAACAAATAACTGATGGTTTAGATCTCTCACAGCTGATTAAAGGTCCAACAAGGATAACCCAATCCACCAGAACTCAGATTGACTGAGTGAGTGTTCAGTAACAGACCTGAGAGAATTTCAAAATCTTTCAATATGGTTACTGAGCTATCTGACCACAATCTAATTCTGGTGGCTAGAAAATTAACAAAGAAGAGATTTATCCCCTATATTGCCAAAGAACATGAATCCCTTAGGATCCCCAAGAATGAGCAGGAGAGTTTTAAAAGCACTATTCAAAGTTTTAACTGGAATGATTTGCTACTAAGAAAAGACCTGAATGAGGGCAGTCAAACATTCTCAAGTAAAGTACAGAGTATTATCACAGAATTTTCTCATAAGTTTAAGTATAGGAATAAAAATAACAGTCTTCCCTGGATAAATGTAGACATTTTGAAACTAATGAAAGAACGGGATCTTGCATAAAAATGGCCAATAGGACAAAACTGTCTCATGACAAATACCATTTTGCCATGTTAAGAAACAAGGTGATAATGGGGCTGAGGAAAGCTAGGGCTGATTTTTTCATGACTATAATTAGTGAGGCAAGGGGTAATTCAAAAATAATATGGAATCAGTTAAAAAAGCTCACGGGACAACAACACAAAGCAGGAAAACCAATCGAACTTAACCTGGATGGAAACCTAACAAAGGACCCAGCTGAAGTAGCAATGGCTCTTAATCAATATTTTGTTGACTCTGTTGTGGCTATTGCACAGAGCTTCTCTGCTGAGCATGTTAATGTGTGTTCAGCAAACACAATGGAGCCAGCCTTCAGTATTAACAATGTCCCTGAATCAAAGATAACGGAAATTATTAGATCTCTCAAACCATCAAAAGCAAAAGATATATTTGGGATGGACACAACCATGCTTAAAGATCTTGGTTCATCACTAGCCAAACCCATCACCAAAATCATTAACCTCTCGATATCCCGAGGAGACTTTCCAAGTGCGTGGAAATCTGCAATTATCACACCAATTTTTAAATCTGGTGAGCTCCATTCCACCTGTAATTATAGGCCCATCAGCATCCTACCTATAATATCTAAAGTTGCAGAGAAATGGGTAGCTGAGCAAATCACACACCACCTGAATAACAGTCCTTTTTCCCTGCATCCAATGCAATTTGGCTTCAGATCCAACCACTCAACCGAGACAGCTAATTGCTTCTTCATTGAAAAAATAAAATCACTGCTAGATAAACAAGGCATTGTCGGTGCTGTCTTTCTGGATCTCAGAAAAGCATTTGACACTGTGAATCACCGGGTTCTTCTTTCCAAGTTACCCACCCTTAAATGAATCAATCATATCTCTCCAACCGATCTCAAACTGTGCGAATACATAACCATCAATCTGACACCCTCTGCTTGTCCACTGGTGTCCCGCAGGGATCTATACTGGGCCCACTTTTGTTTGTATATTAATGACTTGCCATCTGTGTGTCCTGAGGTTCACATCCAAATGTATGCCGACGACACAAGTTGCTGCCAAACTCACAAACGCTATGGTCAGAATTACAGCATGTCTTAATCAGTGCTGTCTCCAACTTAACGTGTTTAAAACTGCCAGTATGTTATTCACTAAAACATATGATTCTACTGAAGACCCAGATATTCTTGTCAGGAGAAAAGTTACAGATTGTAAAATAATTTAAATACCTTGGCATTCTTCTTGACTCCAACCTTAAATTCAGGGCACATATAAAAAAAAGTCTGTAAACTGATTAAACTAAATCTTGCCAACTTCAGATTTATCAGAAACTCCATGTCCACCGACTTTGGGGGGGGTGTGTCTAGGCCTGGGTTTCCCCTCTGTTAAGCATTTTGTGACAATTCAATTGTGAAAACCGCTATACAAATACATTTAATTTGATTTGATTTGATCTGATTTATGATTAAAACTATTGGATCATCTGTGTTCTGTTCTGGCACAGCATCATCAGTATTCGGCTATTTTACTGAACTCCATGATGTGGCCAAACAAGACTGCATAAGTATAGTAGAGGGATTAATGGGCATAGTAATAACTCCAAAACCATTGGATTTATAATCCTAAACTAAAGTAGATACGTAAGAGAAGAGTATGATGCCGTTTGGTGTGGAGACACTAGACAAATGCGTATAGCTTTTTATCTTCTGTACCAAGAGTCTTGAAAAATTAAATCAAGTAGAGGGGCTTGGCAGTGTGAGTATGAAGCCACTTGGCCATGTGGGGGCACTATGTGACCTAAATAGTTATATCATAAAATGTGCAACAATTGAAGTATAACTGCAGTTCCCGCCCCTGTCAATTACAGGTGCAAAATAATGTTTCAGCATCACAAAACAGACCTTGTAGTGAGTGGTACTCACATACACCTTGTAGTGGGGGGCACCCACTTCTCTCCCGAGCTCCAGGGGTCCTGCAATAAACACAGTACACAGGCTAAATAGGTGATATGGTAAAGAACCGTTGTTATTTTGAAGGTGTACAGCTGTTCCCATCATCAACAGCCATTTATAGAACATCCAACAGGTGTAGTACTGTGTAGGGCTGGTCAGCGGTGTATAATTGAGTAGTAGTAGCCTGGCTCGGGGAGTTCATTTGCTTAGCGAAGGCTCCGGGCTCTCTAGTTTTGCATGTTTGGGGAATGTGTTGTACTGTCTTGTCCTGTAGGATTTCTGTATTTTGTAATGTCTGTTTTGTGATATTTGCTAAAAATGTAATAAATGTGCAAATCATCATTTCAACCTTTGTCTTCATTATCCAACTTTAGCGCTAGTAGGGGAAAGGTGTAACAAGCCAGGAGCAAGGCCGCGAGGATTGTTCCCACATCACCATTGGTGTGGGGCATTAATACCTCTGCACTGCGTAGTCAGTTCTGCATAATCCCTAGAGTAGCAGACTTAGAATGTCTTTAGTAGTTGCACAGTATGCAGGCAGCGAATGCTCTTAAGTTCTGATGCCAGTGAACTACAATTGGACTTAGAATGTCATTAGTAGCTAGACTGTATGCAGACAGCTAATGCTTTAAGCCCTGAATCTCAGGGTATCAGACTCACCATTGGATGGCTTATATGACGTGGGTCCTAGAGATAAGTCCTTCAACTCCCATATGGCTGTTACAGAGACAGGGGCAAATTCATGTCCACATTATATCTTTTATGAATGTGCTTTAATGTTAATTGTATAGTTTTGTCGGGATCCTCATCCCCAAACTGCACCAGAGGAAAGGTGAGAGGTCTATGTGTCACGATGCGTCTTGTGATATGCTATTGGTAAACTGTATTACTCATTTTAATCTATTTTAATCGCATGGCACAGGTTTGTAGACACATGGCACACCACCCCTTGAAATAATGACCAACTTTTCACTATGCGCCAACACTCTTCCAATATAAACATATTAATAAACAGACATACACCCAATGATTCTTCTTTCTGCCTGTATATCGGCTGCAGACCCCGTGCTGAGAACCCACACAAGTATCCCCTGTCCCCCCACCCCCACCCCCACCTCCCAGTGCAGTCTCAGCACATGTCAACGTTACAATAATAATAACTTGCACTACAACTTAAATTACATTCATATTACCATTTCTAAAACCATTAGCAAAACCATTCATAATACCATTGGTAAAATGCATTCACAAGTAACTCCACAGCTAGCCCAGCAAGTTGCATATGTAAACACAAGTGGGTCGTACATAAGAAAACCAGTCGCATTGTCAAACACATATGCAGTAGTTTTGGCACTAACCACCCCCCATAATTCCCTTTCTCCCACAGATAGACACAGGTTAGGGTGACCCAACTTTCACAATGATTCTTAACGTGTATGTGATGGGCAGACATTGGTTACTCCATAGTAATCCCCTCATTTAATTCTGGAACACCACCATGATCAGTTAAAATTGAGTGTGATACTATTTCTGAGTCACTTACTTACTGCTCAGACTTCTGAGGTCAGGTGGTCACCCGTTCTCCTGCGTGATTGGTTAGAAGGGAGCTTGATTAAATCCATGATTTATACTTTTTCCTAGCTCAGTGCCCGGATGTGTCTCAGAAAACATAATTCTTTGGTGAATTGAATTTGAAAACTGAATTTGAATGCTGTTTTTGACAGTGAATGTAACTTCCAATTAACTTGAAATAAAAGTTTGCAAATTTGATGATTTGTCATCTTGGAATGGTTTCTCAAGTGAAATTAATTTGAATATGTCTGGAATCGGAATCTTTTCAAGTGCATTTAAATAAAGGTTGAATGAATAATCATTCAATTCAATTACCAACCATTAGTTTCAATTTCATTTTGTGAAATACAGATTACATTTTTGCATACAATTATTCAATTAAAGAATTACAAATTCAATATGATGTAATTCAAACTCAATTTGTGGTGGCACTAATATCACTCTATAATTCACTATGGAGACTATTTTTTCATCTTTACTTTTGGGAATTTACACTGTGCATCAACAACAACCCTTTTAAATGTAGTCCCTTTTTGTTCACAGTTTTGCAATCTAGAAGTTTTGTCCAAACTGTATTACTATGTTACTTACTGTAGTCAGCTCCTCTGAAGTTAGAGGAGGCAGTTTTAACTTGCCCAAAAATTTCAAAAGTGACTGCACTATAATTAGTCTTTTTCCTCCTTTTAACACATTATTTTGCATGCATGCACATCATCTCAGTAGATACTTTGACTTAAGCTTTGGGACAAACCTTTCTTTCTTTCTGGACCTGAGCAGACAAAAACTCTCCAAGGCAACTCATGTCTAGTCTGTAAAAATGATGTCATGGCAAGGCCTAAATTCCTTGTTTTTCTCTCCTAATCATTGGGCATTCACTGTAGGGCATGCAAGGTAAACAACGATTATGGTTAGTATAGTAATGTTTAGGTTTATTATAATCGTGGGTTATATTGGTCAGTGATTCTGATACCTTGACTACCAACAAAAGGATTGTTTGCAAAGCTTGTTTGAAAAATATGAGTTTTAGATCTTTCATATTATATAGAGGAGTTACTCTAAAGCAACATTCTATTCTCACAGTTAATGGAACATATGCCAAACACAAAGGACAGTGCATGCCCAATACATGAGGACTCAAATGTAGAATTTGAGCACCCTACTTTTTATACTACCCACCTCCAAGGCAATATTGGCACTGCTGGCTGAGCCATCCCACCAGATGGCAAGTAAGAAACTTTTGAGTGTAATCAGCTGATGCAGTACAGCAAGAACAAGCACAAGCACAAACAATACCTAACGCACCGGAGGCAGTTCCCATATAACTGACCCACCCTAACAGAAACCAGTACCCCTCACAACCAAACCACCCTAACACAAAAAATCAACCCTAATATGGACCAGTACCACTGACAATCAATCCAGCCTAACAGCATCCAGTAATCCCCACGACCCACCCCAGCATGAATCAGTACACCCTACAACCAACCAACCCTAACAAGAACCAATACCCTCACAGTCAACCCACCCTAACAAGAACTAATACCCTCACAGTCAACCCACCCTAGCATGTACCAGTAACTCCCAAAACCAATGTACCTTATTATGGACGAGTTCCCAACACAACCCACCCACCCTAACAAGGATTGGTACTTCCCACAACTGATCCACCCCAACAGCAACCAGTAACCCCCACCGCCGACCCACCCTAACATGTGCCAGTACTCTCAATAGTTGACCCACTGGCACCAGAACCCATTCTCCAAACAGTTGACCTGCTAACAGGTCTTACAACAGGAAGCACTGGCCATCAATAGGTGATCTACATCACCTTAAACCTCAAACCACTCAGGAAAATGGATGTTCGAGTCTCCACCTAGACCTACTGGACTAAACCCAAAAGCCAGACCCAAAGCCCTACCTGAGCTGATCCAAAGCCCGACCAAAAGCCCTACCTGAGCTCATCCAAAGCCCTACTTGAGCTGATCCAAAGCCCTACCTGAGTTGACCCAAAGCACTACGTGAGCTGACCCAAAGCCCTACCTGAGCTGATCCAAAGCCCTACTTGAGCTGATCCAAAGCCCTACCTGAGCTGATTCAAAGGCCTACCTGAGCTGATCCAAAGCCCTACCACATTTAATTTTACCCTCTAGCACAGAGCACAGTAGCCCAGTGACTTAGATTTTGCAAACCATTTCCACTTTTTTACTGTGGTTGTTCTGTTATTTATTGTTAGAATACTCCCATGGTTTTAAATTCAGCGAATTACCCTTGTAAAAATGTTTTTGTATCAATAAAACTACTCAGATCAGTTTTTGGGATAATGTATCATGATCCACCGTTATGGAATTAAACATGCATACAGCTACCTTAGACTTATAGCAGAGTATGGGGGCACACATTTAGGGGGGGGATCAAACTGTCAATAATTATGTGCATTGGTCTATTCAAACGGCCTGCGCTGGTTTCATTCACTATTTAAATGGTTGAATGAGTACTCCTTTAAGGAAAACAAAATTCATATCTCACATTTCTTACAATGTCAGTTTTTTGGGGGAAAGGTAGACTTCAATGCACTCTTCAATGATATTTCAAGCATTTGTCAATGAAAGATAGATACAGTATGTGGGCCACAACTTTCAGAGGCAGACCAACAATGTTTTTACAATTAATTCTGAATCATGCAGGTTCTTTTATTTTCCTTTGCAAAATAATATTCTGTATCAAAGTCTCCCTTTAGCTGATGTTATAAGAATCTAATGGTTGCTATTACTTTAAAACTGATTTTTTATTTTATTTTGGAGTACACAGGATTCAGTACAACCTTTGAGTGAATTATTTATCAAAATACGTTTTTTCAGTTATCAGTTTACCTTTGTTTGGAATACAAAGGACTAAAATAGCATGTACTGATATGACCATCAAATACTGTACTGATACCCTGCTGTTACATCAGCAACACCATAATCAAAACCAATATGCTTAATACATATAATCATTATTTTGCTGAGAAAAACCCCCATTATTGTCTCTGTAATTAGGTACTTCTAGTTTAAGTCGGGAGTGTTGTTTAATAACTACTTAAATGCTACATCAATGTAAAACCTTAACCTTCCCCTGAATATCTTGCTTCCCAAAATCACATAAAGATATTAATGAATAAACAATAAGAATATCCACAGAAATCAGAAATGATTAATATAAATGTTTCGTTTTCCTTATTACAGTATTTCAGTCTGCAGCTTCAATTGTGCTGCTCACTGTGACAAAGGACACTGCTTCCCCCTAGTGGTACAAGTGCGAATTACAGAAGGTTTACATTATGGGCCTCATTTATCACCCCTTCGTAGGCACAATATTGTATGTGAGCTGGTAAGTAGGTTCATTGTTAGAGAAAATTGTGATCTTGAGAACATATAATTAAAATGTTCTGTCATCAAAGAAAAACTTGAAATACCATAAAGCTTGAAATGGAAAATGAAAAATATTGAAACATATAAAGGAATACCACCAGCTCCTTGCGATTGATTCTAAAAGCATTGTAACCACCAATATGAATAACATTATTGGGAACAGAAGGTTTTAGCCATGTTTCAGACACCATCTGGCCATGTTTTTTTTAAACTTGAAATGAGGAATGAAAAATATTCCAACTACAAAACAGAATTGAAATGTTTTCCCATCATCTTTTACAATAATATAACACCATACTGACTGAACTGTCAATCCAGGTGTTGTAGTAATAATAATAATAATAATGGTTTAAAATAAGATGCAGCAGTCATGGTACACAGAGTTAGTTAGATGTCTACTCACAGCACAGTCAGAAACTTTAAAGAATGCTACAGTAGCCCCAAGGGGCTGCACAACAAAATGGCTGCCAGGAAAAACTACATTTCCCAGCAGGCCACAGTCACACCTGAGTCAAGTCAAGTGATGGGACTAACGACCAGCTGAAAGCCATTTTGAGGCCTATTTAAAGGGCTGATTCCCATCACACTGGGAGAGGAGTAGGAATGTGTTTGGGAAGGAGTGGCTGTGTTTGTTTTGGAGAGTGAATACCTGTGAAGTCTTTTGACCAGCCAGGATTTGGAAAGAGTGTTGGGAGTGTGTTTTTGTGTGTGTATGGAATTGAATTGCTTTGGATTTTGACTACGGACTGGATTGCGGAACTGACTTGGATAACGGAATTGGATTGGACATTGACAATGATAAGGCTTGCGGACTTTGTGTGTGTTTGTATTCCCCTGAAGACCCCACCCTTTGTTTTGTATTTGTCAGTGTTAGAAATAAATCATTGTTTTGTGTTTGAATACTGCCTCCTCTGGGTTCTTGAACTTGCCTACGCCCTCTGAAAGGTCCGTGAGTGTCGCCCAACCCCTGGGGACACCACAATATGTTCAGTGTTTCTTTAAAGATAATAGTTGTGGGGCTGCTGGATGGCTCCTCCTGTTAAGACACTGTTCTAGTGTGTGGATGAGCCCCACAGTCTGCATCCTGTTAAGACACTGTTCTGGTGTGGATAAGCCCCAAGGTCTGGTATCGAATCCAAACTGTGCCAGTTCAGACTGCCCAGGGTGGGCAGGGTGACATATAATTGGCAGTACCATCACCCAGGGAGGGAGGGATTCAATCGTACGCTAGCAACCCCCGCTGGTCAGTCAGGCACCTACGGTCTGTCTGTATAAATCTTCTTTAGACTCATGTCTGTGCAGCTTAGCTTGTGAACTACAGTGTGAAAAAGAAGCGGCGGCTGACGTCACATGTTTTGGAGGAGAGTGTCTTGTCTCCGCTCTCCCGAATTGACAGCAGAGGATGCAGCGAGAGCAGCTTTACAATATTAATTGGGCATTACAAGATTGGTAGAAAAAGGGGAAAAAGTAGTTATACTAGATCTGAACTGGGGAGAAAAATGTACTCATATAATGGTGAAAAAATCTACTAACATCTAATACTCTACTAACCTTTTATTTCCCTGTTACAGGTACAGTATGCAGCTGCCAACATGAATGTCTATTATTGTATTACTAAACTGATATCTTGTGTGAACAATGATTGATCTAACAATGTATAAATGCACATCTTGTAAGTCGCTCTGGATAAGAGGGTCTGCTAAATGCCAAGATGGCTTACATTTTATGACATTATGATCTCATGGCTACTGTAGTCATAGTAAGCAGCTTTGGAAATAAACAGTGTGAATCCACAATTTGATGATGAAAGCTAGTTTGCAAATTGTATATTAAAGATTACATTACATTACAGGCATTTAGCAGACGCTCTTATCCAGAGCGACTTAGTTTACATTTATTTACAATCCATTTATACAGCTGGATATTAACTGAAGCAATTCAGGTTAAGTACCTTGCTCAAAGGTACAATGGCAGTGTCCCACCTGTGGATTGAACCTGCATCCTTAACGTTACAAGCCCAGTTCCCTAACCATTATACCACACTGCCTGCAAATATTTAACCTTGTATGGAATATGCTTATTTATTTATTTTGTATACATTTGTTACATTTGCCCTCCCCGAACGAGTTTCTATGAGGCAAGCTAATTCTCAGAGGACAGCGAACTCTGCTTCCTTCGGGCTGGCTCACCCTCCCCCTCCCCCTGGGGCGGATAGCCATACACCATGCCCGATTGGGGCTCCCCAGCAGGGCTGGTCTTGCAGAGGCCGATTTTGAACCACATCCCTGATAGGCAGCTCATACTCGTATCGGACTAACCAAGACACGGGTGTGTTAGACAACTACGCTATCCGCCACACCCTGGAATATTTTTATTAATATGGAATTATTTTATTAATACTTTTTTAGCTAGGTTTATGCTAGAGTGAAGAATGCACAAAGTATTAGCTGTACACAACTATGTTTATCTGGTTAAATTCCCTTAAAAGTCAAATAAACTCATACACAATTTAACATAGGAGCCACCAATATTTGAATGTTATATCAGCATACAATGATGTACAATCTGGTAAATTCATAAAATTAGTTTGTATCTGAATATATAGCATTGTGGAAAAAAGTTATTGCATAGACACTATAGTATCCTACAGTATGTGCAACACTTCCATGGAATGACCTGTTGCAAAACTAGCTCAGCCAAACAAGTCAGACTTTTCTCTGCTTATGGAATGATCCAGACTTCAAACATGTGCATCAGTGCAAGTTACTCCACAGTGTTTACTATTACGTGGATGAGAGACCTATTTTGGAAAAAAATACACCTGTCCAGTTAGATCCCCCTTCAGATTCTCCAATCTTCCTGATCCCTGACTCAAAGCAGAAAAGGTTTAAGTGTTTGACCATTGACCAGTATGGGAGTGTTCAGTGATGCCAGAATACCAATAACTCATGCACATTCTTGTTTTATATACAATGTCTAGTTTTAGTAGAGAAAATATGACAGAATATTTACATTCACATTCACCCATTCTACTTTGGTTCGGGGCCCGAGCACCCACGGAGAAGGCCAGATGATGCCAAATTTACATTGATTTGATAGCTGATGGTCCATAAAGCCTATGACTTTTTTATGATGAAAGCTGATGGTCCATAGCATTTTAGTAATTGCCAATTTAGTCTCTTTTTTTTACATTTTAACAATTTGTTCTTGTTGCATTATGAAATACAAAGACCAAAGACAGTTTTCAGAAATTTGTTTAAAAAATGTTTATTGTCTCATACATCTGGTACAACATAAATCTGTTCCCTTGAAAGGTTGAAATGTTGGTGCACTTCCCTGGACAACATAATCTGATCTATATGTCACTATGGCAATGCTACCAGCTGTGTTCTGGATGCCTCTTCTCATGCCAGCATGCTAAAGGAATCCCTCTGAAGTTTCCCAAACAGCCTAGCAAGCACCTGGAAGGAGAGACAGTGGAGGTGAGAGTCAGTTCAATGCATGGGCTAATAGCGATTAGAGAGGAGGACTTGCAATCAGAAGGACATGGGTTTGATTCATAGTTGGGGAGTACTTCTGTTCTGTGCCCTTCTGGTAAAGGTTCTTAACTTGAATCACTTATATTAATATGCAACACCAGGGTATAAAAAGATAATTTATCACCATGTATAATGGCATCTGGTAAGCAGATAAATAATATACATATCAAATACTGGAATGAAAATGATGCTTTTAAAATCTGGGTACTCATATTATTTTTATACAAGAAGGAGGCAGTGCCAACCTACTTATCATGTTATCAACAGATCAATCCTGCTAATACAGTGAAGAGTGCAAGTAATTTCATGTTCGTTCATTCCTGGTTCTTCGAGAGCATTTGGCTGTTCTGTGAAAGCATTTTGCCATTCCGTGAGGGCGTTTGGCGATTTTCTCACGAAGGCAGCAGACTCACCAGACTGCAGCACGGGTTCGAACTGTCCGGCCATGCAGATCTCCTCCTGCTTCTGGCGCACGATGCGCTGGATGGCTGGGGGCAGACCGCGGGGGTTACGGGAGAAGACCAGGGCGTAGCCGTCATCACAGCTGCCATCCTCCTTCAGGGTGCGGCAGGCGTAGGTAATGGCATAGTTGTCATAGTCGGTGTCAATAATCCAGTAGTTATCACCTTAATGGACAAGATAAGAATCAGTCAGAATGCAGTCTGTGGTCAGTGTGAAAATGTATGAAAGTATGTACATTTACATTTTGCATTTTAAGCATTTTATCCAGAGCGACTTACAAGATGTGCATTAATACATGGTAAGAAAAATCATAGTTCACGCAAGAGATCAGTGCAGTAATACAGCGATAGACATCATTGTTGGCAGCTGAATACCATACCTGTGACACTGGGATGGTAAAGTAATTTTACCATAGTAATTTTTTTTTTTTTTGAGGAGTGATCAAGTATACATATACAAAAAGTATTAAACAAGTAGGCAGTGGTGATGACAATTGATGTACAGAATTCAATGGTAGTGGTGTTTGAAAAGGTGGGTTTTGAGTCTCTTGTGGAAGATCGCAAGTTAAAAAAAAATGTTTATGTGAATATGTGTGTTTGTGTGTGTGTGTGTGTGTATGCAGGTAGATGTAATTGTATGTATGTGCGTGTTTAAGATTATTCCTTCTGCTCCGTTCAAAAAATTAAAAATGCTGTGTTATATCACTGCATATTTCATGCAAACTATGCGAACAGTTCATAAACTGACTCAACTGCTTTCACTTGTGTAAAAGTTATTTGAATGCTGCAGAACAGCTACGAAACTATTTGTTAAAATGAAACAAAATGTATTATTTAACTGCAAGTGTCATTAACTATTATTGAATTAGTAAATGTGTTTTCGTGTCTGTATGTATGCCATTGTGACTTTGTGGCTTGTGCATGCTTTCTGTGTGTGTCTGTGCATGTCTGTCACTGTGAGTGTGTGCTTGTGTGTGCATGTGCATGTGTGTGTTACCTCCACTGGACAGGTAGCTGGCCAGGCCCTGGTAGTTCATGAACATCTTGCCAGGGGTTGATGGATCAGGGACGGTGTACTGAGCAGCCATATCAGCGCACACAACCCAGAACCTAGAGACACACATAAAACCTGCTTTTAATTTCAGAATACCCTCAAACATGGGCTTTCTGTTCATTGTTTATTGTAATTACGTTATACATGGATTTCTATATATCACTGATTTACGTGAATGAAAATTACAGACAGCAAGGTTCCTGTGCTGGGCCCTTAAGATGGCACTGGCAATGGACAGGCAATCATATGTGAGGGCAGAAATTAGCACTGTGTGTTCAGATGGGCAACATTTCTCCCTTCTATGTTCAACCTGCATCTCAGATTCTCAGCAACTGGGCGACTCACCCAAAGAGTGTGACGCGGCCTTTGGAGGAGGCAGTCATGGTGCCATCGTCGTCGATGGTGTACTCAGCCGAGATGTTGTCCTGAAGGAAGAGGCCCTCTGGGTCCTTCTTCTGCAGGGCGTACCACTTCCCAGCATACTGCAATGCACAAGGACAGAGACTGATGAGCAGGCTGTAGAGAGGGTGACCTTCGGCGCCAGGATTCAACACCATTTCACTGCAAATCTTTGCTTTTCAAAAGATAGATCCTGCGTGGGCTAGAGGGTAGCTCCGGTGTGGGCTTCTGGGTCGTTTTTATATATCTCCATAAGAATTATTTGTACAGCTAGCTATTCATTGAACTGTAAGGACTGGATCAGTGAGGATGGTCTGGCTGGAGACTCACTGGCAGAGACGGGTTTCAAAATGCGCACACTCGTATCAGACCAGCCAATATGGGTGCGTTAGACCGCTACGCACCCAGCCACCCCATGTGTGTTTAACTCACTCTCTTGGGGTCAAAGTCCTGCTTGACCGTGAAGCTGTCCACTACACAGGACGCTGACCAGCACTGCTCAATGTAGGAGAGGAGCACCACCAACAAAGCAAACTTGGAGTAGTCCATTCTGTAAGGGAGAGAAGGGAAACATTTCAGTACATCATAGATTTACTAGGCACTGTCTGTGTGGGTGCATAATCAGCTGCATTTATTCATGTACACAAGACATACATCTTATTTGGTAGAGAGCAGAGTAATTGCTTAGAGTTGCATACCAGAGCCTGTTGTACAAAGTGTGCTACGAATAAGTCCATGTGGGTTTGTTGCCTTGAGGGTCTAAGCTTTTGCTTCCCAGTCTACACTTTAAAAGGTCTGAATTGACCTATTCTTGTTTTTTTTAGATGCATGCTTTGAAAATGCTTTCTCTCCCTAAACCCACACTTCCCCATAGAATCTAGTTACTCGGTGTGTTGGCCAGATGTTGCCCATTAAAGTGTCATAGATCCCCCCCGCAACCTTACCTGTTTCTTGATATATGATTTGAAGAGGAAGGGAGCAGGTAGGATTCAGGCGTGTGTTGAACCTCTTTCTGAGATTGTCCAACTGACTGTGGTGCTTCTCCCACCAAGGACCTTTTTTATACTCAGAGCACAGACAGGCTTATTGATTATTTTCACTTCTTGTAACTAAATAAGGAATAAGGTGCTTAAATCTACCACTAATCCGGTTGGAGAAATCCTCACTGTAATCTGACTTCTCAGCTGAACTCTCCCATGCTGGCCATAAAAACAATTAAGGCTTTATGTAACCCTAAACAAGCCCAGCAGAAGGGTAACATGTAAAATGGTCTGAACACAAAGGACATGGAGGGCATAGGGATTAGTGGACCACATGGTAAAACAGTGCTACAAATAAGCACAGTTGTACTTATTTTATTTATTTATTTTCTTTCTTTATTTGACAGGGACAGTGCACAGCCTTTTAGCTCTACCAGAGTTAGCAATAAAGCTAATTTACATCTGTACTCCCTGGGCAGAAAACAGAGAAAAACATCTCTGCTAAGACAATTAACAGTATAAAAACACAGTTACAAGACAATACATATGATACATTCAATATTCAACAACAAGATTTCACAACATTAAGACTTAATGAGTTTGTTTTGGAAGTGTAATGAGTACATGATTGGGTTGATTTTAGCCATGATTTCATCTTGGATTTAAAATCAGTAAAGCTTCTCCCAAAACTCTCTTATATAACTTGGTACTGAGTTCCAAGAATTTGTTGCTCTAATAAAGAATGCTGATCTGCCAAACTCAGTAGGTCTGTACTGTGTCGTACAGTCACCTCTGTTGGTCATCCTAGTTGTCCTCCCATTATCTGAGCGCAGTGATATGAACTCTTTTAATGGGGGAGGAGCCAGATCATTGATTACTTTGTACACTAAACTAGCACCAACAAGGCACACAAAGTTGTCAAAGGTCAGAAGATTATACTTCTGAATTATGTTACAATGATGGTAACTTGACGATTTATACATGTGGTTGCTGAGTTTGCGTGCAGAGATATAGTCTGGTAATAGGACTTAATGCATGAATGTTTTCATTTGCAGCTCGGATAACTGGTGGGTCGTGACAGGGGTTGATCACACAAAAACTGTGTATATAACATTCTTTCCATTGACATTAACACAAGACATATTAAAGCAATAGTGCAGTCAAAATCTGATTCCAGATTTTCAGAGTTTTATATAATTTTTTTACAATAGTGGATGAAACAGAAGTTTAAAAAATGAGGTCAATGTTATTTTGCGATAGTTGTTGATTGAAATTTCATTATCTTCTGTGCAGCTTGCACGTTAGATAGGACTTTGTGCTCTCCCTTCTTGACATCAAGAAGGGGCTCATTTGAACAGACCAATGAAAATGTGTGTTCACATTTTGAAGATCCCCTCTCATTCCAAAAACATGTGTGAGCCCTGCTACAACCAGGATTAACTGTTTCTAGCTAGCAGTCAAAAATTTGGTCCGTCATAGCTAAGATGAGCACCAAAAAACACTAAATGTGTGCAATTGCCAGTTGCAAGGCAGTAAATGTGTCTCTCTATAATATTCCACAAGAACGCATGTGACAGGAGTGGTTAAACTTTATTTACAGAGACAAGGCTATCCCAGTAAATGTAGAATTTATACAAATTTGCAGCACACATTTCCCAGAGGATTGCACAGAAAACCAAACCCAGTACTCCATGGGGTTTGCAAAGTTCCTCAAACTAAAATCAAGTGCTGTATCATCTATCCTGGAACCACAAGCTGTCAATAAATGTGTAAGTACATATACATTTATTAATAACAGCATAATGCTGTTATAATTCTGTAGATAGCTGGCTAGCTATTTACAATAGCTTTCTAGCATTATCTGACATACTAGCCAATGCTAATTTAGGTAGCTGGCTAAAATTATCAGGTACGTTGACGGAATAATCTTTTTGACAGGCTATTTGTATCAACTAAACAATTGGCCATGTTAGCGACATGAAAAGGGTCATCTTATTTATTTTATTATATGTTGCAAACAATAACATCAGCATTCACTAAAGTTAGCCAGCTAAGCGAAATTACACCCTGATAGATGCACAGTACACCTGCGTGCTAATATGATATATTCTAAAAATGAGCCTTAACATTGACATACGTCCTGTGCATATTGCTCAAATGTGGGTGGCACTTCCGGAATGTATCCCACGATCCAACCAGTCTGGTAACATGGGGCGCGAGTTATCTGTCTCTCATCCAGTAGTGATGACTGAAAAAAACTAAAATGTCAAACAATACAAGACAGACAGGAATATATATGGTTAATGTAGGCAAGTTTATTGATGTAGTTTTTTTTTACTTTGAAGGAATTCAGTTATGTGCTTGGGAATAGGAGGCCATTTGTTTACATCGAGAGTTGTAATGTTGATGTTCACACCATTGAGTTCTGCGCTTGTGTGATTTTAGCACTTTTCAAAAGCGAATTAGACAAATAATTTAAATATAACAAAAAGAAAGACTGTTCTAAGGGTGAGGATAGGAGAGAAGACAATTCATTATGATTGTGTAATTATCAATATGAATAAAACTGTCATGTCTAATGAAGAGCAAGCATCATGGGTTGCGAAACGCAAGTATGAGACTTGCTTTCACTACAATAAAATTCATTACCTGACCTGGCAAGCTCTTCCAGGCATTGACAATTCTGTGTAAGAAAACCTTTTTCACAAAACAAAATCTCCACCTGTGCCCTCTTGTTTTGCTAACTGAACTTATTTTAAGGCAAGACACACCTGAGGTATAGGGGGAAAAAGTCCTGATGTCACATCTTAATGAACTTTGGTCAGTTTATTAAACATGTAAAGATACACATTGTTTCTATTAGCACTTTTCTGAAAAGTGTATATTTAAATATGCAAATTAGGCATACTCGTTACATATGCTAATTTATGTGTAAAATTCAAATTCAGTTACAGCAAGATAGGAGTAAGTAACATTTTTTATCTCCATTTATTAAGACACTTAATATTTTTAAAAATATAGAGGGGATTTTGAATATATGCTTCATACACTTCAACTTACAAGATGTAACTGTAACAAATAAAAAAACATTTTGCCTATTTTCTGGGATATAATTAACAAGATAAACAAGATATCAATAATCCCCTCTGTATTTATCTTATATCTAAGAATCATCTCATAAAGTTTGGCAACAATATCGTATTCACAAGTTGAGATAACTGAAAAAGTATGAGCTAAAAACCTAGTTTTGAGAAAACAGCTGCCAAACAGTGGCAGGCATAAAATGTTAAAAATACATGTAACTATTGGTATTTGGCCATTTGTAATTATGCAGTGTGATAATATAGATGGTTATTTAGAAAAATATAGAAAAATCTGAAAATTCATGAGGGGGCAAAAATGACCATTTTATTGGATGTGTCTTGCCTTAAGTACCTTGTGCTCAAGGGTACAACAGCAGTGCCCCCACCTGGGAATTGAACCAGCAACCTCTGAGTTACAAGCCCAGTTCCCCTAACCATTACACTACACTGCCAGCCTGTGTTCTGGTACAGACCTGGTACAGTACTGTGTTCTGGTATGGACCTTAACCTCCAAATCAGTGTCATATATATATATACACACACACACACACACACATACTTTCTTGATGCAAGGCATCCAATATCATTTGTCACTCACTGCCTTGGGATAGCACATTACTATCCCAAGGCAGCCAATCTCCATAATAAACTCTCCTGAACCTTTCATATGACTGTTAAAAGTGTAATCCCAAAATAAGTATCTAGTCCCTGGGGCAATCGGGAGGAGGATTGGCCCTGGAAAGCAGTGCTGTGGCACCACTCCGGCCACATAGGTGGTGACCAATGCCTACTGGGTTGCTGAGTCATGTCTTCCCTCAACCCCTCTTGCTCAACAAAACATACAACCATGGCCCACACTGGCCCAAACAAATGATTTATATTTTAAGTATTTAAAATACTTGTATTTGAAGAAGTGTATTTTAATTATTTTAATATAATTACTTAAATACGACTGGTAAATGTTCAAAATGTTCAAATTTCAAATACATTCCAAAATATCTTGATAAAATACTATGCCCAACAGTGTAGATGGTAGAAAATAAACTGACTAATGTTGGAAGATAGAACATTTCTGCTCTCTGACAATCTCCCTGAAATGTTAATGTTTTAACATTAGTGGGCACTAGCATGAGCGCATATTGTAATTAAACATGAAATAAGACCAATACATATTGTGTTGATTGTAATTCTACATAAAGGCACTGAAAGTACAAAAGTATTTCCAAAATACTTTGTAATTCTCAATACAGTGTTTCAAATCATTTCAAATATATTCAAATACTTTTCTAAACGTATTTCCAAATACATTCAAATATTCAAATACCTTGTATTTGTAAATAATGCATTTAAATAACTTAAATATACTGTAAATATGTATGTCTGATAAGGTCTGATACTGAAAATCTTACTGTGTTAATTTTACTGTGGCGTGACTTTTGTTTTGGACAGGGAACTGTAACCCTCCTGAATATTCTCACATTTTCACCCTCCTGAACATTCAGGTTACTAGTTACTACTGTACATTTTAAATGTGTAAACTGGGCCTATTTGACTCATCACTTTAAAAGTAAGTTTTCTGCTGATAAAACTTGTGGAAGGTGCTCTCTGTGTGCGTTGGTAAAGTGTTATATTTGTAAAGTTTGAAAAGGTCAGTGACCGAATAATGGGGGAAGAAATAGTGTTTGCAATGAAGTAACATGTGCCACTTGGTGTTTGGGGTCCATGCCTGTGATCATAATAATGTATTTTGTCCTGTCCCAATATAATAATCACTTTTTTATGTATTAATACATATAATTGTAAATAAAGCTAGTTAGATGATCCCACAGAAAGTCCTCTTTTTTCTTTAATGGATATTTAAAGACCCGATTTGTCCAATGCTTAATGCATGCTTGTTGATTAAGCTGCCATGTCGTCAAACTGCTGGTTAAAAAAAGACCTGAGCTTCAGCAGACTATCTGTATTCGTCAGACCACTCAGTCAATCCTCTTCTCAGACACTTCCCAATATTGTTGTTGGCTATTTCCAGCAGAGCTCCTTGGGGATTTGTTTTTTTTATAGCTCCGACAGTTCTAACAACAGCTTATTTTCATGTCCGTAAACCCAGGCTAGCAGAGAGCTGGTGGATCCAGTCAAGCCAGTCGACTGGACCACCACCTGACGGACATGCAAATCCAGGTTACATGGTTGAGAGCAGTTTATGGGTTTAGCTTCATAGGGGTTAGAGGTGGGAATACCATTCACTTTCACCGAAACAAATACTGTAGGATGTGGTTCATACAGTCAGGTCCATAAATATTTAAGTGCAGACTTTCATCTTTAATTTGAAGGTATTTACATCCGAATCTGGTGAACGGTGTAGAAATTACAGCACTTTTTATGGGACCAAAAGTAATTGGACAATTGGCTGCTCAGCTGTTTCATGGCTAGGTGTGTGTTATTGCCTCATTATTTCATTTACAAGTAAGCAGATAAAAGGTCTAGAGTTGATTAGAGTTGATTTCAAGTGTGGCATTTGCATTTGGAATCTGTTGCTGTTAACTCTCAATATGAGGTCCAAAGAGCTGTCACTGCCAGTGAAGCAAGCCATCATTAGGCTGAAAAATCTAAACAAACCCATCAGAGAGATAGCAAAAACATTAGTTGTGGCCAAATAAACTGTAGTGTGGGTCGAGGATGGAAGAGCCACTCGCAGATGTCACGAATATCTAAAAGCTAACTACAAGTAGTCAGCCACTAAGTCTGCGAACAGATAAGGGAGCAGGGGAAAAAATGGATGGACAAAGAAAAAGAAACTCCGGGCATACAGTCCACGGAAAATAATAATAAAACAAAACAACCCAAAGGTTGAGGACTCTTCAACGAAGAGGTAAGAAACTCAAATGATTTTAGAGACTTTAGCTCTGTGAGTTTTTTAACCCAAAAACAAAAGAATGAATCTCGAAAAGGAAACGCCACCGGAGTGACGAGCAATAACCAAAGCTAGAAAGGAAATAATCCTCCTAGAACGGCAACCACAGAGTGATAACGCTAACCCTTTTAAATGAGATCCTAAGTGGTACCTTCTCTCTTTAACTGAGAGAGCACCGAGTGGAAAACGAATACCTTAGGTCTAGTACCGGCTAGAGCGTAACAATGGTTTACACAGAAGCGTTTGTGATATGAAAACGCAGCCCTTAAATAGTAGGCGGAATAAACACTGATAATCCATTACATTACATTACAGGCATTTGGCAGACGCTCTTATCCAGAGCGACGTACAACAAAGTGTTAACCGTAGTCAAGAACAGTTTAGCTGAAAGCCACCCTAGTGGGAAGTACAGTTCCTGGGTGCTAGGAGAAACCACATAGTTAAACTAGGACCCTGTAGGTAAATCTGTAGCCACAATTCAGAGGTAGCAGTAAAGCACTCAAATGCAGGAAATAAAAGACCAATCACAAAGCCTAATACAATACAAACAAGTAGACAGTAAAAGCACTCAAACTAAGCAACTATGTCCCAAACAAAGTTAACTAAAAATGTCCCTAAGGACTACGGGGAGAGGTACACCCTGAAGAGGTGAGTCTTCAGTCGTCAATCGCGGTGTTGAGGAAGAGATTGTGTGAGCTGAAGGTGGCTAGGGTCTCAGCTGTTCTGACTTCCACAGGAAGGTTATTCCACCATCGTGGAGCCAGAACCGACAGGAGACGTGACCGGGAAGCGCAGGTACGGAGGGGGGAGGTCCTAGGCGTCCTGAGGTAGCAGAACGGAGAGGTCTGGCAGGTGTGTAGGGTTTGAAGATCTTGAGGAGGTATGTTGGGGCTGATCCCTTGACTGCCTGGTATGCTAGGACCAATGTCTTGAATCCACAGCTGGCCGTGACCGGGAAATACCCAGACAAAAGACCATATAAGGGAAATGACAATGACAATGATTCCTCATACAAAACAAAGGGAACAGACCATCACATGGTCAAGCACCCTCCAGCGGCTGAACAAGGTAAAACCATGACAGGACCCCCCCCTTAAGGAGCGGCCCCAGCCGATCCCCCAGAACCATGCTGATGGAAATCGCGAATAAGATCGGGGTCCAGAATATTCCTGGATGGAACCCAGCAGCGCTCCTCAGGGCCATAGCCCTCCCAATCTACTAAGTATTGAGCCAAAGGGCTAGTAACAACCCTGCCCACACGCCTACTAGAAATAATGCAACGCACCGTGTAAACCGGCTGGTTTTCAAATACATACGATCACAAACTTACTATGATATAGTTAGGGGGTATTTGAGAGACATGTGTCATCACTTTTGCAAAGTAAATTCGCTGGTGCCTACACTTTAAGGTAAATATAAATGCTTAAACTCACATCTTTGGTCGGGCCCCTGTAAATGGAAATAAATAGGTAGTTTGGCAAAAACATATAGCGAGATTATGTATATAATATACATTATGTATGTATACATAATGTATTAGGTTCAATACTCAGAACATAGCCCACAGCTCATTTTCTGTGATCCAACTCATTATTAAAATGCAGTCAGAGATGTTTAAATGTGGAATTAAAATGGTTTTAAAACATATGTCTAAACAACTGCATATACCGTACACCATATTTAGTGGTTCATTTGACTGGTGTGAATGTTAATGGAAAGAATATTATGTACAATGAGTGACTTTTAGGAAATGTATCTTGTGACCCACAACAACCCCTCCCATAACCCACCAGTGGGTTGTAGCCCACAGTTTTGGAACCACTGATATAATTTGCTCATATAGAGGCACCAATGAGTGACACCATGTGGCTCAGAATTGTTGCTACATCTTGAGGTGGTAACACATACTGTGACTCCCTAATTTCAAAGCTCATTTGGTGTGTCAGCCTAAATTCCACAGATGCCCATGGGTAAAGTGTCTCAGTATTACCCACAGTTCCCTCACTTGCAATTTGCGATAATCAAAATTACCGTGCTAGGCTTAACAGGCCTCTCTGTCCCCATCCCCCTCTCCATGTGCCCAAATCCAGTCCACGTCCACCACCTGTTCCCCTGTCTAAGCCTCCTCTGTACATTAACCTCCAATTTCCTGATCCTTCTCCTTAATCCACAATATCCACTGTGTGCCTGTTCTGTATCCTCCCAGACTGTCAAACTCCAGCACATAACAATAATGAGGCTTCCTTCCCAAATGCTGTCGGCTCAAACATTAGTGCTGACCAAGTAAAAGCCTCTCCTGGCAGCTGCAAAGCATTGTTTGTACAGAATGGCACAATTCATTTTAATCACATTTTCTATTGCCATAACATGTGATTATTCCTCCTTTGGTGGGGTTGAGTAGGAGCATTTGTTAAATGAGTGAAGAACTTGTGTTGTCAGTGTTGGGGATATTGAAAATGTCAGTCCCAACTGCAACCCAGTAGTGTTTTTAAATAGTTTCACTCTTTAAAATAATCTCCTGAAAAAGCCAGGTTTACAATTAATTATTAGTACTGTATATTGATCACAATTTCTGTAGTACTTTGCATAACTTATATTTAGCTTTCTGAATGAATTGAGATTAATTATGGTATTATATTCTACACATAATATCAAAACCACACCACCTTTCCATTCTATGTTCAGGTTATCCATTTTGTCTTGTTAAGATAAGCATTCAGAGCCCATGACTGGCTCTGAATGGTATATTTGCACTGTATGATCTTGTGGTCCAATATGGTTTGCGATCCATTTTAAACAGGGGCATGTCCAGGGAGGTTCCTGGGGGGGCACCTACCCCCACAGACATTTGGTTAGCCACCCTGGGTGCCACCCTACTTCATCTGGCTCTTGATAGGTTATTAGGTTGTCAATCACATCTTTTCACATTTATTACATTTTGAAAGTCCCCCCCGTGTGGTTCTGTGCCACTCTTGGGCCACCCCTGTTAAAGTGGTCTGGGCCCGCCACTGATTTTAAAGATGCTGCTGAACTTTTGTTGTTGACACTGGCTCTCTGACACTGGCTCTCTTAGTTGGAGGATGCAAAGAGCCATCTGTTGGTCTGAAACCAGCATCACTTCCACAAACAAGCCTGGGCCATTGCCACCAATATAATCTTCCTCCAAGCACTGCTCCATAAATATGAATGCAGTATTGTTTAATTAGATTTCAGTAAACAAAATACAGTTTCAGTAATGTACTGCTTCCTAAGTATAGGTCATGTTTATGGATTGCATCCTAATTTATAGGTCATGTTTATGGCATTTGTCAAGTCCAGTGATTCAAAATATCCAGCATTCACAGTGGCAATATGCCAGCGGAGTCTCCTGGCTCCCCTACTGGACCAAGCAGAGCATTATAATCCAAAATAAACAAAATCACTAATTATTCCTCCTCAGCCACAGACACACACTATCAACACAGTACACAATGTTCCACTCAGGGCAGACTCCTCCAGCATTCCCTTGATGCTCTGCCTGGCGGGACAGGTATACATACAAGCAAGCGAGTGTAAATGCAAAGACAGTGAGCAAGTTGGGTTTTAGCACCAGTCCCCATGTTGTTCAGCTCCAAAATAAACAAAATGCGGTCCCCTCCACCACACATGACAACTCCTCCAGCATTCCCTTGATGCTCTGCCTGGCAGTGGAGTTACATCAGCTCACATTCAGCCATCCAGTCTCGGAGTTACATTCTCCAGATTCATCTCCAGATTCATAACACAAACATAAGGCCAGCAAACAGAAATACTTTTCCCAGAAGCAAGGCAGATTCCCTCACTCTGAGTCCTTTCTCATTCCGAGTCCTTCCCCCCCCCACAAAACTATGGGGGGCATAAAATCCAGCTGATAAAAGGCAGGTGTGTTTATGTAATTGTCGCACATAATGATTATGTAATGGTCTAAACAAAGGGTCTTCGACCTTCCCCCTCATGGGTTTCAGATTAAAACAACAAACCAAAATAACAAACTAAATCAAAGAATAGCCATTTTGGCAAACCTCAACACACAGGTTACACATTTAGACTTTTCAGTCTTTTCTCATTGTGGTCGTCTCTCTCCAAGCTTCCCGCTCCCAGTTCCAGCCACAGGTACAATTAGATAATGCTCACAGCTGTGTGCTCTAGCTGCCCTGCCAGTAGGCTTGGCCGTCAATCATCCTGATCCCCCTAGACCGATGCCTTCCACAGTGATTTATTATGGTTTTGACATAGATCAGGGTAAACTACACACATTTCACAAAAAAGAAGAAAGACTGTATCAGCATGAAGTCACATTTTAAAGGGAATATTCATTCCAATGAGAGCTGGATCAGTGGTGTTCTGGGCAGTCACCAGTTTTACCAACTTCGCAAATAACCTGTCAATGTATTAGAGCATTCAACAATGTGACAGAAAAGCTCACAAGAAATTACAACCCCGATCAACTGAAAAAGAAACATGATTCAGTCAACCAGTTCACAAATTTCTAACCACTAAACAAGTTTGTAGGCCAGATGTGGAAAACCTCCCATTTGATTCTCTTCTAGGTTTTGAAACCTAGTTTAAAAAAAACGTCCAAATGTCTTTGTCTCAATTCTCAGATACAGCTGAAAAAACATTTGCCAGTTTAACATTAAACAGTAATTGACAGGTGTTAGGAATTCTGTCGATGATGAGAGAAGAGAGGGTGGAAGAAACAGATGTGTGAGAATACTGTGATGAAGCAAATAGAGTGGGATCCAGCACAAATCTCACCCTGTGGTGTGATATGTTTGTGGCTGTTTCGTATGCCTCCATGCTCCCTTCCATTCACTTGGCTGATTGTATATCTGAGACTAAGTAACTGTAGCGGAAGTAATTCTCCCTTTCTGCATTTCCTGTTTGTAGCCGTATTGAGTTATTTGCTCCCCACTTCACCCGCTCTGCGGTAGGTTGATCCCGTGCACATGCTATGTATGTTTGTGTTCTCTTGTTTCTGATCTTTTCTTTTCTTTTACAAGCCGTCGACAGATGCATTGATAATATCAGCTTGTGGTTAGGGGAGCATGTCTATGTTCCCACAGCCCTATGTTCCCCCAGCCCTATGTTCCCCCAGCCCTATGTCCCCACAGCCCTATGTTCCTAAATATGTATAATGCTCCTTGTTCTTAAATAAAGACAACTCTCTGAAACCAAGATGATCACTATTACTGCAGCAATACGACGGTGGGGGGGGGGGGGGGTGCACGGGTTAAGGGGGGGCAACAACACATTATGTGCATGGAATGGCCATACCTGTGCTGTGGGGATGTAGGCCTGAGGGAACATAGGGCTGGGGGAACATAGGGCCTAATTTTGATGGGGGAACATTTTCTTAGAAATGGGGGAACATAGGGCTGTGGGAACATAGGGATGACCCCGTGGTTAGTGGTTTAGCAGTGCCATTGTTTGCTGTGTTACTTTTAAACACAGAAATGGCACAGTCCTAGGTGCCACAGTATAGGTACTCAACTCTTGGTCCTGAGTGTTGCAGTGCCTGCAGGTATTTGTTTCAGCCGAGCACTGACTAGGGGAGAGCGGGGTATGTTGTCACACTTTTCACTCTGTCTTACCTGTACTGGGCGCAATACATCACAATGGTATAAATGTCATACCAAATGAAGGTGGAAGTCTTGGGCACATATTTTCTATGAATTACATATTCATATATTATTTCAGTATGGAGTTGTAAACAGTTAAATAGAGGGTGTGCACTATGTCATAGTATGTGGGGTAAGTTGTCACACTGGATTATCAACAAATAAGAATACAACAAAATAATTGTGAATATATATTTTTTTACTTTCAAATTCAAAACCAAGTACATTTAATTACAGAACTCATTCATTAAAGAGCAAAATGCTTAGTCTTAACAAAACAGACGTGGTGTAATGCACAACGAAACACTTCTAATCAGACTCATCTTCAGAGTCACAGTTCTGGCACAAATAAATTGCCTGGCCTGGGGTGCAAGCATCATGGGCCCACTTCTTGCATCTCACACACCAAGTCTCTTTTGGGCGGCTGTTAGAAAATGGCTCCATGCAGACTAGGCAGAAGCACTCCTCTTCATCTGATGATGACTCGTCTATTTTTCTTTTTACTCTTGCCTTTTTGTTCTCGGCAGATCCAGATTTTGCACATTGCTTCCCATTCTCCAGAAACAGCCTGTTTTTCCATTTGTAGTGCTTGCTTCACGGGTGTGTCTGTTAGAATTGCGTTTTTCTTCCATTAGTTTGTTTTCGGGGACCAGCTTTTGGAAATGGCCGGAGGTCCTCTGGAGTTGGTAGTCTGCTGCCAGCACTGGCATTGCTGGGTAAGGGTGAGCTGGCATGGGAACTGAACGGGTCTGTGTCTGTGCTTGTGCCTGGCAGGGCAGGGTTGGTACTGGGGCCTGGCGGGGCAGGGCGATCCGTAATATAGGATGGCGCAAACTCAGTTTCCAAAAATACATCCCTGTTGTAAGGCTGTACCCCAGCTACCCTAAAGCCAGCCTGAATGTTCAAGGGGGTTGCCGCCACATTTTTACATTTACATTTTAGGCATTTAGCAGACGCTCTTATCCAGAGCGACTTACACAGTTTACATTTCTTAACATACAATCCATTTATACAGCTGGATATTTTACTGAAGCAATTCAGGTTAAGTACCTTGCTCAAGGGTACAACGGCAGATGTGTCCCACCTGGGGATTGAACCTGCAACCTCTGAGTTACAAGTCCAGTTCCCTAACCATTACACTACATGCCGCCACAGGATAAGCAATTGCCACAATCCCAGGAATGTCATAAATTGACATTGTTTTCCCAGGATTGTTCCTCATCCATGCATCACACACTGTGTTGATGTGCCTTTTTAGCGGTGGGATGAGAGCCGATGAGAGCAGTGGGGTGGGAATGACACCATAATTATGCCGTTTTCTTTGGCATAATTGAGTCCATCAATGGACATATGAGATTTGTGGTTGTCCAAAAGGACATGGTTTCTCCTTTGAGCATTTTGTATGCTCAGTGAAATGTTTCAGGAAGTCAAAAAAATCTTTCATCCACCCGAGGGATTTGCCGCTCCCCTGCTGCCAGGTGGTCTGCTGTTTAAAAAATGGTCGCAGAAGTTGACACGGGGAAATATGAAATATGGAGGTATACTATTTCCTGTGGCTGACACAGCACAGGCCAGTGTGACAAGCGTCCCCCTTTCAGTGGAGGTCAGCGACCCTACTTGTTTGAATCCGCGTCTGGCCACTACTTTGTCAGGTTTATGGACCGTGGTCACCCCAGTTTCGTCGACATTCCATATGTCCCCTGGTCCAAATTGATGTCTGTCTAGCACATTTGCTAAATTGTCAAAGAAGGCATTGACATTTTCTCGGTTGAAGCTACTAGCTCTGGCAAGGCTAGTTGCCTCAGGCTTTCTTAGCGACAGCATTGGGTGCCGTTTTAAGAAGGCTGTAAACCACTCCGAGCTGGCCTTTTCTGTTTCTGCCCACATTGGTGTGAACTTCAGCTTGTGTGCCACAGCAAACTGGTAGGCAAGTCTTTTGATCTCACTTGGCGACAGACCAAAATAAATGTCAGCTGACCTAGCGATATAATGAACAAGCTGCATCTCCAAATCAGGTGGAAATACCTGCCGTGGCTTTCTATAGCCAACCACTGGTGTTGGCATGGCTGCCTGACTGACAATTTCTTCGCTGGTAACCTTTTCACAATACCGAGTACGGTAATTTATATTAAAATTGTTTGCTGTGCGTCTGATTGATTTGTTCTCCAGCTTCACCTGTCTGACTGCCTTCAACATTATGTCAGGAGGTGTGCTGCCATTCTCTGTCTTTCTTTTATAATTTCTCGCCATCATCTCACTTTCTTTTGTTCCTTCATTTGTTCATTTCTTTCTTCCTTCCCTCAATGCTTCTTTCCTTCAAAAACACATTTCAATTAGCCTCATGTGACAACTTGCCTCAAAGCCATTGAGACAACTTGCCCCAAACGGGCATGTGGGCTAATGTTTGTTAAATCTCAAGGCTAGTTCAACATAGGACTGCAGCTAACATATCAAGAAACACCTTATTGTTTCCTTTATTCGGTACACAAATATAATTTTGAACATTTATACCTAACACAGTTTTATTATATAAAATGTAAGGTGCCATTTACTTACTTTTGAAGGAGACAAACACAAAACTTGTGCTCACATGTAATTAAAGTGACCTTTGACCACCTGTGAAAAGGAATTTGAATCTGTCCCTAGTTGCAACAAAGTAGCTATTTGATTTTTGAGATAGCGCCCCTGTGGTTGGAGGTATGAACAGTGTGACAACTTACCCATGTGACAACTTACCCCGCTCTCCCCTACATCTGATATCACTGATTAATATGCCCCCTTTCTTTAGTTGTTCAGTTCAGCTGATTGGTTAAAGCAAATACTTGCATGCACCGTGGTCTGTAGGACCGAGTGTTGACCATGTTGGATCTAGACTGTATTCACCTACGAAGGCCTTGATCAACAAATAAAGATTGTTTTTTAACATTGTTCTTCTGTGTCAGTGCATGCCTCTGATCATTGAAATGCTCCCTCTACTGGACAAAGCATGAAGGGTCCCTTTCCCATTTGAAGGTGGTGTAGTCTATTATACAGTCCCTGCTCTATTCTCATATTACACTAGTAGTGGCAGGACAGATCAATACTGATGGACAAGAAGAAATACATGTCAGGAGAAAAGGTGAACCTGATAAGCAGGAAGGAGGGTAGTCATTGTTGTGTATTCTTAACTGGATGTGGATTAAAATTAAGGCCGTTGAAGCACCAGGTACCTTTCAATTTGCAAGCACTGTGCAAACGTAGATAGTCTGCCTTCAGTGCAATAAGATAAGATAAGCAATAAGATTTTCACCCCAATGGAACCCATAACCCATTAATTGTCTAGTTTTGATTACAAAAATGTATTCAGATCACATTTTGTTTATTGTTTATTTTTGCAATCAAAACCTTATTTTACATATATGAATCCATGCGTTTGTGTCCATACATTTTTTAAGTCATTTGAAACAACTTTTTATTGAACTAAGAGATTTCTTCTTTAACTAAGAGATTCCGAAACTGGAATTTCCGCACTGAGCTATCGATAGCTCAGAGTGATTTTTTTCCGCCAGGATTTACTTCTTATGTTTAGACTAACTATTTTGATCGCAACATAAAGACAAAAATGTGACCTGAAATATGTTTATTTTTAATATTTTAATGTTAAGATTTTTTAATAATCTTTAAATATTCACAAAATTATAATGGCTCCCTCTGGGAAGAAAATATTATGAAAAGCTGGGTCCAGTTATACAGGTATATTAAAACAATTATTTAATTGAATCATTAAAATAATAATTAATTAATTAAATCAAAATGACTTTAAGCTTACTTCATCATGATTTTATAAAAAGCTAAATATACTGCATATTTAGATACACTTGCTTGTTGGAGCTTTGTCTTGGCATGCTTGTACACAAACCACCACAGACAGCCACTGGAGCAGTTTGGTACAAAGAGTTAGGTGTACTGTCAAACTTCAAAGCCATGGTGCATTGTCAAAATATATACTCTTGTCTCTAGACAACACAGGCTGTTAAGGCCCTTCAGAAATTAGATCAAGACAGATAGTATGGTACAAACCACATAGAAGCTGGTCCAGACTGAGATGTCAAATGTAAGCTTGAGGAGGAATGCATTTCCACAGGCTTCCACAATTCCACAGATTCCTGGATCAAAGATCATTGAGCATTTTGAGAAAAGAGTCGTAGATTTGGAAGCTAGCATGGTAGTTGAATGTTATAAAAATGTATGGGGAGATATGGTTTGTTCTGATGTTATTTGGTATGGTATGCATGCACTTTCCAAACAACACTTAGCTTTTATTTCTTACAGTATTTAGGGTTGACTAAAGCTGCCACGGTGGCTGTACATGCAATCACTTGAGGGTGTAGGCACACACCTTGTAAGGGCCTCCAATAGCATTGCGCACGCGTATTGACTGATCCTTTACAAGTGTGAGCTGCTTATCACAGTTGCGGTTTGAAATCAGACTGTACCAGATGGACCCTTGTGGGGAGTCCTGATCGGCGGCAGGGTTTAGCTGTCTGCCCCAGGGGGAGGGAGGATGGTGAGCCGGCATGAATTTGCAGAGAAGTGCGTAAGGGTGTCTCCAGAATGTAGGTGTAGTGTGGACTGAAGGTGGAAGAGCCACACGCAGATCTCACAAGTATCTAAAAGCTGAACGCAAGCAATCAGCCACTAAATCTGAAAACAGACTAGGGAGCGGGGAAAACAGAAAAAGAAAAGAAATAAGAAAACCACGAGACACTCCACGGGAATAAAACCAACAGAAACAACCCTAATAGGGCGAATACTCCTCACCAAGGAAGGAAAAAGAAAACAAATGTCTACAGAGGCTTTATCTCTGGGGGAATTTAGCCTCGACAAAGAATAATATCTCAAAGGAAACCACTGAAGTGGTGAGCTTAAAACCCTTAGTTTGGAGATGATTAATCAACCTTAAATGCTAGCACAGAGTGGTGACGCTAAACCTTTATTTTGAGATGAATAAGTTAGTTCCTTCTCTTTTTAACTAAGAGAAAACCACAGGGTGGTAAAACTAAACCTTAGTTCAGAATACCGGCTACAGCGTGATAATTAGTTTACACAGAAGTATTTGCATAAGGGAAAAAGAGACCTTAAGTAGGAGACGGGATTAATACTGATTGCTCTCAGCTGGAAGTGATCAGAGCACCCACCAACACAAGACCATATATGGGTGGCTGAAATGACAACGATTCCTCTCAGCAGAAAGAGAAAAAGACCATCACATGACTACGCACCCTCCAGAGGCCGAACGAGGTAAAACTGTGACAGGACCCCGCCCTTAAGGGGCGGCCCCAGCCGAACCCTCCAAACCATGCTGGTGGAAATCCCGAATAAGCTCAGGGTCCAGAATGTTCCTGGACGGGACCCAGCAGCGCTCCTCAGGGCCATAACCCTCCCAATCCACTAGATACTGCACGCCCCTGCCCACACGCCTACTAGCCAAAATGCGACGCACAGTGTATACTGGCTGACCATCGATAAGCCAGTATGGAGGCAGTGGTATGTCAACCGGTGCCAAAGGGCTAGTGAGAACCGGCTTAATGCGAGAGACGTGAAACATGGGGTGGACCCTCATGGAACCGGGGAGTTGAAGATGCACGGTGATGGGATTGATCCTACGGATGATCTTGAAGGGCCCCACAAAACAAGGAGCGAGCTTCTGAGATTCGACCCGTAATGGCAGATAGCGGGTGGAGAGCCACACCCGTTGCCCCACACAATACAAGGGCGCAGGATGACGACGCCTGTCCGCGATAACCTTCTGGCGAGCAGAGGCATGCAGGAGTGACTCTCGCACCCCCCTCCAAGTAGCCTGACACCGCCTAACAAAGGACGCGGCGGACGGTACCCCCACGTCTTTATCTAGTTCCGGGAACAGTGGCGGTTGGTACCCGAACTGAGCCTCAAAAGGAGAGAGACCAGTAGACATATTGCACAAGGTGTTATGTGCGTATTCCGCCCAGGCAAGGTGTCGACTCCAAGAGGTAGGACTGGATTAGGCCAAACAGCAAAGCGTCCTCTCCATAGACTGGTTAGTATGCTCCGTCTGCCCATTGGTCTCAGGATGAAACCCCAAAGAAAGACTTACAGAGGCGCCCAAGAGAGAATAAAAGGCCCGCCAAAACTGGGCAGCAAACTGGGGTCCACGATCGGACACCACGTCCTGGGGAAGACCATGGATACGGAACACATGATCGACCATCAGTCAGGCGGTCTCGAGAGCGGACGGCAGCTTGGGCAGGGGAATGAAATGAGCCGCCTTGGAGAACCTATCCACTACCACCAGGATGACCATGTGACCCTCCGACACAGGCAGACCGATCACAAAATCCATGGCAATGTGGCTCCAAGGACAACTAGGAATGGACAGTAGTCGGAGAAGACCAGACGGTGGAAGCTGAGACCCTTTTAAGGGCACATATCGAACAGGCCAACACACACTCTCGCACATCACTCTCCATTTTAGGCCACCAGAATCATCTGGCCAAGAACTCATAGGTCCTGTGAATATCCGGATGCCCCGTCAGCTGGGAAAAATTACCCCACTGTAACACCTGAGCCCACACTTTAGACGGCACAAAAAGACGACCTGGAGGACCACCACCTGGATCCGGTTCCAGACGCTGTGCCTTACGCACAATGGATTCAATGCTCCAAGAAACCGGAGCAAGGATCTGAGCGGTGGGAACAATGGGCTCTGGAGAGCGATCAACCTCTGACCCATCATATAACCGGGAAAGCGCGTCCGGCTTGGTGTTCTTCGACCCAGGACGGTAGGTCAATAAAAAATTGAATTGCGTGAAGAAAAGTGACCAACGGGCCTGCCGCGAGTTACGTCGCTTAGTGTCCTGGATGTACTCCAGGTTGTTATGGTCTGTCCAGACCGTAAACGGATGCTCAGCCCCCTCTAACCAGTGTCGCCATTCCTCAAGTGCCAGTTTAACTGCCAGTAGCTCTCTGTCTCCGACGTTATAATTCCTCTCGACAGGGGAAAGCCCCTGGGAGAAGTAAGCACAAGGGTGCACTTTCTGATCCAGAGGAGAACGCTGTGACAGTATAGCCCCTACTCCGAGCTCAGAGGCATCGACCTCCACCACAAACGGGTGCGAGTAATGCAGTAATAGGTGCGACCACAGAGCTAAAATTGCATATGAAACGCAGGTAAAAATTCGCGAACCCCAGGAATCGTTGAACTTGCTTTACAGACTCAGGGGTGGGCCAGTCCCTGACCGCTGATACTTTCCTGGGATCCATTTGGATGCTCCTGTCTGCCACAATAAACCCCAGGAAAGAAACGGAACTGGACTGAAAAACTGGCAGGCAGTGTGGTATAATGGTTAGATGGCTACCCATCTTCTAATGGCTACTTCCAGCAGGATAATGCGCCATGTAAGAAAGCACACGTCATCTCAAGCTGGTTCCACGAACATGACAATGAGTTCAGTGTACTCCAATGGCCTCCACAGTCACCAGATCTCAGTCCAATAGAGCACCTTTGTGATGTGGTGGAACAGGAGATTCGCAATATGAACGTGCAGCTGACAAATCTGCAGCAACTGCGTGATGTTATCATGTCAACATGGACCAGAATCTCTGAGGAATGTTTCCAGCACCTTGTTGAATCCATACCACAAAGAATTCAGGGTGTTCTGGGGGCAAAGGGGGTCCTACCCAGTACTAGAAAGCAGTGGTGGGCCGTCAGGGCCTGCAAGGCCTTCTCTGCTGGCCTAAAAAATATCTGAATCACAGACTGATGTTAATTATATTTTGTCCATGAATACTTATTAAATAATTCCAAATGGTCTGTCCGCTTCCTTTCATGGCTTTTCCCTGGTTGCGCTGCGTCCAGGCGTGTATTTTCATATTAAAGCATTTAACCAATCACATTTCAGCCATCATTTGTTGCCACGGTCAAAGAAATCTGCCTGGAGGCCTTCACAATCAATTCTGAAGGCCCTGTAGCATAAAATAAGTGTTGATCAAACTGTTGCTTCAACCAATCAAATTTTGAGTTGGCGACACCAAGGCCTTCTAGAAGGCCTAGGTACGTCAGCGTATTCACACCCTTTGATTGGATAGTCAGAGAGTGTCTGACTATGATGTAATGTGATTGGTTAAATGCTTTAATATGAAAATACACGTCTGGAAGGAGCGCAGCCAGGGAAAAGCTATGAAAGGAAGCGGACAGACCATTTGGAATTATTTAATAAGTATTCATGGACAAAATATAATTAACATCAGTCTGTGATTCAGACATTTGAGCGGACATTTTCAGCCTAAAGCGAATTAAAACTTATGCCAGAAATACGACAGGGCAGGCTAGACTTTCAGCATTAGCTTCGATGGCGATAGAAAAGGACTTATTGATGGAACTGAAACACACGGATAATCTGTACGACAGAGTAATTGAACTCTTTTTGAGAAAGAAAGGAGGATGGATTTTGTGTACAAATAATAAGGATTTTTGGTGAGTAAAATGTTGCTATTTTCCTAAATAATATTGCAATTTTATGAGGTTATTATTGATGTTTCATGTTACGATCTTGTTTAGCTAGCTATCTAACCAGCTAAGTTTATGTAATAAACATGAGCTGTGACTCGAATAAAAATAGCGATCATAAAACAGGTCAGCTAGCGCTTTTTCTTATTATGATCAGTGTGTTTGTATGATTTAATGAAGTGGCTAACTTATTATAGCTAACCACCTTAGTCTTTAACATTAACTTTGTATCATTCAATTTTTAATAACAAGCTAGCCAGCATGCAAGGCAGATAATAACATGGCACGGCAGGCTGCATTACAAAATGTTATAGATAGCATAACTATCCCACACTGAACACAGGCTGGTTCTGGTTCTGCCGATCCGGTCTCGCGGTGAGAAGAGAACCGTGTCTCTCTGGTGGCAGCAGTGAGTTGTCTTTCTGTAAGCACAGATTCTCACCCGCTGTGATGAGGCAGGCCTGGGTCTGTGAGAGGGGACAGTGACCCCCCCGTCTTCCTCTGTTATGTCCTGTCCCTACACCGTCCCCATATCCCCCGTGTTTATACTGCATTTCTGCATAATAAGAATAAGATGGTTTTTATAGCCATAAAATAGTTATTGAGGGGTGGATCGATTCAGACGGAGCCATAGGTGTAGCGTGGGGGGTGCTACCCCCCGCGAAATAAATAAACTGGTCTCAGCTTTCTCTCGCGTGTACCCCCCCGTCCGCGGAAAATGAAACCGGTGAAAGGATGGCACCGTTACTGCGCTACGCCACTGGGCAGAGCACTACTGAAGGCCTAGGTGTGAAATGCACGGCCCGCCACTGCTAGAAAGGTAGCTAGAAATGCTACCCCCTTGAAATAAACTGGTCTCAGCTTTCTCTCGCGTGTAACCCCCCCCCGGTCCGCGGAAAATGAAACCGGTGAACGGTGAAAGGTTGGGCAGCGTTACGTTACTGCGCTACGCCACTGGGCAGAGCACTACGGAAGGCCTAGGTGTGAAATGCACGGCCCGCCACTGCATTTAATATTTATATTTTCTTCATTACGCAGTCTTTCAGAGATATTATTGGATTGCAACAGCATATTCGCTTCCCTCCCAACTCTAATTCAACTAGTCTCTTCACTAAACCAGTCTCTTCTTCTATGATAAATTACCTGTGTCATAATTGCTTCACACTGCCGTCTACTGGTCAAGATATAGTGCAGGCGCATTCAGACTTCATAGCTTTACCCCGCAGTTGGTTCACCCTCCGCCTATGCAGGGGAGGCTGTGCCAAGTACCAAAAACAGGGATGCAAATAATTGTAAAACCTTAAAAAGTGTTATTTGAAAAATGTGTAATTTTGGTTGATTCTATTGAATCATTAATAAAGTAAAATATTTTCCACATACCACTTTCTTATGTACACCTTTCTAGCAGTGGCGGGCCGTGCATTTCACACCTAGGCCTTCAGTAGTGCTCTGCCCAGTGGCGAGCGCAGTAACGGTGCCATCCTTTCACCGGTTTCATTTTCCCGGACGGGGGGTACACACGAGAGAAAGCTGAGACCAGTTTATTTATTTCGCGGGGGTAGCACCCCACGCTACGCCTATGGCTCCGTCTGAATCGATCCACCCTCAATAACTATTTTATGGCTATAAAAACCATCTTATTCTTATTATGCAGAAATGCAGTATAAACATGGGGCTATGGGGACGGTGTAGGGACAGGACATAACAGAGGAAGGGGGGGGTCACTGTAAGCCTCTCTCACAGACCCAGGCCTGCCTCATCACAGTGGGTGAGAATCTGTGCTTACAGAAAGACAACTCACTGCTGCCACCAGAGAGACACGGTTCTCTTCTCACCGCGAGACCGGATCGGCAGAACCAGAACCAGCCTGTGTTCAGTGTGGGATAGTTATGCTATCTATAACATTTTGTAATGCAGCCTGCCGTGCCATGTTATTATCTGCCTTGCATGCTGGCTAGCTTGTTATTAAAAATTGAATGATACAAAGTTAATGTTAAAGACTAAGGTGGTTAGCTATAATAAGTTAGCCACTTCATTAAATCATACAAACACACTGATCATAATAAGAAAAAGCGCTAGCTGACCTGTTTTATGATCGCTATTTTTATTCGAGTCACAGCTCATGTTTATTACATAAACTTAGCTGGTTAGATAGCTAGCTAAACAAGATCGTAACATGAAACATCAATAATAACCTCATAAAATTGCAATATTATTTAGGAAAATAGCAACATTTTACTCACCAAAAATCCTTATTATTTGTACACAAAATCCATCCTCCTTTCTTTCCTCAAAAAGAGTTCAATTACTCTGTCGTACAGATTATCCGTGTGTTTCAGTTCCATCAATAAGTCCTTTTCTATCGCCATCGAAGCTAATGCTGAAAGTCTAGCCTGCCCTGTCGTATTTCTGGCATAAGTTTTAATTCGCTTTAGGGCTGAAAATGTCCGCTCAAATGTCTGAATCACAGACTGATGTTAATTATATTTTGTCCATGAATACTTATTAAATAATTCCAAATGGTCTGTCCGCTTCCTTTCATAGCTTTTCCCCTGGCTGCGCTCCTTCCAGACGTGTATTTTCATATTAAAGCATTTAACCAATCACATTACATCATAGTCAGACACTCTCTGACTATCCAATCAAAGGGTGTGAATACGCTGACGTACCTAGGCCTTCTAGAAGGCCTTGGTGTCGCCAACTCAAAATTTGATTGGTTGAAGCAACAGTTTGATCAACACTTATTTTATGCTACAGGGCCTTCAGAATTGATTGTGAAGGCCTCCAGGCAGATTTCTTTGACCGTGGCAACAAATGATGGCTGAAATGTGATTGGTTAAATGCTTTAATATGGAAATACACGTCTGGGACGCAGCGCAACCAGGGAAAAGCTATGAAAGGAAGCGGACAGACCATTTGGAATTATTTAATAAGTATTCATGGACAAAATATAATTAACATCAGTCTGTGATTCAGATATTTTTTAGGGCAGCAGAGAAGGCCTTGCAGGCCCTGACGGCCCACCACTGATTAAATGTGAGTTTAATATTGTAGCGGTGCAAGCTGAATCAAGACTTTGCTTTTCCATTATCACACTACCAGCTTTATTAAAACAAAGCATTGAGACGACAGGAAGTAGGGGAGAGCGGGGTATGTTGTCACACTTTTCACTCTGTCTTACCTGTACTGGGTGCAATACATCACAATGGTATAAATGTCATACCAAATGAAAGGTGGAAGTCTTGGGCACATATTTTGTATTAATTGCATTTTCATGTATTATTTCAGTATGGAGTTGTAGACAGTTAAATAGAGGGTGTGCACTTGTGACAACTTACCCCATCAGGGGGTAAGTTGTCACACTATGTCATAGTATGTGGGGTAAGTTGTCACATTGGATTATCAACAAATAAGAATACAACACAATAATTGTGAATAAAACATTTTTTACTTTCAAATTCAAAACCAAGTACATTTAATTACAGAACTCATTAAAGAGCAAAATGCACAACGAAACACATCTAATCAGACTCATCTTCAGAGTCACAGTTCTGGCACAAATAAATTGTCTGGCCTGGGGTGCAAGCATCATGGGCCCACTTCTTGCGTCTCACACTGCACCCAAGTCTCTTTTGGGCGGCTGTTAGAAAATGGCTCCATGCAGACTAGGCAGAAGCACTCCTCTTCATCTGATGATGACTTGTCTATTTTTCTTTTTACTCTTGCCTTTTTGTTCCCTTTTGCACATTGCTCCAGAAACAGCCTGTTTTTAGATTGTGATTTTTCCATTTGTAGTGCTTGCTTCACGGGTGTGTCTATTAGAATTGCGGTTCTGCGTCGTTTTCTTCCATTATTAGTTTGTTTTCGGGGACCAGCTTTTGTAAATGGCCGGAGGTCCTCTGGTGTTGGTAGTCTGCTGCCAGCACTGGCATTGCTGGGTAAGGGTGAGCTGGCATGGGAACTGAACGGGTCTGTGTCTGTGCTTGTGCCTGGCAGGGCAGGGTTGGTACTGGGGCCTGGCGGGGCAGGGCGATCCGTAACATAGGATGGCGCAAACTCAGTTTCCAAAAATACATCCCTGTTGTAAGGCTGTACCCCAGCTACCCTAAAGCCAGCCTGAATGTTCAAGGGGGTTGCCGCCACAGGATAAGCGAGTGCCACAATCCCAGGAATGTCATAAATTGACATTGTTTTCCCAGGATTGTTCCTCATCCATGCATCACACGCTGTGTTGATGTGCCTTTTTAGCACCCCGTAGACAGACCTGTCTAAGGGTTGAAGCCGATGAGAGCAGTGGGGTGGGAATGACACCATAATTATGCCGTTTTCTTTGGCATAATTGAGCCCATCAATGGACATATGAGATATGTGGTTGTCCAAAAGGAGTAAACATGGTTTCTCCTTTGAGCATTTTGTATGCTCAGTGAAATGTTTCAGGAAGTCAAAAAAGTGCACATCTTTCATCCACCCCGAGGGATTTGCCGCTCCCCTGCTGCCAGGTGGTCCGCTGTTTAAAAAATGGTCGCGAAAGTTGACACGGGGAAATATGAAATATGGAGGTATACTATTTCCTACAACTCACTCAGTTAGAGGCTTGTATCTCTGATATAAATAATTGGATGACAGTAAACTTCCTGATTTTGAATTAAGATAAAACAGAGATGATGGTCTTGGGCTCCAAAATTGCCTGGTTGCATCAAATCTGATGGTCAAGAACCTTGGTTTTATTATTGATCAGGACCTTACATTTGACACTCATATTAAAAACACTGACAGAGTAGCTTTCTTTCACCTAAGAAACATAGCTAAAATTAGGCACTTTCTGTCATTAGAGGATGCAAAAACGTTGATGAATGCTTTTGTCGCATCGAGGCTAGACTATTGTAATGCCTTACGATCTGGCTTCTCTAGCAGCTCTCTTAATAGTCTTCAACTAGTACAGAATACAGTAGCATGTATTTTGACAAGATGTAAGAAGTATGAGCACATTACTCCTGTGTAAGCATTGGCTTCCTGTTAAATATTGGGCTGATTATGAAGTTCTGCTGCTAACTTTTAAAGCAGTGCATGGACCTACTGTATATATCTGGCCAAAGTGCTTGTTCCTTATAAGTCGACAAGACTGCTTCATTCACAAGAAGCCGGCCATCTATTACTTCCTAGAATTTTGAAAAGCATAGCTCTTATAGAGCTCCTCTGTTGTGGAACAGTTTACCAAAGCATGGTCTAGGTGTAGAGATGGAGAAGGTCATGCCCTAGTGTCTTATCGAGTGAGAAACTCCATACTGTAACCTCCTCAACGTCACCTGTCACCACCACTGTTAGGCTGGTTATCCTTGATCGGGTGTGGATGGTTTGGAATTCCCTCATGGCTGCGTGTGTTCTCTGTCCCTCTCCTAATAGGTATGCTGCCATAGCTTACACCTGTTGGGTCTATCTGTATATTTCCTATGCTTGTGCTCCCCTGCTCTCACATAATGTTATTGGCTATAGCATTGATTTTTCTACATATTCTCTTCTCTGCCTCGGCCTCTGACTCGGCCTCTGTCCTGCCCCCAAGCCCTAGATCCTGTGAGAAGTGTGAGCTGTCCCACTCAACCCTCCCTCCCATGCCTACCCCAGTGCCTGGATCTGGACCCCCTTCATGTGGTTTAGCCTCCCCCCCACCGACTACATAACTTGGAGGTGCAAAGTCAGCCAGCCCTGAGTCACCTTTGGACTGACTATGATACAGTCTTTTTTGGACACACCCTGTGCCAACCAGAAGAGGATGGGCTCCCTCCTCCCCCCCTCCCCTTAGTCTGGTTTCTCCCAAGGTTTCTCCCTATCAAGGGAGTTTTTCCTTGCCACTGTCGCCTTAGGCTTACTTTTGGGGGGGTCTAGGCCTGCATTCCGTTTTGTTAAGCGTTTTGTGACAATACATTTGTGAAAAGCACAATACAAATACATTTGATTTGATTTGATGCATTCAATGACAAATTCATACCATTTTCATCAAATTAGTACTTTAACAAATAAACAAATACTTGGAACATAGGTAATGCAAATGTTATTCAACACAACAGCATATACATTTTGGTACACTTGGTAATACTAGCCTCACAAATAAATTGTTTACCTTTAAATGCCAACTCTTATAGAGAAACAATACAGGGTATGGTAGCTAAGTAATTTCTCTAATTAAGGTAAAAGCTAACACCTTAATTTTGCAACATATCAAAAAAAAATGTATTGGCTGTCCCAATAGACAGATAACTTTAACTAGTAGCTACTTTTAGCTAGAACAAAACCACAACGTATTATTTGACATGTTGAATACACAAAGACTTTCTTCTAAAACATCATGCTAACTAGCTAGCTAGCTAAAATCTCTGATCTCTGATGTCTGATCTGATCTGCACGCGTGAGCTAGCTAGCTAACATTAGCTAAGCTAGCCCAAGCAAGTTAGCAGACTGACAAATCAATGCAATTATCTAATATTAGCTAGCTACTGTGGCTAACTTTCAAACTCAAAGAGATCATTTTAGAATACAAATGATTAACAGTTCAATTAAAAGTCTGGGAAAGTTATTGTTATGCCAATCCATAATTTATTTGATCATAAAACCTTAGGGCATTTAAACCCCCCTATTATTACACCAAAATGCACACACTAAACTTTACTCTGGTATAAAATCTCCCATCACCGAAAGTTGTAAATCTTTAATTTAAATGTTCCATTTCAGCTAAAAGAAAGTCACATTCAAATGGCTCAGGGATATGTACAATGATGTAATCTGTTTATGTCATAACTTCTCACCATGTACGTTCAACTCATTTCCCCGTCAACAATGCACCATCTTTTGGGCCAGTGTATGCTTAAGGTAGTGGGGGAATATTTAAACTAGGGATTGGGGGGGCAGGGAGGGAAATTAGTAGTAGTATTAGGGTTAGGGAGGTACAGACTGCCCAGATGGAAGATACCAGGGCGGAGTATAATAAATCTGAGGATATAATTAAGAAATATTTTTTAGATCATAATGTGAATAGAGGTGGTTCAGCACAGTTATGTGTGGAGGGGAACATCAACTTAAGTGTGAGTAAGGCTCTGAAGTTCATGTGTTTAAATGCGAGAAGCATAAAAAATAACATTTTGGAACTGGAGGCTGTCATGTTGAATGGGGGTTATGACATCATTGGGATTACTGAAACATGGCTTGGTGCAGAAGATGGGGATGAATATAATGTAGAGGGGTACAAATTGTTTAGGAAAGATAGAACTAATAAAAGAGGAGGGGGAGTAGCCCTTTATGTGAAAGACGATCTTAATGTGCAGGAAATTCCAGGTATTAACTCATTCGTTTCTTGTGAGGACATCTGGATTAGATTACTGGGAGATCATGAGAAGGGCCTTAATGTTTTTAGATTTTGGCATGGTGTATGCTATAGACAAAGTAACATAAATAGTAGTTTGCTCTTTGGTAACATAAAACAAACCTGTGCTGAAGGAGAGATGATAATAATACCCCTCTATTAATTGGGAGGTAGTGACAGGTCAGGGTAAATGTGAAGAGGAGTTTTGGAGTTTTAGTGATCAATGACTGCTTTTTTGTACAGTCTGTTAATCAATACTGGATCTGATTTTATGTAACAATCCTGATAGAATTTGCAGCACAGAGGTAGGAGAACCACTAGGGGCACGTGACCACAGTGCAGTATTTTTGATATTTTTTGGCAAGTTAAGACAGCCTCCTCTAACTCTAGAATTTTTCATTTCAGGTAACATAAAACAAACTCGTGCTGAAGGAGAGATGAGCTGACTTTAATAAAATGAGAGAGAATTTAAATAATATAGATTGGGTAAAACTTCAGCACAGATTGCAGAACTGTGAATGAAAAATGGACTACATTTTAAAGGGTTATTGTAGATGTACTGTGTAAATTTATCCCAAAAGTAAGGAAAAATAGGATGAAAAAACTCTGCAGTGATGGATGACTAAATCTTTACAGGAGATTTTGAGGAAAAAGAAGCGACTGTACAGAGTATATAAAAAGGATAACAAAAGAAACAAGTTAGATTATTGTAATATGCGGGCTAAGGCTAAAAAGGAAATAAGATGTTACGGCTACGGCCGCAACTTTGTTTATTTTTATGTTTCCTTGTGTTTTCCCTTTCCCTTTTCTCTGTGTTCCTGTTCTCCCTGTCATTTTTGTGTTTGTGCGTGTGTGTTGTGGGCGTGGCTTTCCTCCTTGGCATTCTCCGGCTCCCTCTTGATTACAACGGATCTGCGACACCTGTGCTGTCTACTCACCTGTCATCAATTATCATCAGCCCTGCAGTGTATATCAACCCCAGTTTCTCATCCAATAAAAATTTCCCAAGATGCAAAAAGTAATCCTAAGAAGTTTTTTCAATATTGTAGTAGAAAAAGGAAAGTTAAGGATGAGTTTAAGTGCATTAAGAATAAGGAAGGAACTGGTTTATAATAATAAAGATATTATTATTATACTAACACACTAAACAGTTACTTTGTTGAGAGCTTTACTAGAGAAGAGGTTATAAATATGCCTAAATGTATAGCCAAGGTACAGAATGTTTTGGAGGACTTTGAGATAAGGGACGCAGAAGTACTACAAAAGCTAAAAAAACTTAAGACAAATAAGGCAGCAGGCCCTGGTGGCATATATCCCACCAAAGAACTTGGAGAAATTATATATAAACCATTGACAGATATTTGTATGCAATCCATAATCACTGGAGAAATAACAGATGACTTGAAGCAGGGTAGTATAATTCCAATATATAAGAAGGGGGACCATACTGACCCAGGAAACTATAGGCCTGTCAATTTAACTTGCATCGCATGTGAAATGCTGGAATGTATTATTAGGGATAAGTTGGAATCATTCTTGAAAAATAATAGTATTTTAAGGGAGAGCCAACATGGTTTTCTCAAAGGGAGGTCATGCCTAACAAACCTCCTGGACTTTTTTGAAGAGGCTACAAAGTGTGTTGACCTGAACCAGACTTATGATGTTATATATTTGGACTTTCAGAAAGCATTTGACAAGGTACCACATGAGAGGCTCATTGCTAAAATGAATTCAGTAGGAATTGCAGGAGTAGTTTCAGAGTGGGTTCATAATTGGCTGCAAGGGCGAATACAAAGAGTAACAGTAGGTGGGGCCGTATCTGACCTCGGTGCTGTGGGCAGTGGTGTCCCGCAGGGATCAGTGCTGGGACCTCTGCTCTTCCTTATTTACATAAATGATCTTGATATAGACATTAGTAGCAAAATATTTAAATTTGCAGATGATACTAAACTTGGGGGGTGGCAAACAGTTTGGAATCGACTAAAGTAATCCAAGATGATTTAAGCAAAATCCAAGAATGGGCAGATATGTGGCAGATGACATTCAATATTGCTAAATGTAAAGTTATGCATGTGGGAAATAAAAACATTAGACAGGAGTATTTTATAGGAGGAGAAAAGTTAGTACATGCTAAATTTGAAAAAGACTTAGGAATTGTAGTTGATCAAAGACTATCTGCATCAAAGCAGTGTGCTACAGCAGTGAAAAAAACCAACAGGATGCTGGGATACATTGCAAAAAGTATTGAGTATAAATCAACGGAGGTTATATTAATGTTATATAATGCCTTTGTCAGACCTCACTTAGAATACTGTGTGCAGTTCTGGGCACTGCACTACAAGAAAGATATAGAAGCTCTTGAAAAAGTTCAAAGAAGGGCAACTAAATTGATACCTGGTATGAAAGGTAAAAGTTATGAGGATAGACTCAATCTATTTAAGCTTAGCAAATGGAGAATTAGGGGGATTTGATTGAGGTTTTTAAATTCCTAAAAGGGATTAGCAAGAGTGAAGTGCCAAAGATTTTTTAAGATAAGTGGAGTCAGCAGAACAAGAGGCCACAGGTGGAAATTAGTTAACGGCAAATTCCGCACAGATATTAGGACGTTTTTCTTTACACAGAGAGTCAATACCTGGAACAGCTTGCCAGGTCGGGTAGTAGAGGCAGAAACACTTGGGCTATTCAAGTCCAGGCTAGATGCAGTACTAGATACTCTTTAGATTAGGACATGATGAGCCTAGATGGGCTGAACAGCCCGTTCCCCTCATTATGTGTTCTTATGTTCTTATCTATGCACAGGGTTCCACCCATGTGCCTATATCCAGCCACTGAACGTGGGCTATGGGGTTAATCATCTTAATAGCTATTGGTTGGTTGTACATAGAAACCATGGTCATGGTTCGATTGTCCAGGTTCTAAGCTTTTATATGAGCTCTCACTGGTTTCTCGCAGTCACTGTTGGGCTGAGATGGGCCCATGCATGTCTGACCAGCCCAGTTCCACTGAAAATCACATAAGTGCTGCATACACATATGAAAACTAGGGGCACACGCCACTTCTGGGTTCTGGGCAATTTGAACAAAAATAAAATTAATAATCATTTATACTTGATGATGCTTCAAATAGGTGTTTTGGAAAACAGCTATGAAGACACTGGATTATTTTCGCAGGGTGATTCGTCAGCTTTGAGTGGCGACTTGGATATGACAATGCTGCCCATGTTGTTGTTGTTACCATGACGATCTTTTTGGATCCACCTGGAAAGCATTCTGGCTAACTGGGCTCTGGTTGAATAGATTTGTTGAACAGAACTGATTTACAGTATGTTTTGGATAGGTTTCTGGACACTTGGATACACAATCATCTGATGCAGGAACCACAACAACAAATAAAGTATCATACTGTGGAAGGCGTCATACTGTGGCCGCTAATCAGGGCGATTAGCGGCTAAGCCTACTGGCACAGCAGCCAGCGCACACACCAGTCCAGGGTTTGACAATTACACCTGTTTATTTAAAACTGCTCTGTTCTCTTCAGTAGGTGGCTGGAACCAGGAAGGAGAAGGCGTTGGAGACCGCGGAGCGAAATAAAGAGAGTAGTGGGGTAGCACATACAAAAAATTGTTTTATTACATACTCATTGATATGTATTCTGTGAGAAGGTTTAACCATTGTGTGATGTTTAATGTATTTCTACTCTTCCAGTTCAAGAGGATAGTTTTCTTGGCGATAGTTAGGATGATGAGTATCGGTTTGGTCTTTTTGATAGGGGGTTGAGTGTTGAAAGGTCTCCCAGTGGACAAAGAGATGGAGAGAGTGGAATGTCACAGGCCAAAAGGAGGGATGTTCTGTCAATGACTGCTTGCCAGAAATGTTGAGTGGGTGGGCAGAACCAGATGGCATGGAAGTAGCTATCCAGGTTGTTCAGCGTACAGTGTGAGCATGTGTCAGAGTCTATGAATCCCATTTTAAACATCTTGTGCTGAGTGATATGAGCTCTGTGAATTACTTTATATTGAATTAGTTGTGCATTGGTATTGTTAATCATTGAAAAGGTGTTCATACAGATTTGTGTCCAGAAGTCTGTGTTGGTGCTGATTGAGAGGTCTTTTTCCCATTCTTTAATTGGTAGATATATTGTCAAGTCGATTGTGGATAGTAGTTTATATAGTTTGGAAAGAGTTTTCTTAGGATTTGCTATTTTATTAATTCCTTCGTATTAGTGAGGGTGGCTGGAGGTTATTATTAATTATATTGATCCTCGATTTGATGACAGATTTTAATTGGAGATAATGTAGATAATGTTATTTCCCAGTACTTCTGGACCAAGTCTTTGAATGTCCAGGTGCTATTTAAAAAAATTTGGTGGAGGTGTGTGATACCTTTTTTTTCCATGTGTTAAAGATAAGTGGTGTTTTGTTCAGTTGAAAGTCAGGGTTATGCCATATTGGGATGTATTTACAGGGTGTTTTTACAGGGTGTCAGTGTGTCCACCAAGTCGTTGAGATTAGTGTTTCTAAAACAGTTATGGTGTTTTATGGCTGTACTGAGAAATGGTAAATCTGTGATTGAAATTTCCTTACACTCTGTTCTATTTCTATCCATGGGTTGTTCTGTTGGTTAGGGTGTATCCAATTTCTGATGTATTGCAGCTGGTTTGCTAAATAGTAGTGGTGGAAATATGGTGCTTCTAGACCTTGAATGTTTTGGTTTCTGCAGAGTGACCAGTTTAACCTGGGGTTTCTTATTTTTTCAATTGAATTGTTTGTCATGAAGTCTAATGTTTGAAAGCAATTGGTAGTGGGTTGGGTCGGGATCATTGTGAAAAGATAGTTGATTTTGTATTAAATGTATGATTTTATACCAGCAAACAATAATCATTAATGCATAGATGTCATGTTATGGTACGAAATGGAACATTCCGCCCGGGCTGGAAATCAAAAATGTAAATTGTGATTTATTGTGGGGGACGTATAAAGCATTTGCAAACTTTTGGGGGGACATACCCCCATCCCCCCCATAAATGATGTCTATGCTTATGGGAGATTCTGGAGCAGTGCCTGAGACAGCATTTTCCACCACCATCAACAAAACACCAAATTATTGAAATTCTTCTTGTGCTAGAATTGTTGTCTCCCTCCAATAAAGATGCCATAATTATTGCCTCTCCTACATTATTTTAAATAAACAAAAAATAAATCTGCATTAACATGTTACTTTTTAAAGTTCATTTCAATCTTAGGGAACTATATTGTGGCCTCCCATCCCTGCTTCACTGGGGTTTATGTATAAAAATGTTGGCAACACACATGTAAAATCCATTTGTCATCCTCACCATGGGGAAAGGCAAATAACTCTCAGAAGAAAAAAAGACAAAGGATTGTTCCATCCATCCATCCATTATCTAAGCCGCTTATTCCTGGTCAGGGTCGGGGGGGCTGGAGCCTATCCCAGCATGCGTTCCGGGCGAGAGGCAGGAATACACCCTGGACAGGTCGCCAATCCATCGCAGGGCACACACACCATTCACTCACACACTCATACCTACAGGCAATTTAGACTCTCCAATTAGCCTAACGTGCATGTCTTTGGACTGTGGGAAGAAACCGGAGTACCCGGAGGAAACCCACGTGGACACGGGGAGAACATGCAAACTCCGAACAGAAAGGCCCCCGGCCTGGATTCGAACCCGAGACCTTCTTGCTGTGAGGCGACAGCGCTATCCACTGCACCACCGTGCTGCCCAAAGGATTGTTGACCTTCACAATTCAGGAGATGGTTACAAAAAAAAATAAAAAAAACTAAACTTGTAACTTTCCACTATTAGGTTAACACTATTAAGTAAAAGTTTCACATCTGGTTACACAAGAGCAATATGTGGTAAGGGTCAAAGCATTTACAATTTTAATTTTCCTCCATAGAAAGGAGGTTTGGGAGGCAACAAAAAATCCAAAGGCCACAGTTGGGAGATCTACAAAACTTGGTAACACAGAGGGCCCTATTTTGGTGAATTAGGATGGTGTCAGTAACGCAGACGCAAAGCGAAGACGGTGGTGCTTTAGGGCGTGTCTAACGCAATTTCTGTAATTTCGTGATTTAGGACGATAGCGCACCTCCGGCGCAGTTGTAAGAGGTTGGATTAACTTTTTAAAAATACATGTAGGTGTGGTGGGGGTTTGGTTTCATAATGGCCAATCAGAACATATATTTTCTATCCCTTTAAATACCAGTGCGCTAACGCTATAGCAAATTGGCAATTTCCTGACATGCATGACAGTTTTGCGCTTCTGTGCCAGGAGCGCTTCTCAAAAGAGGAGAGCGAAGAGGTGCGGAAAAGTTGGCGCGTGAATCAGAGGGGGAAAACATTACATTAATTTGTTATTTTCATGATTTGAGTTTATATTTTGAGACCTACATTGTTAAAAGGAAGTGTTTTATTTTACCATCTCTTTTTCCTTATTTGTAGGCTTTCCAACTTAAAAAACAACCTTTTCTTTTCTTCTAACTTAATATAAAAAAATCCTGTTTAGTTCTCTGCTGGCTGTCGGGTGTAGGAAAATAAATAAACTAATTTGCATGTTGGACAAGAAACCCAGGGTATCGCTCATGGTATCGCCTTCGGCGTCCAATTATGTTCTCCATTTTCTGTAGTGCAAATGGAAAGAATAAAACCCTTTCACATAAGAAAAACAATGTGCATACAAACATATATTTATTTAACAGGTGTATCTTACTGAACGGTAGCGATGGATGGCCTGCTGGCTTCAGTCTTTCATGTCCGTGCATGAATAACCACAAGCTGTGGTGAAATAGTTTTTCCATGGATTGGACGATTTGCCTCAACGTGGGGGGAAATTCACAATATTCACAAAACATTCTCATGTGATTTCAGATAACCTTATGTTTATATGTGCGCATCAATAAAGTCACCAAATTGCACAGAGCGCCAGTGTTTGCGCTAAGAGATGGTCTAGTTGGACATTAACACAAGCTCATTATTTGACACCAAACTTGCACACCCCCTATTGTGCTATTGCGCTGCCCAACCCATAGTCGCGCAAACGCCTTCATTGCACACCACGAAATTGCCAAACTCGGCGGAGACGGGAAATATTCCGTTTGCGACAGACGAAACTGGCAATTCGCCAGCGCTAGGGCATAACGCCACTTAGCGCCGGCACGAAAATAGGGCCAAAGTCTCGAAATCCACCATCAGACGCCACCTCCATGCTAATAGGCTTTTTGAAAGGTGTGACACCAGGAGAGGTGGAGGGAGGAGTGGAGAGGGCTGTGCCTTCCTTTTGGCTGCTGCAGGTGTTCCTGTTTCCTCCCACAGCCTGGAGAGGACTACAGCACCATGGACAGCAGCAGCCTCACCTACAGACAGGCGCACCTGAGCCTAATGAATAATCAACTTAGCTGTGAGCCATTGCCTTCGTTAGGCCTTTATAAAAGCACAGCCTGCCATCCCGGGACAGAGACGGTTTGTAGACATGGAGGAAAAGATTCTAGAAAGATTTCCCCCAGCCATATATTCACGTATCTCATAATACGCTATAAAAGATGACTCAGTAGTGTTTTCCTTGTGAAAACTACTGAAAACAGTGGCGTGAATAAGTGTGACATATATTTTATAGAAAAAATATTACTTGTGAAACAAAATCTAGGTAGAAGCAATTGTATTAGTATAATATACACTCAGTAGCCACTTTATTAGGTACACCGTACGCACACCTTCTCGTTAATGCGGCAGTTCTGTGGGCAAAAACTCCTTGTTAATAAGAGAGGTCAGAGGAGAACGGCCAGACTGGTTCAAGCTGACAGGAAGGCGACAGTAACTCAAATAACCATGCGTTACAACAGTGGTATGCAGAAGAGCATCTCTTTATGCACAACAAGTCAAACCTTAAAGTGGATGTGCTACAGCAGCAGAAGACCACACCGGGTTCCACTCCTGTCAGCCCTTATTTAGAGCTCAACACCAACTTTATTAATTTACAGCTGCACTAATGACCAATATGATACACAAAACATGCATATTATATAACTTAACAATGTCTAAGAACTGTGACACTACACATCGACACTTGGATGAAATGTCACAAAACACTACCTTAACCACTGCTCATACTCATACAGTACTAGCATACTACAATGATGCTCACGTTTTCAACCCTTTATCTACTTTTTGCTCATATTTAATGTTTTCTAATTCTGGTGTGATGCTTCCATTGTGGAGAGGGCCGTGGCTGCTCCCATGTTAGCAGGAGTAACACGGCGACTGAGGAGAGAATTTGGGTGCTGAGATAATCAGGTAGTGGCCTAGCTAAATAGGGCTTAGGAATGAGGAGTGTGTTTTTAATAAGAACATAAAGAGCTTGTGAGCCGAGGGAAGTCAACCAGGAGAGGACACTATGAGAACAAACCAAACAGAACGTCTTTAACAAACAGCCTGGGGACAGAAGAGTTTTCTGGAGATGAAAGTTAGTTTTTTTCACTGCATCCTTTTCACTGGACGAGGTGCGAGGCTTGTGAGGAGGGAAGAGGTTAAACGCAGCGCAGGATTGGGCACCAGCTTTGGCATGGATCACCTGATCAGTTTTGTGTGAGCGGATCCTGGTTCACCTTCAATGCTATTAAGGAAACCTTGCTGATGCCAGTCGGATTGGAGTCGGGTAGTCCCTGCGGCAGGTGTCTCTCTTCTGAACAGGGTCTGCTCTAACCTTTCCTTTTTACATTTTGGGATTGTAAACCGCAAACTAACTTTTGTGTCATTAGTCTACAAATACCTAATTTGTAATCTTTACCTACCCCTGAAATAGTCAACTGGGACTGGGGAAAAGATACCGAATTCAAGATGAGCGTCACCAAGAAAGATGTGGAAAAGTTCTTGGATGGAAACCCAGATTTTGCCAGTGTTTATTTCAGCAAGAAGCTGAAAGCGGGATCAATCGCAGCGATGATGGGTCGACCAGAGTCCAAGGTGGACTTTGAGACTTTCAAGGATCTGAGCCAGGTAGAGGAAGGTGAGATCCTATGGGATCTGGTCAGCGACATGCAGGAGAGCATCAACATGGAGAAAGTGGTCTTCAAGATCCTGAAGAGGATCAGTTTCCTCATCGGCGCCGACTGCTGCAGCCTGTTCATGTACCGGCAGAGAAACGGCATCGCGGAGCTGGCCACACGCCTATTCAACGTGCACAGCGCCGCCCTGCTGGAGGACTGCCTAGTGCACCCGGACTCTGAGATCGTCTTCCCTCTCGACCTGGGGATTGTGGGCAACGTCGCGCAGACCAAGAAGACTGCCAACATCAAGGATGTCTCGGAGGTAAGGCCTCTGTCTGTGACATCATTACCAATTGCCTGAGGTGATGTATCATTTAGTTGTGGGCTTCTCCAGGTTTGAGGGGAATGGAATCAATAAAGGGGGATAGCATATTTTGATTGTTTTCTTCATTAGGTATATTGCATATAATATAATGTCATGTCTTCCAAGGGTGATAAAAGGAATTAAATATGGATTCCTTGTATAAAAAGTGTAATGCAGTGCAGTGTCAATTGTAGTGGAGGCATAGTATAATGGGTAATAGACAATATATAGCAATATATAGCAATATATCACACCCAGACTTACAGTTAATAGTTTGAATTTATAAATATTTTCAGTTGCTATGTTGCCAATACCATTGCAACATGTAGTGAAAATATTTTAATAAATAATGAATGCAGTACTTCTGAAAGTATATATATATATACATATATGAAAGTAGTTTTAATTGTGTCAATACGTATATGGAGGTGATGGGAATCCTCTTGACATAATCCCGTTTATGAATATGTATCCCATGACTCTGCTATGGTGTTGAGGATTATAGCACCTGAGGCATTTACAGTAGTCAGCAAAACTCGAAAAGGGTCAAAATGATTTACAATAATTTCAGATAATTCAAAAGACTATGCTCTGATGTTAGAGTAGCCTATACAGAAATTGTTTATGTTAATGTGACTTTGTAGTTAAATTAAATACTATCCAACAGTTTGAACCCGATTTTTTTTTTAAATGTAGAATTACAAGTAGAGTGTGATGCTATATAGGACAGTTGCAAAATCTTTTCAAAGTTCTTTTTTTTTTCAAAGATTTTCAAAGCTTAAAATTATAGTATTATTTTATTTATCAAACATGAGTTATTAACATAAAGATTCATAAGAACATAAGCATCATTATGTCATTTTGTTGTGCAATAGGCTAAACACATGGAATTTCCTTTAAATTATTTTTTAAATCCTTACATAAATGTTAAACAAACTAATTATTTGATATGGCACTGGAAGGTTCTAAAGATTGATATGTGAAAAATATACAGTCTGCAAACAGAATTCTTTAAGTTCTCATTTCTACCTAATGTTTATGCAGCCCTAACCACAAAGATGACAGGCACTGTATATACTTAATAACACACATACATAAATTATTTCATTTGCATACAGTATGCTGTCCTCATCATACTGTAGGTGTTTGGTCAGTTTTCGCAAGTTGTGATTTGTGAGCTTGAAAACATGTCAGTTATTTTACTTCATTAACGAGCATGTCTGATCCAACGCTTGATTGATCAAGGAAATAAAAGGAATCAGGTTGAGAGTAATCATCGGTTTAAAGTGTGCATGTGTGATTTTTGCTTTCAATTTATGAGTATGATTAATTATTGGGAAAGTTCCTTATTTCTTGTTTTGACATGCACTATACCAGTGGTTCCCAAACTTTCTGACCCCAGGATGCTCTTAAGGAGAAAACAAAAAATGTGGATCACATGTGCTCCAATACGGAATTAAACAGGCACATGTATAGTTTGTGTAACTATTGTAGTGTTTAATTGACAGGTATGAATGTCAGTGGAAAGTGTATGATATGAAGTACATTTATTTATTTTCATGTTTATGTACACATCAAACCCATTACATTATATGTACAGTACATTAGTCATTTACCAGACGCTCATATCCAGAACGACAACATGAGGAGAATACATACAAGTGCATCCACATGAGTTCTATGAACAAGTGACACAGATCTGCCTAAGAACACTCCCAGACATGTGTACATGCAAGTATACATGCAACATTACTAAAACATTACTGCACATTAACTGTATCAATTCCAGAACCACCACAACCTTTCCCACTAAAAATGTTTTACTTATAATAACCAGGGTATTTTAGCACAGCTGTTTTGGTTGTCAGCTCAGATTTTGGCCTGGACTCCACCAACTATTTGTCCCTAACTTTGACTTAAAAATATGGGCAATATTACTTTTTTGCTATCAGAATATTTCACAATATGTTGAATGGTGAAATGTGAATAAAAACATTAGCACTTCCTCTTAATTGTGAGTCAAAGTTAAGGATTAATGTTCATGCAGATCTTGCTCTGGCAGCATGAACATTTGACCTTTGATCATTATTCATCTGAGCTGAAAAAACTAATGCTTTAAAGTTTTTATGTTTCCTTTTTTCTTTTCTGCTTTGGTTCCCTGCCCCCTCCAGAGCAGTCATTTCAGTTCGTTTGTTGACACCCTGACAAACTACACCACCAAAAACATCCTGGCCACGCCCATCATGAACGGAAAAGACGTGGTAGCGGTTGTCATGGCCGTGAACAAGACAAATGGCCCAATCTTTACCCCTGAGGATGAGGATGTGAGTATGGATGCACCAAGGACACCCGTACAAGCCCATGGATTGCGCCTGCCATACTTAACGGCCATGACACGGTGCTACAAAATGGCTGATTGTGTCACCAGATCATTGAAGAAGTCCAGCTACCTATTCAATATCCCAGGTCAATCTGGCAAGTTATTGACAAACCAAACCAGGACATTCTCTGATGCCACATCATGTACTTGGATGTTGCATTTCAATATTCACTGTCAGTTAAAAGTGTAGAAATAAAAGTGACACAAGCTTTAAATACACAATTAGCATCAGGATTTGTTTTGGAATTTCTGCAAACTGACAGAACTTACTTAACAAGCAGTCAGGCACAAAGTATTGATTTGAAAATTAATTTCACGCACCACCTATGTCTGTTCATTTTCAGGAACAGCTCAATTTTACTTATTGGTGTTTTTCTTTCAGTTGAGAATGAGACATTGACCTAGATTTTATTATAGATTTTTATAACTGAATTTTGACATTATTTTTCAGTTTTTGGTAATCTAGACTATTTTTTAAACCTCTGGCAGTTTACTGCTTACCTTTGTACCATTTCGGGTTATTCACTGGACTTGAACTGCTTACATTTCAGTAAAAACTAGAAAATGGGGGTGTTCTAAAACGTTTGACCAGTAGTATATATACATGCAGTGCCTTGCAAAAGTACTCAAATCCTTGGAAAGTTTTAAAATGCTGCTGGATTACAAATGATACGTTCACATTTTCTTTACATTTAATATTTTTGGCCCTGTGTTTTGGATCATTTTTTCCACAGCTTCAGTTTTTTGTGAGACTGAAATGTGTTTTCCTACAGTATCTACTTTGCTCCATCCATTAGTCCTTCTATTCTGGCAAGTTTCCCAGTCCCTGCTGAAGAGAAGGATCCCCATAGCATGATATTGCAACCACCATGCTTCACTGTAGGGATGGTGTTACATGGGGCATAGGCAGTGTTAGGTTTGTGCCATACACTGTACCATATGCTTTGCATTTTGGTCAAAAACCTAAACCTAAAACCTAAAACCAAAAACGATACTTCGTCTTTGTCACTGCCAGTCATAGAGCTACGGCAGCAAACTCACAATATGAGGGGGAATTGACATGAAAAGAGAGTGTAATTGGCTACTAAATTGGGAGAAAATGGGATAAAATCAGAAACACATTCTTAAAAGCTCTATTTGGTCTCATCTGACCACAAAACCTTTTCCCACATCTTAGCTGGATCACTCTCTAGCAAACTCCAGGTGGGCTTTGAGATGTTTTGTTTTAAGCAATGGCTTTTTTCTTGCCACCCGGCCATACAGGCCAGTATTATGCAGTGCTTTTGATAATGTTGACTGATGCACTATTACTCCATTCTCAGCCACTGTACTCTGTAGCTCTTTAAGAGTAATTGTTGGCCTCACAGTGGCTTCCGCAGTGAGTTTGGAGGGATAGTCTTTTCTAGGCAGGGTCTGGGTGGTATGATGCAGCTTTCACTTCTTGATTATTGAGCCAACAATGATCATTGGGATATCCAAACCCTTAGATATGTTTGTGTATCCTTCTCCTAATCTATGCCTTTCGATAACCATATCCCTGGCTTCCTGAGAAAGCTTGTTGGTCTTAATTTTTGTGTCTTTCCTTCAAATTCACTACCCGACCAATGATCCTCACAAAGACAGATGTTTTTATATCCTGAAATCATGACAGTCACTGTTTTGGCACAATCAACTAATTGTGTGGCTTGTTATGGTAATGTTTTGCACCGGCATTAACTTACAGCTGCCAGAGCACAGGGTTTAAATACTTTTGCAATCAACATTTTTCCATTTTTATTTCATTTTAAGTATCTATATACTTTTTTTTTTTTTTTTTTTACAAATGTGTGGAGTATGTTGTATTTATAACAGATATTAGTTCTTAAATGAAAGTGTTATAAATGAAAGCAACAAAATGTGAAAATTGTGCAAGGGTGTGAGTACTTTTGCAACACACTATACAGTATGTTACTTTTCATCTTCACAAATATTTATGTGAGGTTATTTTAGAAATAGCTGAACTTTCTGTAGAAGTTATGTTTGTGAAGAAGATGCTCAACAGTTGGATTTATTTACAAGTCAAAGATGAGGAAACATGTTTTTAGCTTGATATACAGCAGAGTCTGAAGTATGTTTCAAATCTGCATTGCAGATGAAGCATATGGCTAAAGATTTCTATTTGATCGCATGACACTCATGATGATGGCCACACGACTTGTGAATAGTCACACCCAGCATTTCCATTCTTGCTTTTGTCTTGCAGCTTTTTTTAAAGTATCTGAGCTTTGCAACTTTAAACCTAAAGATTTACCAGCTGAGCTACCTCCACAACTGTGAGACGCGTCGTGGGATGGTGGGTACAATAGCTATTAAACTGGGATTCAGGTTCCAGTTCAGTTTGTCTGCAAAGTGGATTGTGCTAAACTCTGAATAACACATTTAAGAGTGTTAGTCATTTCCCAACTTATACAACGGCATAACATTGTTTGGTGGTCATAAAGAAAATGTAGTAACACTACATTACAGCAGTTATAATGAAACCACAACTTTGTTCTTTAATTCTGTGTAATAACCCACAAATTTAAGGAAGTTCAGGTAATTGCTGTTTAACACTGCAATGTTACCTTGTTTGTATCATATCATTATACCTTAAGCCTGAGTGGTCAAATAAAGTTAAGCTAAAAATCTTGTGTTGAGACCAATACAATGAACACTCACTTAAATTCAGAATTCAAAGTCAAGGACGAACCACAGATTAGATTAGCTAGTCTCAAATCTCATGGTTTTATGATTTTCATGGCTATGTCCCTGAGCAGGTCCTGCTGTGGTCAGCCAACAAGGTGTTTGAGGAGCTGACTGACATCGAGCGACAATTCCACAAGGCCTTGTACACAGTTCGAGCATACCTGAATTGTGACAGGTACTCAGTGGGCCTTCTGGACATGACCAAAGAAAAGGTGCGTGTTTACTTTAGATGATATGCACAGGATGTGACATCCATATTACCGCAAATGTGTCCTGTCTAAATGTTTAATCTTTCCAAACTGGTTACTTACAATGGACATATTGTTTTCATTGTCATGTTTAATTTATGATTAAACATGCTTTCTTCTTCAAGGGGAATTTTGGGAAAGCTTGCTATTTTTTTAATTCTCTGCCCTGCTCATATGACACCTGTGTGACTTTATATCTGCAGGAGTTCTTTGATATTTGGCCTGTACGGATGGGAGAACAGGCTCCATACTCTGGCCCTGTCACTCCCGACGGGAGGGTAAGTGTAAAACAAACATGCTTTCTTCCTTTTGGTATTTTTCTATGCATTTTTGAAGATGGTTTGACTAAAATATCAGTCCTTTCAACTCGCACTGTTTATACTTTTTGATAGGCCTTTATGCCTTTTGATGTTATAATTTTACAAGTATGCCTTAAATATGTATTATTATTCAACACTTATCTGTTCTTAATGGTAAACTGCAAATTATTTGTTTTTGTGGGTACTGTAAGCCTATGAGAGTACTGTAAAAGATATTGTGCTTAGTTTTCCATTATTTCCATTTTTCCATATAGCAAACCCATTTTTAAATTAAATTACTTTACATTACAGTGATGTAGCAGATTTATCGAGAGCAACTTACAAAATTAATCACATAAATACTTTCATCAAGGATACAAAGGGCAGTAGTACCTAGGATAAAGATAAAAGCCATGCTTAGAGTCAGTAAGTGTGTGGTAAGTGCTAGACTGAACTAGGCTGTTAATAAAGTTAGTAAGAATTTCAGTACAATCTGGTGCGTCATTTAATGTTGTCATTTCAGGAAATTATTTTCTACAAAGTGATTGACTATATTCTGCATGGAAAAGAGGAAATAAAAGTTATTCCGTAGGTTTCTTTTGCTTTCTTTCACACATTGTTTAACTTTACATTCACACATCTTGTTTAATGTCTTCTCATATTGTGCTTATTCTAAGTTCCTTTCCCTCTTAACAGAAATCCAACTCCAGATCACTGGGCATTAGCAAGTGGGCTGCCCACGTACGTTGCAGAAAGTGGTTTTGTAAGTTCATCTTCCACCAATGTTACAATCTTAGCTTTATTATGTGTTTGAGAATTTGCTTGATGATAGAAATATTTTAAAAATATCTATATCTATATATATATATAGGTAACTGAAAAAATAAAGGAAACACCAACATGAAGCATTAGGCCACTATGCACCATGAGCCACCAGAATATCTTCAATGCTGCTTGGCATAGATTCTACAAGTGTCTGGAACTCTGTTGGAGGGATCTCACACCATTCTTTCACAAGAAATTCCATAATTTGGTGTTTGTTGATGGTGGTGGAAAATGCTGTCTCAGGCACCACTCCAGGATCTCCTGTAAGTGTTCAGTTCGGTTGAGATCTAGTGACTGAGATAGCCATGGCATATCAAACAATCAATCTTTATTTGTATAGTACAAGTCATACATAAAATGCAATTCAAAGCACTGAACGTAAACAGGAATAAAAAAATGTATAAAACAAAAATGTGAACACAATAAATAAAGCAGTAAAGGTAGTCTGAACAGAGAAAAAAATCTTTTTAAATTAAATAAATTAACCCCTTAACCGTCACCTATCAACCCTATTTGGACATACCCAAACATAACTTATATGGTATAATTAGTTTGTAGTTTATGGGGGTGTGTGCTCAAATAGCATGTGGACACAACACATCCCAAAGGACAGAAGATTAAAAATACAATAATGTAGGCTCTTGTATTTTTCTCAGAATCTCATGTTTTAAAAGCAAGACATGAGTCACATTTCATGATATACCTGTGCATGCCTTGTACAATATGTCAACTAATTATGTGAAAAAAACTGACTTCTAGACCCAAGGACTCATGAACTAGAGGCCTTTTAGTGAGTGGTGTCACCGGTGGTCTCCAAGTGTCCCAAAACCTATCCAAGGTGACTAAATTAGCACAATGATTTCCATTCAGTTCTGTGACACTGGAAAACATACTAAAACGTTTTGATGACTATAAAACCTGTTTCTATCACCCAAACCATTATGGGGTTTTATTTTGCTCACAAAGCAATACTAATACTAGTATTAATACTAATGTAGCTCAAAGTGTCTCCTAAATGGTCCAATTCACTTCTGTGACATTGAGAATCACACTAAAACCTTTTGTTACCTATGAGACACAAAGTTAAACCAAAGAACTGGATAGCAACAATAGAAGTTTTTTTTGGCATTTACCATTATCAACTTTTCAAAAGCTCAGAAAATTTGCTAAATAAATGAAATATATCATAATACTGTGCCAATATAAATAATATATAATTATAATACTAATACATAAATAATATAACAAATTTGTTTAGCCAAGACCAAATTGCACTTCTGGCAATTGCCTGCCCTCATTGCACAACACTATTTCTAGTGTCAGTTAGTGTCCTGTTCTTTAGTCAGGTAACACAGGAAAAGCTATAGGTTATTTTAGTTGTCACAGTTGTTGAAGCAGTCTCCGTCACAGGACATGAATTTGATAGGTGTCGGGTTTGCAGAGCCGGCACTTCCACCTAATAGCTGATCGATATCTACTCACCGGTCGTAAATGGGATCCTGGCTGTCGAAACTCATCTTCTTTGGGGCTTTTGGTATTGTAAACCAAATAATAAATCAAAATAAACTAAGAGAAAAATATAAAGAGTTTTTCTAAAGTTTTTCCGTGCACTCTCTTCAGGATGTGCGCATAGCATAGCATATCGTTGTAAAGGATAACCCATTGGCTAGAATCATAGACATTTCAGCATATAAGGATGGAAGTAGCATTAAACATGCCCCTGGTTCATGCCACATGATCATATTACTGGTGGCGCTGGTTGCCATTTAGAGGGATCTGTTTGGCCAATACTTACTGTATCTGAGAATGATGGGTGCGGGCTTATTTTGTAACAAAGATTTACCATCACGAGGATACAAAACTTTCCTATGTGAAACAAACTCACATATCTCATAGACACAGGAGAATGACTTTGCTGTTGTTGGCAATACGAAGCGCATAGAAATCATTGTAACTTTTGATTTGGCTTACTCTTGTGAAAAAACAGGCTCACTACTTTTGTTTGTTAGACCCTTACTGTAATCAGGATGCCCACATGATCAACGATCTGTCATATTTTGGCACTTCTAGACTTCACCAAAGGTAAGGAGCAGCTATTCTCCTAGAGTACCCTGCCTTGAATTGGGACAGGATTTTTTGCAACATTGCAGTTGATGTGATTTGGCATGTAATGTTGAACAGATGAGATTCCACCCGATCTGTGCATATAACACATGTCCATATTTTTGGTACATTTAACCATGATATTTAAAGGAGAACGTGCAATGTGACGTAGACGGCCCAGTGGGGGAAAGTCATGAGGTTAAAGTACAGTAAAAAAGCAAAGTAGAAATGAAACCCAGACTAAACAAAGTTTCCTTTTAAGAATATCTGCACTCTCTGACACCTTCAGGTCCTCTGGCAGGCTGTTTCACAGATTGGGGCTGTAATGGCTGAAAGCTGGAACCGTAATGGCAGGCTGGAACTGTAATGGCTGAAAGCTGGAGCTGTAATGGCAGACTGGAGCCATAGTGGCTGAAAGCTGGAGCCATAATGGCAGGCTGGAGCCGTAAAGGCTGAAAGCTGGAGCCATAATTGCAGGCTGGGGCCATAATGGCTGAAAGCTGGAGCCATAATGGCAGACTGGAGCCGTAATGGCTGAAGGCTGGAGCCATAAAGGCAGGCTGGAGCCATAATGGCGGAAAGCTGGAGCTTAAAAAAGGACAATATGGTTTACATTGCTTAAATGCTCATTAACCCATTCAGTGACCACTTGTGTCCTGTGGATGGGGCATTGTCATCCTGGAAGATGATGTGTTTCCTTTATTTTGGCAGTTACCTATATATACAGTATATACACTGATATGAAAAATTCATGAAATTCACTACAGATGCTGTCATAATGCAATATTTCATATGTGGCATTTTTCTAAAACAAATTGTGTATCTTGCACATTACTGTGATCTTACAGATCTGCAATATCATGAATGCATCATCTGAGGACATGTTCAAGTTTCAGGTAAACACGGAAATAAGATTGAAATGCACACTTTAAGTAAACAGCTGTTTGACTGGTGATGTTGATATTACTTGAGCATGTTGTCCTGGATTGGGTTGAAGTTTGTTGCAGTGTGATGAGTAATGCACAGTATCCCCAGCTGTGGCCTCTGTCCAGTCCAGACTCTTTTACACAAGTTTGATGGTCTCTGAACTTTGATGATGAGATGTTGTATAGGAAAATAAAAAAGTATCATGCACTTCTGATGGTTAAATCGGATGGAGATCTGTGTCCTGGTTTTCTGAATGCTGTCACATGTGGGGAGACGTGTCAATTATCATTCCGTATTAATAAAATCTACAAATATTATTATTAATTTTATGTAACATTCCTTTTCTCATGACACAGACGGAAGCCCTAGATGGCAGTGGTTGGACCATCAAGAATGTGCTGTCTTTACCCATCGTCAACAAGAAGGAAGAGATTGTGGGCGTGGCAACCTTCTATAACAGGAAGGATGGCAAGCCATTTGATGAACAGGATGAAGTTATCATGGAGGTGGTGCTTTATTCCTAGGTTTTCATCAGTGTGGTGCCTCGAGACAAAGCCATGCTTGACTGTTTGGCTGATCCCCTAAACGGAATTCCGTCATGACATCAAAATGAGTACACTGTTTCTTACCTTTGAAGGAACTGTGATTCCGTTAGTTCTCAAACTGAGCTGAGAATCCAGAGCTAAAGATCACTCCTTGTAGAGCTGATCTCTGGTCAATACATTTGAAATTCAGCAGGCATAAGGGAATTTTAGGCAGCGTTTTGAATAATCTGGTCACCACTTCCTACTTGTTTATTTGGGGTACTACCTAATTACATCAATTGTCTTTGCTTTTGCAGTCTCTGACACAGTTCTTGGGCTGGTCAGTACTCAACACAGACACCTACGACAGGATGAACAAACTGGAAAACAGGAAAGATATTGCCCAGGACATGGTGCTGTACCATGTTAAATGCCGTGATGATGAGATACAGGACATTCTGGTGGGTCAATGTTCAGAGAGAAACTTCATTATAATCAATAGCAAACCTCTTTGTGCTTTCATTCTTAGCTACATTGTGTTGAAATGTATTTGATGTGATTCTGGGACATGTTGCAAAGTCATTATTGGGGTTTTTTTCTGTGGTGTTGTTTTTTTGTTTTTAGAAAACACGGGAATATTTTGATAGGGAGCCTGCAGACTGTGAAGAGGATGAGCTTTTACAAATCCTGGTACTGTGCTCCAAATTATTTCTATTTGTAAAATGTAGTCAAAAATGAATATTTATTTGCATCAGAAAGTTAGATGCTGGTTGTTTATTACAGAAAAATAAATTCAGGCTACAAGTGCTGTTATAAGTATCAAACTGCTGTGGTTGAAAGATGCAAAATGTCAATAGTGCTGCAGACATGACTACTTACAGTACATTACAAAGTAGGTAGTACAAGTAGAATGAAAAAATAAACATTTAAAGCACAAGACTAAACTTTTTCAACATTTTTTATTTTCCAAAAATGTACATTCCTTAAAATCATTTCTGAATAGGAGTGCTTTGTTGTGGGATGAGGCAAATGGCTATGTTGAAAACATCTGTATTCTTGCAGAAAAAAGAACTACCAGGCCCCAAAAAGTTTGAGATCTACGAGTTCCGGTTTTCTGACCTCGACTGCACAGAGCTGGATCTAGTGAAATGTGCAATTCAGATGTACTACGAAGTCGGGGTGGTGAAGAAGTTCCAGATTCCTCAAGAGGTAACAAAGCCTACTGTACATTAGAGATCTACTTCTAAAGGACTTTCATAATGCACCTCTCAATCAAAACAAGAAAGAAAGAAAGAACCTTAAAACCCTGTTTTATTTTGGCTTCACAAGCCATCCAAATGCTTTCCGTAGAACCACCCTTGGAGCCTTTTAACAAGCTGAAAAAAAAGAAATACTCACTTATTTCTCTACAACAGGTTTTAGTGCGGTTCATGTATTCCGTCAGCAAAGGATACAGGAGAATTACCTACCACAACTGGCGCCATGGATTCAATGTTGGACAAACTATGTTCACATTGTTAACGGTATGTATAATTCAACATAGTCTATACAGTATGTATACGTACAAAAACACTCTTCTACACACAGGGTTCACTGTAGAAATGCATTTCCTGCATTGTTTTGATACAAATTCACAGTTTTTCTAAAAACATTTTATTGTCCTGATGACCACTACAGCCTCAACCTCATCCTGAGGGTCACAGTCACCATTGGGACAGTCAGGATTCAATTCCAGACCATGTGGGGGGGGGGGGGGTGTCACTGCACCAAGAGGCAATGCTTTAGACATGCCCCCCAAAATTATTACCTATTTGGTCTAATTCTTTGTTTGGAAAGACCCTCTATATACTAAATTTAATTTTCGATAAATATATTGGGTGTGGAACTGCATTGACAGACATTTTGGTGTTTCCTGTGGGAGTCAGACAGGACAGTTGAAACGGTATTACACAGATCTGGAAGTGATGGCCATGATCACTGCTGGATTCCTGCATGACATTGATCACAGGGGCACCAACAATCTCTACCAGGTGAAGTGAGTGTATCTTTGAAATCTTTCCAGTGAGACATAGATGTTTGCACAGCAAGAAGAATTCATCATATGTATGACCTTACATTACAGTATATTGTGTGTATGTGTGTGTGTGTGTGTATGTGTGTGTGTATGTTTGTTTGTTTGTGTGTGTGTGTGTGTGTGTGTGTGTGTGTTTGTGCATGCATGCATGTGTGTGTGTGTGTGTGTGTGTGTGTGTGTGTGTGTGTGTGTGTGTTCATGGGCAGATCACAAAACCCTCTTGCCAAGCTTCACGGATCGTCTATTCTTGAAAGGCACCATTTGGAATTCGGCAAGTTTTTGCTGGGACAAGACGTAAGTTATGTTTTGCTTTTTTGATAAAGGAAATGAATGTATTCATTATCTTAGAATCAGACTTGAATTGTTTACAGAGAAATACATTTCTAAAGGAAAAGGCAACTATTCTATTGACACTGTACTCTCTCACACCCCACCCTCAGTCCTTGAACATCTTCCAGAACCTCAACAGAAGACAGGTGGAGCATGTCCTCCACCTCATTGACATTGCCATCATAGCAACAGATCTGGCATTGTACTTCAAGTGAGTTCTATCACTGTTTCATTTCCTTTTTACCGTCTCAATACCAATGTGAAACGGCTTTTTGCAGAAGACAACTTATAAAAGACAAGGCTTTTTTGCATATTTGTAGGTTACCTACAGTCAAGGCCTGGCTGTAAACAGTACTGAATCATTTTTATTATGTTGTTGATTATTTCCTCTCTTCCAGGACAAACAAACAATTTGTGGCCCATACATTCAGAAAATAATGATTTATTGTATGTTTTTTTGGATTTGCCTTTTTATAGAAAGAGGACGATGTTCCAGAAAATAGTTGACCTATCGGAGACCTATGAGGATGAGAAGAAGTGGGTGGACTTCATGTCCTTGGAGACAACAAGGAAAGAGATTGTGATGTAAGTGCATACATTTGCATGGAGGATGTTTTTCAATACTGTCATTGAATTGTTAATACAATGGATATACACAGTCCCACTAAGAACATCCCCCAGTGCCCAGTAGCACTGACATCAGTCATCATGAAGTGCTTTCAGAGACTAGTAATGGCATACATTAATATCCCTGACACTTTTTATCACCTCCAATTCACATACCATTAAAATAGGTACACAGACGAAGCAATATCGCTCGCTCTGCACACTGTCTTAGCTCATCTGGAAAAAAGGAACACTTATGTCAGAATGCTTTTCATTAATTACAGTTCAGCATTCAACACAATTATCCCATCTGAACTGATCACCAAACTCATTACCCTTGGACTAAACTCCACCCGCTATAATTGGATCCTCAACTTCCTGTGCAGTAGACCCCAGAATGTCAGGATTGGAAAAGTCACCTCGCCCATGCTGACCCTCAGTACAGGCGTACCTCAGGGTTGTGTGCTGAGCCCCACTGCTGTACTCCCTGTTCCCTGTGACTGCATCACCAAACATAACAATAACTTCATCATTAAATTTGCAGATGGCACCACAGTAATAGGCCTGAAATCCAACAATGTTGAATCAGCCTATAGGCAGGGGTGCACATAAGTGATACGCCAGTACGCATTTGCATCCTCAAATGTTAATCGCGTACCAAGCAAGATGACAAACTTTTGAAACATACGCGACTTTAAGTTTGATCAGTCCATCACTGGTAAGTTAATTAACTTAGTTAGATAGTTAGTATTGTATACATATGGCAAATACATTTGACTTGACTTGAACAAGACTAATACTGTACTGGGTTAGCAGAGGGTGTGGAAAACTCATACAATATTTTACATTACTGGGTTCTTTGGTTACTTGTTTGGCTCTGAATTGCTCTTTTTAAAAAAAAAAAAATCTTGTTTACCTGTAATTTCAAACCCGCAGGGCAATGATGATGACGGCGTGCGACTTGTCGGCCATCACCAAACCCTGGAAAGTACAGAGCAGGGTGAGGAGCTCCACTCAGTATTATCATTTCATCTTTAATGAAACTACCTCTAGAATGCTATTGCTGTCAGCCCTGTTGTGACATGGTCGTGACTGAAGCCCTTTTGTGATATGGGGTGGGACTGTAGCCCTGTTTTGTCATAAACATGACCATAGACCTTTCCTAACATAGACGTGATTGTAGCTCTGTTGTAGCATGGGCAGGACACTAGCCCTGTTGTGACATAGATGTGATTAGCCCTGTTGTCATAGGCGGAGGCTGTGTTAGGCTGGGAAAGCTTAGCCTTCCACTGGCGATGGGCATGATGATTTATATATATATATATACTGTATATATATATATTTGTATACAATTACATACATATATATATGTAAACAATTAAATACAAATGCTAGCGATATTCTAGAGGATTCATGGTGGAGTTAGCTCACTCAATCCACTGCCTATTGTGGAGGAAGTGACTAAGCTGGCCGGCTGTAGCCGATTGCTGCATGGTTATTAGGCTACTAATGTTAGTTAGCTAACTAGTTCAGAGCTCCAGTTTCATCCAACAACGCATTGTCCTGTCAGTGAAGCGGCAGTCAACAAGAGCCTATGTTACCCTGTAAGCTGAAGGATTCATCACGGACTCACGGAGCCATTCTGGACACACACTCTCTGTTAATGTCCATAAAAAGTATTATAAATTATGTGTGTGAGAATTAATAAGCAAGCCTTATATTACACCTGACATCAAATTGAATAAGTAGCCTACACTGGTGTAATGTTAGAGAAAGTTCATTCTTTTTTACTGAAGATTAGCACAAGCTCAAAACTCCGACAACTTGACCGACTTAACTTACTTCAACCAGTGGGGTTTGTCAGTGCGAGGCAAACATGACGTTATGTATGTAGATATTCAACTCACTTTTAGTATTTATATTTCCTTCCTTAAGCAGTCTTTCAGAGATTTTGTTGGATTGCAACAATGTATTCACTTCTCTCCAAACTCCAAATCAATTCATCTCTTCACTAAACCAGAAGAGTCTCTTCTTCTATTATACATGACTTGCATCATAATTGTTGCACACTGCCATCTACTGGTCAGAATATTGTGCATGTGCAGAGAATGCACATGCGCCTAGATATAGCTTTACCTGCAGTTGGTTCACCTTTCGCCTATGCCTGTTGTGACATGGATATGACTGTTGCCCTGTTGTGATATGGACATGACTGTAGCCCTGTTGTGATATGGACGTGACTGTAGCCCTGTTGTGATATGGACGTGACTGTAGCCCTGTTGTGACATGGATATGACTGTAGCCCTGTTGTGATACGGATATGACTGTTGCCCTGTTGTGATATGGACGTGACTGTAGCCCTGTTGTGATATGGATACGACTGTAGCCCTGTTGTGATATGGACGCAAGGCCGAAATTACCATATATATTGGGGGGGACACATCCCCCCCAATATTCAGATATGCTCAAAATGTCCCCCCCAATATATAGCCTAGCTGATATAAAAAATATAAATAAATTGATTTGGTCCCCCCCAATGTTGACTCCATGGTTACGGCCTTGTATGGACGTAACTGTTGCCCTGTTGTGATAAGGATAAGACTGTAGCCCTGTTGTAATATGGATAGGACCGTAGCCCTGTTGTCTGGATTTGACTCTTTGACTTTCTCAGGTGGCTCTATCGGTGGCAGCAGAGTTCTGGGAGCAAGGTGACCTGGAGAGGACAGTTCTTGAACAGCAGCCCATTGTGAGTGTCCGTTACTGTGTGTGCTTGTGAAAGAGACAAGCACGACAGAGAAATTGTGAATGTATGTGCTGTATGAGTGGGTGAGTGCGTGATAAAGTCAAAGAATGTATAATGAGAGTGATTGTGTACATGAGAGGGTGAGTGTATGCACATGCGTATGTGAGAAAGAGAGAGGAAGAGTGCATGCATGTGTGGTGTGTGATAGATATGCTCATGAATGAAGAGCTTTGTATCTGTGCTTGCTCCAGCCCATGATGGACAGAAACAAGGCTGCAGAACTACCCAAACTTCAATGCGGTTTCATCGACTTTGTCTGCACCTTCGTCTACAAGGTACCCTTTTTTTTGTGCATTGTACCAAAGTTCAGCCATATTATGGCTGTAAAATAAAGAAAAATAGGTATGTACATTTTGCTGCAGTTTCCAAGGGAGGATGGTGTATCCTTCATCGTTCAAATAGATTCAATATTAGCAACTGTTCCTTTTATTCATTTGCATATGTTTTTATTTAATTCAGGTTGACACATTGAGAAAAAATTCATTTGATTTGCGCTAAAGTGAACTTGACTCTAACTGACAATTGATGCTGCAGTGTAATTGTATGATCTCGGTGCTGTATCTAGGTCTTTTGTATCTTTTGTTCGGTATCTTTTCTAGCTGTAACACAGCAACAACTTATATTGTACTGTGCATCAAAAAAAAATCTCAACGACAAATGAGTTGTGATTCTGGATCAACAATTGCTGTTACTGCATGTGTTTTGAGAACAGAAGGCCTATCAAAGGCAGGCTGCTAATAATTGCTGTAGCTGCTACTCGGAAAGCAACACAAAATGGACTGAATTATCCTCAGCAACAATGGCATTCTTTATATAATGCACAAATTCAGTCAGGTCTTGAAACATATACACTCAGTGGCCACTTTATTAGTTACACCTTTCTAGTACTGGGTAGGACCTCCCTTTGCCGCCAGAACAGCCTGAATTCTTTGTGGCATGGATTCAACAAGTTGCTGGAAACATTCCTCAGAGATTCTGTTGGCTACACATTTATGTTGCAAATCTCCCGTTCCACCACATCCCAAAGGTGCTCTATTGGACTGATATCTGGTGACTGTGGAGGCCATGGGAGTACACTGAACTCATTGTCATGTTCGTGGAACCAGCTTGAGATGACATGTGCTTTGTGACATGGCGCATTATCCTGCTGGAAGTAGCCATTAGAAGATGGGTAGACTGTGGACAAATGGATGCACATGGTCAGCAACAAGAAACAGGTAGGCTGTGGCATTTAAACAATGCTAAATTGGTATTAAGGGGCCTAATGTGTGCCAAGAAAACATTCCCTACACCATTGCACCACCACCACCAGTCTGAACTGTTGACACAAGGCAGGATGGATGCATGGATTAATGTTGTTTGCGTCAAATTCTGACCCTACCATCTGCATGTCACAGCAGAAATCAAGATTCATCAGACCAGGCAATGTTTTTCCAATCTTCAACTGTCCAGTTTTGGTGAGCCTGTGCCTCACTTTCCTGTTCTTAGCTGACAGAACTGGAACCTGATGTGGTCTTCTGCTGCTGTAGCCCATCCACTTCAAGGTTCAATGTGTTGTGCATTCATTGTTCTCTCATTAATGCGTTTTCCCCCACAGAACTGCCACTCACTGGATGTTTTTTGTTTTTTGTACCATTCTCTGTACCATTCTCATGAGATCAGCAGTTTCTGAGATACTCACACCACCCCGTCTGGCACCAACAATCATTCCACAGTCAAAGTCACTTAGATCACATTTCTTCCCCATTCAGATTTTTGGTCTGAACCTCTTGACCATGTTTGCATGCTTTTATGCATTGAGTTGCTGCCACATGATTAGCTAATCAAATAATTGCATTAACGAACAGGTGTACAGGTGTACCTAATAAAGTGGCCACTGAGTGTATATAGTTACATATTTTGTGAACGCTTTACTAAAACTAGTGGAGTTGCGGCTCTTCTGGATTTAGGCCATAGGAATGTGGCCTTCATCACAAGCTGGTCAAGCACCCCCTCCTCTTGTTGTAGGAGTTCTCCCGGTTCCACCCTGCCATCCAGCCGATGTTTGATGGCATCCTGAACAACAGAAGGGAGTGGAAGGCCAGGCAGGAGGAGTATGAGGCCAAGCTGAAGGCCATCGAGGAGGAGAGGGCAGCGAAGGAGGAGGCTGCAGCCGCCAAGAAGGGTAAGGGGCCACCACGTCCTGTTCGCCTCACCGTTCCACATAGCCAGCATGCAACAATCAGATGCAGTTGAGCATCAGTTCCTATTTGGTCTTCAACTCCTCTTCTGGGAAAACATCATAGGTACATATCCGTTAACGAAGAAACACAAACCCTAATGTATGAAGTACAGTCCATCGGAAGAAACATATTAAAAGAGCAAGATGAGGTCCCATGGGCTTATTTCCCTCATGTATTTGTCAGTAGAAAGCCAATAGTTCAGGCACTCTCCGTGGCCTTTTATTAATACAGTATACTCCTTATGTTTGATCCAGTTGGGACCAATATGAAACTCACATGACTGAATACAATGAAAAATAATGACGGCAGCCAAAGCAGTTGGAAATATTGAGACCGACCTTGGCGGGGGTGCCTTGAAAATAACTCCTCTTCTTCAAACGCTTATAAAAGAAACAATTTTTAACCGATCTTTAATCCATTTAAAAGCTAATATTCTCGCCGCGTGGTGTTCGCATTTTCACATTTTTCTGGTAAACGGAAGCAGAGATTTCTGGATTCAAAGTGGAATCTTACCATAAATCTGCCAATAAAATGTGAAAATGAAAAGGCACTCCTTCCATTTTTTGGTCCATAACTTTGATATGCATTGTCGTAGAACCAATCAGAAAGTTGCATTGTGTAGCCAAGAAGCTTCAAAACAATACCTCTTCCTGTTTCTAGGCCAATGGGGGGGCTGTGAAATCTATTATGCATTACAGAAAACGCCTCCTTCCATTGTTTGGTCGATAACGATTTTACCCCGTTTTTTCTCCCAATTTGGTAGCCAATTACTCCCGCTGTACTTAGTTCAATCCCAGAACTAAGAACTCGTAGTTTGCTGCCGTAGTCCTGTGACTGGCAGTGACAAAGGCGAAGTGCTGCCTCCTCTGAGACTCGCCGAGCTGTCGACTGTAATTCCAGTACCCCAGAACCACTCCTATGCCTGTACCATTTCAGGTTATTCACTGGACTTGAACTGCTTAAATCTCAGTAAAAACTGGAAAATATGGCTGTTCTAAAACTTTTGACTGGTAGTTTACATTACAACATGTTGACAAGTTGGCATAGACTTATTAAACATAACTCTCGATTTAACATTCAATAGTTTTTGTAGACAGTTTTCTCAACTCAGTTTTTGTAATGACCACAATACAATATTTCAGAGTGTATTGTTTAGCCTTCATTGTTCAGTACTCAATGCAGTTTATATTATGTACATTTTTATGTCTGTTCCAGTGGCCTTTTCAATGCCAAAATCTATCTTATCACTCCAAAGAGAGAAGATTTTCTTCCAGTGGAGAGCAGAACATCTTTTCTCTTTGTCTGCAATAAAGTGTTCACTGTACTGTACCTTTTGTTGCATGTGCGCATGATCACACCTAATTATTTCCTTAATAATTTAGTACAGTACTGTAATTTGAAAGTAAATTCTTAATTTTTAAGAAGCATGCTTCATCATCATTGTGCAAGACATTTGAGTTGTTATTCTATCCCATTCTATTCTACACAATGACCTGTGAATAATCCGGTATGCTGAATGTATGGGGCTGGATACGCAGGAGTCAATAAGACCTCATCTTGTGTGGCCTCATCTTACACTTCTTATGAAATATAATAGGCCACCTGCTGAAGGGCATTCTCTTGTTTATCTTAATGCATAGCCGTCAACAACAATCCAAGTGGAGGCTCAGGATCCAAGACATGCTCAGTGTGCTAGAGATCCAGGATGGTCAGGGAGGGATGGATACGCCGCAGGGTTGACACAGCCATTCAGTCTGACTGCACAGGGGCGAGAGCTGTCTCACCCCCCAAATGACAGGATCCTGCAGAAGAGCAAGCGGGGACCTTGACGCGTGGTCCAACGATGATGCCAAGCCACCAGGACGCAGCAGTCTGCCACACAGCTACACAGGCACCATCGCTGCTGGATTTAAAGTTTACTCCTCGCCTTTACCAGAAGGCAGTCTCTTACATTTCTATTAATTTAAAAAACAAACATTTCGATTTTTTTCTGCTCTTACTGATCAACATTTTTGTTTCCTGTCCCAATCCTGTTTCTAGGCCAATGGGGGGGCTGTGAAATCTATTATGCATTACAGAAAACGCCTCCTTCCATCGTTGGACCACGCGTCAAGGTCCCTCGCTTGCAATCAGGCACAGTTGTTTTTGAACAAACAACAACCCTGTATGTTCTGATGGCAAATAGATGAGTGGAGTGTGTGTACCACAAAGGTGGTTTCTTTTTAACTCAACTGTCATGAACTGGTTTGAACAAAATCTAGAAATGAATGCAAGTATACTCCTGTACGTAGACATCAATCATGTTTGATGACACAATACATTTAATAATAGGATGTACATGTTTAGAATAAAATGTATTGGACATAACTATTATAAAACCAGACTCTTTAATCAGCAAGTTTGTTCTCATAAAGATAAGTTGACGCAGGCTCCTCCTCTTTAACTGTTGGAATCAGTTTGATCCTATGGGACAATTTGTTGCCAGACTGTAGATTTAGAATATTGATGTAACATGTTAGCTTAATATCTATGCATTTTACTGATGATTAGAATTTTTCATAACATAATCACCGTGACTTACTGTGGTTCTCTATCCTGCCAGTCAGAAATCATTTACATATGAAGACCTTTTTTCTCAAATAGTGGGAAAGCTAGGGGGAAAAAAAGTAAGTAGAATTATGCACTTTAACTGACAGTCAAATGTTACTGTATTAATTTACCATGCATAAAGGCTGCTCATAACAAAGAAAAAAAGTAGATTAATTAGTAACATCAAGCGTTGTCAGATTTTTTGAGTGTGTGTGTAAGTGTGGGTCTGATAGATGGTAATGAAGATGACTTTGCTTTCTGGATTGTATTAAAAAGTCTTCCCCTCTTGACATGGCGTACAGGACCAAACTCTTGAAACTGTAAGAAGAATTGCATTTGCATATTGGAAATACTGTACAGTATACCATGCAGTTTTTCCCACAGTAAATTACGACCACGTACCAGGCACAACAAGTTTCTTGTGGATCTGAGAGAATACATGACTGTTCTGTGTTAGACCACGTGGTCAACATTTTTGAAAACCCTAATTTAGCAAATGGATGATGTTGGTCACAAACTACTGTGATTTTTCTCCTCCTTGATGATTATGTTCTTTAGTTCTTCAAATTAAAATGTTGTCCACTGATAAGTCTTCAGTACTACCCTAGTTCATACAGTATATATTAGGTTTGAGAACCACTGCTGTAGAGAATATTAAAGCCAGTGGCCTTGATACATAAGTTTAATTTTAGTGACTGTGGAATTGTTTGAAATGACTTGTTTCTATACTTTTGTGTGTGTGCAATTACACAAACATATGACCGAGACCACAATTATCTTCTCAGGAAAGTGTTTCTTTATTCTCCTCCATTTTCTGCATGCAAGGATGTGAGTATGAGTGTACATGTGTGTGAATTCCACATGTAATTTGCACATTCTAAAAATGTAAATATCTAAAAATCATAGTGTATTATTACTGTACGAGGTAATATAATACATTATCTTCACTCAGCATTAAGCAAGCCAATAAATATTCCTCATTAAATGAAATGTTAACTAATTTAATATTTGATGTGTATTTCAGGTACCTCAACAAGTATATAATTAATTTTATATACTTTTATCATTTTAACTAATAATTTTGATTATTTTTTAATTTGCTGCTTTTTCCATTCTGTAAACTATTGGGTTTTCATGAGCTGTTTTTTAATCTAATTACATATCAAGCCATTTTCTCACTATTTTTTGTTCATTATCACTCAGTATGAAATCAGGCAATTGAATACCCTTGGAATACTTTTATTTCAAATACTTACATAAGACTAAACGTAGCCAGTGTGACAATGACAGTGTGACAATACACAGCCTATAAATCAGCTCTATATATACAGTATAGCTATATAAATACAGGTTCTGAGGCTTGACCTGTATGTTTCATGTAAAAAGACACAAATATATTTATTTATCTTGACTTACATCAGCAATCACAACAATTTATACATATATAATAACAGAAATACTGTTGGAAAACTATACAATTTATACATGTGTCATGTGAAGAAATGATGTCAGTGAAAAAATAAATTTGAAATATTCAAGATATTCAATATATTACAATGGCCACCTAAGGTAGCGCATCAAGACCTCTTAAAGCCTCTTAACATACAAACTCAACATTTTCCAATTATCTGCAGCTATGGATATGTCCATATTTAATCTGATTAGTTTCATATAGACAGTCGTCTAATATTGTTCAGTTGTTCCTAGGATGATATTTCTACTGATCAATGGATACAGCGCAATGGGTCAAATTTCTATCAAATATATGTAACATATATGATATATAGATATTATATGGCTTTCTTCTAGTGAGAGCTGTCACTTAAGAATGTGACTTTTTGACATCGCGGTTCCCACAGTGAGGGGGCAGGGCCCCCCTGGGGGGGTCCAACGAAGGGTTTCCCAATTGCGTCGTCACCCCTAGGTCCTGGTATGGCACTTCCGAAGCGGCAATGTGTTTTTTGAACAAGGTAATTTACCATCTTCAAAGGATAATGCATTCCCCAACCAACCTTAACTTCAGTGGAAATGACATCTGTGTTTTTGATTAAACTCACACCCATTACGCAACGCATAGGGCTTAGACTCTAACATTCAAAACAGCTGTAAAAAACACAGAAGGGGCGATACGTATCTTTAAAATTGAAACAAAACCGGGTTTTTGTTAGTAACATACAGCAGCGATACGTATCTTTAAGATAAAAAAGGACACTGGGTTTTTGTTAGCAACATACTGCGGCGATACGTAGCCTATCTTTAAAATTTAAACAAAAAATATAGACTCACATTGGCAAGCCGATGTCTAGTTTTTTTTCTGCACGAAGTAACTGCAAGAAGTATGCTAACAGAGACAGGAGTGATTACATATCTTTAAAATTGAAACTAAACATTTTTTTTTGGTTTGCTAACATAGATTCGCAAAATGTGGTACCTTTTGACATTGCGGTTCCCACCCCTAGGGGGGGGTCCAACGAAGGGTTTCCCAATTGCGTCGTCACCCCTAGGTCCTGGTATGGCACTTCCAAAGCGGCAATGTGTTTTTTGAACAAGGTAATTTACCGTCTTCAAAGGATAATGCATTCCCCAACCGACCTTAACTTCAGTGGAAATGACATCTGTGTTTTTGATTAAACTCACACCCATTATGTGACAGGTGGTCTCCCTCAGCTGTTCCTAAACTCAGTGGACTTAGATATGGCCTCTGAAGTTCAAAACAGCTGTAAAAACACTGAAGGGGGCACCCAAACTATGTATTGTGTCGTCACCCCTAGGTTCTTGTATTGTGAGGATCAGGATAAGGACCCAGACGCAGATCAGGATATTGGCAAAAGAGTAGTTTAATGGGAAGCAGGGGTCAAAACCAGGAATCAGATATGGCAAAGGTACAAAATCACAAGGCAAAAGGGAGGTCAAGAAAACAGTCAAAAAGGTCTAAACGGGCAGGCAGAAAGGCAAACAGAACAGAATCGCTAGGCAGGCTCGGGGTAGTCAACAGAAGGGTAGTCTCGGAAAATACAATAAACACTGGCTTCGGAAAAGTAGGCTCAGGGAATAATGATCAGGTACAGAACAGGAAAGAACATAGACTTATATACAAGCAGGGAAGGGAACACAATAGGACTCAGGTGTGACTGGGAGGAGAGAGGGGAGGAACACAGGTGTAAACAATGGGAATCGTTAATCTAATAACGAGGGGATTCGCTAATAGAATAACGAGGGGCAACGAAAGACACGGACTGGGAAACATACAAACATATAGACAATAAACGACCTGGGAGATCAGGCAGACACGTGCATAGCTAGAAGGGGAGGAATGCAAAGAGAGAAGCTGCGTGCGTATGAAAGGGAAAGTGAAAAGCTAATCAGGGATACGATAATAAGCGAGAAAGACAGCGATAGTCAGAAGTGTGAGATAATTAGTGATTAGTACTGTTAGTAACTTAATCTAAATCCCTAACGTTAGTAGATTAGTTGGTTAGTACTATATACATCTAACTAATATATACAAAGTGCAATCTAGAAAGTAAGAAAGGAAGAAAACGAGATAATAAGCGAAGCCGGAAAAAAAACCGAAATGTATAAACTCCCGAAGTGCATGACAAGACAAGGAGTGGATCTTGAAATAAACGGAACAAAGACAACAAGGGAACAGAACGTGACAGAATGATGAAACTAGAATACAGAATAAAGATTAATGAATTATGACCGATGAAAAATAAACAAAGTACAAAAACAAACCGAACAGACACTCAGAACGTAACATGTATGACTCTTCCGAAGTGGTAATGTGTTTTTTGAAAAAGATCATTTGCCATCTTCAAAGGATAATGCATTCCCCAACCGACCCTACAACCAGTGGAAATGACATCTGTGTTTTTGAACAAGGTAATATTTTTGAATTGTAATGAACAAGTCTGGCTAGCGGGCCAGGATACTTACACACTTCTGTCGATACGCATCTTTAAAATTGAAACTAAATGACATCCAAAACAGCTGTAAAAACAGGCACAGCGAATATAAATGTAAAGCCATTTTTCTGGACATTTTGAGAAAATCTGGCCTAAGCGTCATAGTGCTATGTCTCATTATATCTGCCCTCGTGCCCCGAAAAAAGTAATTCAGTTTAAAGCTAGGATCTTGTTGGAATCTACAGAATCATTGGAGCAGCAATGGCCTACTTCAAACAAAATAATTGGCAGCTACAAATGTGATACAGTGAGGGGGACGGTCAAGCTGTATAATATGGAAAAGTCTTCAGTGTTTAATGCAGACACAACTTTTATTGAATATTTTGGGAATGACTGGTACAAAATCAGAGAAGAGCTTTGCAGCGTAAACCAAGAGTGGGATTTGGGTTTGAAAAACCCCCATAGGGGCTGGCGGATGGCGTAGCGGTCTAACACACCACGCTTCGGAATGGTGTGCACTGCCCGTCAGGGATGCGGATCGAAACCTGCGTCTCACCCAGACCGGCCCTGGTCGTCAGCCTGATCGGAGGCAAAAACATGGCTCACGTGTCTAACAGCCAAGATAGCAGTGCCTGTGATGGGACCATTGACTTTGGAGACACCTCGGGATGGCTGGAGCATTTGGGGCAAGAATTGGGCGAAAGCAACCTGACCTTTCTACTGCCAACACCTCCTACCGACCCTATTCCTGACAGTGTTTCCACTTTCAGGATAGTCAGAATGTTAAAAGTGTCAATAGCCTGCATCTTGGACTATATTATTGAGCAGGACTTGAAAGAGAACTGCTATGGGTGTATAGTTAGCCACCCTAATCATCTTCAGCACAGTTGCCTTTACAGGCCTGATGAAAATTATTTCTATTTGAATTTTGAGAAACTCTATAAAAAGCTGTCCAACCCCCGAAAGCCGGAGATATGGGAAACAGAGTGCAACGCCTCTACCGAATAAGAAAACAAGCCTTAGCTGAGGAGGTGACCGTCATCCTGTTCAAGACCATCAAACGCAATGTTTCAAACCCGGACATCTTTACAAGTCACAAACCGCCGCCTAGTGTAAATGTTGCGTTCCTAGAAATGCTTATGGACTGGTGAGACAAGTTTCTGCTACAGCCTGGCAAGAAATGTTGGCAGAAACGATAGATTATACATTGCCGTGTAACTATTGTTATTTTGGGGTGTGTACGGATCATTAATTTGATTAACCACATGTCTCATTTCAGGGGGTCTTAGATCGTTGTTTAGCACATCGACTATCTCTATTAACTCTGGGTTTAATTCTACAGAGTCAAAGCTGTCATTGTGGGTTCTTTTAAATGGCATTATTTTTTAACTTCGCACCAAACCAAAACCTTCTGCTAAGTATTAATGTTCCTTTGTAACTCACGAGTCAAGAGATTAATTATTTCCAAGGGTGGTGATCATGAGAGCGCAGTCGTTGTGCCGCGGCCGGGTTAGTGTTCAAAACTTGTAGTCCAGGACGAGTTACGTTGGCCATTGAAGGGATCAAGTCTTGAATTTCAGCACCGGATAGCCTGCCCGGTGGATGGGAAAAATCTATATAATCGTTAATTACTTCCACAGTGCTATGTGAAATGTCTGGCCTGTTTGGGGTCTCCAGTTCAAACAGCTGAAAGTGTGCGGAATCCTGTCCTGAAAAATAAAAATAAAGACAAAAACAAAAAACGAATAATGTTATCTAACAAGCATGTTTGCGGTAGGATATGGGCAATACCTACTGTGGTCATTCGCGAGCATGTTTACCAGCGCGGGGTCTTGTATAGAAAGCAGCTCCTCGTCACTAATTTCTGTGTGGCATACAAAATTATTTAAATTGCCAAAACCTTTGTATTTTATGTCTAAAACATTTTCAATCAAGTACGTACCGTCTTGGATAAGTATTGTAGCTTTTTTGCTACAGGTTGATCAGACACCTCTCGGGATGAAAACGCTGGAAAAAATGATAACAAGACATTAGTTACTTTCAGACAAAATATCCTAAGGGCTAATCAGATTATACGGTTAAAACGTGTTTTTATTACCTTTGGCTATCTGTGAAGAGCTTGGGATTTCTACAAAAACTCTCTCTCAAAACTCTCTCTCTCAAAAACTCTCTCAAAAACTCTCTCAAAAACTCTCTCTCTCTCTCTTCACACCACCACCTTCCCACGCACGTTCCGACTCCTCTCCCTAGGTTCTGGGAGCGAGACCTTTAAATAGGCCTTGCAATGGCCTTCAGCTGGTCGTTAGCTCCCATTGCCTGACTCCGTTCAGGTGTTTCTGTGGTCTGCTGGGAAATGTAGTGAAAATGGCTGCCATGTGTTGGAGGCCAGGCAGCCATTTTCTGGTGCAACCTTTGGGCTGCCACACACCCTCCTCCTCAGCTCTGACCTCGGGGAGGGCCGGGCAGCCTATGTCCAGTGGCCACCAGGAGGGTCCCCTCTCCAGGTCCACTCAGGAAGTGTCCCCTGGGTCAAACGTCCAGAATCCCCAGTCTCCGGTTGCCTGAAAAAGCATCTGCAAGCCGTTAGGAAATGGCGAAAGTCGCTCACCTTGTCTGCCACCACCTGGCCATAGGTGGGTACTGGCTCTGGGGTCCACGGACGGAATGGTTACCGCTCTTGCGCTGGTCCTCACCAGCCCTCCATGGCTCCTCCAGCGAACCCTGTGCAGCATTTCCTTCCTTAGTCCATTCTCTGGCTTTTTCTTCCACGTCCCTTTTCCTTTCAGGGGGTCAGGTGGGGTAACTGGGGAAAACATGCTCTTCACCACACGGTTAATTCTCCCTTTGTCTTTCTTTGTCCTTCTGGCCTCTCTGCTCCATAAATGGTTGTTACAGTTAATCCTTTTAATTTTACTTCCGTTCTTTTCTGAGTTTCTTTTCCAGTGAGTATTACTGATTTCCACTCTTCTTCTCAGTCTTTTCAATTTTAGTGAGGAGATGGACTCACCACATCAGGAGATGGTTGGGTGTCCCACCTGACCTCAGCCATCGCCAAGAGGCTTTCCTCCATGCTATGGTCCCCCATAGCTCCTCCTCCGCAAACTGCTCCTCCAGTTCCCTCCAAGGTCCGGCAGGCTGAGGGGGACTGAGGACCATCGATCCCACTCTGACTCCGTCTGGTCATCATCTCCTGCTGGCTCTACTGGCTGCGAGATCTCCACCTGGGTGCAAAAATCTTTCCTGACCGGAACACATTTTACCCATTAGAGTTCTGCACTCACCTTCCAGTCGGTCTTGTAGGTCCAGCAGTGTGTCGGTTTGTATTTTTAATACTTTCCTAAATAAATTCTCTGTGGCCTGCTGCTGGGCTTCTATCTCCGCCATCTTCCCCTGAAGCTGTGCGGTCTGCTCCAGCTGCAGCTTCTGGACCTGCTCCTGGTGCTCCAGCGCACTCTTCTCTGCCGTCTCCTCCGCTTCCTTGAGTCTGCGCTCAAACCATCCCTTGGTGCCCTCCATGGACTGGATTTGAGCCTGCAGCTCCTCCTTGTGCCGCAACTTCTCCTCGCCACATCGATGGCCAGCTGTCCAGCATGGCCTTGCGCTTGTCCGCCGTCTTCCAGGTCTCCTCCAGCTCCTGCTGGAGTTTGTCCTTCTCTTGGCCCGTTCAGTCAGCTGCTCCAGGAGCCGGCTGTTGGCGGTTCATCTCCTGCAGCTGGGAGCTGCGTCATCTCTCTGGGCCAGGCTTCTCCTGCTCGGTCTGCCTCTGCTGCAGCTCCACGTTCAGCGCCATGGTCTGGTCCCGCAGCACATTCATCTCCTGCGTCTTCACGGTCTGGATCCGTTCTAGCGCGGCTAGGTTAGTCCGGAGAGCATCGTTCTCAGTCAGGATACTCTCCACCTGCTCCACTCGGCACCGGAGTTGCTCCGCCTCGGACGCCTGGTTCTCCGCTGCTTTCCTTAGCTCTGCCTCCTTCTGGGCAAGCCTGGTCTGGACATCCTCCAAGGCCCTGGCATATTCATCTGTGGCCTGGTCCTGGGACTCCTGCATGTCCAGACACTGTCGCTGCTCATTCTCACGCATCTGGGTAGGGTTTCTCACCTGCTCTTGGAGCGCCAGGTTGTGGGACTCTACACGCCTCATCTCATCACCAAGGGACACCTTCTCCTTTTCCATCTCCCCAGCCATGATTCCCAGCACTCCCAGGGAGTCCATGTGGTGCTCCTCTCGCAACTTCATCACTGCCAGCAGGTGGCGCTCCTCTGAGGCGCTCAACTCCAGCTTTGCCTTGCACAGCTCAAGCTGGGCACTCTGCCCAGCTGTTGGACCTCACGGAGGGTGGCACGCCATCGGTCCTCCATCATGGCTGCCCGTCTCTTCAGTCTCTCCATCTCTTCCATCATGGAGTCCGTTGCACAAACCAAAGAAGAATCCTGCTGCACTACCTCCTCTTGCCTATAGGTGCCGCCCTTTGCCCGCGTTCTTCCACCATATGTGGTGTCCCAGGGGTTGGGCGACACTCCGGACCTTGCAGAGGGCGTAGGCAAGTGCAAGAACACGGAGGAGGCAGTAATATAAGCAAAATGATGCTTTATTAAACGAACAAACACAAAACAAAGGGTGGGGTCTTCAGGGGAACACAAAAACATAAATAATCCAGTCCGTAATCCAATTTCAAACACAAAAACAAAACACACTTTCAAAACTCTCTCTCAAAACTCTCTCTCTCTCTCAAAAACTCTCTCAAAAAACTCTCTCAAAAACGCCTCTCTCTTCACACCACTCCTTCCCACGCACGTTCCGACTCCTCTCCCTAGGTTCTGGGAGCGAGACCTTTAAATAGGCCTTTGCAATGGCCTTCAGCTGGTCGTTAGCTCCATTGCCTGACTTCGTTCAGGTGTTTCTGTGGTCTGCTGGGAAATGTAGTGAAAATGGCTGCCATGTGTTGGAGGCCAGGCAGCCATTTTCTGGTGCAACCCTTTGGGCTGCCACAAAACATACAAATGTGTTTCTTCACAGGCTATTAACAGGAGCACATCGCCACCCTTTAAAGATAAAATGAAAAAGCCATGTTTCACAACTAAACCCAACCCAAACGAACTGTTTTTGTTAACAATATAAAATAATAATCATTAGACATATGGTGGCGGCACGGTGGTGCAGTGGATAGCGCTGTCGCCTCACAGCAAGAAGGTCTCGGGTTCGAATCCAGGCCGGGGGCCTTTCTGTGCGGAGTTTGCATGTTCTCCCCGTGTCCGCGTGGGTTTCCTCCGGGTACTCCGGTTTCCTCCCACAGTCCAAAGACATGCACGTTAGGCTAATTGGAAAGTCTAAATTGCCCATAGGTATGAGTGTGTGAGTGAATGGTGTGTGTGCCCTGTGATGGATTGGCGACCTGTCCAGGGTGTATTCCTGCCTCTCGCCCGGAACGCATGCTGGGATAGGCTCCAGCCCCCCGCGACCCTGACCAGGAATAAGCGGCTTAGATAATGGATGGATGGATGGATGGATAGACATATGGTAGAAATGATTACTTACCCGGCGTATCGAATAGTCTTTTTCTCTCTCCAGACATGATTGCTTTTGGGGGATCTTCTGCTCTGCCTGTGTGCCTTACAATTCAAAAATATTACCTTGTTCAAAAACACAGATGTAATTTCCACTGGTTGTAGGGTCAGTTGGGGAATACATTATCCTTTGAAGACGGTAAATTACCTTGTTCAAAAAACACATTGCCGCTTCGGAAGTGTCATACGAGAACCTAGGGGTGATGACGCTATACGTAGTTTGGGTGCCCCTTTCAGTGTTTTTACACTGTTTTGAACGTCAGAGGCCATATCTAAGTAATTTCCACTGAGTTTAGGGACGGCTGAGGGAATGGTGTGAGTTTAATCAAAAACACAGATGTAATTTCCACTGAAGTTATGGTCGGTTGGGGAATGCATTATCCTTTGAAGACGGCAAATTACCTGCCATACCAGGGGTGACAACGCAATTGGGAAACCCTTCATTGGACCCCCCACCATGGGAACCGCAATGTCAAAAGGTACTACATTTTGCGAATTTATGTTAGCAAACAAAAAAAACTGTTACGTTTCAATTTTAAAGATACGTAATCACTCCTGTCTCTGTTAGCATACTTCTTGCAGTTACTTCGTGCAGAATTTTTTTTTCGCCTATCAGAGAGGGTCCACCGAGAGGCCAATGGCAACTATAAAGGAGCTACAGGACCTTATTATAAAGTGTGGTCAATGTGTGCATGTGTCAACAATACAGAAAGCTCTCCACAATTCTGGTCTGTATGGTCGGGTGGTAAGAAAGAAGCCACTACTCAAAATCAAAAGTCCACATTCAGTCCCATTTGAGGTATGCAAAAAACACTGAAGATTCTGAAGCCATGTGGCAAAAAGTGTGGTCACATGAAACTAAGATTTAGGCCTAAATGCAAAACATTACATTTGGCAAAAATCCCAATACAGCACATCACCCAAAGAACCTGTCCCTAGCATGGTGGTGGTAGCATTTTGTTATGGGGGTGTTTCTTGTCAGCAGAGACTGGGACACTTGTCAGGATAAAAGGGAAAATGGATGGAGCAAAATACAGAAAAAATCTTCAGGAAACCCTGCTACCCCCCTGCAAGAAAGATGTCATTTGGAAGGTTCACCTTTCAGCATGACAACAACTCAAAGCACACAGCTAAAGTAACAGTAGACTAGCCAGAGGCCTCACCTAAATCCTATTAAAAACCTGTGGAATGACTTGAAGAGTGCAGTCCATCGACAATCCCTGCACAATCTGAGTGAGCTCTAACAGTTCTGTAATACTGCGTTTTAACAGCGGACAACTGGGCAACTAGTTGCTGGAAGTACATTAATTGTCTATGAGAGCGGGCAACTACCGCAACTGCAGGCGATTCGGCGATGATAAATTTGTGGGCGTGGCGGCAACACAGAAAATGCTGAACTTTCGGGCGATATCGCCCGGTAAGAGCCAATCAAATTCATGTGTTGCTGTTTTTACCTTCCACGCGGAACCAACACAACACACCAAAATTTAGTTCCTAGTTCCGACACGTCAACATGGATGACGACAAACTGATAACAGCGGTCTGCAGTATCCCCATACTATACAATGTGTACCTGCAGGATTACAGGAACAAAACAACAAAAAAACGACACCTGGACAGCGGTGGCAGCAGCTGTTGGTTTCCCCGTACTGCCGGCGGGTCTGCAAAATTCTGTGGACCCACACACGGGACCTCCTGCGTTTCCAGCGCAAGTAAATGGCCGCAATTGTAAAAAGCCTTCTGAGTTTGCGGTTCATGGTTGAAGGGAACAATACTGCTAGCCAACTAATATTTATAATAAAGATTCTCCCTCCAAGAGCATAAACATTATAAGCACTGATGAACTATTTGTTTACCATGCTAAAATTTCGTAAGCACATCGGAACCACTTTGAGGAGGCCATTCAAGCATGACAACACACGGGGGGAACGCCCACTCAGCGATTTCATCGCCTAGAATTGCCGGCTGTTCAAACGCACAGTAAGGAACAATGGGCAAACGTTGCTCAATCTAGGTGTGCAAAGCTGGTAGAGACATATCCATACAGACTCATTGCTGTAATTCAAGCAAAGGGTTCTTCTACCAAGTACTAGCTCAGTGGGGTATAGACTCATCAATCCAAGTTATTATTTTTGTTCTTTTTCATTTGGAAGTTGTAGGATAAAATGTGCAAATAAAGGTGTAAATTTTTTTTATTTCAGGCAACAAATCAATATTTTTTGGAGACAGGGTGTAGACTTTAAAGGTAGGCATCTGGCAAACAGGTTGGTGCGTCTGTGCAAAAATTCTTTACTCATGGTGGGCAGAGGTGTAAAAATTCACCCACAACTTTACTCCACATGGTGATACACCTGGCAGAGGTGTAGTTAAACATTTCTTCACCCACAACTCCACTTGGAGAAGCTGTGTCCACACCTGCTGTAACCTGGGATACACCTGAGACCCTAGGATGGCATTCCATTTTGTAATCTTCACGCCAACTAAATGCTAATGCATGATGGTGGTAAATGCAAAAGTTTACAGCCAAGGCAACAGGCAGTGCAGAGCGAAAAATGCATTTCATTTAAAAATGATTCATTCAGCTCTTTGTTAAATTGGCCCCTGACCTGAATCCTGGGATTTACACTAACTCTAGGGAGGATTACGCCATCTCCGTCTCTCCTGTAAGATTTACCTACAGGGTCCTAGTTTATCTATGTGGTTGCTCCTAGCACCTAGGAACTGTACTTCCCACTAGGGTGGCTTTCAGCGAAACTGTTCTTGACTACGGTTAACACTTTGTTGTACGTCGCTCTGGATAAGACCATCTGCCAAATGCCTGTAATGTAATGTAATGTAATGGTCCTGCAGGGCTGCTGGGTGTGGTTTTTATTGTTACTCAGAACTTCATTTCTCACTGAAAGCAGTTAATTTCACAGCTCTCACCTCACCTGTGTCTGTTTCTTGGGCCTGAAATGGTTGTTAATTTTAAGGAGAAAATAATAACCAGCCGACTCTGCAGCCCTCTAGAACCAGGGATGGGGACCTATGCTCTAGTTGTACATGAAGAACTAGAACTGTACATTTTCTAGAAACCAATTTATTATTCTTCAAAGAGTATTACACACAAGTCATCTTTCATCTTTATTCAAATAAACACATTAAATTCCAGCATGCCTTTATTTCAAAATGGTGTCTTCATTGGCTGTAAAAAAACAAACAAACATAATAATTGGGGATAAGAGAATACATCAAGCATACTTATAATAGTATAATAGTATAATACCTTATAATAGTAATTTCACTGTATCATAATTTGCACATTTCAAATTATGTAATTATATTACAGGTCTTTCCACTGTATTCCTCTACCCACAAAAAACGAACTGCATTTTAACTAGCTATATTTTACTTGTGTAAAGTATAATTATTTGGATCAGTTTGATAAACACAACATTTTAATATCCTAGACATCAAATCCATAATCCATTCAAAAGTGATGGTCAAGGCCTTCCGCGTGGTCCAGTGGTTACAACGTCCGACGCTGGCCACGGAGACCGGGGTTCAATCCCCCGTCTCGCCAAGTGTCGGCTCTGGCCGGGAGCCACCAGGGGCGGCGATTGGCTGTCCGCCCCAGGGAGGGGGAGGGGAGCCGACGTGACGTTAAGCTGCGTGAGAGTGGCCCTGTAGTACCGGGTTACGGTCGACGCCCGCGGGTGCCGTCTCGTAAGAGGCGTCACTTCGCTTGTCACTACCGGTCGCAGGACTACGGCAGCGAACTCACATTACTAGGGGGGGATTGACGTAAAAATAGCGGGTCTAATTGGCTACCAAATTGGGAGAAAAATGGGATAAAATCAGAAACAAAAACACAAAAAAAAAGTGATGGTCAAATGAGGCTGCTTTGACCAAAAGCCCTAAAAAAAGATGTTTGCAAAACAACGGAGTGTGGAAGTGTTTCCACTATAAAATCTATAACCTGGATCATAGTGCCAGCCAATTCCCTTTGACCTTTACAGATAATTAGATGTATTCAATCTGCCTGATCCTTTATTCTTTGCTGATTCTTTATATGTCATATTAACAATGTATAAATGGTTAATATATAGAATTGTAAAGTGCTACTCCACACAATTAAGGTTAAAAAAACATTATATTCTAATCTCACTGATTGTAATTTTAAATTAAGGCTCCATTTATCTATCTAATCAATATTCTATATTCAAAAACAGTATAGTGCATAGTAGAATTCTGTAGGTTTGTCAACATCTCAGGAATACCTTTTGCCATCTGTGTGGTGATGTGCTCATGTTCCTCCTGGACCTTCTCCTCCTCTGCCTCATACCTCTTCTCCTCCACAGCTATGGGCTTCAGGTGGTCTGGGTGCCATTTGGAGGTAAAACAATGTCAAATCCAATGAATGTAGTTTTAATTAAAATGGGAGAAAACAAAATGGCAGTGGTTGCATGTACCAGTGGTACCAATTGCATAGTCACTACACATTTTCACAACAAGCAAGCCAGCTATCGTGCCAAGTAGGGTTAGGTGGTATCCAGATTAATCCAGATTATCCGAGACCGATAATATTTGCATTGTAATTTTCAATGGGTAATACATTTAAATACAATTTAAATTAAGATAACATATTATAATTAACATTTATCATAATCATCATTATTCTTTATAAACTAGGAGAATCAATAAAACTGTTCCTGTGAAAAGTTTGATACCCTGCCAACCAATGAGTAATCTTGGGCATGATCCAGTTTTCAATTTGAATATGAAGTTGTTTCTCCAACTTTAACCATATAATTTAGTTAACGTCTGCTAGAAGTCAGTCTGTCCATATAAGAAACCAAGATTCAAGTTCTGCCAATTCGGCAATAATACGGTTTGTGTAGCGTATACAAATCATAAGGATTTCATTTGCAAAACCTCAATGAAAAAAAAACACACTGACTCATGCAAATATTGCAAGCAATCCATAACCGGGACAGCTGGGATGACTTGCAACTTCTCCCGACACTTGGAAATAACTCACAAAGAGAGATAAATTGAAATAATTGTATAAACGTTAAGAACTAAATCAACCAGTGCTTTTACCAAATCATTTCACTGGCCCATCAGTCACATAACACATTCTCCTTTAAATATTATGCTTAAATGCAAAATATGGGTACTCTAGGAGAACAGTTGCTCCTTACCTTTGGTGAAGTCTAGAAGTTTTAAAATATGACAGATTGTTGATAATGTGGGCACCCTGATCACCATAAGGGTCTAACGAACAAAAGTAGTGACCCTGTTTTTTAAGAAGAGCAAGCCAAATCGAGAGAATTCCAATGTTGCGTTTCGTATCACTAACAACAGGAAAGATGGAATTCTCCTGAGTCTACAAGATATGTGAGTATGTTTCACATAGGGAAGTTTTGTATCCTCGCGATGGTAAATCTTTGCTACAAACTAAGCCCACATCCATCATTCTCCGATAAGTATTAGCCAAACAGCCCCCCTGAATAGCACCACCAGTAATATCATCTTGTTCCCTAAATGATTCCTTCCTTATATATGCTGGAATTTGTCCATGCTTCTAGCCAATGCATTGTCCTTTACAACGATATGAGGTTTCCTTTATTAATAATAATAATAATAATAATAAACGTTATTTGTATAACACCTTTCATACATGATATGCAGCTCAAAGTGCTTCACAATTGTAAATAGAATTAAAATGTAGAGATAAAATAATATGATAAAAAATGCATAGGTAGAGGCATTCAAGGTAGACATAAAAATGAATAAAAATAAATAAATAAGTAAATAAAAATAAATAAATAAGTTAAAAATAAAAAAATACATGACTGCATAAAATACAAAGACCGTGGAATAACACACACTATTAATTTAACCAGTATTTAATTTAAAAGCCTGTTCGAACAGGTAGGTTTTGAGCAGTTTAAAAAAAAAAATTCACCGACCTTATACGTATCTCTGATGTGTCTGGGTAGGGTGTTCCACAGTTTTGGGGCATAATAGCTAAAAGCGGCTTCCCCACTCGTTTTGTGCAGTACATTCGGAAAGGTTAAAAGGTCAGCACCTGAGGACCGGAGAGATCTTGTTGGCTGATATGAGATTAGAAAATCTGAAATGTATGTGGGTGCTGAACCATTTAGAGCTTTGTAGGTGAGTAAAAGTACCTTGAAGTTAATTCTAAAGGAAACGGGGAGCCAGTGCAGGGTGGTTAGGACAGGAGTGATATGCTCTCTCTTTCTGGTCTTTGTTAAAAGTCTAGCAGCTGAATTCTGAATGAGCTGAAGTTTCTCTATTGCCTTTTGGGCAGCCCGGTGAAGAGGGCATTGCAGTAGTCTAATCTGCTAGTAATAAAAGCGTGAACTAATTTAAAAACGGCCGTACTTTGGCAACATTTCTTAGGTGGAAGAAAGCTGTCTTGGTCCACCTTGCTAATATGGGCCTTAAAGTTTAAGCCGGAATCTAAGATGACACCTAGGCTTTTTACTTCTGGTTTGGTATGGGGAGCAAGGTCCCCAAGCTTACTAAAAAGGGTTTCTCTCTCAGATTTTGGTCCTAGCAAAAGTATCTCTGTTTTAGGAAGTTGTCACTCATCCATTTGTTTATAGCAGTCAAGCAGGCAGTCAGCGAGCTTAGGCCATCTGGGTCGGGCTCCGTTGGCTCAACAGAAATGTATAATTGGGTGTCATCTGCATAACTATGAAAATGTACATTGTACTGGTTGATGATGTGACCTAATGGAAGCATATTTACAGTGAGAATAGCAGGGGACCAAGACACTCTCTCTGCCTCCTGAGCTACGCCAAAGGGTAGCTCATGTTTTGTAGATACATGATCGCCCAGGCTAACAAAAAATGTTCTCCCAGTTATATAGGTTTGAAACCAGTTTAGAGCATTTTCTGAGAGACAGCCCAGTTTTCAAGACGGTCGATTAGGATGTTATGATCAATGGTGTCAGGCTGCGCTTAAATCTAAGAGGATGAGGATGACACTTTATTCGAGTCAGTAGCAAGTCTAAGATTATTAACTACTTTGACTAGAGACGTTTCTGTGCTGTGATTTGATCTAAAGCCTGTAAAACTTTTCTAGGATATTGTTCTAATTTAAAAAGGTATTAAGTTGATTGAAGATCACCTTTTCTAAAACTTTGCTCATGAATGGCAGATTGGATATACTGTAGGTCTGTAATTATTAAGATTGTTATTATCTAGATTTGACTTTTTTAGTAGTGGCTTCACTATTGCTGTTTTGAAGGCATTAGGAAAGATACTGATTTCTAAGGAAGTGTTGATTATCTTTAGGATGGAAGGAGACAGACTACTATAGATGTTCTTGCGGAATTTACTGGGGATTAGGTCAAGAGCACAGGTGGAGGAGTTTGTTTGAGTTACGATCTTGCAGAGTTCAGTTTGTGTAATATTTTTAAAGCATCTAAGAGTCGGTGGATTATGATGAGGTGTGTCAGGCTTATTAGTTGTTAGGACAATGCCTGTCCTAATTGAGGTAACTTTATCTTTGAAAAAGCTTGCAAACTCTTGACATTTCAGAACAGAGGTTAGACTGATTGGGTCAAAGGGGCTTGAATTTAGTAGTCTATCAATGGTAGAGAATAGAACCCTAGAATTTCCGCTATTTTCAGTAATGACTTTAGAAAAATAGATCTGTCTCTCAGTGTGAACAGCTTTGTTGTAGGTGACAATGCTATCTTTCAGAATGCTACGATGGACCTCATGCTTAGTTTTTCTCCATGTTCTTTCAGCTTTTCTGCATGATCGCTTTAGGTCAAAGGTAGTTCTGTTCATCCAAGGTGTCGCCTTGACACGTTACCTTTTTTTTGTTTTTTAAGGGAGCTACTTTGTCAAGCGTGACACTCAGTTTACTGTTGAAAGCGTCTACCATTTCATTTAAGGGATAGTTAAAGATATATCGTGATCTAAGGAATTTATGAGCTCAGGAAACTGCAGTTCTGCTGTTGTGTCTAGATGGCGTTTTTTAATTGTGGTTTCAGAATGATTCCTTATTGTATCTAGTAGGACATTGAAAAATACAGAGTAATGATCAGACACGTTGATATCAGTAGATTGGTGACAGTAATCCCTTTTGAGATAACTAAATCAAGAGTGTTACCGAGGTAATGGGTAGGCTCTGTACAATGCTGGTTTAATTCTAGGCTATCCAGGGTGTTGAGGAATTTAGTTGCTTTAGCATCAGACATGTTATTTACATGGATGTTGAAATTGCCATTTACAACTATTCGATCATAATTTGTGATGATGAGCAACATAAGTTCCGAAAAAGAGAAAAATCCTGTCCATAGTTTGGGGGCGGTATATTGTTATTATGAGTACGGTCAAGTGAATAGTGAAGGCAATATACTCAAATGAGGAGAATTTGCCGAAGCTAATCCTAGTACAGTTCAATTTATCTGAGAAAATAGCAGCAATTCCTCCGCCTCTATTATGTTGTCTAACAGAGTGGAAAAAATTGTAGTTGGTTTGCATTATCATGAATGTGCTTTGCGCACATCGTGATGTTAATGAAGACACACGCAATTGAAGAGAGTGCACAGACTTCAGAGTTTTGGAAAACTCTTTATTCTTTTCTCTTTGTTTATTTGGATTTATTATTTAGTTTACAATACCAAAAGCCCCAAGGAAGACCCGTTTCGACAGCCAGGATCCTGTTTACGACCAGTGAGTAGCTACCAGTCAGCTAGTAGGCAGAAGTGATGGCTCTGCCACCTTTAGCCAACTAGTTTTTCTAGTTTTTTTCTAGAAGAACTACAAAAACCTAAGACAAATAAGGCAGCAGGCCCTGGTGACATATATCCCAGAGTACTCAAAGAACCAGATGACTGGAAGCAGGGTAGTATAATTCCAACATGTAAGAAGGGGGACCCAGGGAACTATAGGCCTGTCAGTTTAACTTGCATCTCATGTAAAATACTGGAATGTATTACTAGGGACAAATTGGAATTATTCTTTAAAAATAATATTTTAATAATAATAATAACCCTCATTTATTTAGCACTTTTCATCGCAGAGCGATCTCAAAGTGCTTAACAGAAAAGCAAAAGAAAAGAAAAACTGAAAACATAGCAAAACTAAAATTAGGGTTAGGGGCAACCAGAATAGACAGAGCTGCAATAGTCCAACCTTGACGAAACAAAGGCGTGAATCAATTTTTCAGCATCTTGTTGTTTAATAAATTGTCGAACTTTTGCTATATTTTTAAGATGAAAAAATGATGTTTTCGTCACCTTGTTGATTTGGGACTTGAAACTTAAATCAGAGTCTATGACAACACCAAGACTTGTGACTTCAGGTTTGATCCAAGAAGTCAATTTCCCCAGAGAACTGGGCAGTGTATTGCTCTGCAAGTTATTAAAAACGACTTCCCTTTTGTCTTTTGGGCCAAGTAATAAAACTTCAGTTTTGTCCTCATTAAGTTTTAAAAAGTTTTTACTCATCCATTGTTCTACGGCAGACAGACAGGCAGTCAAGGAGCACAAAGCAACTGAGTCATTTGGCTCCATTGCGATGTATAGTTGTGTGTCGTCAGCGTTTAAGGGAGAGCCAACATGGTTTTCTCAAGGGGAGGTCATGCCTAACAAACCTAATTCAGTAGGAATTACAACATTACATTTTACATTTACATTTTAGGCATTTAGCAGACGCTCTTATCCAGAGCGACTTACACAGTTTACATTTCTTTACATACAATCCATTTATACAGCTGGATATTTTTACTGAAGCAATTCAGGTTAAGTACCTTGCTCAAGGGTACAACAGCAGTGCCCAACCTGGGAAGTGAACCTGCAACCTCTGAGTTACAAGCCCAGCTCCTTAACCATTACACTACACTGCCAGCCATGGCAAGAGTTCAAAAAGAGAATAGATTACAAAGAGTAACAGTAGATGCGGTCGTATCTGACCTAGGTGCTGTGGGCAGTGGAGTCCTGCAGGAATCTGTGCTGGGACCTCTGTTCTTCCTTATTTACATAAATGATCTTGATAGTAACGTTAGTAGCAAAATAGTTACATTTGCAGATGATATTAAACTTGGGGGTTTAGCAAACAGTTTGGCAGATGACATGGCAGATGATATTCAAGATTGCTAAATGTAAAGTTGTGCATGTGGGGAATAAAAACATAAGACAGGAGTATTTTATGGGAGGAGAACAATTTGAAGGTATTCAATTTGAAAAAGGATTTGATGAAGATATTATTATTTTTTAAGAAACTTAGGAATTGCAGTTTATCAAAGTCTATCTACATCTAAGCAGTGTGCTACAGCAGTGGAAAAAGGCCAATAGGATGCTGGGATACATAGAAAAAAGTATTGAGTAAAAATGAAAGGAGGTTATATTAATGTTATATAATGCCAGATCTCACAGAGTACTGTGTACAGTTCTGCTCTTGAAAAAGTTCAAAGAAGGGCAACTAAATTGATACCTGGTATGAAAGGTTAATGTTATGAGGATAGGCTTAAGGCACTCAATATATTTAAACATAGCAAACGGAGACTTAGGTGAGGTTTTTAAATTCCTAAAAGGGATTAACAAAGTGAAGTAACAAAGATGGTTAGCAGAACAAGAGGCAACAGGTGGAAATTAGTTACAGGCAAATTCTGCACAGATATTAAGAACATAAGAATGTACTGCCAAATTTCTTTATGACATTTATATTATAATAATAATCCTAAGAATCAAAGAGCCTTCGTCCCCGACCAGTAGATGGCGATAGTATTAACAAACAACACTGACATGGCTATTTCTTCTGTGGCAGTGGAAGGGGGCAGATGAAATAGTATCCATCCCATTCAATAATTTCTGACAATCAATTCTGACATTTTTAGAAATAATATTGTCACACGCCAGGGTCTCTCTCACCAGGCAGTCAATTCCCATGTTCCAACCACCTACTAAGAGAGCAGAGCAGTTTTAAGCACACAGGTACATTTAGATAATGCTACACACTGTGTGCCCTAGCTGTCCTGCCAGTAGGCATGACCGTTAATCATCCCGATTCCCCCCACCTAGACTGACGCCTTCCACAAATATAAAGTAGACCACTGTTTAACCAAAAATGTGCAAATGCCACAGCAGCTGTTGATTCCGTCACCTCTAATAGCACTCTTTAAAAAATTATATAAATATCTTCTATAAAAAAGTTATGATACGCTCAGAATGTTCATGTTGCCTCTGTAAATAGAACAGTACAGACTTTCCAGGCATTTGATGGTCACATTGTAATGAGCTTGTTTTGGAGTATGACTGAACTGGTGTAGTCATAGCACACTGGCACGGCCTGATGCGGAGCAGGTCGCCAACATAGTGACAGGAAGTCATGTGGAACATTCCATGGGTGGATATAAAAAGCTGCATGCTCCAACAGCTGAAACAGAAACAGTCTGCAAAGACAGAGCAACCTTAGAGGAAGACAAGTCAACCCTCAGGACGTTCAGAGAAGATGCTGTGCCCTCGCGTATTCCAGTCTTCCTGCAGTCCACTTATGGACTTCCACTGGCCCATACGCAGCCTCTGGCCGGAGACACGACCTCTATTCTTTCAGATGGAGCAAGAAATTACAAGGCACATGCAGGAGATTAAGCACAGTTTGGACTTCATGGAGCAACTTCACAGAAAGATTTTTGAAGAGATCGATCCACTTCCACCTTTGATGGCTTTCCAGCCAATCTCTTTCGCCATGGACAAGGAGGGAGGCAATTTCGCTCTGACACTGGACACTAAAGACTTCTCCCCAGAGGAGCTGTCTGTCAAGCAGGTGGGAAAGAAGCTACGAGTGTGTGGACAGACAGAGAAGAAGCAGGAGGACGGACAGGGCTCCTTTTCTTATAAAAGACAAGAGTTCAGACAGGAGTTTGATCTGCCTGAATATGTGGATCCCAATGCGGTGACGTGCTCCCTGATGGATGGGCGGCTCAAGATACAGGCACCGAGGGCAGCGCTGCCCAATGTGACCGAGAGAGTGGTGCCCATTGATTGTGTACCTTCTGTGAAGACCCCACAACCCATGAGCTCAGAGAATGAGAGCAGCATGGCTCCAACAGACTCCTCCAAGGACTAATCTCACTGCAAAATTAACAGTTTACAGTGTTAGTAAGGAGTTACATACCTGGAAGTAATGTATTTAAGAAAAGGAAGTATTCCATCCCACAAACACCTGAGGTGTAAAACATTGTAACACTGTACAAAAACTGTAAAACACAATAGATATCTAAATAAATCTGTCTCCCAATGTTTATATAATGTGTTTGCCTTACAAAGACAAGGAATTAACATGTACAATTTATGTGTAACATAGGCCCTTTGTGCATCTAGCTGACAACTAAATGTATGAGGATTATAATATGTAATTGGCTTGATTACTTGCTTGAATATAACAATTGTGAATGTACTTAAAAAATATTTTAACTTTAACTGATTAATTAAAATAAATGTATTCAAATGGCTTCATAAAAAACGAATAATTAAAAGCATATTCATGGGGGAAATTAATCTTTCAACATGGACTGTAAAAAATGAAAAAATGGACTGTAAACTTTAGTCTGCAACTGAGAGTGCTCCGTGTAGCACAGTAACACTAACAGTATATACATTGAGAAAATGATTTCAGACAAGCTAGAAAGAACCTCTTGTCAGTAAGTATAGTAAAATATACGAGCCTGAAGAATTGTTTGACAACCAGCGATCTAAGCTTCCTGTTTTAGGACATGACTGGAGTGACATAATCATTTCCCTGCAGGCTGTCATGCAGTGGAGGACTGTGGAAATGACAGGAATGTTCCTGAAGAGTCTAGAGTTCACAGTGAGCTTGTTTAAAAGCCCTGCACTCTGGCTGCTGCAACACAAACTGTTCGAGCTCATACTGTACACACCACAAGTTATGAGCAAGAAATAACAACTTTGATCTCTCAGTGAAGATGCTGTGCTCCCACATTTTCCAGCCTTCCTTTGGATACCTGGTGGATTTCCACTGGCCCATATTGGCCAGAGACATGGATTAGATTTTATTTTAATTATATGACTAAAGATGATATATTCTTTACAGAATGCATTTTTAATTAGTCATTTTCTTTTGTGAATGTTCTCTGTTTCTAAAACTAAAGTTCATAAAATATTTTTTTTATCTATCAATAAACTTTGAAACTTCAACATGCTTCACTGTCTCTTTTTAATAACATCACAATCTAACACAGAACACACATTTCTTTAATTAATCAAATGAAACAAACCCCATAAATCTCATTTGTTTTCATCAATGTTTTTGTCAAACTACTGAAAAATAGAAAGACATTTTTTAAAGGCAGGCTGGATCATATTCATGAATCAGACTTTCGAGTCTTTATGAGCCAATGGAATATTTTATTTAATATATTAAAAAATGCACTCGCATAGCCAACTTGGAAGTAGGCTTAATGTAAATGAAAAAAAAAAATTAACATTCAAGAGAGAGATTCTGTATTAATCTTTAAAAATGTCATCTGACCGTTTAAACTAGAAAATATAAATAATTAGCATATTAACCACAAAATGATCCACACTAACAATGACAAACTTAAATCCTTATTTATTGTAAAATAAAGAAATCAATATTTTTAAAAAGATCCATCTTCAGTAAGGGACTTAGCATGAGTTTTACATTGAGAACATACAGCAACAGCGTTCTTCATCAAATCCAATGAAAAATCGAATTAAATGATGATCCACCCTTCAAAAACAAGTTTTTAAAATAAAAAGTAAATACATTTTATTAAGAGACATGATGATGAAATTGCATGAAATGCATAATAAAATAATTCTGATGCAATACTGAAAAATGGCAAATGGCGACATCTGTGAAGATTTGTTTTTTAAAGTCATTCCAATTTAATAAAGCTATTTATGTGTTTCCAAAACCTGTATTTTCATACTTAACCTAACCTCAGTAAACTGGTGAAAGAAATGTACATGTATTTCATTGATTTGTTACTGGAAATCAGATGAAAGTGATTGTTGTCAACATAGCCTGTGAAAGTTTAAAAATACACCTTTGAAAGATCGCATTATAACTAGGAGGAAAATGTGAAATTCTTATTATTTACAGCTCATTTTCTATTTTTTATATTGAGAAAATGATTTCAGACAAGCTAGAGAGAACCTCTTGTCAGTAAGTATAGTCAAATATATGGGCCTGAAGAATTTGTCTGACAACCAAAGATCTACGTTTCCTGCTTTAGAACATGACTGGAGTTACGCAATCATTTCCCTGCAGGCTGACACACGGTAGAGGACTGTGGAAATGACAAGAATGTTCCTGAAGAGTCTAGAGTTCACAGTGAGCTTGTTTAAAAGCCCTGCACTCTGACTGCTGCAACACAAACTGTCAGAGCTCATACTGTACACACTGCAAGTTACGAGCAAGAAGGAACAACTTTGATCTCTCAGTGAAGATGCTGTGCTCCCACGTTTTCCAGCCTTCCTTTGGACACCTGATGGATTTCCATTGGCCCACACGCAGCCTCTGGCCAGAGACGCGACCTCTCTTCTTTCAGGAAGAGATACTGCAGAGACACGTGCAGGAGATGAAGAAAAATCTTGACCTTTTGGACAGATTTCAGCATGGGATCTTTGAGGAGATTGACCAAGTCCCAGCCTCTATGACCATCCAACCTTTCTCATACAAGCTGGAGAAGGGGGAAGATCACTTTGCCATGACGTTGGACACTAATGATTTCTCCCCTGAACAGTTGTCTGTCCAGCAGGTGGGAAAGAAGCTACGGGTGTGCAGACAGACAGAGAAGAAGCAGGAGGAGGGACAGGGCTCCTATTCTTACAAAAGGCAAGAGTTCAGACAGGAGTTTGATCTGCCTGAATATGTGGATCCCAATGCGGTGACGTGCTCCCTGACGGACGGGCGGCTCAAGATACAGGCACCGAGGGAGGTGCCTCTTGAAATGACAGAGGGAGTGGTGCCCATTGACAGCAGCCCAGTTGAGAAGACCCTGCAGTTCCAGAGCTCACCGGCAGAGGGCACATATGAGTCACAGAAGCACCAATAGGAGGCTGAACTGCCTAAGGACTGATGGCACGTACAATTTTGTGTGTTCTCAACATTTTTTGGAAAAGTACATATTTATGTGTTGATTTCCTGGGATTATATTTCATTTAAAGTATATGATTAAAGATGATTAAAGATGATATATTCTTTATAGATTGTTTTTGGTTTATTCATGTAAAGATGTAAAGTTCAAATTCAATAATTCCCCCAATGTAATTATCCTAAACTATCCAAATAATATACGAGGGTTCTCGCTGCTTCACATATAGCCAGCTGTAGGAGTCGCTCTTTCATTTTACATTGGGTTCCACAACCAAATAGCCCTCCCTCCGCCCACCGCACAAAAACGTCTCCACACTCCACTGCTGTAGCAGGGTAGTTCGCAAAACAGATGCGGGCAGAACTATGCACTAAAGAAGGAATACCCCATCGCCTGTGGGGTTGCAGCAGACAATGGACATGACTGTGGAACGGGATTGCTTTTCTGTCAACCTGTTCTTTCTCAACGAAGATCAGACCCAGGGTGAAATCCATCTCTCTAAACAAAACCAGCAGTACGACCTCACTTTACAGGTGAGCGGAGAGATTGGGGAAACCGAGCTCACTGTCAAAGACGGTACGTATTACTACTCATTTGCAAGTTAGACTTGTTTCACGTGAAATGATACTTCTTTAAGTGTTGTGCAGATTCATATTTTTAAAAATATGACTTACATTTTGTTTGCTTTGATATATATATATTTTTTTATTTTTTTATTTATAGAGTTGGTGAGTTAATAAAAAAATTGTAACACGTTCTACTTAAAATACTGGTTACGTTTCTCAGAGTAAATTGACTCGCTAGCAATAAATATCGTAGCCTATATCGTTTTGTAAAGGGAAACATATAGGGCTCATATTCTCTTTAGTTTAGTTTATTAAAAATCGAAAACACAAAATAATAAATCTACATATAGGTACAGCTGAAAGAAAAGAACCGAAAAGGGCCTGTAAATTGATCATCCTAAACAATGGTAATGTAGCCTATTAGAAAAAGAAAATGAAGAAAACATCAAGCCCGTTAACCGTTTGAACCTTCTCAAGCTGTAACAAGATCAATCCCTGTGTGTGCATGCTTGTTGTTCTGTCTCGTAAAATTATTAGAGGTAGTTAATACTTTAATGATTTCTTTCGCAAAACGTTTGTTTTAACACTAATATGGGTTTGTAGCAGAGAGTAGCTGCCATACGGCACGGTGGTGCAGTGGATAGCACTGGCCTCACAGCAAGAAGGGTACGAATCCAGGCTGGGGGCCTTTCTGTGTGGAGTTTGCATGTTCTCCCCGTGTCCGCGTGGGTTTCCTCCGGGTACTCCGGTTTCCTCCCACAGTCCAAAGACATGCACGTTAGCCTAATTGGAGAGTCTAAATTGCCCGTAGGTATGAGTGTGTGAGTGAATGGTGTGTGTGTGCCCTGTGATGGATTGGTGACCTGTCCAGGGTTTATTCCTGCCTCTCACCCCTATGCATGCTGGGATAGGCTCCAGCCCCCCCGCGACCCTGACCAGGAATAAGCGGCTTAGGCAATGAGATGAGATGAGAGATGAGTAGCTGCCATATAGCCAGCCCGGCTTTGCTTTCCATGGGCAGACCGCAGGTGTCCACGCTTAAGAAATGTAGGACTTGAATGTGGTTGCCTGTGTCCATAAATCAGACAGCTAGTCTAGCAAATATGACCTCTGTTCAAAGTGATTGTCACAGAGCACATCATATTGTCCGAGAACTGATCTAATTGGTTCTGTGTGGCTCAGTAGGTAGAGCATGGCGTCGACAACGCTCAGGTTGTGGGTTCAGTTCCCACTGGGACCACATACAATGGGGGAAATAAGTATTGAACACATCAACATTTTTCCCAGTAAATGTATTTCCAATGAGGCCATTCAAGTGAAATTTGCACCAGACTTTGGTAGTAACTCAAGAAATCCAGACAAAAAATCTAAACATTAAAGTCCATATGTAAATAAAGTTATGTGTAATAAAGTGGAATGACATAGGAAAAAAGTATTGAACACACTAACTGAAATTAATTCAATACTTAGTGGAGAAGCCTTTGTTTGTAATGACAGCTTCAAGGCGCTTTCTGTATGAAGTAACTAATCCCCCGCAGTATTCAGGTGTGATTTTGGCCCATTCCTCTACACAGATTGTCTTGAAATCTTGAAGATTGCGGGGGGCCCTCTTGTGAGTCTGGATCTTCAGATGCTTCCATAAATGTTCAATTGGGTTTAAGTCAGGTGATTGACTGGGCCATTCCAACAAGTTGATTTTCTTTCTCTGAAACCAATTGCGAGTTTCCTTTGCTGTATGCTTTGGATCGTTGTCCTGCTGGAAGGTCCACCCACGTCTCATCCTCAGCATCCTGGTGGATGGCAGCAGGTTCATCTCAAGAATCTCTCTGTACCAAGGCCGTAACCATGGAGTCAACATTGGGGGGGACCAAATCAATTTATTTATATTTTTTATATCAGTTAGGCTATATATTGGGGGGGACATTTTGAGCATATCTGAATATTGGGGGGGATGTCCCCCCCCCAATATATATGGTAATTTCGGCCTTGCTCTGTACATGGCTCCATTCATTGTTCCTTCAGTGATATGAAGTCTGCCAGTACCACGAGAGGAAAAAAAAGCCCCACATCATGATACTTCCACCTCCAAACTTCACTGTTGGTATAGTGTTATTCGAGTGATGTGCAGTGCCATTTCTCCTCCAAACATGGTGTGTTGTGTGACAGCCCAAAAGTTAAATTTTGGTCTCATCTGACCAGAGTACATGCTCCCAGTAGTTCACTGGCTTGTCCAAATGTTGTTTGGCAAACTTTAAACGAGCTTCAACATGTCTTTTTTTCAGTAGTGGAGTCTTGCGGGCTGAGCGTGCACAGAGGCCATGGCAGTGGAGTGCATTGCCTACTGTCCTTTCTGTCACAGTTGTACCTGCTGCCTCCAAGTCTTTCTGGAGCTCTTTCCTAGTGGTCCTTGGCTCTTTGGCTACTCTTCTAATTATCCTTCTGACTCCCTGATCAGAAATCTTGCGAGGAGCTCCTGTGCGTGGCCGGTTGATGGTGGAGTGATGTTGCTTCCACTTACGGGTAATGCCCCCAACGGTGCTTACTGGAAGATTCAGAAGTTGTGAAATACGTCTGTAGCCAATTCCATTTTCATGTTTTGCAACAATCTGGTTGCGAAGGTCTTGAGAGAGCTCTTTGCTTTTACCCATCATTAGATGTTTGTTGTGTGGCACCTTGGTAACAAAAAAAAACTTTTATAGCCCATCAATATATTCTAACCCAGCTGACATTAATTAGCACAGATTGGAGGTAGAGTTGCCTCCTAATTAGTTATGGTTTTCAGCTGGTTCCTTGCCTTTCCTTGCTGTGGTGTACTGCTTTTTCTTAGTGTGTTCAATACTTTTTTCCTGTTTCATTCCACTTTATTACACATAACTTTATTTACATATGGACTTTAATGTTTAGATTTTTTGTCTGGATTTTTTGAGTTAATACCAAAGTCTGGTGCAAATTTCACTTGAATAGGCCCATTGGAAATACATTTACTGGACAAAATGTTGATGTGTTCAATACTTATTTCCCCCATTGTATACTGAAAAATATGCATTCACTACTGTAAGTTGCTTTGAATAAAAGTGTCTGCTAAATGGTGTGTGTGTATATATATATAATTGATTATCAAGTTGAATAAACATACAGCAAACTTCATTGTTGCATATAGGGTATAACTGCATAGTCTGTTTTGTTATATTGTAGCCTATGCAAACAGTTTTGAATCCTGACTGAAAATCCTGAAAATACTCTGACTGCATAATATATAATTTATAAGTAGGCTACATGAGCTCACAGCAGCCTTGAGGATATGCAATTATCAGGAATCGACTGTATACAAAATATGATTTACAGGGCAATTAATTGAAAATGATGTATGGATATAAAATAAGAGCTCATTACACATGAGATTTTCCATTATTTTGTTAACTGAAAACTGAGTTGAATTACATCATGTTGAATTTGTAAGGCTTGAATTTAATAATTGTATGCAAAATTGAATCTGTATTTCACAATATGAAGTTGAAACTAATGCTTTGTAGTTGTATTGAATCATTATTACATTCAACGTTTAAATACTCAAATTAAATTTAGTTGAAAAAATTCTGATAAATTTTTTTCCCCAAAACATTCTGATTTCAAGTTAATCGGAAGTTACATTCAACTTCCAAAAACATTCAATTTCAGTTTTCAAAAATTCAGTTCACTAAAAAATTCAGTTTTCTGAGACATCTGGGTACTGAGCTAGGAAAAAGTAGAAGATAATGGATTTAATCAAACTCCCTTCTAACCTCAGAAGTCTGGGCAATAAGTAAGGGACTCTACATGTGGCAGTGGGCAGTGATACGATGGTACAACTTGAATTGACTGCAAAGTTTTTTGTAACTGATCGTGTTGGTGTTCCAGAATTAAACTGGGGATTACTGTGGAGTAACTGATGTTTGCACATCACATACACATTAAGAACCAGGGTGGATGTTGGATCACCCTGGCTGTGTTCATCTGTGGGAATAAGGGGATGCCTGCCTAACAAGTAAAGTTATGGCTTATTATGTAGCTATATTGTGTGCAATAACGAGATGTGTTCATCCATGCGCGAAGTTACATGCAGGACCATTTCACAGTATTAACTGAGCATTAATGAGTTTGTGTTTTGATTAGTCAGCAAAGCAGCATGAGATTGGCCGGGTTGGGGACTGATAACTAATTCGGTAACTTTGGGGGCTCCGAAACTCACTATTATTGGTAATTTTGGTAGCTAGCTGCCAGTTGCATTAACGGATATAACTGAAGATTACGATACTAGTGCAATAATTATGTAGCTAATGTAGCAATAACCTAAAGTCCTTTACTCACCAAGGAACAGTTGCGCATTGACCCCCTATTTGACATATCAGTGTATAACTTCATGACTCACAATCAGTTTATTTGTCAACCGCTAGCACCAGGTAAGGGAAAGGTTAGGAGAGATGTAGGGGTTGGTGTGAGTGCAAGCTTTTGTTCTAGCTCAACACTAAAACATCTGTATGTGGAGAACTGCAAAGTTTTTTTGGTAACAAAATAATTACAATAATTATCCAACGTTAGCTACATTTACCATTTTGCCTCACGTAGCAATTACCTAAAGTCCTTAGGCAGCTTAACTCTAGCCAACATAATGTTACCTCCTCTGAGTCTCGGCCAGTTATGCATCGACCCCCTAATTGACATATCAGCATACAATGTAATCAAATTCAACTGGTCCAGACTGAGAAGACCCAAGAGGGACCTGCGCTCCCCAGGGTGGGATATTATCTCTCACAAAGAGCAGGTTGTCATTAATGGACCATCCTGGAACAATTAATCACTCAATTAATAGTGTGATGCGGTTTTGCATGTAACTTTGCATTGACGTTATGTGAGACAGACAAGCATTCCCTTACTTTCACAAATAGACACAGTCAGGGTGACTTAACTTCAACAACAATTCTTAACGTGTATGTGATGGCCAGACATTGGTTACTCCACAGTAATCCCCTCATTTCATTCTGGTTCACCACCATGATCAGTTAAAACAATTGTTGTCAGTTGAAGTTGTGGTAGTATTTCACGCTACCACTGGCAGAGTCGCTTACTTACTGCACAGACTTCTGAGGTCAGGTGGTCACCCGTTTCCCTGCACGATTGGTTGGAAGGGTGTTTGATTAAATCCACAATCTTATACATTTTCCTAGCTGTGCCCAGATGTCTCAGAATCTCTGAATTTTTTCAAGTGAATTTAAATTGAATATTTAAAAGTTGATTGTAATAATAATAATTCAATAATTGAATAATTCAATTCAATTACAAATCATTAGTTTCTACTTCATATTGTGAAATACATATTATTATAATTTTTAATTCAATACGATGTAATTCAAATTCAATTTGTGGTGGCATTAATCTCACTTCATACAGGAGCTCTGCAGACCTATGGTTGGGCTGTAATGTTTAAGACTTATCATTGTCAATTATCATGGCTATATGGCAACTGATACATTATATTACATACAGTACCGGTCAAAAGTTTTAGAACACCCCCATTTTCCAGTATTTACTGACATTTCTAGTCCAGTGAATAACCTGAAATGGTTCAAAGGTAAGCGGTAAACTGCCAGAGGTTAAAAACAAAAGTTTATGTTGCCAAAATAAATAATGTCAAATAATGTAAATTTTTTGGCAGTGAGTAGTTTCCTACACCGTCAAAAGGCACTTGGAAACTGGAGGAAACTCTGACAGGAAGAGGTCTGGCAGACCCAAAGCCACAACAAAATTTCTGAGAGTCAACAGCTGCCGGCAGATAGACGGCTCACAGGACAACAGCTTTAAGCGCAGCTTAACACTGGTCGAAGTAAGGAAGTCTCAGTTTCAACTGTGAAGAGAAGACCTCGAGCTGCAGGTTTGACAAGTCGAGTGGCAGAATAAAGCCAATGTTAAGATGGCAAAATAAGAAAAAGAGGCTTGCCTGGGCCATGAAGCACTGCCAGTGGACTACTGAAGACTGGAAGAAGGTCTTATGGACCGATGAATAAAAAGTTTGAAATCTTGAAATGTTTTACGTTTTTGTAGGCCGTCGAGTAGGCGAAAGGATGGTTCCTCAGTGTGTGACACTAACTGTCAAACATGGAGGAGGAAGTGTGATGGTCTGGGGCTCTTTTGCTGGATCCAGAGTTGGCGACTTGCACAGAGTGACTGTTAATTCACGTGAACCCATTACTTGTTTCCTGAAAAGGGCCCTTATAACTCTGAAATGTACATTATTTTTCAGTTTTTGGTAACCTAAACATTTTTTTTTAACCTCTGGCAGTTTACTTGAACTGCTTAAATTTCAGTAAAAACTAGAGATGCGATTGCGATTTTCTTGGCGATTACCTTTGTACCATTTCAGGTTATTCACTGGACTTGAACTGCTTAAATTTCAGTAAAAACGTATTTTGACTTTTGACCGGTAGTGTATATGAAATGTCTTTTTTACTTCCTCCTCATGCCCTCTGTTATAGCTTAAGCCTGTTATAGCTTAAGCCTGTGTACTATGTCTGAGGTGTCCCACACTGTTTAGTGGCGGTCTTGTAATTTTGTATGTATTGAGTTAATCTGATTCATGCTTACTAAAATTTAAATGTAGCATTCTCATCTGCACCACTTTGTTTGAAATTGATAAGGATGGAAATTATTTACATGCCATGAGGAAAATGTTGACTGACATGTGACACAGTTGGATGTGATATGAGTCTAAGCTTCACACCAGTAATTTGAATGTGTTTTAAGTTTGGCCACTGAGAGATTTATATTCAGGTACTGATTTGACTGTCAATTTTAAGCTGGTGCTATTAGACTAGTTGCTGATCGTTGCCCAGCCGTCAGCCCCGATCGGGGGCGCCGTTTTGCTGTCCGCCCCAGGGGGAGGGGGGAGGGTGAGCCGGCTTGAGTTTGCCGCAAAGCACGTAAGGGAGTCTCCAGAACTTGGGTGGGCGAATACCGTCTCAAAGGAAGTGCCTTGGTGAGTGCCTTCGCTGCCCTCTGAGAATTAGCCTGCCTCATAGAAATGAGCGGTGAACTCGAGTGGGGTGGGCAAATCAAAATAAATAGAGGGTATAATTGATTGCTAATTTGGGAGAAAAAGGAAAAAAATCTGAAAAAAACGAGTTGCTGATAAAATAAATTGATATTGCAGTGTGTTTTTTTGGTCCACAGGAAACATAGGCAACCTTTCAGAAAAGGAATCCAGACACAGCTGTGTGTGTTGATGAACTGCAGAGGACAGCTGTAGTAAAATGAGAGAGTGAAGCTGAGCATGAGCGTTTGAATGCGTCTGGACGTTACGCCCTTCATGCAGGTGTTGAGCACATTTGGCAGGCTGTTCTCTGTGTGGGGCTGGACGAGACACGCTGACAGTTCTGGGGGAATTTATGGCCCTGTTGTGCAAGCCAAGGGAGCCCACATGCATTTAGGACACACAGGGACTCTGTTATGTGAGCCCAGCTTTGTCTGCCCGGATTGTTTTCCCTGGTACGGTACACTGAGCCTAACGGGCTGCACTTTCTGCGTTTTTGGCGGGCAGGATCAGATAGTGCTGCACACGTTAGCTGCCGCATGCCAGAGTTTTCATGGCGCCACACACAGACCCTGAGACCAGCGTCTTCAAATGAATAGGAACTAAGAGTAAGCATGGCCAAGGAATGAAGGTTTTATCTGAATACATCTGAATTGCTTTTATCAATCAAAGGATTACAAAATATTTTATTTACGTTTCCAGGGCAACTTATAAAGCTTATATTTTATCCATGAATGACATGTTATTAAAGAAATTCACATTAAATACCTTGCTCCTGAATACAAATGCATTGTCCCAGCCAGCATTCCAACCTGCAAACTTTACATGACAGATCATGTTCTCTAATCACTTTTACCACTCCTCTACAACCTGTTGTTTAAGATGGCTGTATATTGTGGGGAGAATGGATTAATCTATACTTTATTTGTCCAAAGGGAATGTGGATAACTTGAAAGCAGTGCTCAGTTCAATGCTTAAAAAAATTCATATGTAAGTAATACATAGAGCCTGTAGACATTCCTGACCATGTGACTTGAGAGGCATGTGACCCATGTTTCAAAACTACAATCAGTATTATGCCACATAAAGGGAGATGCTAACAAAGTTAAATGTGGACCAATCAATGACATCTTGAAAAATGATTGGAGACACAATGCAACAATATTCACCTGTTTCATGGCAATGCATTGCAACACCGCACCCAGTAAACATTTCAAATCTCAAAAATATAAAAAGTGTAAACTTAAGTTTGACAAAGGTTTGGGGCCATCCTCTGACAGCTCCAGCCCCAGAGCTGGCATAAAGTACATAATTATAATTGCACGGGGATTCTGCATGAATTAACTTACATCATATTGAATTTTTAAAGAGGCTATCGATTTGATAGGGTAATAAAAAACTAAATTTCTCAAAGCAGTAAGTGTTGAAGTGTCATCACACCTTTACTTCAAAGTCAGTCCACATGTTTCAATTGTGGTTATTAGATGATTAATTGAGATTATCAATGTACTGCAATGGGATGATTGTTTAACAAGAGGCTTGAGAACAGACTATACACTGATGCAAGGGAACTGGTACTGGTTACAAAAGAAGTCAGGACTTTCTCATGGGCCCTAGTTCTACATGCAAATCAGAGGATCTTCCATGCAGAATTGTTTTTCAGTTTTTTTTCTCATTTGCATCCAATTTATAATAAAACTTTATTTACATAGCACCTTTTATACAACTCATTGCAGCCCAAAGTGCTTCACTAATAATTAAACAATAATAATAATAACAATAACAATATAAAAGACAAACGCGATGTATTAAAAACAATTCTCAAGATAAACAAATAATGTAAAACATGTCAAAAATAATCTAGAAATTTAAAATAATGAAAAGGTCAAATAAAAATAAGATAGAAGATAAAATTAAAATAAAAGTAGTGAATAAGTCCTAGGCTGATATCCTTCCAAAAGGTTAGCAATGTACTCTGGTGCCAAACCATTTCGGGCTTTAGAAACAAGTAAAAGGATTTTAAAATCAATTCTAAATCAAACAGGCAGCCAGTGCAGAGATTAAGTACTGGTGTTATATGAGCTCTCTTCCATGTTTTGGTCAGTAGTCTTGCAGCAGCATTTTGAAGTAATTGTAATCTTCCAATACTTTGTTTTAGAAGACCAGAAATAAGTGGATTGCCATAATCTAGTTTGCTTGAAACAAATGCATGCGTTACTTTTTCAGCATTCGTTTGTGAAAGGAAGGGTGTCGGCTTATTTTAGTGAACTGTGTCGGCTTATTTTAGCTATGCACCACTTTTGTAATGTGTCATATATGGGGATGGAAGCTCAAGTCAGAATCTTGGATCATGAGTTTATGCTACCCTTCCAAACACCCTGAGCAAAGTGTCTGATTTGTGTGCCCCCTGCAGGTAATGGAGTATGCGTGTCCAAGTTTTCGATTGGCCGGGAGACTGAATGTTGTCAGGTGGGCACCCAGTCCTTCCTGATTACGCCGGGCTGCATCAGTATTCTTCTGCATTTCAGGACCCAGATTGGTGAGTGCTGAGTGCCAGTCATTCCATAGCCATGCCCACAAACTTCACAAACGCTCCACTGCTATGCACATATTATGCCTGTTCCTTAAAGTGATAGTTATCCCAAAATCTATGTAATTATAATTTTAATTTTTATTTAATTTTAATTTTTTCCTTCAATATGATGTACTACGCACCCCGTTATTAGTAATTTGCTGTTTATGTGAACAGTATAAAGAAATTGGCAAATCAATACCACCATTGCAAGATGCTAACTATTTGGATAACTTTAAGTTTTATTCTGATGTGTGTCTCATGTTTAAAATTATTCAGCAACTCTTTCAAATTGTTCAGCTCTCCCACCTCTAAATGAATTCATAAAGTTACAAGGTAAAAGACTCTTCCAACAGATCTTCAAGAGCCACCTCTAGAGAAGATTGTACTGTATCCAAACACATTACAAAATCTGGTCAATCATCATTTTCTATAAAAGCCTCTAACCATTGGAATTCAATACGAACAGATATTAAGAGATGCAGTAGTTTGGGGAATTTCACCTCAAAAGTCAAAATGTGGCTTAAAGCCAGAGCAACAAGACAGGCTGTGCTTTTCCACAATCGAATTGTGTAATAGTTATGAACAGAATTCCCAATGCAAGTATACACTTCAAATTTCTATTTTAAGAGCTTTTTGAAAAAGTAAGGCCAGAAAGTCTATCCAGTAAGTCTACATCAACCGCGTCAGTCAGGGTCAGATCAACACGTCATAGAGAGAACAGAAGAGGGGATTATGACGTTACACTGTACTGAAATGCATTGAGCATATAGCAACTACAATATTCTACACTCTTAGAAATAACTTTATTAATCAACATGACAAACCATCTGCTATGTATTCTATAACACGTGATGGTTTTTAAAATAATTTGCTAGACCATTTTGCGATATTCATAGGGAAAGAAGCTAGCTAGCTACCTAGCTAACGTTACTACCGTCTAGCTACTGCTAACATTAGCTATGCAGCTAAGTGCTGGATAGCAGCAAGCTAGCGCAGGCTAGATTTGTTACACTGTATGATCCAGCTGTCTTTATATTAAACATTTTCTACATACCATGTCTACATCTTTTCCGTTTCTTTTGTTTTAATCACAAGTAGCTAGCTAGCTAATTTTATAGATCTACATAGCTCAGTCATGGTATATAATTATAAACACATCGTTATTGTAATATAGGCGCTAGCTAGCTTAGCTGCGCTGGTATCATATGACATCCAAAATATTATGCATCTTCCATCCGCCTACCTACTGTACAACAGAGTGCCCATTCCATCCTGTGTGGTACATAACATTAGGGAGACATTTCCTCATGATATGGGGGTTGGTACTGGAGCCAAGGGTGTTGACTCGCCAACATCAGAGTGAGATGCAGAGGATGAAGAAGAATCCTCTCCCCCATCTGTGACGGTGGCTGTCAGGCACTTTATTCAAAAGCACAGAACATACAGCTATTACCAATATGCAAAGGAAAAAAATGTACACTGTAACTTACAGATGCTTTTTTAACAACTAGCTGACGTTACTAGATGAAATAACTACGTTATTTGGTCGAATCCTAAACACTATAACTAGGCAGCATAAGTTTCATAATAGCTAGCCAAGTAATATGCTTTTTTTGCGACTTCATGAATACTAGAACATTCGACCATGAGCCAATGTTATAACGTTAACGTTACTAACGTTAATTGTCATTTATCGGACAGGAGTGTGTGGAGACAGTTGGTAGCTGGCAGGCTAGCTGCTATAGCTAGCAGGCTAGCAGTTAGCAGTGCTAGCAGCTAGCTCCAGATCTACACGTCACATACATTTCAATGTGGGTAGATTTATGAAGATTTGGCAGATTCTTGAGTTAAGTTTTTTAAACTTCACATATGCATATGTGTATCAGTAATAATAAAGATTCAAATAGCTTTTTAACTATTTTTGAATACATTTCATTTTTTTAGTTGGTGTTCAACTTTTTTATTTTGTAAATATGAGGGGGGAGTTAACAGAAGATTATGCTTAATAATGCTATAATGGCATTAGAGTAATGTATGACACTATAATATTGATCATTCTTATATAATATTATGAATTTTGTCAATAATAATAATTATGCAATGATAACAATAATGACATCAGTGCTAGAATTACAATGGTTAAACATTAATATGCAATTATTTGGATAATATGTGATGAGCTACATACTAGGTTTAATTATAGGATAGGATTTATTAATACATGTAACACATCTGACAGAAGTGTATACATAAGGATTATGTGTATAAAAATTAATATAGATGAAAATAAATAAATGTTATAACAAATACTAATCACTTCATTAGCATTTTAATAATGTTATAATCACATCTAGAGTCATTTATGACGCTATAATTGTAATAATCCTTATGATCCAGTAACTTCTAACAAAGTCGATCAGTCATCTGGTTCATTTGGAAGTTGAACATGCATGTAATATTGGATTACACTTGAATTGTATCTTCAAAAGGTAATTGTCCTACTTTCAATATAGGTCATTAGGTCCTCCGAGACAGCACTTGTCGTGATATCAACTGTAATTCCGGCACCCCAGAACCACTCCTGTGCGCAGTGAACTGTGTCGGCTTCCCTCCCCCCTCCCTGGGGCGGACAGCCAATTGCCGCCCCAGTGGTACTCCCGGCCAGAGCCGATTCTGGCGCGACAGGGAATCGAACCCCGGGTCGCTGTGGCCAGTGTCAGATGTTGAAACCACTAGACCGCGCGGGAGGACCCCGCAACTGTATTTTTGTGGTACTTTCTGAAACGATGTGCTTCTATCTACACTAATAATATTCTGCGGGTACACACAGTAAAATTATTGGTAATAATTTAACTCTAACAGAGTTTATAGAAGGATCAAGTGTGTACTATCAGAGTTTATTTAACACAGAAATCCTTACTGTATAGACATCCATTCTTTTCGGATGTGGATACTAACAACGGTAATTATTTTTGGATCATATAGACAACAAATTAGGTCGACGAACGAAACAAACTCTTGTTTGGATGTGTCATACTTAATATTCAAAGGGGAAAAAATTATACATACAGTACATTGACCTTGGGTGAATTATCACGTTAAGGCATTTTAATTTTGCACTTGAATTGAACTCTTTATAAAGGCTACACCACCAACCAAACAGAAAAAAACAAGTCATAATATAACACAGTGAGTGATATTATTATTCCACATCAATGGCTGGAATACCAACATTGTTTTGTTCATGGACCCAGTTTCTTGCCAGCTCACTCCTCTTTCTGGAAACAACCAACTCCATTTGCCCTCAATCACATGAGCATGAAACATTTCCTGAACATGTGCAGAACATCTGAGTGTGACCGTGTTCATTGGAGGGTGGCAACAATCTCTTTTTGCATGAAACTGTGATGAAACTCAGCTTCTCCATGTACTAGCCTGCCCTTATTGGCAGTTCAGCCAGAACCAGATAGTCATAAAACAAAGGCAACTATATATGCCATTTAGCAGACAGTAGTGAATGCATACATTGTTCAGTATATGTGGTCCCAGTGGGAATCGAACCCACAACTTTGAAGAGTGTTTTTCCAAAACTCACTCAGTCCACGTTGACTAATGTTGAGAAAATCAACGTTTTTCTTTATTTTGAATTTGAGTTTGTAAATTTTTGACAACTTTTTTTAGATTTTTTCCTCGTTTTTCTCCCAATTTGGTTGCCAATTAAACCCTCTATTTACTTCAATTCCCCACCCTCACGAGTCCATCGCCCATCCTCCAGGATCGAGACACACATTCCTGGTTGAGTGTTCCCGCCTCTTTCGAGACGGGAAATCTTCCACGGACTCCTTAACCTTCTCCTCGATGAACTCGTGCCGGCTCTCCCTCCCCCCTTCCCCGGAGGCGGACAGCCAAATGCCGCCTCCGATCGGGCTGACGACCAGGGCTGGTCTGGTAGAGAAGCGGGTTTCGATCCGCGTCCCTGACGGGCAGCGCACACCACTCCCAAGCGTGGTGCGTTAGACCGCTGCGCCATCCGCCAGGCCCTTGAATTTGAGTTTTTTGCATGAAAAATCACATTTTAATATTTAAATCCCTGAGAATAATAGTGTAAAAGTAAAAATGCAAATATGGTTTATCAAAACTCATTCAATTCACTGAGCGAGTTTTGGAAAAACACTCTTCAATTGTTTGCCGATTCAGAGTTCCAAGCCTTCCACAAATTGATGAGGATGGGGAACGGCCCTAAGAAGGAGGAGTCCGTATTTGACCAACGGACAGACGACTCCTCCGCCCTTCAGTATTTTCAGGTAAATGGATCATACTTTTACACCAGGGCCAGCTGTGAGTGGCGCACAAATTATTTATTTTGTGGGTTCCTGTGTTTTCAGTTTTATGGCTGTCTGTCACAGCAGCAGAACATGCTCCAGGATTATCTGAGAACAGCCACGTACCAGAAGGCCATCCTGCTCAACGAGGTTGACTTCAAAGATAAGGTGAGATCCAAGGTGACGAGATGGAAGTGAGCTCAGCTCTTTGGATCTGATTTTTGGTTTCCAGATTTGCTAAAGGAGATTGTGTGCCCATTACCAAATTTTTGTGCCCAACCCTCCCTTCCAAAATGACTGCAAAATGTCTGAATGTAGCCCTTTTAGGTGTTATAGATTTTGCACAATAAACGTACGTGTGTTTTGTGGATATTATAAATTACATTGGATGTGAATTAGTTTGCCTTCCACATACCTCCTGTGCCACCACAAATCCACATGTGTCCCAGAACCCCAGCCTGGGACCCACAGTCTCCAACAAAGCAACTATATTCTGGCCCAATTACAAGCCAAAGCTTTAACTGCCAAAATAGCTGATTTTGGACCTAACCAAACAGAACACTGTTAATAGAGCACCTCAACTTTGGGAAATTGTTTAATTCCCTTCATAGTCCTCGGATGGCTGTAAAATCAACCAGCATGGCAATCAATGTCCCTCCCCCACAAGCAGCATAAGATAATGTTATGATTCTTACTTTTATTTATGCATAATGTCAAAAGCTGAGTATAGAGTTGAAATGACAGCGTTGCAATAAGAGGATGTGATGCAGCTGGTCTTTCTCTCTCAGACAGTTTTAGATGTTGGTTGTGGATCAGGAATCCTGTCCTTCTTCGCCATTCAGGCAGGAGCGAAGAAGGTGTATGCCGTAGAGGCCAGCTCCGTGGCCAAGTATGCTCAGGTACTCCTCCCTGCTGTTCATTTCTTTTTATAAGTGTTAAGGTTTAGCTTTTCAGTCTACCAATGACTCATCAGTGGTTCTCCAAGGTGTTTTGTAAGTTCCTTTACTCTTGGGTTTTGCGAGGTCAGAATGACCTCTCTGGGGACTCCTTAAAGAGCAAGTTTCCAGACTCACTTTCCAAAGATATTTCCAAATAATACAGCCACTGGAAGAAGCTGTACAGTATGCATCATCTTCCACAATGTCAGCAGTTCCAAATCTGAAACAAAAGATAATTTTATTTATTATTATATGCTTATTTTTCTGAGAAAACATATTGTAGTCATGATTGTTGGAGAAAGTTATAATGAATAAATAAAACATTAATATAATGGATGTAGCAGATTGGTTTATTTTACAAGTATGTTGAACATTGTTTAAAGACTGCAGAATAGCTTCTCTCTCCTTCTTAAACTTGATTTTCTAAAAATTAAATGTGACCAATTTCCCAGTTGAAGAACTTAGAATGCTCTTTAATGAAATTTATATTTATTTTGATCAGTATACCCTGCTTTTGCACAACCGCTGTCTTATATTGTATGTATAGCTGGTTGAAGCGCTTTTGAAAAATGGTGAAGAGAAAATGTGTGTTTTCACCATTTAGTGTGGTCATTTGTAGTCCTTGGCATGACATCATTGTAAGTAAATATGATCAATCATTCGTTACGTTGTTAATAAGTGCGCTGCAACACCAGATTTCATATTAAACCCAGGGACTGCTGGAGTCCAGCAAAAATACCTGATGTTATTGCAACGTCTTGGAAACACAATCTCAGAGTCGCTACTAAGACCCCCAAAAGATTAAGCTCTGTCCCCATGTTGACTTTAAAGCTAGAAATTCCAGAAGTTTAATGACTTGAAGACAGTTTGGGCCAATAAAATAGTTTGGGGGCAAAGGAAACATAGTTTTTTACGGGTGGACTGATCCTTGCCTAACAGTCAGGCGTAGTTTACTCTGTTCTGTTTTTTCCTCGTATTTGACCAATCCTTAACATTTATCCTATTTGAAATTGCAAACAGATGTGTCCCATGTCCTTTCTCCAGGATTTCACCTTCACTGCCAAGCATAATACCGACCTGACTCTTTTCAGGGGAAACTAGCAAGAGGGCTCCTTCTGCAGTATCCTGGATTCAGATCATTAGCTTCTTAGCCTGTGCCATGGTCTCACAGTGCCCGCATGCTGCCAGCTGCCAGAGCCACCGCATGCTCAGCATTTGTCGGTGTGATTCAAAGGAGAGGGCGGCACAGGAGCATGCAGCACAAGAAGCTCTCGAATAAACAGAAAAGGGTTCTCAGCTCTTGAATAAACAGAAAAGGGTTCTCAGCTCTCGAATAAACAGAAAAGGGTTCTCAGCTCTCAAATAAACAGAAAAGGGTTCTCCGTGACTCAGAGGCAGAGGCTACTGTGTGGAAAACAGAGGAACCACCTAAAGTGACCAGGCTTAGCCCCTACTGGAATAATAAGACTATTTTCACAAATGTCACCTCTTGCAATCCTCACCCCTCATCCTTTCAGTCTCCCCCAATACTATTGTTCCAGTAACCAGTCACAGGAAAAAGTAGCCCGCTTGGAAGGTCAGGCCAGGTTTCCTGCTCCATCGACTGGAACTCACTCTTGGCTTAATGGGAGAAACATTTTGCCATTATTAAACAGACACACAAAGGTCACTCCAGGAGACAAACCATATGGAGTATGAATGTTTTCATGTAGCTGACATGTACTGCTGTATTTAGGATGTTGGGTAGCCTAAAGGAAGCCATGGTATTGTTTGCACTCTGAGAAAATTGTACAACTGTTTAGATTTTTATGCAGTAATTTATTTAATCTGGAAAATTGTTAATTAACACGTGTACCCAGCAAGCACGAAACATTATTGCAACTCTTTACAATGTTTCAGTAAGGATGGTGTAAGGTAACATTATTTTAGCAGTTTAGCAGTTAAGTTTTCAACGCTTCTTTTTTACCAACACTCTCAATCACAACTTTATAGCTACATTGGAAATAGGTCCAGGTCACACTTCTAATGTATTCTGCTGAAAAACATTTTAAAGATGACAACACAATGTTTTCATAACTTTCCACAAAACATTTTTAAACTATAATTTGGCTAGCTGGGTAGCCGCTTTCAACAAAGGAATTGTAGGTTAACAAAGAGGACATAGAGATGATAAACTGAAGACAATACACTGAAAATGTGTTATTTGTTATTTGCCATTTGTTATTTTCCTTACAGATACTTGTAAAGAGCAACAACCTCTCTGACAAAATCACGGTTTTGGCCGGGAAGATCGAAGAGGTGTCTTTTCCGGAGGATGTGGATGTGATCATTTCTGAGCCCATTGGGTACATGCTACTGAACGAGCGGATGCTAGAGAGCTACCTCCATTCAAGAAAGTGGCTGAAGCCCAACGGTTGGTTCAGAAGATGTGCTACTGTGCTGTGTCCTCAAGGGCTTTCAGTACATTCCGAATGTTTCTGTTTGGTTTTGATTTCATATTGGTTTTGAATGTTCTTCCCTGAAGATACAATTAGAGGTGTAACAATTTATCAACACAATACTCAGTTGATGTGCAAACACTAGCATCAATAGCCTTTTTTGTTCATGAAACAATATTTCATTTGTCCAATCAAAGGGCTTTCAGTTACATGTCAAATCTGAGAACACTCCTGTAGACACCTGAGAATTTTAAATAAAACATTTTCATCAAGCATACAATCATACACAGCAAAATTGGCAAAAGTGTTTAAATCAGTGTTAACTTTCATAGTGTTGAGTTTTGAGTGATGTTTTATATGGATGTACACATGTATGGATGGAATTCAGTAACTACACCTGGTGTTCAATTGAAGTGTTACAGGAATAACTGCAGAAATATGATAATTTGAGCTGCAGGGCATTGCGGGATGCAGCTAGTGTTGAAGTGAGCTAGTTAGTGAAATGCATGACCTGGTGTAGTGCATTCACAATGGTTGATCCAGGTCAATATGAAAGCGGTTTATTTGCTTCTCTTCATCATTTTCAGGTTTCATTTATAACAAACAGACTGATAACATTGCCATTCAGCTGGAATCAGCTGGTTATGATTCAGGGCAGCCACACAACTGACCCATTTGAGTTTGATACCCCAAGGTCTTAACGGCTTCTTCCATCTCCTCCGGACAGGAAAAATGTTCCCCACCTTCAGTGACATCCACTTGGCCCCGTTCACTGACGAGCTCCTGTATATGGAGCACTATGCCCGGTCCAGCTTCTGGTAAGAGACGTATTGATTTACCACTGTCCCTAAGAGTCTAGAATTCCACACCATGCCAGTGCAGATTGTGGCCAACAGCAGGGGGGGCGATGTATAATTGGCAGTAGCGTCACCCAGGGAGGGAGGGATTCGGTCGGCCAGGTGTCTGTGTCTCATCACACACCAGTAACCCCCACTGGTTAATCAGGTGCCCACTGTCTGCCGGTATGAAGCTGCACATGAAGTGTCTTTCACCAATTTAGGTCTGTGCAAGCTAAACTTGGGATGACATCATGTGTTTCGGAGGAGTGCGCGTCTACACTTTGACAGCTTTTGACAAATTGACAGTGGAGGTTGCAGCGAGCGTGGCTTACGAATGCAATTGCATTCCAAATTGGGAGAAAAATAGAAAAAAGCATGAAAAAAACCAACAGCAACAAAACAGATTAGGGACTGTGTTGTTGAACCAGAGAAATGTAAGAATTGGGTATTCTGTGTGTTGACTAACCATGGTCCCTAATGGCCTCAGATTTAAACCAGCAACATTTCATGGCAGGATAGGATTGGCTCATGTATTTTCTGCATCACTGTTACTGGGGTGCAGGGAGCCACATGGAAATGCTACATAACTAAATACCGTACTACATTTTATGATCTCTTTAGTCTCCCCTCCTTGTGAGACGTAGAGCTGAATTTCAGTGTCTTAAAAAAACATTCCCCCTGCTTCCCCCCAAAAAAGATCTTTCAGCAGCCTTCACAATCTCCAACATTTTCCACTGAACATTTACAGCCTCATAGTGTACGTGGGGGGTGTATTTGACATCCCCCAGAGGGGACGGGGGGGTGGGGGGTTTGTGGTTTTGAGACGTGCAGAGTCAGTAATCCCCCTCCTACCCGCAGCTGTGGTCTGACAAGTTCAGGCCTGAGACTTAATCCAAACGGGATTCCTGCTGCTATTAAATGCTCCATTGAAGTCCAATCCTTACTCATGCGATGGCAGCCCAGTTGTTTTCATAATCCTCCTTAGGTTACCGGCGAACTACCACCCCCAGTAAGGGTGGGTTTAGCGGGTCATCTGACCTCCCCCCAGACAACGCTGCCCCTACCTTTCACTTTAGTGGCATCACAGTATTGCAAGCGCATTAGAATGGAACTTTAGTGTACTGTATGTCCACATGATTCCTTGCCTTTAAATGCCATGAGCAATTTGCTAGTAACGGAAAGATCTGTGGCTTAGACATAGCTTTTTCTTTGGCAGTATTCAACTCTTTGGCAGTATTAAACTTCAGGATATTTAAAGACGGTTGCATGGGGGGCTATGCAAGGAACACTGCTGTCACCTCAAAGCTCCAGGGTTCAGGTCTGTTTGTACTTGTGCATTCTTGCTATGTCTGCATGGCTACTCCAAGTTCACTACTAGTAAAAATGTGTGTTGTGTCACATCCCATTCAGGCACTTGTTCTTCCGTACTACAATAGACTTGAATATTTATCATATGGTAACCCCTCATTAAATGATGGAATTGGATCTAATTTGGATCATGGAAAATACCCAGTTTTTATAACTGATCTAGCGCCCGGGCACAAATTCAGAAGTGCTATGATGCAACGTTTTAACTGTAAAATATTTTCAAGACGATGGAAGCCAGCCAACAAAGCCTTGCGGTATGCTTGTGTTTTCAGTGTGAATCTTATCCGGCTGGCAGGATGGTAATGAATTAAAGAAGACACTAATGGCTTTAGCACAGCCTGTGCGGGTGCTGTGGTCATGCCTTCACTTGCAGTGAGAGGAGGACTGGAGCGGCATGTCTCAGGGTACACTGAATGCTCAGACCGCGCCAGTGCACTTGCGTGCAATCTGCTGGACTCCAAAATTAAGGAGTGAGATGAGATGAAGGATGAGAAGTGAAATTGGTGGACAAACGTATAGTGGTTGCGGGTCTCTGGGGAGGCCAGAGAAGGTGGCATCTGTGTCGTGGAGCTGAGAGCTCAATGGCATCGCCAGGGACCTGCAATAGTCCTGATGGAGCAGCAGAACTCCTCTCCATCCCCCATAATCCCTCAGCACTAACAGCTTCCCGCCCGGGCCTGCAAACACGCCTGTCTGAGTGTCTATCATGGTGCACAGTCAGCACGTCACTGTGCCAGTGCCATTTACGAAGGATTCAGAATAAAAGATGACAAGAGACCACTGAAATGACAATGCTGATAGCTGTGTTAAATATATATATATATTTTATTTATTTTTATAGCGCAGTGCTGTGTAAAATAGGGTTTTGATTAGGGCTATGACCCGGTGCACACAGTTGAGTTGCTAGAATAGAATACTGATTTTGCCAGTACCAACCTTCAAGCCTCTACAGTCATTTTTAGCCTTGGTAGTCATTACAAATCTGTTCAATTCAGTGACGTGCCGTCAGGGGAGGCAGGGGAGGCCGTGCCTCACCTGTCATCATGGAAAAGAAAAAAAATGTAAAATGAAAAAAATAATTAAATGGCTATATTTATCCAGTGATTTGCACTATAAAGTTATTTTTTATCTAACTTCACCAGTTTTAGATTTTTTATTTTTTTATTCAAAATCGCCGAATTTTCACATGTACTGTTCAAATACTGAGAAGAGACGTGCTGTGAGGCAGCAGCTAGATGAGCCTCACCATGGATTGCGCAATGACTATGCAGTGAGACCGTATTGCTGTCTCTCTGTATGTCGCTATTAAAATGTTAAAACACTTTTGCTATATGAATTACATTTCCATAGTTTAGCTGATGTATTTAAAGTACAGTGTTTTTTTGTTGTATGTGTGTAACGTGTTTCTTGTGCTGAGCAATCATAAAACGGCTGCGAAGAGGCACTAAGTGAGGCACGCAGTTCTCCTGCCTCACGGTAGGGGGGACTCGTCGTGATCCCAGTGATTCTTCTTGCGACTCCTCGGCTGCAGAATAAGACAGCAAGCTACGATCTTCAGTTAGCAAGTAAAGTGCCGCCATCAGTTTATTTTTTCGTCGTGTCTGGCCTTACTTTCACAATGGAGGATTACATATAAACTCAAACAATTTTCTAAAATGGACTTTCAATCGAAGCAGGAGGTAAATAACTAACGGAAGACCAACGCCGGAGCTAAAGGATTTGCTTCAGACTACAGTTTCTATGACCGATTTGAGAAGAAATGCAGCGCACTTGGCCTGACAGAGAGTGGAGGCAGACAGTCGATTAGATATGAACGAAAAACGACTGTTCTGTAACATTCTGATAACATAAGCCATCAAATGAAGGCTAGGTTTGATCATTTTGGTGAGCTGGCTTTCCTTGGTTTGGTGGATTGCGCAAAATTCCGTGAAATGTCACAACATTTTGATGACACGAAACTGCAGAGCCTGTCAAAGTATGCCAAATTCTTTGACTTTGTGGAACTAAAGGCGAATCTCGTTGGACTGTATAGCTCACAAACGGTGAGGGATGAATGTAAGTCTCCTGGACAGCTTCTTAGCTTTTTGGCCCAGAAGGATCTCATTCAAACTGTTCCTGAGGCGCAAAGTTGCTCCAGCTAGTGCTCACTATTCCAGCTACTACAGCATCGGTGGAGCGGTCATTCTCAGCACTGAAAAGACTAAAAACATACAGTCGGAACAGGACTGATCAAGGACGACTTTCTTCCCTGGCAGTGATTTCCATTGAGACAGAGAGAATTTTAAAACTGAAGGAAGACAAGGAAAACTTCTACAAACAAGTTATCGATGCTTTTGTTTTGAAGGAGCGGCGCATGGACTTCATTTATAAGTAACGGTAAGACCATAATAACGTTTTTTTAATTAAATGTGCTTTTTTGTGTGCTACAGTTTGTAAGTGTAAAGAAAGCTGATATGAAATTTTAAACATAACCCGTTAACTGCTGCCAATCAAATGGTGAATAAGCTACTCTGTAGGGTTCATATGTTTGTAAATCTGATTGTGATGAAGTCAGTGCCTCACCAGCCATGAACCTCACGGCACGTCACTGGTTCAATTACATGAAAGTAGTCAGATTAGTATAGGCCACCGGGATGTGTCTGATATTGCCTTCATACAGTAGGTTCCATTATACTTTTTTTTGTGTGTGATTTTTTCCAGTTTTTTCTCCCAATTTGGTTGCCAATTATACCCTCTATTTATTTCAATTCCCTACCCCCACGAGTCCGCCGCCCGTCCTCCGGGAGCAAGCACTCATTCCAGGCCGATTGTTCCCACTTCTTCCAAGACGGAAATTCTTCCACGGACGCCTTTTACCTTCTCCTCGATGGACTCGTGCCGGCTCACCCTCCCCCCTCTCCTGGAGGTGGACAGCCAAATGCCGCCTCCAATCGGGGCTGACGACCAGGGCCGGTCTGGTAGAGACACGGGTTTCGAACCACGTCCCTGACAGGCAGCGCACACCACACCAAAGTGTGACGCGTTAGACCGCTACGCCATCCGCCGCTCCATTATACTTTTTAATTAAAAAAATATATATGAATAACAAAAACCCATCTCTTTGTGTAAGTAGGGTTATAAGGCAGATGGAAAAATTAAGTGATGTTTCAAAACCCAGGGTTTGTAATTGGGAGGTTGCTCTTTCAAATATGGAGTAGGACAGTGCTACTATTATATACTAAAATATGCACTTTCTTTGATATCTAACAGTTCAGAATTAAGTCTTAAGTTCAAAATTAAGTCTGTCTTTTGTGAGGAAGCAATACAGTTTTTTATACCTTAGCCTCATTATAATTTGTAATTGGTCTATTTGGGTGTCACATCTAATTTACTTGATAAATGTCTGTACTTGAATTACTCAACACACCTTATTAACTCCAGATTGTAAGAAAAATTGTAAGAAAAATTGTAATACAAACAAAACAAATTCTCAAGTGTTACACCAGATAAGACTGCTACCAGAAGTAAAAGGAATAACAATTTATTGCATACAGATACAACAGAAATATACAAAGCTAGACCCTCAATGTATGCTGTGACCCTAGTGCTACAGGAGAAATTAATACGTTTATCTTTGAAGGTGGTTCCTTGGACAGTGCTCAGTCCAGGTGTGATGAGCTCAGCCACTTTGCCCTCTATCTATTCTACCATTCTGGCCTATCCAAGTACCAATCATCTCAAGGCGATTGTTTCAGGACATCCAATCATCAGCAACTTTAACTTATTTCAAACCAATCACCTTGAGACATTGACTTAAGCGGACAGTGGGGTTGCTCAGTCAACATTATGTATTCTAGGGGAAAATGTTGAGGATAGAGTTCATGAGTGTGTTTGATTAAATCTCATCACACCCTACACCCCAGCCAGACCCCTCCACTCCACCTCCTCTGGCAAACTTACTGTCCTATCCCTCTGGGCGTCTGGCAGCTGCTCCTCGCAGTCTCACCTCTTCTCTGTCTCTGACCCCTCGGTGGTGGAACAACCTTCTGCAATCGGTCAGGACCGCGGAATCACTTGCGTTCTTCCGCAAGAGACTCAAAACCCACCTTTTCAGACTCCACTACCACTGAATTCTGTACATCTAGCCAATTGTCATCACCACTGCCTACTTGCTCAACACTTCTTGTATATGTATCCCTGCTTACTCCTCATTAAAAAAATAAAAAATAAAAATAATAATTACTTTTTCCTTCCCAGTGTTACAGGTATGGTATGCAGCTGCCTGCAACAATGTCTATCACTGTATTACTGCACTGATCTCTTGCGCAAACTATGATTGTTCCTACCATGTATTAATGCACATCTTGTAAGTTGCTCTGGATAAGAGCATCTGCTAAATGTTTCAAATGTAAAATGTAAATGTAAATCTCACAAGATGCACATAGTGTTGTCCGTTTGGTCCAGATTCAAATCCCACTGTGGGACATTTTAAATTATTATCAAAAATGATATAAAACCATACATCTTCACATATAATTACAGATACATGTCTACTATGTATTTATAGGTAATTATTTTCTGCTCACTAGGGATTTTGATGTGCTATATTTGTTACTGCTATGTGATTACTATAACTCCAGCTTTCATTTCTCCACAAGTATGGAAGAAATTCCATAATACTGATATTCTTCAGCATAGGCCTAGACTGGAGGCTAAACTAAATGAATGACTTTGAGCTCAAACACATAAATACTGGAAATGTCTGCCATTTTCTGCAGGCACCAGACCTGTTTCCATGGGATTAACCTGAGTGGTCTTCACAGTGCCGCTTCGGACGAATTCTTCAAACAGCCCATAGTGGTGAGTTCTCCATAATTTGTCACACATTGTATTGGTGTCGGTCACTTTAATTTTGATCCGGGACACCTCTTTTTTAAAATAATTTAAAAATGATCCCATTTTGGTAGCCAATTATACCTGCTATTTTCAAGTCAATCCCCCCCTTGCAATGTGAGTTCGCTGCTGTTTCCCTGTGACCGGTAGTGATGAAGGCAAAGTATCGTCTCCTCTGAGACGGCACTCGCCAGGCCGTTGACCATAACCCGGTACTCCAAGCCACTCCTGTACGCAGCGAACATCCTGTCGGCTTCCCTCCCACCTCCCTGGGGCGGACAGCCAATTGTCGCCCCTGGTGGCACTCCCGGCCAGAGCCGACTCTGGCGCGACGGTTGCTGTGGCCAGCGTCGAACATTGTAACCACTGGACCACGTGGGAGGCCCCCACAAAGAGTTATTTTTAATTTTATTTATTTCGGTAGTAGGCCATTTGGTGAACCAAAGTTTTTTTGGTTTATATCAAACAAACCAGAAAAAAATAGAACAAGGTTTTCTCCATTATGCTGATATTCCTTCTTCAACAAATGCTAACAACAATGCTTCTTCCCCCTCAAGATCAGTCGCTTGAGTGACACAAAGTGGGTAACCAATCAGCGATACACAGTGCTGTTAGACCCCAAGGTCCTGTTTGGTATGGTAAGTCCCAGATCTTGAACAGGCACCAAAAATCAACAACGAGAACTATGCGCAACTGGACCCTTGGCGAATGCGAAGTCCAAGGTTCCTGTTTTCTGGTGCCAAAAAAGTGCCAAAAGTTCTGGTAACGTTGCAGTGGAAAAGGGCCCTTTGTTTTCTCCAGCTTTGCTTACTCACTGAACCTTCCCATTCACCACACTGTCCACTGTGATTGGTTCACTGTTGCTCCCATTATGCTACCGTACAAGAAATCTACGTACACATTGAAATTAAGAGGTTTGGAAATCTTGATCACTGTTACCCATGTGGCGTGCCTGGTTAAGGCACTCATGTGTGGTGATGCGATGCATCTTAAGACCTTTTTCCCTTAAAGGCACAAGGGGGGAAAAAAACAGATATAGGAATTTTAATCCTTACATATCTATCCGTCTTGATGTTCAATTTTAGATATATTATCTCATACTATCTTCTTATATTGTCTCTTAGCATATTTTACATTTTATATTTACCTTGTCAAAAGGTGAACGCTCGACTAAACTTTTGTTTTAAGTATTTTGTTACAGTTTTCTTCTTTTTAGGATACTTTTGATATGCAGATTCTCATGGCAAAATCTGTCAAATACAGCATCAATTTCCTTGAGGCAAAAGAGGAGGACCTCCACAGGTGATTATTTTTTACCTTAACAATCCTCAGTGTTCATCCTGCCCATATTTCTATCTACAGTATTACTAATTTATTCGCTTTACACCGCAAGTGTCCTTTACAAATACATATGGCAACTAATCACATTCTTCTAAGAAATAGTATTGCCATTCATTCTCTAACGTAAAGTATTAAGGTGAACTCCCGTGCTGTAATTATTGCGTGAATATAATGTTAATGTTTGGTTTTCAGGATGGAGATTCCCTTTGTCTTCCAGCTTCTGCAGTCCGGGTTGGTCCACGGACTGGCGGTCTGGTTTGATGTGGCGTTTGTGGGGTCCAGGTAAGGTTATTATTTTATCATAGGCCAGAAATGTCAGCGGCCAGCGGCCACGGGATTCTGGGGTTCAGTGTGTTGAAAAATGAAGGGCTCTAGTTTGGTGAAAATGAAAAACGCACCTGGATGGTAGCGGAATTGCTAGTTTTGTCTGTTGCAAATTGAAAATTTCTTGCCTCCTCCCAGTTTGTAATTTGGCAAGTTTTGTGTCTGATTATTTGATTGCATTTTCATCCATCCTTTTAACTCTTGGAGACTACTTTGGCGATGTTATTAACCACTAACGCATGTGCAGAACTTTTTGTGTGCAGTTGCAGCAGTATTGACTGATATATTTTTTATTTAAGAAAGAAAGATATGTGCCTTATTTTGTTCAGTAAATTATGCCCAATTAGCCACTGTTTACAAAGTTCATAATAAATGAAAAGCAATTTTATTTTTTTGGGGTTTTTTTTCCCCGCTGTACCGAAAACGTACCGAACCGTAACTTCAAAACAGAAATTGCACCTTATTTTTTTGCTGCCTTACAGCCTGAAATTAAAACATATTAAATCAAAATTTAAATCAAAATTTATTTACACATGCTACCTTACAACTTTCAAGTGAATAAAATTCTCAAAATTTCTGAACATTAATTAAAAATGAAAAAAAAATTGAATAACTGGGATTGACAAATATACACCCTGCTTATCATAGCAATTGTACACTAGCTCAGGGGTAACCAATCACCTTCCAGATCACACAACAAGAATTGGCCTCCACCTGTGTTCAGTTTTAGTGATTCTGATTACTTCAGAATAAAATCAGCTGTTCCTAGAGGATTCCACTGCTGGGTAGTGCATTTCACAGTAAAGAATCCACCATGAGCAACAACAAACTTTCAATAGAACTCCAGGATAAAGTTGTGGAAAAGCACATCAGGAAATGGGTATAGAAAGACTTCAAAGGCCTTAAATGTCCCTTGGAGCACGGTCTAGACTCTAGACTAGACTTTTCCCCCCACTTTTTGTATCCAATTATACCCCCTCTCTTTTTTTCGTGCCAATCATCCCCTCTCTCATATGAGAGCTTGCTGCTGTAGTCCGGCCAGTGGTGAGCGCTGTACTGCCTCCTTTGAGCCAGTACCCGCCTAAGCTGAAGCCTGTCACCGACACCCAGGAACACTCAGCAAGTTTTTCCTATGGCCTTTATCCCTCCCCGCAGGGGCGGACAGCCAAGAGAACAGTGGCAACTAGGAGCTACAGGACTTTATGACAAAGAGTGGTCAATGTGTGCATGTGTCAACAATATAGAAAACTCTCCACAATTTTGGCTTGTATGGATGGCAAGAAGGAAGCCACTACTCAAAAAAGTCCACATTTAGTCCCATTTGAAGTATGCAAAAACACTTTCTGAATATTCTGAAAACATGTGGCAAAAAGTGTTGTGGTCGGACGAAATCAAGATATACATTTTTGTCCTGAATGCAAAACGTTACATTTGGCAAAAACCCAAAACAGCACATCACCCAAAGAACACCATCCCTACTGTAAAGCATGGTGGTGGCAGCATTCTGTTATGGGGGTGTTTCTCGTCAGCAGGGACTGGGGCACTTGTCAGGATAGAAGAGAAAATGCATGGAGCAAAATAAAGAAAACTTCTTGAGGAAAACCTGCTGCTCTCTGCAAGACAGTTGAAATTGTGAAGGAGCTGGACCTTTCAGCATGACAATAACCCAAAGCACACAGCTAAAGCAACAGTGGAGTGGCTAAAAAGCAAAAACGTGAATGTCCTTGAGTGGCCTAGTCAGAGCCCTGACCTAAATCTTATTGAAAACCTGTGTAATGACTTGAAGAGTGCAGTCCATCAATGATCCCCATGCAAGTGAACAGTTCTGTAAGGAAGAATGGCCAAACGTTGCCAAATCTAGGTGTGCAAAGTTGGCAGAGACATATCCAAACAGACTCATGGCTGTAATTCAAGCAAAGGGTGCTTCTACCAAGTACTAACTCAGCAGGATGTAGGCTTATCATTCAAAGTTATTCTAGTTTTTTATTTGTAATTAATGTTCAGACATTTTTTGATGTTTTTTTCACTTGAAAGTTGTGGATTACAGTGTGTAAATGAAGATGGAAAAATCTTGATTTAATTAGTTTTCATTAAAACCTATAAAGTGGGCCTCCCGCGTGGTCCAGTGGTTACAACGTCCGACGCTGGCCACGGAGACCGGGGTTCAATTCCCCGTCTCGCCAAGTGTCGGCTTTGGCCGGGAGTGCCACCAGGGGGCGGCAATTGGCTGTCCGCCCCAGGGGGAGGGGAAGCCGACTTGACGTTCGCTGCGTATAAGAGTGGCCATGTAAGTACCGGGTTCGGTCGGCTTGGCGAGTGACGTCTCGGAAGAGGCGTCACTTCGCCTTCGTCCACTACCGGTCGCAGGACTACGGCAGCGAACATTACTAGGGGGATTGACGTAAAAATAGCGGGTCTAATTGGCTACCAAATTGGGAGAAAATGGGATTTAAACCTGTAAAGTAACAAAAGGTTAAATATTTGAAACAACTTTAAAGGGGCACTATATGTGTGTTGTATGTGCACAGTTTTTTCATGTTCATTTTAAAATTTCCCTACAACAAAATGGAGTACATAATTGCATGTACCCCATTCTACATCCTGCTGTCTCAAAATTGTGCTTCACAAGCCATGGTGCCTGCTTTTCATGAGACATGACAAAATTGCCAGTTCGCTATGGCACTGGTATAAAAGCTGATGATCTGATTGGTCATAATTAAACCAAACCTCACCACATCCACAGGTATTTATTAATGTATTCTTCTTAAATTATTTTACAACTGGGTAGCAGGTAAGCTACCATCTCTTATCATGAAACTACCATAATGGAACAGGCCTTAATGTGCCACCATCCCGAATCAACGGTAGTGTCTGTGCATTGTGCTTTGACAGTGAAACTAGAGCTCTATGTCTCTTAATCAGGTCATTATAACACAGCTGATCCTTGGGCAAGGTTTAGATAATAGTTGGTCGGCATTTACATTTCAAATAAAAAAATCACCAGTCTTATCTTTATGCCATTTGAGCACAAATTTAGATTACATTATTTTTTCCATAGGACCAAGACTATTCAAACTAATCTTCAATTTCATACACATCTGTTTTCATCAATTTCATACACATTTTAATTTGTTTCTTATATGTACTTGAAATGTGTCTTGTTACTTCCTAGCTTTATTGATCAAGTGAAGTCTTTTTTATCATTAAAGATACAAAATGTAAGCTTAAATGCTGGAGCAGTTCTCAAAATAAACTGCGATTCTTTTAGGTAAACAGCCTAATTTCAAAACGTATTTTGTGGATATGTGCACACACCAAATATTAACGTGGGTTACACACCTAAATCATACTGTCCTCATATAATAATAATAATAATAATAATAATAATAATGATAAGATAATGATGATAATAATTATGACAGAGGGGTAAAATAGACAAAAGCTAGAGGGAAGACAATAAATCAATACATACACAAGGGCAAGTACAAGGCAAGTGTGTGTATGGGGGAGGGGCGGTGTAACAACACAATTCTGATTATGGTATTTCACACTCACCCTTTTTGATTTGTCTGGTATACAGTTGTGTGAACATCGATTTTCATGGATGCTACCATTAGTTCTGATATACACGTTGTATTTATGTAGTCTAATTTGACAGTGATTACCTAATTTTTTTAATAGTTTTAAGTACATATAGCAACCAAATACTTACTCCATTGTTTTCTAGAAATGAATCTGTCTGTAAATCTATTTCATTGTTGATTCAAAGAGAAAATTTGATTGAATCCTCAGCAGCCTGCCCAGTAGTAAGTACATTGTTTGAAGGAGACCAACATAGTTACAGTACTGTAGGAATTAAAGCATTACGTTGTGGCCTTTTTCTGCTTTTGCCAATTATTATCTCTCACTTAAAATATATTTTTTGGGTTTAATACAGTATAACACATTGCATCATGCAAACTTAATTTACACCTTAGTCCAAGATTAATTCTATTGACAATCATTACTAATTATGAATTTGTTGTGTGGTGTTGAGAATGAGTCAAACTTTCCGTCTGTGTGTCCAGGGCAACGGTGTGGCTGTCCACCTCTCCGAGTGAACCCCTGACCCACTGGTACCAGGTCCGTTGCCTGTTTCAGACCCACTCTTCGCAAAGGTGGGGCAGACGCTGTCCGGGACAGTTCTGCTCGTGGCCAACAAGAGGTGAGAGCTCACCATGATAAGTGAAACATTGCAACGATTTCTTGAATGTCTTTGCCCCGCGAGGTAATGGATAGGACAAGTTTAGACTTTTGGTTTTGAATCTGTGTTTAATAAGCGCTCTCAGTTAAAAGCCATGCTTGGCCTCTTCTCTCCCAGGCAGAGCTATGACATTCACATCACGGCTGTGGTTGATCAGTCTGGCTTCAAGTCTGGAAACAGTCTGGACCTGAAAAACCCTTTCTTTAGGTAAGCTAAGTGAGGAGGATCATAGAAACACAATTTTTCTCAAGGATAATATGAATGAACTTCTAGTCCTATGATGAGATGCACATTTGACTTCTCTGTATTTTAATCTATCTGACCTGGTTTCATCAATGAACTGATCCTCCATACAATTATAATGCTAAATATAGTATTATTATTTTCACTGTGGAGTGGAGGACACAAGAGTGTGAGGAAACAAAGTCAAATTGGTGGTGTTTGTATTCCAGCTCCACCTAGTGGTTATTTTTAATGTTTCAGCTCCACATTCTCTTTTATTACTGTTTTCTCATTGAAAAAATAAATCTTCTTTGTTGAAATATAAGAAAATATTATTTAAAATTAGTATAATTTATCCAACTGCAGTATAATTATTGGCAGTACAATGGTTTAGTATTTTTTTCCAGACTAATCAGTTTCTCTCATTTCCTCATTCCAACTGTCCAGTATACTGGACATTTTTAATGAGAGATTTCTGCTTCTCAGATACATTTTTACATTACAGGCATTTAACAGATGCTCTTATCCACACAGTTTACATTTCTTTACATATGTGTTTTGATGTGTTTTGGTCTGTGATAAGTAGTAAGGTACATGTTTCAAAATACAACTTTGTTATATCTCAAGAATTCTGGTCTCGGGACCAAAGAAGTTAAGAAAATCTATTTAAAAAATCTTAGAATGATTCAAATCAATTGTTAGATGATTGAGATGACCTTCAACCTTAGGTTTCAGCAAGTCTAGTATTAATTAACCAAAAAGTCCATGTTATGTAACAGAATCTGTATTAATTGACTCAAAAGTGCGTGAAACAGATTTTCTTAGACAAAATATTGAGTTTCTTCCTGTATAGATTGCATAGTTTAAACTCATAAAAGCGGAAACAGAGTCTGACTCATGTGCAGGTTAGATATATATTGATATAAATACACTGCTCAAAGAAATTGAGGGAACACTTAAATCACACATCGCGGATCTCGATGAATGAAATATTCGAAAATCTTTACATTGTGTACTTCGTCGAGAACAAAATGACGTAAGAACGGTCAATAGAAACCAAAATCATTAACCCATTGAGAGCTGGATTGAAAATCACACCGAAAATCAAAGTGAAAAATTGAGATCACAGGCTGATCCAACTTGTGTGAATTTCATCACGACAACTCATAATGTGGCTCAGTAGTGTGTATGGCCCCCACGTGCTTGTCTGCACTCCCAACAATGTCTGGGCATGCTCCTGATGAGACGGCGGATGGTGTCCTGGGGGATCTCCTCCCAGACCTGGATCAGGGCATCAGTAAGCTCCTGGACAGTCTGTGCTGCTACTTGGCGGCGGCGGATGCACCGATACATAACGTCCCAGATGTGCTCAATTGGATTCAGGTCTGGGGAACGTGAGGGCCAGTCAATGGCATCAATGCCTTTGTAATCCAGGAACTGCCTACACACTCTGGCCACATGAGGCCGGGCATTGTCCGGGAGGAACCCAGGAGGAACCCAGGGCCCACTGCACCAGCGTAAGGTCTGACAATGGGTCTGAGGATTTCATCCCGGTACCTAACAGCAGTCAGGGTACCGTTGGCTAGCACGTTGAGGTTTGTGCGGACCTCCAAGGATATGCCTGCCCAGACCATCACTGACCCACCGCCAAACCGGTCATGCTGGATGATGCAGGCAGCATAACGTTCGCCATGGCGTCTCCAGACTCTTTCACGTCTGTCACATGTGCTCAGTGTGAACCTGCTCTCATCTGTGAAGAGAACGGGGCACAAATGGCGAACCTGCCAATTCTGGTGTTCTCTGGTAAATGCCAGTCGAGCTGCATGGTGCTGGGCTGTGAGCACAGATCCCACTACAGGATGTCGGGCCCTCATGCCACCCTCATGGAGTCTGTTTCTGACAGTTTGGTCAGAAACATGCACACGAGTAGCCCGCTGGACGTCATTTTGTAGGGCTCTGGCAGTGCTCCTCCTGTTCCTCCTCGCACAAAGGAGCAGATACCGATCCTGCCGCTGGGTTGTTGCCCTTCTACGGCCCTGTCCAGCTCTCCTTGTGTAATGGCCCATCTCCCGGTATGTCCTCCATGCTCTTGAGACTGTGCTGGGAGACACAGCAAACCTTCTTGCCATGGCAGGTATGGATGGCACATCCTGGAGGAGCTGGACTACCTGTGCAACCTGAAAAATCTGTCAGGAAGGATAAGGAGAGAGAAATGGTCTGTGGCCACCACCTGCAAAACCATTTACTTTTTGGGGGTTGTCTTGCTGTTGCCTCTCCTGTCCACCTGTTGTCACTTTCATTTGCACCAAAGCAGGTGAAATTGATTCACGATCATTCACACTTCAGATGGACAGATCGATATCCCAGAAGTTTAAGTGACTTGGTGTTATACTGTGTTATACTGTGATGATTAAGTGTTCCCTTAATTTCTTTGAGCAGTATAGTTGTCTATTGTATGATTTAGGGCTGACCCCCCTTTTAGTCGACTGGTCGATTGTTTGGTCGATGGGCTGTTGGTCAACCAAGATTTTTTTTGGTCGAGCAGTCGCGCAAAATAAAATAAAATAATAAAAAATAAATCAATTCTCCACATGAAACACCTAGATTCACGCCACAGTTCAGCACGCTTGTCAGTAGAATAATCCATTTTGGACGCTGCAGGCATGGCAGTGACAGTCCTTCACTCTTAACATAGCTAGGCCTATATATGTTCTCTTTAAATTATATTAGGCAGTTAAGGTAATAGTAATGTTGTGAATAATTCTACAAAACTAATAAAAGTAACATTTTATAATAAATGTGTTTTACTAATTGTATGGTTTATATATTTATAACTAACATGCGTAACACCCCCCTTCATGTAGCCTATATTGTATCCTTCTTGTTTTAGGCACACGAATGTGCATTTTACATTTTACATTTTTACATTTTTTGCATTTAGCAGATGCTCTTATCCAAAGCGACTTACAAGATGTGAATTAATACATGGTAGGAACAATCATAGATTGCGCAAGAGATCGCAGTGCAGTATACATCGATAGACATCATTGCAGGAAGCTGCGTACCATACCTCTAACACTGGGAAGGAAAAGGTTCGTAAAATTATTATTATTATTATTATTTTTGTGTATGCGCCCCACCTCATTTTAATTGTAGCCTAAGATTTGCCTACAGTTAAGATTAGTTATATAGGCATACTTTAGTTACTCCTTTCGATATAACCTAAGAACATAATGTCAAAGCAAAAATCTGGAGTATTTGCAAGCGAGCAGCTTGCAAATACTCTGCAACTTTGCAAGCGAGCAGCCTTTTGCCCAAAAATTTGGACAAGCTAGTGTTCCTGTGCCATAACATGAAACGACTGGGGAAGTAGGATGGTCTCCGACTCGAGTAAGTTATTTTAGATAGGCTATAGCCACTTTATGTTCAGCTTTAGGCTACAATTTAAGACATTAGGCTATGTGTGATCATTCGTTTGTTAGCCTATTTTTTTGCAAAAGATATTTTAAATCCCAATGAGACCAACCTGGTTAATTAAATAAAACATAGCCTACGCATTAGAATGTGTTATGGTTGTGGTCAAATAAAAGCATCAGCCTATTATGTGGCCATACCGCAACTTCACAAGCGCAACGGCAGAATCTGCAAGGGCAGCATGAGCTCGGAACGGAGACGTTTTTTTTTCTTTCAGTTAATCTTGAACTCCATTCTTTGTGTCATTCACTTAAGAAAGTTATAAAACACCAGACAAGCGCAGTGTGCATATAGTTATATTTATTCAAACAAATAGGGTGTGTCATATAGAAAAAAGTTTCGACCAATCGACCAATTGAAAAAAATGGACAACTGTTCATCGACCAAGATTTGTTTTAGTCAGGGACAGCCCTAGCCCTATGATTTTATGTGTCCAATTTAGAGCTGTTTATGCACCATAAATGCCAATGCAACTCCTAGATTGTGTTCTAGATCTGCCCTGAATACAAAAGTGCATATTTTGAACATTCTTACTGATGTTTTTTATAATCCAGTAAAATAGTCCAACAACAGCAGTTCGAAAGTATTTTTCATTGCTAATTGAATTATGAGTGTAATTCTCACACCATATTATTGTACATGTACATTTTTACATTTCTGTGGCTCATTTTAGATAAGTTCAATATTGGTGTTAGCCCCCTGATAAGTTGTTTTTCTTATTTTTTAAATTGATTTTTTCAAAATAATTCTAACTTGAGGAACTTGCACACTTTTTACGCACCCTTGGATAAGCAGGGCTTACACGCATCAGAGAAGTGTATTCTGACTTGAGTCTAAAATGGGTGCTGCATCCTGAATATAGTTCATTTGGCTAATCCTGATTCCTGACACATTTCCGAGTTCCCATTTCATTGCCTTTTTTCCTTTATGAACACATTATTTAATGCTACATGGCATGGGTGGCATTAATTCAAAAATAGTTGGCAATATAAATTTAAAGGGGTTTCGTTGCTGTAGCTCAAATGCCCAAATGGTAATGCAGCTTGCATACGTCCATGCACATGCATGCACACACACTAATCATAATAAAATATTTCTAAAACCAGCAGTGGTTGGTTAGCTGAAAATAGAAGAGGCTGGAACCTTTGTTGCCCTTCCAGCTACAAGTCTGTGCGGTTAACAGTGCGATTTACTTCAAAGTTTCTAATGATTGCATTGATTTTAATCAATTAAATTTAAATTTGTTTGACTTGAAATGATTCTATTGCATGAGACAAAAAGAATTGGGCTCCCTGACAATGGTCACTGATAATTCCAAAAGATGTCATGTTTGTTAAGAAAAATAAACCTTTTGAGAACCGGTTTGTGCTATTATGTTTATGGACAGCATACGTAAAATGTGATACTTTGTGACTCAAAAATAGAGATTTGTTTTTTAAACTTCACATTTAAGTCACGTTAGATGCTGGCAGAACCACTTAACAATGGGCCCCGCCTCACAAATTCTAATATATCCCCATAAAAACGCATGCCTGGTTAATTATGTAGAAAGCTAAATAATGATGACAGAGAGGGGAACGAGGCAAAAGCCATAGAGGAGCTGGAAGTGTTGGTGCTGGACGAGACACTGAGCTCTTTGGGGCTGGCTCACGCAAGGGAGGCTGTGTCTGGTAAGAAAAAACAACAGCTGAGGACCAGCATCGCAAACGCATGGGGGTCGGTGAATCAGTGTAGGCAAGGCACATAAATGGAGAGACCTAAGAGCCAGTATCCAAAAACAACCAATGGCAGATCTTCCATTGATGTGGCAATGAGAATCACAAAGAGTGGATACATGGCTTCTATTAACACTATCAAATTTTAAATGAGAAAATGTAGCCTGGTCAACTAGAAATCAGACTTAGGTCAGAACGTGCGTAGCACTTGCAAATTGGCATTATACCCCTTTTTCAATAACGCCATGCCCCAAGAGTAGGTTTCTATAGTGCCAGCCTAAGCATATCAAGTCACAACACGCGCATCCGTTAAAGTGCATAAGACATTCTGATTCAGAAAAAAGATTCAATAATTGAGGTTTGAGCATAAACTGAATTGTCAGTATGCCTTTGTAATGTATCACTATATCTACTAATGCCTAAAACACTATAAGAAAATAAAATAAGACAGGACATTTAGGTTCCAGATCAGAAAGGTTTTAATAGGGCCATGACAGCACACAAACAGGCCCCTGAATATAGACACATAATAATCATCAACATGGTACAGTAAACCTCTGAGATACAAATCTCTGCGAGATTCATACATATCCATGAAGAAGTGCAAATAATGGCAATACTACCATTAAATGCTCTGTTCATGGGCAGTTCTGTTAATATAGCACCAGAAACTCCTGGTACCTCTTCATGTAAAGAAAGTAGAGGACAAAAGGAATGCAGGACATGACCATGTATAGAGATATATCACTATAGAGAATCTGTGGTTATACTTATTTTTTCCTGTCCCTTTTGATTGGTCCATCTTGCTGCTCCTTTCCTCCAGGTATGCCTAGGCCTTGTGATGGCCACCATTTTGCAGGAAGTCTCCATCCCACCTTGAGCCAGGAAGTGTGCCACTCAACTAAGTCCAGAGAGCCTCGATGTGACACAACAGTCCTGTAGCCCCGTTGTCACGTCCGTTATATTTACACACATACTTTGAGTGGCTCGACCATGTTTGCCACAAATAGATATTACTTCCTTATTTTTACACACAAAAGGCCACCACATGACCTGTTCCAATTGTTTCACAAACATATTCAATTTGCCTTTTATATTTAATCGGGCATTTAATCAGAACATTTGAACCATATCTATCACATTTTATCTAGCTAGCCAATTTAGCCAATGTTACAGCTATTTCATATATCACACAATTTTCACATTCTATCCAGAATGAAACATTTACCAACATTTTTTTAGCAACACATTTTATCTGCGTGCTTTCAAGCTAACTTGCAGGTTAAAGCAAATATACCTATGCTAACAAAAAAATCTTTGCTGTGTACTGTGTTATTATTAGGTAGCAAAAATGTTTTGTGCAATCAATACAGATGGTGCTCCTATTGATTTCTTCAGCTGTGTCTGTAGCTTGGACTAGAAAACAGGTAGTCCTTTGCAGAATTCCAGATATCAAAAATGTATTCTTGATATCAGGAATTGTACTTCAGAAAGTCCCCGTTCTGATAACGGAAACTCCGTTTGATATCAGATAGTGGAGTTTCTGATTATTATTAAAAATAATGATTCATATTTGGGGCTGGTGTTTGGGGTGCCTTCCCTTCACGGAAGAGCGCACATATATTTATTATGTTTGAAATGTGATTCAAGTAAAATATTGCCCCCAAAAGACAGAAAGCAAAAGTAGCTAACATTGTAATGCTTATTTAAACGTATCACTGTTTTTAGGATGCTGAACAGCTATATTTTCATAGATTGTAATGCTAAGAACATCAGAATACATAATTACAAGATTGGGCCGTTCAGCCCATCTAGGCTCATCATGTTCTAATCTAAAGAGTATCTAGTACTGCATCTAGCCTGGACTTGAATAGCCCAAGTGTTTCTATCTCTACTACATAACCTGGCTAGCTGTTCCAGGCATTGATGACTGTCTGTGTAAAGAAAAACTTCCTAATATCCATGCAGAATTTGCCTTTAACTAATTTCCACCTGTGGCCTCTTGTTCTGCTAACCAAATTTACCTTAAAAATCTTTGGTAGTTCACTGTGTTAATCCCTCTTAGGAATTTAAAAACCTCAATAAAATCCCGCCTAAGTCTCCATTTGCTGAGCTTAAATAGATTGAGTGCCTTAAGTCTATCCTCATAACTTTTACCTTTCATACAGGTACCAATTTAGTTGCCCTTCTTTGAACTTTTTCAAGAGCTTATATATCTTTCTTCTAGTGTGGTGCCCAGAACTGCACACAGTACTCAAAGTGAGCTCTGACAAAGGCATTATATAACATTAGTATAACCTCCTTTGATTTATGATCAATACTTTTTACTATGTATCTCAGCATCCTTTTGGCCTATTTCACTGCTGTAGCACACTGCTTAGATAGGAATTGTAGCTGATCATAGTCTAAGATAGTTTTTAAAATTGAACACCTACTAACTTTTCTCCTCCCATAAAATGTCTTATGTTTTTATTTCCTACATGCATAACTTTACATTTAGCAATATTGAATGTCATCTGCCATGTTTCTGCCCATTCTTTGATTTTGTTTAAATAATCTTGGATTACTTTAGTTGATTCCAAACTGTTTGCTAAACCCCCATGTTTAGTATCATCTGCAAATCTGCAAATGTTAGTAGCAAACTATTTTGCTACTAACATCCCGATCAAAGATTTCTCAGCAGCCCGCAGTCCCGCACCTGAACAAGGTCAAGCGATTAGGACTACGGACAGCTGAATACCTGTGGGACTCCACTGCCCACAGCACCTAGGTCAGATACAACCCCACCTACTGTTACTCTTTGTATTCGTCCTTGCAGCCAATTATGAACCCACTCTGAAACGACTCCTGTAATTCCTACTAAATTCATTTGAACAATGAGCCTCTCATGTGGTACCTTGTCAAATACTTTTTGAAAGTCCAAATATATAATATCATAAGCATGGTTCAGGTCAAAACACTTTGTAGCTTCTTCAAAAAAGTCCAGGAGGTTTGTTAGGCATGACCTCCCCTTGAGAAAATCATGTTGGCTCTCCCTTAAAATACTACTCTTAAAGAATGATTCCAACTTGTCCCTAATAATACATTCCAGTATTTTGCATGAGATGCAAGTTTCAACTGACAGGCCTATAGTTCTCTGGGTCAGTACGGTCCCCCTTCTTATATATTGGAAATATACTACCCTGCTTCCAGTCATCTGCTATTTATCCAGTATTTATGGATTGCATAAAAATATCTGTCAATGGTTTATATATCATTTCCAAATGTATTGTGGTATCACTTGGGGTTGGGCGACATGCACGGACCTTTGCAGAGGGCGTAGGCAGTTAAATAACCCAGAGGAGGCAGTAATACAAACAAAACAATGGTTTATTAACCAAATCTTGACAAACGTAAGGTTGGGGTATTCAGGGGGAATTCAAAACACACACAGTCCACAATCCTTAACACTGTTGTCCATAATCCGTAGTCCAAATCCAATCCAGTTCCTCAATCCAGTCCAAAAGTCGGTACACAAGCGGGGTCCTCAAACAATCCAATTCAAAACACAATAAGCAATCCAAAACACTTCTCGTCAAAACACTCTCCAACACTCTCCACAACCATCAACCTACTCCACAACACACCAATCTACTCCTTCCCAGTGTGACACAAACGAGTCCTTTAAATAGACCTCCAAATGGCCTTCAGCTGTCCGTAGTCCTAATCGCTTGACCTTGTTCAGGTGCGGGACTGCGGGCTGCTGAGAAATGTATTTTTTTCTCTCTCCAGTGGCTCCCAAGAATCAAAGACGCAGGCAGCCATTTCCTCCCCCCTTGGGATGCCACACACCCTCCCGCTCAGCTCTGACCTAGGGAGGGCTGAGCAGCACATGTCCAGTGGCGACCAGGAGAGCCACCATCTCCAGGTCCCCTCAGGAAGTTTCCCCCCTGGATCAAATGTCTGGTTTCCTTTGTCTCCATTCACATCCTGTACAAGCATCTGAATCTGAATCTGATGTGTGCTGCAATGGGAAGCCAGTGTAGAGAGGTGAGTAGAGGGGTGACATGGGTGAACTTAGGTTGATTGAACACCAGACGTGCGGCAGCCTTCTGGACTAGTTGCAGTGGCTTGATAGCACAGGAAGGAATTGCAGTAGTCCAGACTTGAGATCACCAGGGCCTGGACCAGAAGTTGTGTGGCCTCTTGGGTGAGGAACGGTTGGATCCTCCGGATGTTGTGGAGGGAGAATTGGCCGGTCAGGATAATCACTGCGATGTGGCCCGAGAAGCACAGCTAGTCATCCTGGGTCACTCCAAGACTCCTGGCAGACTGGGATGGAGACACTATAGAGCCTTGCACAGTGGTTGAAGCATCAATCATTGGGGAGCCCTTCACTGGGAGGAAGAGCAGCTCAGTCTTCCCCAGGTTCAGCTTCAGATGGTGGGTGGACATCCAGGCAGAGATCCACGCCGGGACTTGGGTCTCAGATGGAGAGATGGAGAGAAGGAGAGAAAGACATAAAGTATCGTCGGCATAACAGTGATAAGAAAAACCATGAGCAGAGATGACAGAACCAAGTGACTTAGTGTACAGGGAGAATAGAACGGGGCCAAATTGGTTAGGATCAAGCAGGTCGTTCTGTAGGAGATGGGCAGACAGTTAGTTATAGACAGCCCGCTCTAGTGTTTTGGAGAGGAATGGGAGGAGAGAGACAGATCGGTAGTTGGAAATGACAGCAGGATTCAGAGAAGGTTTTTTGAGGAGGGGGACGACATGGGTGCTTTTCAGGGGAGAGGGGACAGAGCCAGAGGAAAGAGAGGAGTTAATAACATTGGAGACAAAGGGGAGGATGTCCATAGCAATGGACTGGAAGAGGGGGGAAGGAATGGGATCGAGAGGGCAGGTGGTGGGACGGTGGGAGTGAACAAGTTGAAGGATGTCCAAGTCAGGGAGGGGTGAGAAGGAGGACAGAGGGGTGAGAGGTTTAGGTAGCGAGATGGGTGAGGGAGGGTTAGGTGAAGGAGAGGATGGGGGGAAGGAGTTGCAAATGTCATTGACCTTCTTGTGAAAGAAGGATGCAAAGTCATCTGCGGTTAGAGAGGAGGAGGAGGGGTGAGGAGAGAACTCCTGTTCTTTTTCTGGTTTCTCTTCTGGCAAAAACTTTGATTATCCATTACTCTTCTCTGCATTTTCAACTTTAATGGAGGAGATGGACTCACCATGTCAGGAGATAGTCAGGTGTTCCACCAGGCCTCAGCCATAGTTAAGAGGCTCTTTTCCACACTATGGTCCCACCATAGTTCATCCACATTATGCTGCTCCTCTAGTCCCCTTCCAAGGTCCGGTAGGCTGAGTGGGATTGAGGACTATCGACCCCACTCCGACCTATGGTCATCACCTCCTGCTGGCTCCACTGGCTGCGAGAGCTCCACCTGGATGCTAGAATCATGTAGAACAGGCATACGTCTTTCACATTCCAGTTCTTTGCTCACCTCTTCCCGTTGATTTTGTAGTTGAAGCAGAGTTTCGGTCTGGATTTTTAAGACCTCGCAAAAAGAGCCCACTGCTGGGATTTTTTAGTCCAGCCTCTGCTTTATTTCAGAACAGGGAGCTCTTCATTTTCCTTTGTTCTATCAGGAGTGCTGCAGAGGTGGTTTGTTGAAGTTCCTGCAAAGCCAGAATGTCCTCTTCTTGTTTGTTCCCTCTGCCCGCATTCTCCACCATATGTGGTGTCCCTTGGGGTTGGGCGACACGCACAGACCTTTGCAGAGGGCGTAGGCAGTTAAATAACCCAGAGGAGGCAGTAATACAAATAAAACAATGGTTTATTAACCAAATCTTGACAAACATAAAAAGGTTGGGGTATTCAGGAGGAATTCAAAACACACACAGTCCATAATCCTTAACTTTGTCATTGCCCGTAATCCGTAGTCCAAATCCAATCCAGTTCCTCAATCCAGTCCAAAGGTCGGTACACAAGCGAGGTCCTCAAACAGTCCAATCCAAAACACTTCTCTTCCCAACACTCTCTCCAACACTCTCCACAACACACTAACCTACTCCTTCCCAGTGTGACACAAACGAGTCCTTTAAATAAACCTCCAAATGACCTTCAGCTGTCCATAGTCCCAATCGCTTGACCTCGTTCAGGATCAAGCGGGCTGCTGGGAAATTGAGCAGGCAGCCATTTCCTCGTCCTGCCCCTTGGGATGCCACAGTATATAATATATGAGTTTGTTGTGTACTCTGGGATATACAGCATCAGGGCCTGCTGCCATATTTGTTTTAACCTTTTGTAGGGTTTCTAATACTTCTACATCCCTTATCTCAAAGTCATCCAAAACATTCTGTACATTGGGTATACATTTTGCCATATTTGTAATATTTTCTCTGATAAAGCTTTCATCAAAGTAACTGTTTAGTGTGTTAGCAATATCCTTATTATTAAAAGTCAAAAGTTCCTTCCTTATTCTTAATCCACTTAATTTCATCCTTAGCTTTCCTTTTTCTACTACAATATTGAAAAAACTGGTTAGGATTACTTTTTGCATTTTGGGAAATTTTAATTTCAAACTGCCTTTTAGCTGCTCTTTTTATTTTTAGTCTTAGCCCACATATTACAATAATATACCTTGTTTCTCTCTGAGTATTCATTTTTATGTACTCTGTACAGTCGATTCTTTTGCCTCAAAATCTCCCATAAAGATTTAGTCATCCAATTTTTCATTCACAGTTGTGCAATCTAGAAGTTTTACCCAATCTATATTACTTAAATTCTCTCTCATTTTATTAAATTCAGCTCATCTGAAGTTTAAAATTCTAGAGTTAGAGGAGGCCATCTTAACTTGCCCAAAAATATCAAAAGTAACTGCACTATGATCACTTGCCCCTAGTGGTTATACTACTTCTGTGCTGCAAATTCTGTCAGGATCATTACACAAATCCAGATCCAGTGCTGATTTCCCCCTTGTAGGTTGAGTAGCAGACTGTACCATTTCAGGTTATTCACTGGGCTTGAACTGCTTAAATTTCAGTAAAAACTGGAAAATGGGGGTGTTCTAAAACTTTTTACCGGTTGTGTATATTGTTTTTTTCATGTCTGCACAATAGTAATCTGCTGGCTGCTTTAGTTTGTAACTTCTGATTGGAGAGTGAAGTTCACATGATTGTGTTTGAATTATGTAATTTAGCCTTGTGAATCTTGCATATTACTAATACTAATACATTTTTGTAAACAAATTTGTATGACTTCTATGTTCAAGAAAAGGTAGAGTATTACAGAGAACATTGCCAGATAGGTAGTTGAGTTTCGTTGAGACATGACACAGTCATATACAAATATTTTCAAATGTAATAATGAAAATTTGCTTTGTAATGACATGTATGCTTTACATAATGTTCTAATCTAATAATCAAATCTAATATCTTGTTTTTCTTGGCTAGCTTGTTAAATGGTGGTAGTTAATGCAATATTTAACATCAATCAGGTATTAAGCTATACGCTTACTCCAGCTTCAGCTTTATTGAAGTTTAGTGGAAAGAATGAAAAATTAGTAAAGCAAAGATATTCAATGCCAACAGATTGTAATATGCAATTAAAAATATTTATGGCTACAGAAAACAAATACAATAATACAGTGTAAAATGCATTATATCAAATTGATATAACTGTCCTTATCTATACATACTGTATTTGATTAATTATCTCACTATATATTAATGAGTACTTTTAACATGTATTTTAACTCAGCCCTTTTGCAGGTGAAAGTCACTTTATTTTCCATACAATTTACTGACAGTCAATTATAATCATTGCATTTTAATGACTTCCTGTATGTCAACAATTACGTATCAGCATATCAGTGTGAAGAAAAAAAGTCTGTTTTGGCCCCCTTTTTTATATAGAATGTATATTCCCTCCAAAAATGAGCCACCTACAGGTTTCAGGTTGCCTTGACGAGAAACAATTTGCATGAAGCTGTGAAATGTTCCCAAATGATTTAATCATCAAAATTCACCATGGTACATAGGCCCTCCAAAAAGCATTCTGTCAATTCTTAGCCTAAAATTGGAAAGGAAAGAAATGGTTCACCTTCTATATGTATTATTAATTCATTACATTTTGCAACGCCATGAGACACTGACATAATGATGTCAGCTTTCATGTACAAATTCAATCTGGATAGATATGTGTGTGGGCCAGGCTGGGGCCAAGCCTGGCTGCACCACTCTCCATAGCAGAGGCTGCCTTTGGCCTCCTGAATGGGTGGATCAGCTCCGTGCTGGACTCGGACCGGCTCAAGACCTGCTGAAGCTTCTGTTTGTACTGCTCCTGGAAAACCAGGTCCTCCTGGTACTCCTGCTGGGTCTTGGCCTGCTCCTCGTCTCGCTGGCGCTGCCTGAACAGAATTTGGGACAGCAGCTCTTCCTGGTGCTGCTGACACGTTCTCTTCACACTGAGGGAGGAGAACCACATCGCCGTCAGGTGCCTTCTCCCTTCTACCAGATGGTGTAAGCGGAGCCAAGCTTATCCAGCAGTCACAAAAGTGTAACCCAGCAGTTTGACTGGCTGGGCAACACTTTTTGCTTTTATAGTGAACATAAGCCATGGTTCCATTTGAACTTTGCAGCAAATTTACCTCAGAGTGCTATTATCAATCGCTTTGACTTGTTTTCAAAACAGCTGCCACAACAGGTTTTTCCAGATTACTCTAGATGGGCAAGGCTCACATGTTATGTCAGTATCAGCGATGATTTAATCGTTTGCACATGAGAATGGTTGATTATTTAATGCAACCTGGGTGCAGGGTAGATTTGTGCAAATTTCAACTGTTTCCATTTGCCTTCATGCACAATTAAACCAGTTCTTTCAAATTTCCCACAGCTGCTGACTTTATATTCGTAACTATAATTTTTATGTGCATAATGCTAATTTCCAGTGGACACATTGCACAAAATTGAGAATCGACATTCTAAAGTATTCTAAATTAAAGTCAAATCTGATCAGAAGGGTATTGGTTGGCCATTGTGGTGTGCACTACATACCTGTCCTTCTCCACCTTCTCCAGCTCATTACTCTCTTCGATGATTCTGTTCAGCTCCTCTTTCTCTCTGGCTAGCTCAGCCTGTTTCAGGGTATTCTGATCCACTATGGAAATGCACAAAACACAAAGGGCAGGTCTCACACACAGAAACGCTTGTTGCATCCTGAACTCAATAATCAGGCCGATAAACAATGAATGGCCAGTCAGATATGAATGTTTCCATTTTGAACGCGACGCGCGCTGTAGTAACTGCTGCTCCAGGTTTTCGCTGCCCGCATTTTCTACACTTTTATACTGATTTGGATACAAAACTTTTTCTATTTTTAATCTTTTTCGGTTATTCCTAACTAACCAACCCATACGGGACTCGAGCACCGTGGTTTTCTGTTCGACACCCAAGAAAACATTACGGTAAGGAATTCGACCATGGCTTCCTCCCTTGTTTCCTGTTTGGAGTGCAATATGTTTAGTGTTAGTTCTGACGCCAAGTTTAACGTAACTGGTATTTGTAGGAAGTGTGAACTTAATTTAGAATTGGCGCAGAAAATAGTTGAGCTTGAGGACCGCATCCGGACGCTTCGCCAGATTCAGGAAGGAGAGAGTTACATAGAGTCTTTTCTGTTAGCGCCGGACGCACCAGGGAGTTTAAATAGCCTAGACATTAGTGCTATCCCCCCAGCAGAACCTTCGCAGCAAGGTGCTTTTGTCACGGTTCGAGGGAGGCATAGTCGCCGTCCCAAGGAGGTCATACACCTAACTCACGTTTCGAATCGTTTTTCCCCACTCAGTAATACACCTACTGAGAAAGCTCTGATAATTGGCGATTCCATTTTACGAGACGTGAGGATAGAGTCACCAGCGACCATAGTCCAATGTTTGCCTGGGGCCAGAGCTACCGACGGGAGGCAAACTTAAAGGTGCTAGCTAAGAATAATCGTAAATATTCTAAAATTATTATCCACGCTGGCACCAACGATGTCCGACTTAGGCAGTCGGAGATCACTAAAAATAATTTTGTTTCGGTGTGTAAGCTCGCGCTAAAACACTCAGTCGGGAAGTAATTATCTCTGGCCCTATCCCTACCCGTAGGAGTGACGAAGTCTACAGTAGACTCACGTTGCTAAATCGCTGGATGGCTAACTGGTGTACTGACAACGACTTGGGCTTCATAGACAATTGGCCTACTTTTGGGGAAAGCCTGGCTTACTGAAGAGAGACGGACTCCACCCGAACTGGAGAGGTTCTCTTCTATTATCTAGAACATTATCCCGTAGTATAAATTCGCAAAATTTATGACCTCTCAGAGCGCTAGCCAGGCAGCAGACTTCTGGTCCTAAACCACTGTCTGCTAGCTTCCAAAAACCCGTGACTAGCTTAGCTATTGAGACTGTGTCTGTCCCTCGTTTTGGAAATGGTTTTAGAAGTAAAAAACTATCTGAGCACACTGGCTGTCGTGGCATTTGTGTACACAATCTTATTTATATTAAAACCTCTCAGCCTGCAGTAAGTGTTGCCTGTAGTAAGACGCATCTTAAATGTGGATTGTTAAATGTTAGATCACTTTCCCCAAGGCAGTTCTTGTGAACGAACTAATCACCGACCATAGTTTTGACCTGATTAGTTTCACTGAAACCTGGCTTAGGCCTGACGAATACAGTGCACTTAATGAGGCATCTCCCGATGGTTATGCCAGCTGCCAAGCGCCGCGTCTGTCCGGTAGAGGGGCGGTGTTGCTGTGATTTTTTTTCGACAAAATTTAGTTTTACACCTAAATGTGGGGATAAGTTCTCTCTTTTGAATCGCTTTCTATGCTTTCTGGACGGTCAAAAGATCTAGTTACCTCAGTGCAATCCTTCCTCTTAATAACTATTTATAGACCACCTGGATCGTATACTGTTTTTCTCTCCGAGTTTGCAGAGTTTTTATCAAGCTTGGCAACTATGGCGGATAAAGTTGTGATTGTTGGAGATTTCAACATACATGTTGATAATGACAGTGACCCTTTAGGACTGGCTTTTGCAGCTATTATTGACTCTGTCGGTTTTGTTCAAAATATATCTGAACCAACCCACCGCCACAATCATACCTTAGATTTAGTTTTATCCTATGGTATCGATGTCGAGAATATCATTGTGTCTCCCCATAATCCTGTACTATCGGATCACTTTTTGATTTCTTTTGAAATTCAGGTAAATATTCCTATTAAATCGGAACCTAAATACTATTCCAGCCGCTCTATAAATTCATTGACGGCTTCAAAACTTATAAACTTACTTCCCGAATCCTTAGTATCAAGTCAGGACCCAAATAGCCTTTTGTCAATTGATCATCAAACTGATGCGTTAAATCACATTTACGGAATACACTTGATGCGGTCGCACCCCTCAAGAGAAAAAATGCAGTGAGAAGAAACTTGCACCCTGGTTTACCGACCATACCCGTGCCCTTAAACAAGTTTCCAGAAAATTAGAACGCAGATGGCGCTCTACCAATTTAGAGGTTTTTCGCTCTGCTTGGAAGGACAGCCTCATCGAATACAAGCACGCTCTTACTACAGCTAGGTCATCGTACTTCGAAACTAATTGACCAGAATAAAAACAACCCAAGATTTCTATTTAACACGGTAGCTAAACTGACAAAAAAACAGTCTTCAGTTTCCATCAGTTATCCTTCTAGCTATAATTCAAATGACTTTATGAACTCGTTTACTGATAAGATTGAGACAATCAGAGAACAAATTATGAAAATGACTCCAATATCTAGCACTCCAACTGCCGAGATAGCACAGGGCTATCAGGAGCAGGGTTGCGTAGAGACCCTTGAGTTTTTCACTCCCTTGGATCTGGACAAATTCAGTAAACTGGTTATGTCCTCCAAATCATCTACATGTCTGTTAGACCCCATACCAACAAAGCTTATTAAAGAGCTTTTGCCTGTGCTAGGCCAGCCCATGTTAGATATCATAAATACATCCCTATTATTGGGTTGCGTACCTAGGTCTTTAAAAGTAGCAGTAATCAAGCCTCTTCTAAAGAAACCAAATCTTGATCCTGTTAATCTGAAGAACTATAGGCCCATTTCAAATCTGCCCTTTTTGTCAAAAATTTTAGAGAAATCTGTAGCTCAACAATTAACTGCTTTCCTAAAACGAATAATCTATATGAAACATTACAATCAGGTTTTAGACCAAACCATAGCACTGAGACAGCACTTATTAAAGTTGTAAATGACTTACTGTTAGTATTGGACACTGGTTATGTTTCTATTCTAGTGCTCCTTGACATAAGTGCTGCTTTTGACACTATTGACCACCAGATTCTCCTTCATAGGCTAGAAAACCTGGTTGGTTTTGCGTGGACGGGCACTCTCATGGTTTAAATCATACTTATTAGACCGGTTTCAATTTGTGCAATTAGATCAAGAGTTCTCTGACTACTCTCAGGTTAAATATGGTATTCCACAAGGCTCAGTGCTGGGACCATTACTGTTCTCATTATACTTGCTACCACTCGGTAATGTTATTCAGAACATGGTGTAAATTTCCATTGCTATGCCGATGATACACAGCTGTACATATCAATGAAACCAGGTGAAACACTTAAACTCACTCAATTAGAGGCTTGTATCTCTGATATAAAGAACTGGATGACAGTAAATTTCCTGCTTTTAAATTCAGATAAAACAGAGATGATGGTTTTGGGCCCAAAAAATTAAGGAACAAGTTGGATCTGCAGTTAAATGCAGGTGATTGCATAGTTACATCAAGTATTATGGTTAAGAACCTTGGTTTTATTATTGATCAGGACCTTACATTTGACACTCATATTAAAAACACTTCCAGAGTAGCTTTCTTTCACCTAAGAAACATAGCTAAAATTCGGCACTTTCTGTCATTAGAGGATGCTAAAACCTTGATGCATGCTTTTGTTGCATCGAGGCTAGACTATTGTAATGCCTTATTATCCGGCTCCTCTAGTAGCTCTCTAAAGAGTCTTCAACTAGTACAGAATACAGCGGCACGTATTTTGACTAGATCCAAAAAGTATGAGCACATTACTCCAGTGTTAGCATCACTACATTGGCTTCCTATTAAATATCGGGCTGATTATAAAGTACTGTTGCTAACTTTTAAAGCAGTAAACGGACTTGCACCTTTATATCTGACCGAAATGATTGCCCCCCTATAAGCCGACACGACTGCTTCGTTCACAAGAAGCCGGCCATCTATTACTCCCTAGAATTTTGAAGAGCACAGCTGGTGGTAGAGCCTTCTCTTTTAGAGCTCCTCTGTTGTGGAACGGTTTACCAAGGCATGTTAGGGATTCGGACACAGTTTCAATTTTTAAGTGTAGATTAAAAACATATCTTTTCAGCCTAGCTTACTGCCAAACATAGTCTAGGTGGAGAGATGGAGAAGGCCGTGCCTTAGTGTCTTATGGAGTGAGAAACTTTCCATACTGTCACCTCCTCAATGTGTTACCACCACTGTTATGCTGGTTATCCTTGATCAGGTGTGGATTGTTTGGAACTCTCACATGGCTGCGTGTTTTTTCTGTGTCCCTCTCCTAATAGGTATGCTGCCATAGCCTACACCTGTTGGGGCTAACTGTATATTTCCTATGCTTGTGCTCCCCTGCTCTTACATAGTGCTACTGGCTATAGCACTGCTTTTTTCTGACTGCATGTTCTCTTCTCTGCCTCGGCCTCTGACTCGGGGCACCTGCCCCGAGCCCTAGATCCTGCGAGAAGTATGAGCTGCCCCCATCAACCCTCACCCCCACGCCAACCCCAGTTCCTGGATCTGGACCCTCTCCGCGTGGTTTAGCCCCCCCGCTGACTACCTAACTCAGACTAACCTTGGACTGACCATGACATGGTCTTTTTTGGACATACCCTGTGCCGGCCAGAAGAGGATGGGCTCCCCCTTTTAGTCTGGTTCCTCCCAAGGTTTCTCCCTACCTAGGAGTTTTTCCTTGCCACTGTTGCCGTTAGGCTTGCTTTTGGGGGGGTCTAGGCCTGGGTTCCCCCTCTGTTAAGCGTTTTGTGACAATTCTGTTGTGAAAAGCGCTATACAAATAAACTTGATTTGATTTGATTTGATAGACACATCTCCCCCAGACCCCCTCTCTGCTTACATTTCTCCTGGACCTGCAGGCGCCGGGTGTCCATCACCTCCCTCATGAGTCGGTCCCGTGCCTCCCGCTCCCTGCGGAATTGCTCTGCCCTGCGGGCCCAGTTCTGCTGAAGCTCCTCCTCAAACAGCTGCTCTGCTTCTGCATCCTGCCGCTTTTGCTCCTCCATCTGTTCAGCCAGGTACTGCTGATACTTCCGCTGCTCCTCACGCAGCTGTAGCTGTGAAGCAGGCGACAGAAGACGTATGTGTTAATTTCCTGCCCACTGCATCCTCACCTCGCACTGCCTCTTTCACTGGACTTGTGCTGCTTTCTATCCTGTCCCTGCCCCAACTTGGCTCCTCTCCCTCCCAGAGCTCTGGTCCAACCACTCTCTTTCCCCTGGCTCCTCCCTCCAGCCCCCCATACACACACGGCATTCATCTGCCTCTCTCACCTTCCTCTGCTCGCGGTCGTGGCCCTCGTCCTTCTGCTCCATCAGCCGCCTCACAATGGTCATGTCCAGGGCCAGCTCCTCCTGCTGCTCCCGGGCCAGGCGCTTCATCTTCATGCGTAGTGAGCGCTCCAGCTGCCTGCTGGTCTGCTGCTGGCCCTGCAGCTTCCTCCCGCGCTCCCGCTGATCCTCCAGCTGAGCCATCTCCCGCTGCTCCCGCTTCACACGGAGAGAGCACGGGGCATTACACTTACAGATCAGAGAAAACTAAACACAGGGCTCTTGAAAACTGTGGGTCAGGACACACTGATGGGTCGAGGTAGGGTCTTGAGGGGGATTCAGAGGTGACACACGACAAAACAATTTACTGCATGTACACTTTCCATTGATATTCACAACAGTCAAATTAAACACTGAACCTGTTACACGTACTGCACTGTTTACTGCACTGCATTTAACATGTCAAACTATATTTTAATAAAGGCTATGTATTGAGTGGAACCTCTATATATGATATATGGTATATATAAGTGCTTCTGTGTGGATCAGTAGGTATAGCATGGCGTTGAAAGCTTAGGTTGTGGGTTCGATTCCAATTGGGACCACATATACTGAAAAATGTGTTCATTCACTACTGTAAGTGGCTTTGGATGAAAGTGTATGCTAAATAGCATATATTATTACATATTATATGCCATTGATTGGGCTGTACTGGGATCTGCTGAGTAACAGCAGAGGTCCCACCCACACTGTACCAGGAGTTGGGCCTCCTCTTCCTTCAGCTGTCGGGCCTGAATCTTCTGCTGCTCCCCGGCCTCTATCTGCATGCGGAGGAAGTCCTGCTGCTGGCGGTTGCTATGGCGCCGCAGCTCGGCCTCCTGCGCCGCGCGCTGGTCCTTGGTGAGCCGGTCACTCTCCCACAGCTGCGCGTAGAGGCGGTCCTCCTCCAGCCGCTGCTGCCGCTCCTCGTCACGGCTGTGCAGCTGAGAGGCTCGCTCCGTGCACACCGCGTCCTGCAACCTCCGCGTCTGCACATCCCGCAGCTCCTCGCACCGCTCCCTGCAACACGCCAACATGCTCGTCCCCTTAATACGCCCATGTCATCCATCTCATCACTCTTGCCTTTGCGGATTGATGAGGGACAGAGGTCCCTTGTATGGTTCCTGTTCTCTGTACTCCCTCTCCTTGACCTGCCCCTCTTTCTCTCAGTGCAGTCTTTATGGCTTCATGGACAGCGTATTTCTATTGTAGTTATTCTATTAATCGTACTGTTAAAATGTCTCATAATGCTAAGTGGTCTACGATTAAACATAATATGTCATCATGCTTTCAACTAAATGTGAATATCATATTGATCATTTTTCTGTGAGTTTCTATTACATTGTTCTTTATTTAATATTCTATTGTAAACAGTGCCATTGTAAATCTATGCTATTTAACAGTGATATTGAACAGTGATGATATGAGTTTGATAAAGAAATAAATACACCAGAGTATGGATGGCCTTGAACATTACTGTATTAGAAAACTTTACCTGAAGAGCTGGTCCAGCTTCTCAGTCACCACTTTCTGTCTGTTGTTCTCCCTTTTCTCTCTCAGTGTCTTGGCTCTCTGGCACATCTTTTCCTGTCTCTCCAACGCTGTCTCCTTCTTCGCCTCCACCTCTTGTAGAAGCTCCCTCTCCTCTGCCTCCAGCATGTCTTGCAGTCTGTTTAGGGATGAGGCAGAACGGTCAAAGCGTGGAAAAGTTTATTTCTGGTATAGGAGCATAAAATGGTGCTTTATAGGAGTATGATGTGATAAACTTTATATTACAAAAAATAAAACGTAAATTATCTTTTAAAGAGCAGCTGAAAAATATTTAATTGATAAGCGTGAAACCACACAGAATTAGGCAAGGGGCCCAATTAACCTCTGCCTCCGATCATCAATAGCCATTCGCTGTTGGTCCAGGGCGTCCTGGACCCGCCGCTGGATGGTACCCTGTAAAATTCGGCGACCCGTGGTCTTCTCCCAATGAGACTTAAGGTCGCAGGTGTTCTGGTACCGGGTGAAGTCCAGCAGTTTTTCATGGGCCGCATCCTTCTTTCGTGTCTCCAGGACAATGTGGTCGACAGGTTTCGATGATGGGAACTTTGCTCTCTGGTCAATTATTTTAGAAACGTTGTTAGTTGATTTGGTATGTTCCGAATCATAAAGCTGTCATAGCTCACAGTTTGTACGGCATTATTGTTAGGTTATTTGACAAACTGAAAATAGGTAAATGAACAGGTCATTTCTTATTCTGCAAAAAATGATTTGCTAGTGTATTTGTGCATTTAGCTAGCTGTTTAATGCTTACGGAAATGAAGCCCTATGACCTGCGAGTTTTGAGCACATTTAGTCTGAAATATAGCCAAGTACGGTTACAGTAACGTTGCTATCATTTTGTTAAGCAGTTTGTGATGGAAAGCACTATAGCTCATGTGCCGATTCCCCTGCTTTTCCGTCATTGTGAACGCTTACTGTCACTTAAAATATAACCTATTTGTATCAGGATAATTGAATGTTCCGAATGATAAAAGTATATCATTGAGTTGCTGAGTGAAGTAGTGCTATGTGGTTTGATGATAGTTCACGTTAGTTGCCTGGCTGTACAGCTAATTTACATATTCAGCTAGTTTCTAGTCTTTAACTAGCTTGCCTGTAGTCGACGTTAGCAAGCCAGACAGCTAACGATGTCTTGATACTTACCACGGCAACTGCATGCGGGGTTGGCCCCGTGATTTCTCGCAATTTGTTCATTAGCATATTTTAATATTTAGTATTACCCTTTATTTATTGTAAATAAAATGGCATAAAAAAACAACGAAACGCGTTCTCAACCTGTCTTCAGTGAATAGCAAACAGCCTAACGGTCTCTAAGGTAAGAGTGCTGCCCCGACGCACAGGCTGGGTTTGTTTACGGAACAACTTAGGCAGTGCCAAGGCAACCGATGTCTCGTTCTGACACCCCGTCACTGCTGCAGAAACCACGCCCACATTCTCATTCGTGTAAGAAACCACGCCCTATTCTAAATAGCGTGAGAAACCACGCCTTCATCGTGACAGATTCAACTAGGAGCGCTGTCATTGGATAGAGTGAGAGCTGCACCTTGCTCAGCGATTGGACAATTTTCGCTCCGCAGAACCGCAAAACTGTTTTCACCGAAGTAACAGAGTGAACAGATTAGAATGGAAGGTAAACCCATCCGCCAAATTACCGAATGGAGGGGCATATTCTATTTAGTGTAACCAAAGACTATTCTATACTATCCTGTGTAGTGTAACTTTCGGCTACTTTATCTACTAGCTAAATATCAAATAGCCAATCTCATGATCAATCGAGGTTGTTGAAAACGTGTTTAATTTCTCCAATAATTTTGTTCTTAAATTTATTTTAACACACTTCAATTCAGGTTTGGCTCATTGTCATTAGATTTTCCACAAATGGTTTATTTTCAGTTGCCGAGTGTCCACACCTTCAGCTGGACCCCGATGCTGATTTCACGATGATTAGTGTATAATTGAATCAATTAAAATGTTACCTCTTAAGGAATACTTTAAATCACATTACTCGATTAAAGTATATGATTGGGATATGGGATGTGATTATGGGACATTTATTCTTCGTGGCATGTATAGCTTCTGACGTAACGTGGCATAATCATCCATCAATATACATTAAAATTGTCTAAAAACAATCGGTTAACGGCTTCTAAAATCAATTCTTATTATTACTACACTTTGTACACATTATTTTAAACATTAGCTAGCTGGCTAGTTTGCCTGGTTATCAGACGGGTGACCTTAGATTACAAGTAAATACATTTATTGTGGGTCTCCGTTTAGCCAAATGGATATGAATGATTTTCGAACAGTAACGCTATCGATGCGATGTGATGTGCCAGTCACCGCTGTAGCAAGCTCAAATAACTAGGGTTTCCGATAGTCTATCAATACAATCACGTTTAAACGGTTTTATATCAAACATAAGAATATGAATCCACCTAATTACTACTATACCCTGGCGATCGCGCTAATGCAGACGTACTAGTTGGCTAACTAGTGTTAGAATCGTTAGTATATTTGGTTAGAACTCTTGTTCTCAACCTCGGTGCTGGGGACCCAGTGTGTAAGCTGGTTTTCGTTCCAACCATAATGGCAACCTCTGAATTGTAGCTGTTAATTGTTCTTAATTAGATTCTTAATTTCTATTAAAGCATGATTTACTCTAAGGCCACGTTATGTCAGAAATAGCTTGCATGCCATGAACAAGAAATGTCACATCCCAGGACGTTAAATAAGTCAGATCAACTAATGCTCTCATTTTATGTAATGTGCTATTTGGAGGGTAAGAGGTTACCTTTTGTAATTGATTCAATTATAGACTGGCATGTGAAATCAGTGGGGGTATAATTGTTGAAAGTGTGGACACCTGGTCACTGAAAATATGTCGAAAATGAAGAGTCCAACGATGGAGCAATTGGCAATGAGTCAACTCTACATTGTGTTAAAACAAGTTTAAGGACAATTTGATGGCAGAACTTACACACAAACAACATTCATTATTTTCATAATATTTTCAAAAACATTAATTGAACATGAGATTGGCTGTAACAAAGACCGGTATACATAGGCTGTCCTCAGGACCGAGGTTGAGAACCACTGGGTTAGAACACAAAAAAACTGTGATAAATCGGACGTATTCGTATGTCTCCGTTAGGTCCCGAACGATTTGCCCCCTTTTCTCTTCCCTACCGTCAACCAAAATAATTGTCGCATCTTTGCGACAAAGCGTGCATCTGTGATTGGATTGGAGTTGTGCCGTAAACCAGTTGTAGATTTTGAACACATGGGAGGATAGTGTAACGTGTCTTCTGTTCTGTTCATCAAGGAGACACATTTGAAGTAAAGCGAATGAATTTGCCGACACGTATATTTGTGCTGTTATGGTGCAGTCAGCTAAATGTTACGTTTAAGAAAATATTAAGTGCTAACAGAAAGTGTTGCTATGATATTAGGATATCGAGTTCAGTGTGTAGCTAGCTAACGTTAGCTGTATAGCTAGCTAACTTAAAATAACCAGCAGGACAGCTTGCTAACGTTGTCAGTATGCATTTTACTTGACATTCATAATATCTGTATGAATGACCATTCTATCTAGTTTGCTGCATATAATGGGTGTTAACTTATGTGTGTCATAGGCGTGCAATGGAAGCAAAACACAAGAAGACCGCCTTCTCTCCAAAGGATGAGAAGAAACATGCACAGAAAGGAAAAGGCCAACCTTATAAAGGTAACTGCTTTCTAACGAACGACCTCACGAATGTTACATGAATATTTCAACCATCAGTGCAATACATTCATGGAATTGAGTGCAATTTCACGGTTGATGAGTGAGGGTGTGTATGGTAAAATAAGTTTGTCAGCATTTGAGATTGAAGGATTTGCCAAATGCGTATGTGAATGCGAGGCAAATGTTGAAGCAAAGGCCAAGAAATGGATAACAGGCACAAGTTGTGAAGGAACCACTAGAAAAAAAGAACTTAACATTTACAGATCAGGGAATAGAGGTAATGGTCAATGAGGTACAGTCACTAAAAAGTGACATCACACAAATAAATAATTCATTCGGCATAGGAAAACGAAAACTTCATAGCATGCCCGTTAATCATCCCGATTCCCCTGCTTAGACCGACGCTTTCCACAGTAATTTAGGGATGTTTATTTTTAATTTAATTTATTTTTTGTGATCATTGCAGAAGTGTTCAAAATGTTTTACATTTGTAATGTAAAAATGTATTTACATTAGTATTTACAAAAGTTCCATACCTAAACCCGAAGGAATTGGCTATTGGCTATATAGCCAAGAAGTTCTCTAGCTTCTCTTTGAATATTTGACCTTTTTAGCTAGCTCTGGGTATCATAATCACAGTGGGACACTCAGGGGTAGACAGAAACTGATAGCGCTGTGCTCTACCAACTGAGCCACAGAGAACCACCATCATCACAGTGGGACACTCAGGGGTAGACAGAAACTGATAGCGTACTCTGCTTGCTTAACTGAACATCAAAGACCGTTTAGTCACATTATTTAATAATAGTTCAGTGTTGATCATTGCTTGTAATGTTTCCAGCATGTCAAACTATACGCATGGGTTATGTTTTTCTTTCTAAAAAATTATCGTCTCTTCGGATAACCAAAAAATAATTCACTTGACTGATTGCTCATTTTACTAATCTCGGACGAACCTTTCTGTATTTGGCTGCTTGGGCTGGGGACCTTTGTCTTAAGCTTGGCAAACTATTAGTATTTCTTGGTGTGAGCAGTTCAAAACCTGCAGCAGACCTACCCCTTACACAGACAAAGGATATTCAACTAATTGTGTGACATGTCAAGGTATTTTATTGCACCTGAATAATTTAGGAAAGCCACAGCAGAATGGTTGAATACTTATAAAATCTCATTTTTTATTTGCTATGTATTTACTATACATATATAATTTCAGGGTTCTACAGTGCGAGCGATTTGTTCACATATGCTCCTAGAATTTTGAAAGTGCGAGTTTGAGATATAATTTAGGAGCGCTGGTGCGAGTGCACATTTTCCCCTCAAAGAACATAAATTGAAAAATTTAACTAGAGCACATTTTAATGACACATTTTGACATACTAAGCAGCAGCCACACACACTGAAATCTTATGAGCTATGACATAGTCTCAGGTACTGGAAGCAGCACACTGTACACAGAATCATGTAAATAAGCTTGACTTCTTACATAAGGTAAATAAGGCCTGCCACTAGCTTGCTGCCATTAATATAGCGATATAAATGAATCACTGACGACAAACGTATTAATTCTTGTGTTTGTTTTGGATATACGAATGAAAATTCTGGACAACGAGTCCACAGTTTTTCTAATAAGGGTCTTCCAGTATTTCAGGCGAGATTTGTTCAAACTACATGTAAGAGGGGCCCCCAGGTGGTGCAACCAGCAACGGCACTTGTCCGAAGTGCAGGTTGTCCTCTGCAGCTGGGGTTTGATTCCCAGCTGCGCCAGCCCACCTCTGGCCAGGAGTCCCATTCGGGGGGCGACAACTGGCTGTGTGCCCGAGGGTGAGTGAGGAGGGAAGCTGGTGCGGGCTCGCCACATACACAAGAGGGCTCCCTGTGTGTATTGGAATCACAGTTGATGGTTGTGCGAGTACCGTCTCGAAGCAGGCGGTGGCGTCTGTCACTGCCAGTCCGAGAGCAATGCCCAGTCCCGTAGTTGTGGATGGCGGGCCCGTTAAAACCTCCATTATTTATGCAGACTCACTTTTATGAAAGAAGGGGATGCCACTATCACTGAGTGGATGAAAGGAATAAGGGTGGCTCAAACTCGAAGCCATTGCTGCTGCTACTGCTACGCATGCGGTATAGATTCAGCTTAAGAATGGAGGACTGCAGCTAGCTGGGCTAGCTAACAAAATACACCACATCCATATAGTTGGCCATCATGAATGGAATTAATGCAGAATCAGGGTTCTTCTAATTTATGTGACAAGAGCCCACATGTCACGTTCCTCAGTTATATTGCTTTGTTTATCTTATAGCTTGCTTCAGACAAGGTTTTCTTGCATGTGGACCTGTGACCCTGCCAGTTCACTTCTGGTAGCCAGTTGAGTCAGCGACCAACTTGACCTGGTCAATTTGATTGTATTATTATTTGCTAGCTAGCTAACCTAGATTCGTTAGCTACCTACAACATAAACCTAAAATATAAAAAGTAAAGAAAAATAATAGTTGACCATTCCAAAACAAACTTTACAATTTACAGTTTGAATGACGTGCCTGGTGTTAATGGTGCCAGAGTTAAAACAATGCGAAATTCCTGGGAACATCAACATCAGCCAAATGGATAGCATTTAACTACAAAAAGTAGATTTTCTGAAGAAAATGTGCATGCTTGCTGAAAGCAGTCTTATTAGCATAAAGAGTTAAAATGGTATCAAAATGTGCATACTTTAATAATCTCATTAGTCTGAGTGTTTTGCAGTTGAGTCTCAAGCTTAGAGTCATTGGGCCCTAATTTGGTGAATCAGAACGGTGTTGGTAACTGACGCAAAGCTTTAGGGCATCTAACGTAATTTAGTGACTTAGGATGATAGCACACCTCCGGCGCAGTTTAAAAAACACATGAGTGTGGTGGGGGTTTGGTTTCATAATGGCCCATCAGAACACCTATTTTCTATCCTCTTAAATACCAGTGCGCCAACGCTATAACAAATTTCCTGGCAATTTCCGGACATGGATGATAGTTTTGCGCGGATGCGCCAGGAGTGCTTCTCAAAAGAGGAGAGGAGAGCGATTTGCTCCAGTTTGGAGTAGGTTGTGCAAATCTGAAATATTCATTCCTATTCAAAAGTGTCGTGATTTTAAGCTCCAAGGCAATAAAATGTGAAAACTGTAAGGCGTGAGTTCTTTTGCAAGCCACTGTAAATTGATGTGATGATTTTTCCAAATCCCCAGCTAAACCAGGAGGTAAACAAAGTGGCAAGCCGGCAGGTCCTTTCAAGCATCGCACTGCAGACAAGGGGAATAAGTTTGAGAAGACCAGAGGGAAAGGGGGCCCACAGAAGTTTCTGATGAAGAAACAGACTGACGGAAAGTTCTCAGGGAAGAGGAAATATCCGGAAGGAATGGAGAAGCAGAAGGAAGGTCTGAAACGTGTCTAAATGGCACCATTGTTCATTAATTGCCCGTTAGCTTGCCATCACAATTAATAGCATTACTAAGTGTTATTGATGTGGCAATCTCCAAAAGATAGACCACAAGCAGAGAAATAATTTCTGTAGGACAAGTGAGCTTGACGTCACAACCATGAGCCAACTTAGAAATATGGTAGAGGCCTCTGATAGCGTAGCGGTCTAACGCACCCGTATTGGCTGGTCCTTTATGAGTGTGAGCTGCCTATCAGGGTCGCGGTTCGAAACCCGACTGCCAGACCGGCCCTGGTGGGGAGTCCTGATCGGGGGCGGTGTTTGGCTGTCCGCCCCAGGGGGAGGGGAGAGGGTGAGTTGCCTTGGGTCTGCCGTGAAGCCGTAAGGGTGTCTTCAGAACACAGCATTGATGTCTCAGGTAGAGTTGAGAACAATTGAGAACAAAAGTCCACCATTTTTGACAGCCCGCTATCTTGACTGTCTCATATTATTAGCTAGTTGCTTGTAACCCTTTATTTTGCCTGTATAGTGTAATTTGTCCTTTGCCAACTACTCTATTGCCGACTCTATTCTGCAGATTCTGAAGCAAAGAAGCCCAAATGGGATGAGTTCAAACAGCAGAAGAAGGAACTGAAACAGAACCGTCAACAGAATGAGAAAAAAGAGAGTTATCAGATCGTGAGCCGAGCTAAACAAGTGTGGGAGACAGTCCGGAGGTAAAGGACTACTGTTTTTCCTAAGACATCGGGTTAGCCTCTTGAGGAGGGGTATCAAGGGCTAAGTGTATTTAAGTTTTTATTGCAACCAGGTGATTTCAATTAATTCCATCCTTGGTTGAATCAGTGAGCTAATTGGTGAAATCACCTGGTGTAGTGCATTGGTTGCAGTAATAACCTGCATGCATTTGGCCCTCGATGGAGGACACCCCTGTTCTAGAAATTAACCTGATCTCCCGACAACTGAGATATGCCACCCTGGAGTTCAGCCCCTCACAGTCAAAATATAGTGTCTATGTTAGTGAGGAAATACATTAAGGGCCCTTTTCCATTGCACAAAAAAACTAGAACCAGAATTTTTTGTACTAGGTCACTTTTTGGCCACTAGAAAACAGGAACTTTGGGTTTTCCATTCGCCAGGGTTCCAGTTCCACCTAGTTCTCGTTATATATCAGAATAATGGAGAAAACCATGTGACCATGAAACAAGTGCAGTTCTCATTAAAAATAGTGTAGCTTAATGTTGTTACAGAAGCGCAGTGTCTGTTTTTATTAAATTATGTTCCAGTTAAACTACGCTATATAAGGGCAGTTCTGGCAAGTAGATTTCTGGATCTTTTTTTATCATATGTCAGCTTAACCAAAATGAAGCAAATTGTTCCTTTGCGTTGCTGATGTTTGCTTTGAATTAGTGAAAACCGTAACTGTTTACGCTGAAGTCGGTGGAAACCAGAACGGTAACTAGAACCGGAACTAGTGCTAGTTCATGTTAGTTCTCTTTAGGTCTATTTCTTGTTTTGTTTTCTATAAATGTATATTCAAATATTCTAATTAGGCAACATCTCATTAAATATGCAAACATTTGCATATATTTTCTGCCAGAAATCGAGATATTAGATAAAGCCAGACTCTAGCCGAAATCTTTATTCCATTTTGATAACATATTAGAGACAAAAGTATTTACTTAACAGATTTTGGATACATCCTTATTTCATTTTATAAATCAGAAAATACTATGTACTGGTGTTAAAAATGCATTTTCTGCATGTTTTTGGGCAAAATGTATTAAAAATCAGGCAATTAGCAACGTATGAACACATCCTTCTGTAATAACCTTCAGAATATTGGTAAGAATGAAAATGGAAAGTTTTGTTTATGTAAGTGTTCTAGAAGTCTAGAAGAGACTTGTGGTTCAGAGTTGAAACAAAACTCATTTTGAGAAAATAGCTGTTAAAGATAGATATTGTGAATGAATATATTAACTGACTATTTATCACTGTTTATAGCAACAATAACCCATTAAATCACATCCCCCAATTCCCTATTACACTACTGAACATATCTAAAGTATAAATACTTGTTGAATTATATGTACAACTAAGAAGCACTAATTGCACACTTTATTATTCTGTGTTATGTGACTGAGTTCATTACAAATATACATACACTAAATAGCAGTGTTGGGGAGTAGCTTAGCTTTTGGTGTAGCTCAGTTGGATTTTATAGTAATAATAATAATACATTTCATTTTTAATACAATTATTTAATATAAAATTATTTTAAGTAGCTTCCCAGCACTGGTAGATTGTTTTTACACCGCCTGACACTGAATTTTTATTTTTTTTTTTACCTGTTTTCTCCATTTTTAGTATCCAATTATACCCTCTATTTTTCACATCAATTATCCCACTCCGTCATATATTTTTCATTTCATATAGAGTTCACTGATACCGGCAGTGACATGCGGCTGGGCACCGCCTCCTTTGAGCCAGAACCCGCCAAGCCATCACTGTAACTCCGGCGTGCGCACAGGGCCACTCCTATATTTCAATTATTTCAATTATTTGCCATTTAGCAGGCGCTTTTATCCAAAGCAACTTACAGTAGTGAATGCATACATTTTTCAGTATATGTGGTCCCAGTGGGAATTGAACCCACAACCTAAGCGTTGCCAATGCCATGCTCTACCAACTGAGCCACCAGAGAACCACCTATATGCAGCAAACCTGCATCGGCTTCCCTCTGTACCCATTCTCTTGCCGTTTGCATTCGCTACATTCTAACAACAGACTGCTACAAAACCAAGGGTTTTGTAGACCGATTATATATAGACCAATTCCCATTCAATTTGGACATAACAATCAATCCAGCAGCTCATTCAAAAGCGACACATTAAAAGCATTATAAGCCACAGTTGTGTGGCTGGTCTGTCACCCTGATTGTCTGGAGCTTTCTCCATTTCGTCAGTTGAGGCTCTGACAGCTAGCTGGTGACTTTCTGGCAGACTCATCATCAGGTTGACAGTTACCTTCCCCATTAGATATTCTTCTGACAGTTGCTAACTGATCACGTCTCTTTTGAGATTTTGGGTGTTTTTCCCATTTTGTTTCTTGGTTTCTCGATTTGCCGGCAGGGATCTCAAACTCAAGTCCTGGAGGGTGGAGTTTTTGGGGTCTTTCACCACTTTAGTGTTTAATTGAAGTTGAAGTTAAATTGAATGGTTAGAATCTACCGCCTGCATACATTGTGGCCCTCTGTTACATGTTCAACTCTATTGTTCTTTCGCAAATAGAAAAGACTGTGATAAAGCAAAGAAGGTCAAACTCATGAACGAGCTTCAGGATCTTGTACGCGGCAAAGTGAAAGCTGTGAGTATACACTTCCTATATGTATAATCTAGTATACACATTTTGTCAGTAAATCAAATTCATATAATCATTGCATGGGCCATGAAGAATTAAAAGGTAAGGTTAGACATTTTACCATTACTAATGGATGGGTGTAGTGTTTTTACAGCCATAGAATACATTTCTGCAAACTGGTTATACACTTTGTTTTGTCAGGGCTAATTAAATATAAATGTATCTTGTGTGTTTAGTGTAAGATCTGTTCTTTCCTTAGATCGCCTTTGCACATGACTCAACCAGAGTACTGCAGTGTTTTATCCAGTTTGGAGATGACAAGCAAAGGCAAGAGGTCTTTGATGAGCTGAAAGGTAAAAGCCGCATTATTTAATTTAGTGTGCTCTTGTAATGCAATGTTTACTATTCAATTAGCTGATTTTTATCTGTCTTGTTTTGTTTCTTAAATATAGATCACATGGTTGAACTTAGCAAGTCTAAATATGCAAGAAATATTGTGAAGAAGTTTTTAATGTATGGGTAAGTGTCCTTTTCTCCTCCATTGGTGTGTAAACTGTCTTGCATTTCCAAGGGTAAAGTGGGCTATGTGTCAGTTATATATAAATATAGTAAATTAATATATCAGCAAAAGCAGTTTTCATGAATGAAAAGTCAATCTGAATTTGGTTAGATCAATAAATGAACAATCTTGTCCAATAATAGTCATAGTTTGTATTAATCTGTGTGTGCAGTAGGGCTGGACAATATGGCCTAAAAATGATTAAATCCCCAAAACAGTTTTAAGTGAGAAGTTGTCTGTCTGAGAATGTATACTTGGTCATGTAAAGGTGATTGCATTATTTTTTTCCATGACTATAGCTTATACAACTTTTGAAGTTCATTTTACATAAGCTACACATCCATTCTTACCAGACCACCAAACTATGACTGAGCTTTTCCTCTTACTGCAATTTATGTGGTAGGCCAATCTTCAGTTATTTGCCCCAGAATTCATGCGTACCACTTATTTTGCAAACATGAGCCTGTTATTTATGGAAATAACTCAGCTGAGTCATGATTATGTAGACATATTGTGGATGCGTTTATTTACTTTGGAATGCTATATTATAATTCAAGCAGATGCAGTATATAGCCAACATGTATGTAATCTAATCATTGGCAGAATTCAATACATACCCATATATTATTCTAATAGCAATCTATTACCCTTCTGAAGAGTATGAATTATACTGTTGCAGAGAACAGGTTGGAAAACCAAGCAACTAGTCCAGTGGCGATTACGATTAAAGCAGAAATGCATGACCTATTTAAAATAACTTATATTTTTCAGTAGTTTACTGTTAGGTACATTATCCCTCTGAAGAGTATGAATTAGGCTGTTTGAGAGAAGGTTTGAATTCTAAGCAACCTGCCCATGCCTAGTGGTGAGTAGCCTACAGGTTGTTTGAAGTACAATAGACCAACATAGCTGCAGTACTGTAGCAGGTGTCAAAGCTGTGTGCAGGAAAACCTTCTTAGTGCATATGTGAAATTAAAGGTTTTGATGCTCATTTGAATTTCCTGCTCAAATAAAAACCTTTTAACTTCTCACTTAAAACGTAGTGTTTGGGATTTACTTTCCAGAGTTTCCACACCGGAAGGTGATATTGTATTAAAGATGCATTATGCAACATTTCCACATACTAACAACCTGTAATCAGGCCATACTTTTTTTTTTTTTTTGTATGGTCGTTAAATATCTGAGATATAAATAAGAACAGTATTAAAGATTCATATTAGGAATGCTATTTCCCCACATGTCTGTGGTTTACAGCCATCAAATATCGATTGTGCTATCGCCGTGGAGGAATGGTTGACACAATGCTTGAATTATCGATACGCTAACATTATGCATATCTCATCTAAAAAAATAATAAGGTTACAACTATTGGTGAGAAAAGCACCACACCATAGTTAATTTGAGAAATTAATCATTACCATACTTTATTCAAACTCAAGCAATCCGACAAAACGAACAACTTTGGCGGCCTCAGTTGACCAAGAACAAGATTAACCAACAGACACGTTGTTCTCAGTTACATTGTGGTAACGATTGGGTCTATTTCAATTTCTAGACTGTTTGGCTTACTTCCAGCACAACTAAAATTACAGACAGCGATTACAGAGCCTACTCCATCTTTGAAGGAGATTGTGTAGTTTCAGAGATCTTGTGCAGCAATGAAAGTTGCGCCATGCGGCTTTGTCATGGCTGGGTGTAACCTCTCTGTCACTGGTCTCCCCTCAGTAACAAGCAGCAGGTGGGTGAGGTGATGAAGGCCTTCAAGGGGCAGGTGAGGCAGATGCTTCGGCACGCAGAAGCCTCGTCGGTGGTGGAGTATGCTTACAACGACAAGGCCATCCTGCCCCAGAGGTTAATGCTGACCGAGGAGCTCTATGGCAACACATTCCAAGTCTGCAAGGTAGGCATTCACCACCAGGGGTGCCCTTCCTGTCTGTCAGGGTTATTCCTGCCAATGGTATGGATTATTGGGAAACATGTTTGGCCATTAATAAAAAGCTTAAAGGCAAGGTACGACTTTAGTTCGAAACCACTTATCCATGAACCTTCATATAAAAGCCTTCTCAACCTTCTGCTACCAGTTTGATGTTTGCAATCAATTTCAGTTTCAGTTAATGAAACTGTTCACTGGCTATGTATCCACAAACTACATGCAAACCAACCCCCAGCATGCCATGTGAGCCGTATCCTGTGTGTATTTGCCATCCCCCAGTCTGCAATTTGTCCCACACTGGACAAGGTATTGGAGAGCAACCCAGAGAAACAGAGCAGCATTATGGAAGAGATGAAACAGATCCTCACACCAATGGCCCAGAAGTGAGTATTGCATGCAGGGATGGCGTCCCCTCATGGAGAATTCAGCTGTCCAATGTCACCCTCATTAAACAGTGATGAAAGACTTCTGTGTATACGCAGATTTCTGCTTTTCCCGGATCAGAAAGCATCAACCATGAGATTTGTGTAGATCTGATGTTTTTTAGTTTTTTTGGGGATGCGGGGGTTGGTCTTGATGACCCACGATAAGCCTCACTGGTTTTCATCTGTTGTCAATCGCCACACTTAATAATAGACCAATCAGGTTGACGGCAGTACAAGCGTAGTCACTGTCACTAAGTCATGGGCATGCTTAGGTTCAAAATAATTGAAAGCGGAGTAAAAAAACAGATTCCATTGGGACTGGCTGGAAAAAAAACTCTGTTTCAGTCAATGGAGAACACTACCGAAGTGACATTGGGTGAATGTTGTAAAAAAGTTGATTGATTTCCTGGCAAAATACTCTGCACATATTGTTCGGATATTGTCAGTTATGGCTCCAGAGGATTTAAGGCTTTGGGAAATCACATCCGTAGCAAAAAACACAACAGCGGCTTTTTCACCGGTTACTGATGCTAATGTTACACTAACATTAGCTCAACAAGCAGGGACACGGTCTCTACAGCTCGATCAGCGATTGCAGTGGACGATCGCGTGGAAAAACCAGGAGGTAGGATAACAAATAAAATAAAGAACTGAAGGCTTGAAATTAACCCAGGTATAGCCACGATTAATATTTAGCCTTTGTCAAACTCAATTAAACGATACACGATTCAATTTTTCTTGATAAAATATTATTATATCACTTAAACGTTTGGTGAAATCATATCGTAAAAAATCAACAGTAGAACTCACGGCTATGTTTAATAGTGAAAGTAAGAGCATTTCCATACGCACAATGCGAAGGGAACTCAAGGGATTGGGACTAAACAGCTGTGTAGCCTTAAGAAAACCACTTGTCAGTGAGACTAATCGGAAAAAAAGGCTTCAATTTGCTAGGGAGCATAAAGATTGGACTCTGGAGCAATGGAAGAAGGTCATGTGGTCTGATGAGTCCAGATTTACCCTGTTCCAGAGTGATGGGCGCATCAGGGTAAGAAGAGAGGTGGATGAAGTGATGCACCCATCATGCCTAGTGCCTACCATACAAGCCTGTGGGGGCAGTGTTATGATCTGGGATTGCTGCAGTTGGTCAGGTCTAGGTTCAGCAACGTTATGTGCCCAAAGAATGAGGTCAGCTGACTACCTGAATATACTGAATGACCAGGTTTTTCCATCAATGGATTTTTTCTTCCCTGATGGCACGGGCATATTCCAAGATGACAATGCCACGATTCATCGGGCTCAAATTGTGAAAGAGTGGTTCAGGGAGCATGAGACATCATTTTCACACATGAATTGGCCACCACAGAGTCCAGACCTTAACCCCATTGAGAATCTTGGGATGTGCTGAGAAGATCTCCGACTCTCCGATCAATACAAGATCTTGGCGAAAAATTAGTGCAACTCTGGACGGAAAGAAATGTTGTGACATTGCAGAAGCTTATCGAAACGATGCCACGGCAAATGCGTGCCGTAATCAAAGCTAAAGGCGGTCCAACGAAATATAGAGTGCGTGACTTTTTTTTTGGGGACGGGCAGTGTAGCTTGTGTGTATTGAATGAAAGAGAAAGAGCTGCATAGCTAGAAGGGGTTGAGAGGTCCTACAAACAGTAACCACCGTGTTCCTACAAATAGATGGTTAGTGGAACTCAAAGAGAGCATCTGTATTAATTTTAACCTTCATTTTAACCATCTGTATTCATAATTCATCCTTTGATTGGGGCTGTGCTCCATGTCTAAATGATTTATATTCCACATCATTACTTTGCTTTTTGGTATAATGTACTAAATTTAATACGTTTTGGTTTCCTAATGGCATGGCCTTTAGGAAAAAGTTGTTATCGATCATCTGTATTGATTTATAGCCAAAACAAGCCTTCCTCACTTTGAAATGCAGGAAGGTCGTGTTTGAATTTTATAAATAATAAATAAGAACTGATTCTCCCTGAAATGTCCAGCAGTTCCCCTGCTGTGGTGCATATCTGAAACAACCATCTGCTTCAAATACCATCAAGCCTATATTGCTGTCACAAAAATCATTTTCGATATTCTGAGAAAGCATGTATTCGGATTTGTTCAAATACGTGTGTTACAGACCTGCCAACAAAATAATGGATTCCTTTCATTAGTTAATTTTTCCTGCAAAAGTCACTTTCTTTCCTGAGACATGCTAGTTCATGCAACAGAACCTTTATTGGCTCTGGTCCAAATACGGGTTTTGTATAAGTACGGTTTAGCTGAAGCCTCATTTTTTTGGTACAGTTTAAAGTTATACCCGCATGCTTTGACAAGACATATGGTACCTTCCAGTGGTACAATTTATTTGTACAAAGTGCAAAATATGAAGACAAACAACACATCATAAACCGAACATAACATCTTAGCAAGGAATAGGGTAGGCTACTTTTAAAAAGGTTCATTGCATTATTAGTAATTTGAGTCGCAATCTGTTTAGAATTTGAATATAATGTGGCAGCCCTATGAGTCTGACTGTAGCAATCATATAGTCAGCGTCCATTCATTTGTTGAATATCAACCTATTTTATAGGTGTGAAATAACAAACAATCTACTTCCATGACCTTGCATGCATGTATGTTCAGTTTGTTGGTGAGAACCTAATGTGAAGTAGGTGTGAACCATGCATCATACTTGTGTCCCTGATGGAGTTGTTTTCAATCTTTGTGACAGGGAGGCTGTTGTAAAGCACTCACTGGTGCACAAAGTATTCCTGGACTTCTTCCTGTTCGCCCTGCCCAAACAGAGATCTGTAAGTTTCACCAGCTTCCTTTATCAGAGTTGTCTGAAAGCAGAGTAATAATGAGTGTGAACTGTGAATCACCCCTTTGTCTTTCCATGTCCACTGGCAGGAAATGATTGAATCGATTACATGGGATGGAGCGGTGGTGTACATGGTCCTTAACCCATTAAGACCTGGAGTGACAGGTCACACGATGGGGCCAGGGTCGTGGGGGCCATGCACTGTCTTTTTTTGTGGCATTTTTTCCAGAAAACGCCAAAGGAATAATTCGGTTTTTCCATTTTAGGTCTGAATGGGTTACGCAATTCAGAGTTACATCAACAAAGTCTAAATGATTTATCCTTCCACAACATTACTTTTATTAGTTATATAATATTTTGTGAAGCATAGCCAGAGAATAAAGGTTATCTTTGTTATGAATTGTTGTTACTGATTTAGTACTGAAACCAGCCTTTCTCATACGGTCATCTCATGCTTGTATTTTATATTAAACACAATTTTAATTGAAAGCCTTTTGTCCCTAAAATTCCCATCCCTGCAGTCAGTCCTTTCTCCATAGGTGAGAGTTGCGGAGTGGAAAAGGGGTGCCTTTGATATGTATCTGTTCTATTCAATGGATAGAGCTAACTTGTTTTTATTTTTTGGGGTATGTGAACAAATGCTAAATATTTCTTTTTTAGGATAGAAAAGTCATCATAAAAACCATGAAAACGTACATCGAGAAGTTTGCTATGGTAAGTCGCATTTGTTTCTCGTGGAAATTAGTCAACATTGTGAGATGTTTACATTTCACAAATCTTTCAGTGCTAGAATTGCATCTCTAGCTGTCCTGTTTGCGCACTCTGCAGGGAGAGTTTTCTCACCTTGTGCTCCTCGCTGCGTTTGACTGCATCGATGACACCAAGCTGGTGAAACAGGCCGTCATATCGGTGAGACTCGTTTGAAGCCTCGCACAGACTCATAGGGCTTAGAGATTTCACATTTTTGTGTTGCCAGTTGCATCAGGGTCATTGGAATGTTTCTTTTTGTGCCTATAGGAGATTATTTCCGCTCTCCCGGATGTCATCAGTAATAAGTATGGGAAGAAGGTACTTCTGTACCTGCTGAGCCCCCGTGACCCTGCCCACATCCTACCTGAGATCATCCAGGTGTTGGAGATGGGTGACGGAAATGCCCACAGGTATGTCTTTACTTAGACTGTGAATGGCTCAGCGTGACAACTCCTGAGTAATTAGCAAACCGTTTCATTCAAACATTATGCTCTATAGTTTTACAGGGGACAATTGCATTCTCAATTTTACTGCAGTGCGCAGCTGGTCCCAACTTAATTCCATCAACTTTATTTAGTCCTATTATGTCCATAGTCTAGTTTCGTGCAAAACGTAACAGTCCGTAGGCAAATTCTGTTATCTGGATACTGTCAGAATTTACAACATTTGATTTATAATAAAGCCTTATCCACTATGATTTATGGAACATTTGTAGATAATATGCAGAGTACAATGGAAAGTCCAATGTACATTTTTAAAGTAAACTAATATACCAAATGCAACAGAGCTCAGAGTACATTCATTCCCTTGGCTGGGGAACTAGGTCTTTGGCCAGAGGAACTAATCGCATCTCTTGGTGTATAGTGCTGTTGCCTACAGCTTACTGGCTCCATTACAACCAAAAGTATTCAAATTCATAAGTGCTAGACAATTAACTAGTACCGGTAATGGCCTTAAGCAATGCAGAGAAGTTTTGGATGTGAATGTGGAGTACAGTACAGTGCACAAGCACAATCATACACTATACAGGGACCCACTATGAGCGTAGCCTTGGCTTCCTGTGTGTAAGGCTCGTGTTCTACCCCTGTCCCATCAGCAAGAAGGACGTGGCAGTCCGGCGCAAGGAGCTCCTGGAGGCTGTATCCCCACCCCTCCTGCAGCACCTGTGTGACTACGCCCACTCCATGGTGACAAACAAGGCCTGCAGTGTCGCCGTTAGCGACATCCTGGGTGCGGCCACAGGTGACCTGCGGCCCGCCATGGAGGCTGTGGCCAATCAGGCGTCGGGCGACTTCACCCCCGGCGGAGTGGAGGGACAGGTGAGTCTATGATTAGGAGACTCAGACCGTTTGTCTCAAGCCTCTTTCCGGTACAGAAGAAGGGTAGAAGAGTTTTCCTTTCACCTGGATTTGTTCCGAAATGCCAACATATTGTATATTTGTACAAATATCATTGAGGGAAGGAACAAAGCTTGTGCTGAAAATGCACAAGAAGCCACCATTTCGAGTTGATGGTTTTAGCCTCTGTACCCACACCCTCAACCCTATCACCTTTTTCAATATAGGTCTGCATCCTTGATCTCATCCTTGGTGAAGTTACAAAAAATGATAGGTTAACAATGGGGGTTTGGAACTTCAAAGGCACCAAAAAACTTTTAACATTTTAATTCAACTTCTTATAAAAATGTGACTTGAATAGTCTTATAATGAGAATATTTTGTAATGAGAACTATATAATGAGAACCAGGTTTTCTACCAGTTTTCTATCATATCCCTCTAGTGTGAAGTGTTGCCTCCAAAGGCTGCTTCATGCTGGACCCTGCAGAAAAAGACAACCGCTTGGACCTGAAATAATACTTCCCTTTACAATTGTTTTCTTCCTTTAACTTACATTTAACCTTTTTAAAAACATTTTTTAGGCATTTAGCAGACGCTCTTATCCAGAGCGACTTAGTTTACATTTCTTTACATACAATCCATTTATACAGCTGGATATTAACTGAAGCAATTCAGGTTGAGTACCTTGCTCAAGGGTACAACGGCAGTGCTCCACCTGGGAATCGAACCAGCAACCTCTGTCACAAGGCCAGTTCTCTAACCATTACACTACACTGCCAGCCAGTTAAGGAACTTATTGTTCTTTAAGCTCCCTCTTGTTGATTTTGTGCTGTGATCAGCGATGGTGATGTTCTACATCTCAAGTTGAACAGCAGTGAAAGTGTGTATGTCATTGCACAGCTTGTTCGTTCTGTAGTCCAGTGCCAGCGATGATTGCAGGCTGAGCTTACCTGTACCTGGTACGAAATGGAAAAAAGAACAGGGGAAACCTGAACTAACTAACTCTTGGTTTCTGCTTTGTAATCGAAAAGGGTTATCAGAATGAGGAGTTCTGTATGTCCTTGTGTACCATACAGCCTGCCTTTATAGGAGGCCATCAATGAAAATGCAGTAATAAAAAATGTTTTTATTTATTTATAAATGTTATATATTTTTTAATATGAAACAACCATTTTTCCCTCGTTCTGCAGTTACACATGGCAGAGCATCCTGCTGGCCACCTGGTGTTGAAGTGGCTGATTGAGCAGGATGCCAAGATGAAGGAGGTCCAGAGAGAAGGTAGCGTGTGCCTCTGGTCTTACGCTTCCTCTGTTGTCTAACATGCCCAGATTGTACACATTTTACATTTACATTTTAAGCATTTAGCAGATGCTCTTATCCAGAGCGTCTTACAAAATGTGCATTAATACATGGAACAATCATAGTTCGTGCAAGAGATCAGTGCAGTAATACAGTGATAGACATCGTTGCAGGCAGCTGCGTACCATACCTGTAACACTGGGAAGGAAAAGGTTAATTTTGTATTTTTTTTATAAATGGGGTGTAAGCAGGGATACATATACAAGAGGTGTTGAGCAAGTAGGCAGTGGTGATAACAATTGGCTAGATGTACCGAATTCAGTGGTAGTGGAGTCTGAAAAGGTGGGTTTCCGAAGTGATTCCGCGGTCCTGACTGATTGCGGAAGGTCGTTCCACCACCGAGGGGTCAGGACAGAGAAGAGACGAGACCGCGAGGAGCAGCTGCTAGGCGCCTGTAGGGATGGGACAGTCAGTTTGCCAGAGGAGGCGGAGCGGAGGGGCCTGACTACGGTGTAGGGTGTAATGAGTGTCTGGAGGTATGGGGGAGCAGTACCTCTAACCGCTTGAAAAGCCAACACCAGTGATTTGAATCTGATGCATGCTGCGATGGGGAGCCAGTGCAGAGAGAAGAGTAGAGGGGTGACGTGGGTGAACTTCGGTTGATTGGAGACCAGACGTGCGGCAGCATTCTGGACTAGTTGCAGTGGCTTGATGGCACAGGCCGGTAGACCTGCCAGCAAGGAATTGCAGTAGTCCAGACGTGAGATCACCAGGGCCTGGACCAGGAGTTGTGTGGCCTCTTGGGTGAGGTACACTCTCTCTGCTGTCTAATGTGCCCAGATCGTACACACTCTGCTGTCTAGCGTGCTCCAGATCTTACCCTGTCTCTGCTGTCTAACTTGCCCAGATCTGACACTCTCTCTGCTGTCTAACGTGCTCAGATTTTACACTCTCTGCTGTCTAACATGCTCCAGATATTAAGGGCTGCACAGTGGGGGATTAGAGCTTTTCAAAATGGGAAGGTTGTCTATAGGTCGATATTAAAGACCGATTAGAAAGGGCTTCGAGTGTGCACAGTATTCTGAGCATTGGTTTCATTTAAAGGGGAATGCTTTGATGTTTTTCTACGGTCTACGGCTCCAGTTAGCCAGAACTGCGATTTGTCTCAATGCACTTCTTACGTAATTCAAAATAGAATGTGAATGTATGGCCTATTCAACATTTCCTGATTCACAGAGAGAGAAGAGTGTCAGAAAATATAGGCCATCAAGGTGTCAAGTTTCTTTTTATTACTTTGTATTGCTTTGTAACAATTTTCAGGGAAGTGAGCTGTAGGGTTGGAAAGAGCTGGCTCTATGATTTTAATAGCCAGCCCCTCTCCCTCCCTGCACTGAGTTCTGTTATCTGATGAACTCATCATTGGATAAAGGGGGGCTGGGAAATTGCAACCATAAAGAGGGTTTGAGCCTGTCCTGTCCATCACTGCATCCGACTGATGGTTGGCCTGGGAGCAGCCCCCTCCCCATCAAAGGTATTGGGACTGTATGTATAATACACAATACATATGTATTAGGTTCTAGTTAGTAGAAGTACTGTATCTTTTTCCCCTGCGACATGTTACGTCCATCAAGGGTTTTGCAACTACAGATTTGAGTACATTTTACATTTTAAGCATTTAGCAGACGCTCTTATCCAGAGCGACTTACAAGATTATTAATACATGGTAGGAACAATCAGTTTTTTTTTTTTTTTTTTTTTTTTTTAGTATAGTGTTGAACAAGTAAACAATGGTGAAGACAATTAAGCTAGATGGACAGAGTTCAGTGGTAGTGGAGTCTGAAGAGGTGGGTTTTGAGTCTCTTGCGGAAGATCACAAGTGATTCCGCGGTCCTGACCGATTGCGGAAGGTCGTTCCACCAGCGAGGGATCAGGACAGAGAAGAGGCAAGATCGCGAGGAGCGGCTGCCAAGTGCCCGGAGGGAAGGGACAGTCAGTTTACCAGAGTAGGCGGAGTGGAGGGGTCTGGGAGGGGTGTAGGGAGTGATGAGTGACTGGAGGTAAGGGGGAGCAGTACTTCTGGCCGCTTGAAAAGCAAGCACCAGTGATTTGAATCTGATGCGTGCTGCGATGGGGAGCCAGTGCAGAGAGGAGAGTAGAGGGGTGACGTGGGTGAACTTCGGCTGGTTGAACACCAGATGAGCAGCAGCGTTCTGGACTAGTTGCAGTGGCTTGATGGCACAGGCTGTCAGGCTTTGCAGTAGTCCAGACGTGAGATCACCAGGGCTTGGACTAGGAGTTGAGTGGCCTCTTGGGTGAGGAACGGTTGGATCCTCCGGATGTTGTGGAGGGAGAATCGGCAGGTCCGAGTGATCGCTGCAATGTGGCTCGAGAAGCACAGGTGGTTGTCCAGGGTTACCCCAAGACTCCTGGCAGACTGGGACGGAGACACTATGGAGCCTTCCACGGTGATTGATGCATCAATCATCGGGGAGCCCTTGGCTGGGAGGAAGAGCAGCTCTGTCTTCCCCAGGTTCAGCTTCAGGTGGTGGGTGGACATCCATGCGGAGATGTTAGCCAGGCATGCAGAGATCCGTGCCGGGACCTGGGTATCAGATGGAGAGAAGGAGAGAAAGAGTTGAGTGTCATCAGCATAACAGTGATGGGAAAAACCATGAGCAGAAATAACAGAGCCAAGTGACTTGGTGTACAGAGAAAATAGGACGGGGCCTAGCACCGAGCCCTGCGGGACTCCGGTAGAGAGGGTGTGGGGAGAGGAGAGGGATCCTCTCCAGGCCACCTGGTAGGACCGGTCAGCCAGGTAGGACTCGAACCATGTCAACGCAGATCCAGAGATTCCCATCTCGACGAGAGATGAAAGCAGGATCCGGTGGTCCACGGTGTCGAATGCTGCCGACAGGTCAAGGAGGAGGAGGACGGAGCTAAGGGATTGGGACTTAGCCCCATGAAGAGCCTCAGTGACCGCAATGAGAGCAGTCTCTGTGGAGTGGCCTGCTCTGAACCCAGATTGGTTGGTTCTGTAAGAGATGAGCAGACAGTTGGTTATAGACAGCCCGCTCTAACGTTTTGGAAAGGAATGGGAGGAGAGAGACAGGTCGGTAGTTTGAAATAACAGCAGGTGTGTTTGCGTTTTCCTGTGACATGTCTTATCCACCACAATGCAATGTAATTTTATAAACCAGAGATCTGGTAACATCCTGAGAAGCAATTTTCTGAAAGATGACTGGCCTGTGAAGAAAACAGTCTTCTGGCCACCAAAATTAGTTTTATGGCCCCCAAAGGAAGATTGGGACAGTCATATAACACTTGATTCAGTCGTTCCCTCACAGTAGGGGGCACTTACTATTCCGCTAGCCCTGTAAACCTGCAATCTGGCACGTTAGGCAAACAACGGTCTTCTATAAATATAACCAACAGATGGGGTACTGTTTAAGGTTGGTCAGAGGTGTATAAAAGGAATATTCAAATCCAGCTTGGGGAGTTAATTCGCTTAACGAAGGCTCCGGGCACTCTGCGTTCTAGTTTTGTATGTTTCGGCGATGTGTTATACTGCCTTGTCTTGTATGTTCTCTGGTATGTATTGTGTAATGTCTGTATTGTGATATTTTGCTACGGTTGAAATAAGTGTGCAAATCATTGTTTAAACCTATGTCTTCTTCCCCTTTAGCGCTAGAAAGGGAAGATGTAACAAGCCAGGAGCAAGGTCGCAAGGACTGTTCCAGAATCAGTCCCACTGCGCTGACGAGTCAGTTCTGCATCGTATCTAGGGTAGCGGGCTTGGAATGTCTCCAGTAGCTGTTCTGTATACAGACAGCGAATGCTCCAAGTCCCGATAACACTGCTCTATAGAACTTAGAATGATCTTAGTAGCTGCATATGCCGGCAGCAAATGCTCTAAGTTCTGATGCCACTGAACTTCGATTACTTAGAATGTCCCCAGTAGCTGTACTGTAGACAGACAGAGAAAGCTTTAAGTCTTGAAATCTCGGGGTACCAGGCTTGTCATGGAATAGTTTCTATGATGTGGGTCTAGAGGTTAAGCCCTTCGACTCCTATTTGGCTATTACAGGGACAAGGGCAAACACAATGTCCGTGGCATATGTTGTCTGTACATACTAATGTAAATTGTATTGTTTGTCCTGATCATCTTCTCCAAATTGCTCCAGAGAAAAGTGGAGGTTCAGCGTGGTACGATTGACCTCATAATATGGAAGCGATAATTAATCAAATCAAACCAAGTGTTTTATAGTAAAACATATCCAATTATTTAAAAAACAGGGAGCGTTCCACTTGAAAGCCTTAAGATGATATCTTTGCACCAGTACTTGTCTGATTTAGTGAAGTAGCTAAATATTTAAAACTAAGAAGTTTGGATGATCTTTTTTTAGGATTATGCTGATTTATGTTATAATCATTCAAACAACAGGTTGTTTTATTAGTGACTCTTTGAAATATGTTTAAAACCCCATTTACATATTTAATGTTTTAGTTCATGAAGTGTGACTGTTGTGACTCCCACCACTCAGGTTCACCTAGATATTTCAGGCATAGTCTCAGACATTCACAAAAGCATTCAAGAGCTAAGCTTTCTGGCCTCTGCTACCGAAAACACTGAGTTCCACAAGTGTATGTACACAGCAACCAGACCAAATGAATAACATCAGCTGTTGAAATTTATTAAATATTTAGTCAATTTGAGAGACTCGGCCCCGTACTCATTCAGAAGCTTTCTGTATGGTGTTCCATCAGATTTGACCCCTCACACTTGGCTCAGGCTAGGCTCAACCCTAGCTAGATTTGGCCCCTTCAACCTAAATAATATTCTGTCAGGCTTAATCCCCCTGTGAGCGGGTTGCATCCTGTGTGACCCAGCCTATGTCCCCACAGAGCGTTTCTCCACGATCCTGCTGGAACGGGTCGGATTGGACAAGATGAAGACCTGGGCATCAGTCAACAGGGGAGCCATTGTGCTCTGCTGGTGAGTCCATTTTAGCCTATTTATCAACAGTATTTATACATTTTTTCCATTACATATTTATTCTGTGTTGGTTGACAATATAGCAGTGGTTTAGCTAATCATTAGTAAAACTTGTCAAAGTACAATTAAATGTGCTTTGAAATTCATTTCAGGTTTTGTGAAAATGAACCCTGGGGAAAATGTTTAGTACTGAGCAAATAAGATGTAAAAGCCCTCCTATAAGGCTGATTTATACAAATGCTCAAATTGTCATAAGAAGCACATGCTGAGAGTTCCATTTTCTCCCCAAGCAGTGTTGCTTGCCTTTTAAGATGGTAATAGTTATAGAGGATATAGATGGTAATGGTCACCCTAGTTCATAGTTCTTTGTAGTGTAGTGGGTAGGACATGAAAGGAAGGACTGCATGCCAGGTGTTGGAGGTGGTAGGAGCACTTATATTGTACCCTTGAGCAAGGTACTTATCTTAGTAAAGACTCAGTGATATGAGTAGGCTACATAATGTGTTGCAAGTAAACTGTACTGTAGCATTTCAGTTTCCTAGTAGGGGGTATTAGAGTATTGTTTATTAGAATCTATCTAAAAAGTATCTTCTTGATTGTAACCACATGCGGACTGAAATGGTTGAATTGGTTGTAGTGAGCATCCTTTTTTTTTTTTCTTTTTTTTTTTTTAAACAAAATACACCTGTCACATCTTTGTTACCAACTCAGTCACTCTTCACATACAAATGATTTGTGCAGTATTTCACAGCTGTTACTCTGGCAGTGACATATTTGAATGTGCAGCAAGCTGTGAATTAAGCTCCCTCCTTTCTTCCCCTCCCTTCCCTCTGATCCCCTCTCCTGCCCAGGCTTTCACCTGACCTTGTATAATCTCGATAAGACTGCATAAGCAAGAGATTTGTCAGTTAGCCGTACATGACACATGGAAAAGAGTATTTCAATGGGTCATGTTTTCTGGTTTTGTTTGATTATTTTCTGGGGAAAACAATGTATTCTATGAATGTGTTTGTCAAGGTCATGTTTGTCATTTGTCATATTGGCTACAGCAATATACACTGCCCGTCAAAAAAACAAAAAAAAAGTCACACACTCTAATATTTCGTTGGACCGCTTTTAGCTTTGATTACGGCACGCATTCGCCATGGCATCATTTCGATAAGCTTCTGCAATGTCACAACATTTATTTCCGTCCAGAGTTGCAAGGATTTTTTGTGCCAAGATCTTGTTTTGATGATGGGAGAGTCGGACCGCTGCGCAAAGTCTTCTCCAGCACATCCCAAAGATTCTCAATGGGGTTAAGGTCTGGACTCTGTGTTGGCCAATCCATGTGTGAAAATGATGTCTCATGCTCTCTGAACCACTCTTTCACAATTTGAGCCCGATGAATTGTGGCATTGTCATTTTGGAATATGCCCGTGTCACCAGGGAAGAAAAAATCCATTGATGGAAAAATCTGGTCATTCAGTATATTCAGGTAGTCAGCTGACCTCATTCTTTGGGCACATAACGTTGCTGAACCTAGACCTGACCAACTGCAGAAACCCCAGATCATAACACTGCCCCCACAGGCGTACGGTAGGCACTAGGCATGATGGGTGCATCACTTCATCCGCCTCTCTTCTTACCCTGATTCGCCCATCACTCTGGAACAGGGTCAATCTGGACTCATCAGACCACATGACCTTCTTCCATTGCTCCAGAGTCCAATCTTTATGCTCTCTAGCAAATTGAAGCCTTTTTTCCCCGATTAGCCTCATTGACAAGTGGTTTTCTTGCTACACAGCTGTTTAGTCCCAATCTCTTGAGTTTTCGCATGTGGAAATGCTCCTTTCATTTGAGGTCTACTGTTTATTTTTGTGATATGATTTCACCAAACGTTCAAGTGATTGCCGATCACGATCATTCAAGATTTTTTTCTGACCACATTTCTTCCTCGAAGATGATGGTTCACCACTATCCTTCCAGGTTTTAATAATGTGTTGGACAGTTCTTAACCCAATTTTAGTAGTTTCACAATCTCCTTAGTTGTTTTCTTTGCTTGATGCAGGCCAATAATTTGACCCTTCTGAAACAGATTAACATCTTTTCCACGACCACAGGATATGTCTTCCGACATGGTTGTTTAAGAAATGAGAAGCTACTCACTGCATCAGTTAGGGTTAAATAACTTGTTGCCAGCTAAAACATATTAATCACTGCAGTAATTATCCAATGGAAGGCTCTTACCTATTTGCTTAGTTAAATCCAGGTGGTGACTTTTTTTTTGGCCAGGCAGTGTACATGTGTGTGTACGTGCATGTGTGCATATATATACAGTAGACTCAGTTTTTATTCACACCTTTGATAAAGATGAACAAAAGAGATCATATAAAATAAACTATACAAGTAATGAGGTATTTTATTTTAAAATTATATTCTTTAATAATAATGCATTGGAACAATCAAACAGTTAACAAATTATATATTTTTCAAGAATCACAAAGAATCACAAATATTGTTATCAGTACTTTGATTCTTCCCTTGGCCATTATAACAGCAAGTAGTCACCATCTGTAGTGTCGTACGAGGTTATGGAACTTCTTGGGGGGGGGGATCCTCAACCATTCCTCCATGCAGAATTGTTCTAGTTCCTTCAGATTGTTGGGTTGAAGTTTGTGGACTGCTTTTTTGAGTTCAAACCACAAATGTTCAGTTGGATTCAGGTCTGGAGACTGAGATTCCTACGTCAGGACATTGATCTTGTGCTCTGTCAACCATTTCTTAGTTTCTTTGGACGTATGTTTGGGATCATTGTCTTGTTGGAAGGTCCATCTGTTGCCAAGGTGTAGCTTCCTGGCAGAGGGAACAAGGTTTTGGAAAAATTATTGGTACATGCTGGAGTTCATGGTTCCATCTATTTAAATAAGGGCCCCAGGAGCTGTGGATGCAAAACAATTCCAAAGCATTAAAGATCCACCACCATGTTTCATTGTAGGCATGAGGTGCTTTTCAACATTACTTGCATTCTTTGGAATGCCGAACATAACGCTGATGTGCATGTCCAAAAAGCCCAATTTTTGTTTCATCTAACCACAAGACAAGATTAGTGAAATAAATACTATAGGATAGTTAGCAAGGCAGATAACACGGCAAGACGTTCGCTCAGTGAAGTAACGTTAGAGGGGAAAAGCTAGCTGATTACTAGCTAGCTAACGTATAGTTTTACAGTATAAAGTTTACAAAAATATTGAACAAATATTCTGTTAAAATAAAAGAAATCGTAAAAAATCCGTTTTTTACCCAGATTTTAGAGGTCCATTTTTCCATTTTTATTGCACAGTTTAATTTTTTAATACCGTGGTAATGGTATACAAAATGTATTTTTTCCCAAGGTTATCATTAAGTCAAAATCTCATACCATCCCATGCCTACTTGTAGGTTGCTTTGCTTTCACACTTCTGTCCAGTTCATCCCAAACCAGCTCATTGGGGTTTAAGTCTGGAGACTGTGCTGGCCATTCCATGATTTGAAGCCTACCGTCTTGTTCTTTTCTTCTAAGGTAGTTCTGTCATAGCCTGGAGGTATGTTTTGGGTCATTATCTTGCTGTAGGATGAACCCCTGACAAACTAGGCATAGACCAGAGGGTATTGCATGGCACTGCTAAATGCTGTGGTAGCCCTTGTGGTTCAGGGTGCCAGTCACTCTCTGCAAGTCGCCGACTCTGGATCCAACAAAAGAGCCCCAGACCATTACGCTTCCTCCTCCATGTTTGACAGTTGGTGTCACACACTGAGGAACCATCCTTTCGCCTACTCGATGGCGTACAAAAACCCTGCGTGATGAAGCGAAGATTTCATATTTTCCATAAGATCTTCCAGCCTTCAGTAGTCCACCGGCGGTGCTTCATGGCCCAGGCAGGCCTCTTTTTCTTATTTTGCCATCTTAGCAATGGCTTTCTTACTGCCACCCGACCTGTCAAACCTGCAGCTCGAAGTCTTCTCTTCACAGTTGAAACTAAGACTTCCTTACTTCGACCAGTGTTAAGCTGTTGTCCTGTGAGCCGCCTATCACGCAAACTGTTGACTCTCAGAAACTTGTCTTCTGATTTTGTTATGGCTTTGGGTCTGCCTGACCTCTTCCTGTCAGTTTCCTCCTGTTTCTTTTGATGGTGTAGGAAACTACTCACTGACACCTTGGCCTTCTTTGCAATTTCTCTAAAGGAAAGACCTACACTTTTAAGGGTTAGAATGATCCTTTGTTAATTGCCTTTTTCTCACCATTATGATAGCAATATACTACTTCCTGCAATGCAATATTGTCCAAATAATGCTTCAGAGGGTGTAGTAACAGTCTGTTCCAACACTGCTTTTATGCAGACAGGGTTTGTAAGTAATCAACAATAGAATTGTTTGCATCAACTTTCAAGGCTTAATTTACTTCCATTACTGCAGAACAGCTGTAAGTTGTTAACCCATTACTTGTTCCCTGAAAAGGGCACTTTTTTTATAACTCTGAAATGTACATTATTTTTTAGTTTTTGGTAACCTAACCTTTTTTATTTATTTTTATTTATATATATACCTCTGTCAGTTTACTGCTTACCTTTGTACCATTTCAGGTTATTCACTGGACTTGAACTGCTTAAATTTCAGTAAAAATCTGGAAAATGGGGGTGTTCTAAAACTTTTGACTGGTAGTATAAGTCTGCAACAGAACTAGAGGCTTTTTTTTTTCTTTTTCTTTTTGGTTCTTTCCCTCCCGTTTATGCTTTTATTCTCCATTTTTCTCTCTATTATTTTTTTGTTTAATTAGCCAATTATACCCTCCCTCATATGAGAGCTCGCTGCCATAGACCTGAGACTGGTAGTGTAGTTAGGGGTATGAGTAATTGTGATCCAGATGATTTCTGGGGGAAAAAATATTAATAAAACAAAATATGTTTTTCTGAACAATTGTTTTAGTAATGTAGGTTTGGAATATTCCGATTTATTTTAGCATAAAATATACCTCATTACATATGTAGTTTATTTCATACGATCTGTTTTGTTCATCTTTATCAAGAGTGTGAACCGGATAAAAACGGAGCATACTGTAAATACACACACAGGGAGTAGACAAAATAATGGAAACACTAAATGAAAAAAGACTTGTAACTAAATTACAATTAAAAAGGAGGCTACGCGTGGTTCATATTAATATCAATACTAATTGCCAAAATGCCATAAAAGATGTTTTAAAATCAACACTTTAATATGTGAGTTTCTAAAGCAACATGAGAGATCTAACAGATTTTGAAAGAAGTTGAATAGTTGGTGCCTGAGTCACCCCTGATTCTAACGGGGGGCAATCCGGCAACGCGTTGCCTGAAATGCATTGATTGTCTATGAGAGCGGGTGACTTCCGGTGATTGGCCGACTGGCCGATTTGTGGGCGTGGCGGCGACACAGAAAAGTTGAAAATTCTGAACTTTCGGGCGATATCGCCCGGGAAGAGCCAATCAAATTCATGTGTTGCTGTTTTTACCTTCCACGCGGAACCAACACAACACCGAAATTTGGTTCCTAGTTCCGACACTTCAACATGAATGAGGAGAAACTGATAACAGCGGTCTGCAGTACCGCCATACGTTATTTAATCCTAAAAGCATAAATATTTATAGCTAGCTAAGCTTATATGGCCAACATGCATCTTATTTAATGTTTGTGTTGGTTAAAAGGCAATTTTTTATCGCATGGGCGTTTGGAAAAGCGATCGGAGACAAATTGCGAGCCGTTTCCAGCGCAAGTAAATGGCGCAATTGTAAAAAGCCTTCTGAGTTTGAGTTTGCGGTTCATGATTGAAGGAAACAATACTGCTAGCCAACTAATATTTATAATAAAGATTCTCAAAATCTATGATGAACTATTCGTTTACCATGCAAAAATTTTGTAAGCACGTCGGAAGCATTTTTGAGGAAGCCGTTCAAGCGTGGGGAACGCCCACGCTAGATTTATTCGCCTAGTATCGCCCCCCTGTTAGAATGCGGGGTCAGTCACAGAAGCTGCAAAATGATTGTGTGTCAAGGGGAACAGTGTCGTATCATGCTTTCATATGCCAAATAAAACAGGAAAAACTAGATGAGGAAAGAGGAACAGTGGTCGCATGCTCACTGACAGAGATAGACGAACACTTAACAAGATAGTAGCGAAAAACCACAAAACACCAGCCTCAAGTATTACCACAGAACTGAATGCACACCCCGTGACCTAGTCTCAACAAAGAGCTGAAATCTATGGTACAGCTGCCTTTTGAAACCGCTTGTAACCAAGGCCAATGTGCAACAACGTATGACCTGGTGTAATAAGCACAAATCCTGAGCAGTGGAAGAAAGTATTATGGTCTGATGAGTCACCTTTTACTCCTTTTCCTACATCTGGATGGGGTTATGCTTGGAGATGTCCAAAGGAAGCCTTCAAGCCATATTGCCTGTTCCCAACTGTTAAACATGGTGGTGGATCTGTTAGGGTATCGACAGCCATTTTGTGGGAGTAATTGAGTCTGATTATCACTCGGCATGGTAGAATTATGGTCAAGGAATAGTAGGTCATTTAGGCGACCATGTGCCCTCTATGGTACAAACATTGTTTCCTCAAGATGTTCCCATATTCCAAGATGATAACGCCCCCATACACACTGCTGAACAGAATCAAGAGTGGTTTCATGAACACCGGGATGAAGTCGAAAACCTTCATTGCCTACCCAATCACCAGATCTAATCATTATTGAACCTTTATGGGAAGTTCTGGAATGTAGAGTGGATTCCCACCGCCTCAATCTCCTTAAGAACTGGAGACTTTCCTTGAGGAATGGTCTAGTATCCCACTAGAAACAGTTAAAAACTTTTAATTCATATTCCACAGAATGATTGAAGCTTTTCTGAAGGAAAAGGGTGGGTCAATTCCTTATTAACTAATAAGTGCTCATATATTGTTTGGTGTTTCCATTATTTTGTCTGTGTTTCTTTGTCTGTGTGCCTTTTGCTATTTAGTAAAAAATGGGTTGTTTCAAGAAGTAGACAACTGTCCTAACTCCCAGTGGTGAAAGTAAAAGGATTACATACTGCTAAACTGACCACCTCTGTGATTAATAGCAATCGATGCACCTTCAATTACCTATTAGTTCTGTAGTGAGTTACAATCATCATTGTGCCTTATTAACCCTTAGAGGTCTTGGGCTATTTTGTCTCGTTGTTGAGGACAAAAGACGGGTCGTCAATTTCGTCATCAGCATCACTCTCGATGTCAGACTCCTTACCAATAATTTCTTCAAGTTCATCATCCTCGACGTACAAAAGCAAAGTTTGTGGTACATTTAGCATTCGCCTCACACCAGGCTCAACTCGCCTCATTTCTCCTCCACAAAAACTCCAACTCCAACTCCAAAAACTAGCTAGGCATTTTTTTCCGTTTTATAATGTGACAAAAACGCGAAGATATTCAAACAAATGCAATGCCTGCCTCACATACTGTATGTGCTTTTACGCACGCGCAAATATAATTTTTATATCAAATTAAAATGATATCTGTTTTTACTTGGTCTTTCAACGTCATTCAAAAAACTAGCATGGGGTTTCAAGCCAGCACTTCCGAATTTGACGGCAATGCTCAAAGTTACTTCGTTTTAAAGCCTGATCGGCCAGTCCTAAGGGTTAATAATACAGTTATAAAAATAACAAAACACTGACAGTATATTAGAAACAAAATAAACAAAAAACTTAATTTCAACATTGAAGATCAGTATTGAGGAAGTGAATGGAAGTGTCCCTTTTCAAAATCAACAAGCTATGTTGGAATAGCAATTGCCGAGCAACTGTGTATGTTGTTTAACTTGAAATGTTTTTTAGTTTTTTAGTTTAAATAGGCTTTTGCTGTTCCTCACGTCTAACCTTGCATTATTTTTTCCGTAGTCTTCTCCAGAATGCTGAGGAGGTCGTCACAGCAGAGGTTAAATGTGCGCTGAAGTCCATCATTCCTGAACTGCAGAAGATTGAGAATTCAAAGGGAGTAGAAGCTCTTCTGGAAAATCTGGCTTAATAAAGACTTGCTATCTTTTGTTACTAATTCCCCCAAAACATTTAAAGTAGAAATTTTCTTACCTGATCTGCTGTTTTACGGTTCCAAGATTTCCCAAGGAGTAGCACACATTGCCGTTTTATGTACTCATTGAAGCTGAAACAATTGTGACAGTGTTGGTGAGAGGGCTGCATCCATTTTCATATGCAGTGTCTGGATATGCCTTCTGGGCTGTATTTTGGGCAGAGGCCTACATTTCTGTCTGTTGTGTCAGGTCTGAACTGTCTCCTGGGATTTTTACAGGAAAAAGCAAGTGTTTCAATATAAACAATGTGAAAATACATGATAATGAATGAGTACTTTTTTTACAAGGGATTATTACACCTTAAACAATTTGAAATGGTGTTTTCACACCAGACTGGGAGATAGTTTATTGGAGTATGGCATAACAAAGCTAACTACTGCCACATGCCATGGTCACAATGAGTATTTTGTACATAGCTCATTGTGGCAAAGGTGGTTGATTGATTGAATTGATTGATTTTATTCGACAAATAAAAAAATACAATACACAAATGTGCATACAGTACTAAAACATTCGTCAGGATATCGCAATACAGTCACATGACTTATTTCCATTGCGGTCCTGGAGTCGGCTAGGAGGCAGGCAGGAAAAGGAAATGCATGTGTATGTTACTAATATCTAACTACATTAGCTACACTAAAACACCTAATAAAAACATCAATATTATACACTTGTCATAGAAAAGATGATTCACTATACTATACTAACTTACTCATCATCCATTTTTTCAGTTGTTTTTTAAAACTATTCAAAGAATATTCATGAAAATGAGTACAAGCTTTGATCGTTGAGATTAGTTTTGTTCCAGGTCTTCTAACTCTTTATTCCAGTATTTAAAAGGAAAGTCAATGGAAGCAATGGATCCACACTGGCAAATTAATCTAGTAGGCGTACACCGGTCCCATCTGTCCTGAGATCCGTGTGGATTCCCCCAGCCTAGAAACATCTTATTTCTCCGCACAGCCTCGTGGAGATATCTCCTCTAACCTTTTAAGGGATTATCAATGCCAGTGCCACCATAATTTGGGGATTTGGTTTAATAATGTACTCTATGTGCCATTGTTTAATGTTCTATAGGAATCCAAGATCAGTTACTGCTCTAACGGGTGTAATCCCTGTACATTGCGTTTCTGCATCAAAGCCTCCCGTTTAGAATATCGGTGGTTGTCCCTCCCCTTGAGAAATTCAGTCTTTAGAATCCAATTTTCTGTAAATGTCAAAGTCTGTTTTGTTGATATGATTATTTATTGCTCAATTTTAAAAATTTGATGAACTGACTATAGACCAGCATTTTATTTTGATCATTTTCAATGTGCAGTTTTTTTGTTTTGTCTAAGCAATCTTATAATTTTTATAGTTCAACTACATTACTTCACTGAAAAGTGCCTTTGACTCCAATGACTCCAATTTACTTTTATTAAATGTCTCTCAAAATCATGTACTGTAGAATGCTTCTTCAAATTTAAGTACACAATTGAACTATAACTTCATCTTTGCCAGAATCATAATAGTGTTGCTGACTGCCACTTGTTTCCAGTCAGTCGGCCATCTTAGGTTAATTCTTGTAATTATACAACTATAATGGTTTTCTGTGTTTTGGGTTGTTCATATAGCAATTGTGGTGGTCAACATCACTCGCCACTTGGCTGAAGTTTGGTGCTAGCCGTATCTAATATAGTTTGCTAGTTAGCTAGATCTTTTCATGATTTTTAAATCATTTTTTAAATGTTTTTCCAACAAAATTTCACACTTTGTATATGCAATAACAGTCTTTAGACTGAGAATTAACGTTAGTATAGCTGTGACCATGTCCAAATTCATCCTAAATATTAAATGTTCATTAGCGTACTGTTAGGTCCACCTTTTCAAGACCTTTGCCTCTGATTGGTTTGGTGTAATTCAGCAAATCACCTTTCTTTTGGAAATCAACGGTTACCAGGAAATAACCATACATGTACTCAGCATAACGTCACACTCGAAGGCCTCACTAACCATGGTGGAAAACAATCCAAATTGATCATAGGAGTATTGAAAATTCCAATTTCAAGTGCAGTTCACTGAGATTTCTCCATTCTCAACTCGTCATTGCTATTTAATTAAATATGTCCCACCACTCTCCAGTCCTTGTATCCTGCATAACAAGGCAGGTGATTTCTAACCAACTAATTTAGACTCCGCATTCAGAGCACTACATCAAGCTACTCTGAAAGCGAAAAGGCCTCCACTGTTGACACCTATGGTGGGAGCCCCTACTTATGGAGTCACTATTTACTCCTCTAGGAAAATGTGATTTTGGCCTTTATGAAGTTAGAATGGGTAAGTGAAGACCAATGACCTGTCACTACAAGAGATGTTATTTGATTACCGAGAAGCATTTGTATTTTAAGGTCAACTATAAACACTGAGTAATATCAAAGTGTATGAAAACAGTACATAAACTGGTTCTAGCACCGGCAACAAATAAATATTTGTTAGTGTCAAACAATGTATTAAAATGTGTTTTATACAGGAGTGCATGCCGTTGTCGTTTAGCTAATGTTTCTGAATGAAACTTATTTTTCCAACCATTATCTCTCACTTAAAATATAGTTTTGGGTTTATAGTTTTAATATATAGCCTACATATAAATCTTAGTCTCCCATGCACGCAAGTACAATTATTTAACTTTTCCAGATGTTTCATCTTGAACTAATTATTCCATACAGTTTGTGTTCCACTCTGGAATACTCCCTGCTGTTCAATTATGTTTGTCATAATGTTATAAATACAGTTGCTTTTCTGTTGTTTGGATGTTACAGAATCAAATCCCCTCATGCTCTTTTTTTTATATCCCAACTCACCAACTTAGTCACCAATTCTGTAAATAAATGTAATTGACACATTTAATTATTTATACGACCATATTGAAAGTGAGGAATTTATCTCTAAATTTGAAATGTATCACTTGTGCGGTAATTCAAAATGAGTCAGGAATTAAGAATACATTTATGCATTTGTTCATTTAAAAATGACCATTTAAGCTATTCTAAAATTGTATGTACCATGGCGTGAATGAATACTCACTTCTGCTTGGCTAACAGCTGTACATACAGTGAAGGAAATAAGTATTTGATCCCTTACCGATTTTGTAAGTTTGCCCACTGACAAAGAAATGAACGGTCTATAATTTTAATGGTAGGTTTATTTTAACAGTGAGAGACCCCAAGAACAGATGTTCTTTTGAAGTTGTGGCGCGAAAAGCCTTTGTCTCTGACCTGCAGCGTCCCACTGAGTTAGTGTCTGCGTGTCCCGTGGATGTTCTAGCCTTACAACTTAATACAAAATGTTCTTCCTCCACAACAGATAAATCGTCACAAAAAAGTTCCATATTAATTTGCCCAAAGACGCACACTGCCTAAACGAGAATCAACAGCTTATCTGCAGATCTGTTAAATTAATGTCCAGACAATAGATCAGAAAGCCTATGTGGGAGTTTTCAAAAGCAACAGGACTTGTTTACTTAGCTCAAAAGATTGAAATAACTTAGTGGAATTGTTTTCTAATGTACCCAGAAACATACAGTATATTACTAGTTAGCCAGCCAGCTTCTATAACTTCTGCCTTTTCATCAAGCTTGGTTACAGTACTCCAACACCAACCTGCTAAGCTGACACCATACCGTAGCAGTAGAACAAGTTTGGAGTAGTGCTCCACTCCTATTTAGTGCTAGCTAGCTAGTTACTCTAACACTTATCTGTCGTGAAAGTTATCTATTACATAGTTTGTTAACATGTCTGGCTAGATGTGACTGACTTCCTTGCCAGGTAACTAACTTACTAGCCATTGCTAACTAAAAACGTTTGCAAGAAACGATTTTATACCATCAGGGCAGTCCCAGCTAGCTTTCCAGATGTTAGCCATCTATGTAATGCATACATGAAACGTTCGCTAACAAGCTAGCACCCATATTAACTTGTTCGTTACAGTACGAGTCCCACAAACTGATAGCAAGCTGGCTTTATTCATCGTTAGGTTATTAATCTAGCTAGCTACATTTGTTTGCTATGACAATATACTGTACTTCGATAGTTTGCAAGCTTGTTAATTTAGGTCATTAATGTTAGCTAGCTCTGTTACATCTTTTTTAAATTATCTTGCCCTGCATTGCTAACATGATTTAGAGCTAATCTTGACTCTAGCTAACAGACTTTTTGCTATTGTGTTCTTGACAACAAGGGTGTTGTGGGAGAATTTGACCCCAGCCAAGGCCTGAGGGATCCCACCACACTGGATACTTCTTCAAAAACAAATACAATCTTCAGAGTCTGATGTAATTGGGTTTATTGTATATGATACGAGATTACATACAAGAAACCGGGCTGGTTCGCAAAGCAGCTTCTAACACATTTCAGAAAACATCCTTCTTTTGTCCTCTTTTTTTTAACCCCTCCTGTTGTGGAGCTTAAAGTCATACCACTCCCAACCCCTCCCCATGCTCAAATCACATCTTTTCTATTCACCATTGTTTCCCATTGTGCCCCTACAGCTGTTTACATTTTTCACCATTATTTCTTTGTCCTTCACTCTTTAATATAAAAAATTAACTGTCACTGAAGCTGACCTAACTAGACACTATATATACAGTCGTATGAAAAAGTTTGGGCACCCCTGACAATTTCCATTATTTTCATTTATAAATCATTGGGTGTTTGGATCCGCAACTTCATTTTGATCTATCAAATAACTGATGGACACAGTAATATTTCAGTAGTGAAATGAGATTTATTGGATTAACAGAAAATGTGCAATATGCATCAAAACAAAATTAGACAGGTGCATACATTTGGGCACCCCAACAGAAAAATCACATCAATATTTAGTAGAGCCTCCTTTTGCAAAAATAACAGCCTCTAGACGCTTCCTATAGCCTTTAATGAGTGTCTGGATCCTGGATGAAGGTATTTTGGACCATTCCTCCTTACAAAACATCTCCAGTTCAGTTATGTTTGATGGTTGCTGAGCATGGACAGCCCCCTTCAAATCATCCCACAGATTTTCAATGATATTCAAGTCTGGGGACTGGGATGGCCATTCCAGAACATTGTACTTGTTCCTCTGCATGAATGCCTGAGTAGATTTTGAGCAGTTTTGGGTCGTTGTCTTGTTGAAATATCCAGCCCCGGCGTAACTTCAACTCTGTGACAGATTCTTGAATATTATTCTCAAGAATCTGCTGATATTGAGTGGAATCCATGTGACCCTCAACTTTAACAAGATTCCCAGTACCGGCACTGGCCACACAGCCTCACAGCATGATGGAACCTCCACCAAATTTTACTGTGGGTAGCAAGTGTTTTTCTTGGAATGCTGTGTTCTTTCGCCGCCATGCATAACGCCCCTTGTTATGACCAAATAACTCAATCTTTGTTTCATCAGTCCACAGCACCTTATTCCAAAATGAAGCTGGCTTGTCCAAATGTGCTTTTGCATACCTCAAGCAACTCTGTTTGTGGCGTGTGCGCAGAAAAGGCTTCTTCCGCATCACTCTCCCGTACAGCTTTTCCTTGTGCAAAGTGCGCTGTATTATTGAACGATGCACAGTGACACCATCTGCAGCAAGATGACCATGTAGGTCTTTGGAGGTGGTCTGTGGGTTGTATTTGACCATTCTCACCACCCTTCGCCTTTGCCTCTCCAATATTCTTCTTGGCCTGCCACTTCTGGCCTTAACAAGAACTGTGCCTGTGGCCTTCCATTTCCTCACTATGTTCCTCACAGTGGAAACTGACAGCTGAAATCTCTGAGATAGCTTTTTGTAGTCTTCCCCTAAACCATAATGCTGAACAATCTTTGTTTTCAGGTCATTTGAGAGTTGTTTTGAGGCCCCCATGTTGCCACTTTTCAGAGGAGAGTCAAAGAGAAGAACAACTTGCAATTGGCCACCTTAAATACCTTTTCTCATGATTGGATGCACCTGTCTATGAAGTTCAAGGCATAATGAGCTCATCAAACCAATTTTGTGTTCCAATTAATCAGTGTTAAGTAGTTACAGGTATTCAAATCAACAAAATGACAAGGGTGCCCACATTTTTGCACACCCTATTTTTCACGTTTGATTTAATTTCATACAACTTAATATTGCTACACTAAAAATCTGTGTCTGGAAAACACCCCAGTACTCAGCTTTTATTAGAAAATGAATGGCATGCCACTGTGATAATTTTCTGTGAAGACAGAGTAAATTATTATGCAGCCTCAGAGGGGTGCCTAAACTTTTTCATACGACTGTATATCATGTACTGATAATGCTATTTGCTATAAGGACAGATCATGACTATGGAGTCATACTGATAGCTTGTGAATGTGTCATGAGTGCGAACTCCTCTTGATTTCCCTTCCACAGTGTGACTAGAATAAATGTCTGTTTCTAACACAGTTTTACAAATGTCTATCTGCATATCAAATATTGCCATCTACTGTGCAAGTAATGAACGCTTTCATCTCTTTGTGAACCTGGGCAAATGAAGAACTATATTTCTTGGTGGATTTACACATTTTGACATGATAATGGTTTGAATTTTTAATACTTTTGCTTTCTATGATTTTTTGTGGCAAGTAACCCTGGTGTATGAGAAATAAACCACTCCAAGCCATACATTCTCCGAATATACAGTATATGCACTTCTTCGGTGGGAATGGCAACCGAATCACCACCCCAGGCATGTGTATATATCCTGAGAATACACTGCTTGTTGTGGTTTACTCCTTATATATAAACGCGTTTCATAGAAGTTACTTGTTAGGTGCAAAGTAATGTGCAAATTTCCTTGCCTTGTGTGGTATTTTATACTGCCAAGATATTCTCTCATTTAGAATGTATTTCTGCAATGCCTTTAAGTGATAAAGATGGATTCATACAGTTATACTCAAATGGAGCAATTTTGCAAGCACATTCAATTATATGCAATGATAGGTCTTTACTATAGCCATACTAAATGAAAATTCCAACACTTGTCATGGTTGACAACTTGGTCATCACTTGACCTACAGTCATTGGTTCTCTCAAACTGCTGTGTGAAAATAGTGTGGCATTCATGAATTTTCAGACCCTGATATAATTTGTTTTTATTCCAAAAGTCAAAAGTTTAATTCCTTTGTGAAGCAACAATGACAAAACATCTGGGAAGCTAATTTCTGACCAAGCATGTGCATTTACAACAACTTTTTCAAACATAAGAAAGCCAGTGTCCGACTGATAATTGCTATGAAGAGGACAGCTCTTAAGAAATGGCCTATTGCTGTATTATGGTATTATGTATTGGAGGGGATCATTTGAGCTAATATTTCCATTAATTTTTTTAAACAAAGAAGTAAAAACCTTTTTTTTTTTATCACTCACGATAGACAATTATAAAGAATACAGAAAACTCTTGAAACAGAATGGAATTTCCCCCACATCTTTTGCATTAATTGTGACAGGCAAAAAAATGAAGACAGAAATATGTTGGTTTTTTCCCACCCAATTTGGAATGCCCAATTGTATTCTAAGCCATGCTCACTGCAACCTCCGCTGTCAATTCAGGAGAGTGTAGACAAGCCTGTGCTATCATCCGAAACATGTGATGTCAGCTGCCGCTTCTTTTCACACCACAGTCTACAAGTTAAGCTTGCACAGACAGTTGGAAGACTCTGTGTGCACTTTATACCGGCACTTACCGTGGGTGCCTGATTGGCCAACAGGGCACTCTGGTGTACGACAAGACACAAGCAACCAGGCCGACTGAATCCCTTCCCTCTATGCGACGTTATCGCCAGTTATACGTCGCCCCGTGGGGCTGCTGGCCACAGTTGACACTGGCATGGTCAGGATTCTATACCAGACCATGTGGCTCATCTACACACTAGAACAGTGCCTTAACAGGATTGGCCATACAGCAGACCCCTAGAAGTCTTGTTTTTCGCCGGATTGACTGAAGTAGTTTTGCTCACAGCAAAAATGTGTCCCTGCATCTTCAGAGGCATTTCTTTCTGTAGACAGTGGGTGTTAGGAGTCATTGAATCAATGCATATCTGCATTAACATGACAAGTTGTACATTGTTTATTCTGAATGTTGGCACCTGGACAACCTTGTGTCTGGAGGGAAGGCTCTCTAGTTTGGTGTCATTTGTGTCTGAATGAAGTCTGCATGCGTTGCCATGTAGGTAACTATTTAGTGAGCAGCATGTAGCCTTTATACCCAAACTGACTTTGTTTATACAGACGTATGAGCCACTTAAAGGATTATGATGCTAATTTAACAGAAGTTAATTACACATTCATGCAGAGAATGACGTGGTAGGGTAGCTGCTTGTCACATTTTGAGTGTTTTTTCTTATATATTTTTTCAGATGTTACAAATGTAAAGAATGCTCATGAAACAGGAAGTGGCGCAATGTGTCCCCATAATCCCCCTGCCATATGTCAAACTCTACCACTGTGTATTCATGGACAAAACGTAGGAAATGTACACTCGGCCTTGCAGGGTCTCTCAGACGTGCATGCAGGGCTGGTGCATCTCTTCCCTGTGGTGAGCTCATGGGGATTTGACTCCGATTGTGTCAGCTTAGTCACTGTGGTCTCCTGGAGCCGTCCGTCTCAAGGTACAAAGGGGGCTGAGGGGTTGTGATGATATGTGGTGTGCAAGCAACTAAGTGTCTTAAGCCGGAAGTGGCGTCTAATGCAAGGCGTCTTCACAGCACTCCGTAATCTTCTTCAGTGCCCTCTTGGTGAACCTCACTTTCCCACGGTTCTTCAGGCTGGAGGTGTACTCGTGAGCCTTCAGCTTAGAGTAGTAGTCAGAGAATTTGTTGTAGAGGATGGAGATGGGCATGCCATTCAGGATGATTCCGAATGAGATGCAGGCAAAGGCAAAGACCCGGCCTAGGGGCGTCTCTGGGAACATGTCACCATAGCCCACAGTGGAGATGCTGACCTGGGGGTGGCAATGGAAAAGTTGCATTTTTAGTAAACATGTTTCTGTTTTGTTTTTGGAAAGGTGGAGCTTAATTAAATAATTTTTCTGTGATAAAAACTAAACTAAACAGTTGCCAGTTTTATTTTCCCTTTTGTGTTTTCGGTCTTAAATACTACTGTTTTCTTCCTTGTATCATTTATAGCTGTGATGGAAAATGGAAAATATTACAAAAATACAGGTAGAAGTATTCCAGAAAAGTAGGGGTTGAAACTAAATGTAATGTAGTGAGGGGTATTCACAGGTTTGCATGGTTTTCATTTGAATTTCTCAGGTTCTATAGTGGGTTAATGAAAAGATGCAGAAAAATGATGCATATTATATTCCAAAGTTGGTAGATAGTCATTCCAAATGACAATTAAATTACTTCCCATAAATACCAGTCATAACCATCAATGTAGTTATATAAAAAAATGCCAAAAGGACAAGGCTGAACAATTTGAATTCAATTGCCAGCATGTTCAAAGAAAGATTTCATTGCTCTTCCACAAAAACTACAGATAACTGCCAAAAAAAAAAGTAAATGAGTGATACAAAATTTATTGAAAGCAGGTGCTTCCATACAAGCAATTAACATCCCATCATGTTTAGGATCATGTATAAAAATGCCCATTATTTTACCATGGCTAGAAGAGATCTCAGTGAATTTGAAAGAGGGGTGATTGTTGGGGCACGTTTGGAATGAGCTCAACTTTCTGATGCTTCATGAGGAACAGTGACTAAGTCAATGTTGGCATGGAAGTCATGCCAACAAAAGCGCATACTCTTTGACTGTGATGTCTGTGCATTGGTTTGAGATGCAAGGCAAAACAGATTCTGAATCAGTTCACTGCAAATCTCAATCTAATGTGTGAGCAGGCAGTTTAATCCAGAACAGTCCATTGAGAACTTCATAGAGGGGGATACTGTGGTCGGGTTTCAGTGCATAAATCCCTTATTACTACTATTATCTAAATATGTAAAGTGCTAATAAAGTGGTGCAAAAAACACAGGCAGTGGTCTACTGAGCAGTGAAAAAAGTCACATGTGTGACACATGGCAAAAGAAACCTACAGGCCCGAGTGCTTGTTTCCCGTGGTGAAGGGTTCTGGCGGCTCTGTTATGATGTGGGGTGCATTTTCCTGGCATGGTTTAGGTCCACCACCCAGGCAAGGTAAATGCCAATAAATACAAAGCCATTCTGAGCGATCACCTTTATCCTACCATGAAGCATTTCTATCCTGATGGGAGTGGTCTCTTCCAGGATGACAATGCCCCCATCCACAGGCCATGAGTTGTCACTGAATGGTTTGATGAGCATGAAATCAATGTAAACCATATGCCATGGCTATCTAAGTCACCAGATCTCATCCCAATTGAATTTATGGGAGATTCTGGAGAGGTGCCTGAGAAGGCATTTTCCACCACCATCAGCAAAACACCAAATAAAGGAATTTCTTCTGGAAGAATGGTGTTGCATCCCTCCAAAATAGTTCCATACACTTGTAGAATCTATACCAAGGCACATTGAAGGTGGCCCAGCACTCTATTAAGACACTTTATGTTTGTGTCCTTTATTCCTTAATTTGTTCATTTTGGCATAACTGCCATGATAAGATATTTTCTTCATAAGTGATGTAAAACACAGTGTGCAGATAATGGGCAAGTCTTATCAAACTGAGACTCAGAGATAAAAACATACAGTGACCTGTTATTGAATGACTGGAATACAGCATGATTAATTAGAAATGGACAGAAGTGAAGGAGGTACTTACGGCCGCCCACCACCAGGCGTGGGGTATGCTGGTGAAGTTGGTCTGGTGGACGTCGTGCTCCACCGTGTACACCATGGCAGAGAAGGTGACGATGCCCATGGCAATGAAGAGGAAGAGGCAGCCCACCTGCTGGTAGCACTGCCGCAGGGTGAAGCCAAAGGCCCGCAGGCCCGTGGAGTGGCGTGCCAGCTTCAGGATGCGGAAGATGCGCATGAGCCGCATGATGCGCAGAACCTGGCCCACCTTGCCTACCCGCCCCACCGTCTCAATGTCGCTGTGCTTCCCATAGTCCTCATTCTCAAAGCACTCTAAGACCATCTGCAGATAGAAGGGGAAGATGGCGATCAGGTCCACAGCGTTCAGCATGCTCTTGCCGAAGCGTTTGAGATCGGGTGTCGACACCAACCGCAGCAGGTACTCCATGGTGAAGAAAGCGATGCAGAAGGTCTCCACATACTCCCCATACGTCTTCCCGCTCAGTTGGCCTGAAGGCATCTTGTACTGCATCTCCTCCACCGTGTTCATGGTCATGGCCACCAGGGACACCAGGACAAAGAAGCTAGAGGCTACTGCCATCAGCTTAGCTGTGACTGAGGAGAAGGGCTTCTCCATCAGGTTCCAGATGACCCGGCGGGTCAGGCCCAGGGCCATGTCCCGGAACAGCTCCTCATTCTCCTCCACCTCCACCTCCGCCTGCAGCTCCCGCTGGACCTTTAGCTGGTCATTGAGCTCGTCCTGGCGCTCCTCGAAGGAGATGCGGCAGCAGCGGTGTGTGTTCTTGATCCGGACACCCCAGTAATTGATCTCCTCTACGAAGTTCCTGGGACACAGCTCATCCTTGATCCAGAGCACCCCAGTCCTATAGAAGTTGAATATGTTGTGGAAGATGTCCGGGTCCCTGTCGAAGAAGTATTCATTGTTTTGGACTATGTAGTCGTCACAGAGGTCCAGCTTCCTGTTGTGATCGGTGTATGTGGCCAGCCGTCCAATCCTAGTTTTAGGGTACCTGGCTGCGACCCTGTAGGACATCTGGTAGACCTTGCCACCAACATTGATGTTGAGCATGTAGTCCTTGGAAGGGAAGTCCAGCCTCAGTGGAGTCAGTGCCAGCCCTTCATCCTCCTCATCCTCGTACTCAGCATAGATGTCGTAAATGTCCCGGCTTAGATCCTGCATGGAGTTCCATTGTTTCACCCAGCTCTCCTTGGCGAACGGTAGGCGGTGGTCCTCCTCAGAGTCCTTAGCGGTGGAGTCAGAGCCCCCAACCTTATAATTGGAGAAGAGGCTCTGCCTCCGGATCTTGAAACTGAACATGCTGCCAGCCGCCTTTCAGCCAATCCAAGATGCTGCAGGTCTCTGAGCAGACGGCGCCTCTAAACCCAGAGGCATTACACGTCTGTAATACCCTCCCTCCCTCCCCCTGTAGCACCCACCCCTCCCTCCCCAGGAGTGAGTGGAGAATGTGAGCGGGAAGCACCTCTGACCTTCTAATGTTGCTGACTGATAGGATCTGTGTGCTTAAAGTTTTAAATATTATCCTCTTCCAGGCTTTCTCAGCCCTGACGTCCTTCATTTGCTTTACATTTGTTGAATCTCCTTGCCATCAGTGACCTATAGTACCACGCTGATACAGTTTTCCATATTGAAGTTTATAAATACATATCATAAGGTTTTTCTCCAGTAAATACAATATACAATACAATATCTATGTATTATCAACACGAAGGCTTAAAAACAGTGCTGTAAATGTCATTTGAGAACTTTCTTAAAAGGGAAATAGAACACCACATGGAGGAGGTTTCTTTGCAACAAATGGAAATACAAAATTATGATTTTTTTTTTTTCCTGGTGTGAATTTTATGAAACCGACAGCTGCTCCTTGGCAGTAAGGATAGTTTAATTCTCCCATACTGATGTAGGGGGGAAAATGACAGACAGTTAAACATTAAAACCCTGAGTTTGTTTTAATGAGTGAGGTTGCTGATATCCATCCAGATCGCACACAAAGCAGACATTATTGTTAGTGACTGATGGTCTTTCTAATGAATGAATACAGGACACCAACTCAATTCTTGAAACTAAGACAGATGGTTATTTTCCTGTACTATACAGCACTCCTAAACCACTTGGGTAAACCACTCTGCAAAAAAAAGTAATAATTCATGAATTATAATTCTTAAATATGAACTAACAAAATTCAAACATTGACATGAGAATGGTCATTCACTTAAAATGTTTAATTTCTGGATTACAGAGATTATTAAAAATCACAGAGCCACTGCAATAGCAAAGCTTCTGAAATATTCAATAAAATACTGTATGTTAATAAAAAAATATCAATTTTTTTCCTGATTCCAGACACGAGGTATGTAATGACCAAATAAAAGTGCTTCTCCTGATGTAACCAAAGGTCAAATGCAATTAAACACAATTTAGGGTCTGCTCTTTTACATACTCATTTGTCCTAAATCCTGCTTAATTGTTAACATGATGTTAAACTTTACTCAAATTTTGTCTTTCAGTTAAACTTGACAAACATCAAACATTGACAATCCTTACTTCAGATACAGGTAATTTTAATATGAACATCCTGTAGATGCACTTCTAGTATATACTGATTGTAAATCTTGATTAAAATGAGAAAAGAAGATGACATGACCATGCTGCTTTAACTTATTAAAATGAACTTAATGTTTCAGCAAATTACTAGAGTGGACTCTCATCAGAATTGCCTTTAGTGATGGACAGGTTTCATTGCTGTATTTGTGTCCCTCATATCCTGCAGCCCTGATGTGTGTGTGTGTGTGTCAGGAGGAGTTTCCCCATCATGTGTCGATGGTAACAATCCCAGCAGGCCTCAGCCTGGATCCATTTAATTCTCCCTGATTACAAACAATTCTCCGTTCCCAGATGGAGGCTCGTATATTAAAGCCTAATCCAGACAGCCACCTGGCTCTGTTCCATAAATCAGATAAAAACAAAAATAACTTTTTTCTTCTCGCATTAGGGAGCATTATACAGTATGTGACAGTATATAAGCTGATTTAAGTTTAAGTAAAAATTATGGTATATATTGATTGTATGCATGGATAATCTTTAAAGCGAAAGCAGGCTTGTTTCGTCTTTCCTGTGAAGTTTATTTTTCTCCCGTCTTGATTTATTTGATCTTGCTTTAATTGTATAACTCTGGCACTACTGCAACAGAGCAGGACAAATATTCACTGCAAATGTAGCCACTGCAAGAGTGAGGTCTTGTTATACTGGACTACGCCGCTTTGGGAATGTTACCCAAAGAAATAACCTTAGCTTTATCACCTTAAAAGACAAGAGGGTTTTCCCCAACACACAGGTAAGTATTCAATTTAAAGACAGAGATGTGAAATTCAGCTCAAATGGGTAATTTTATTAAAAACTTGAAGTATTATTTATATAATTTATATAATTATCCAGGTTAAGAATAATGACTACTCTTAAATACTGCTGACTGCCTCCAGAGACAATAACCATAAAACCATGGAGGGCGGTGGGCCAACTGCAGGGGGGCTGTACCTTCACTAAGGGACCGACCATTTCACCGCCACGCATGCTCGTGCTCGTGCTCCAGGCGTCGCACACACACATACATATGCCACACGCACTGCAAAAGAGTGAAAAAGGTGTCAGTGTACCTGATTAGCACTACAACAAATGACAACATGCAATGTGAGGGACAGGGACCACTGTCCTGGAGAACACCCCACCCATGAGTACGGCCGCAACCGCTCCAAATAAATCTACAAAGAGAAGAAACCAAAAGAGATATTAAATCAAGTAGAGTCGTAAACACAGTCAGCGAACTGTACACAAATTGTCCATCCAAAGCTTATTGTACCAAGTGTATAGGTTAAAAGACTTGACACTAAAGCCAGAGTAGCCTGACGTTTACAACAGCTGAGGCTACCCTCGTCTGACGGCAAACGCTATAAATCAGCGCCTAAGACAAAACTGATGTATTCAAATACAATTTTAGGAGAAGGCAAAGCAGCAGTGGCAATGTCCTTAAAAGACAGAAAAATACCAATTATTAGACAAGTTATAAAAAGACATCAATTAATTTATTAATTTACAGTACATCTTTTTACAACAAAGATCACACTGGTTACAAAGAAGACAATCAATTATTTAACAAATGTGCATTAAGTATTCAAGTAATTCGCAATTACATTTCTCCATGACATTGGAAATAAGGAGCTGGAGGCTCTGCAAAGGATTCATTTGGCTTTACCTTTATCGCAGCAATACGTCATCAGTAGCAACAATGCATTCAGCACTGGATATCCCAATACTCCTATTTCCAAAACAGAATAGTTCAGAATACCTTTGGTAATGCAACCCTGTGAACAGATCTCCCAATAAAATATAAAAGGAGGAAGGTTTTCCTCAAAGGTATGTCAGGAAGGCACCTTTTGAAAAAAAACCTATGCAAGCAGACAGATTAGGCCATTTTTGGCGGGTTTAAGGCTCTGTGAGTGAAGCCAGGGCACTTGTATGTAGCGTTGGTGAACCAGTGCTACACCCCACAACTTCAGGTTTATACCTACAGTTGAGCTGAATATTATGGATCATGGAGAAAATAATTATGGCCTGCCAGATTAAAGCAGAGGTCAACATGGTATGATTGGCCTCTTTCACTTGGTAGCAATGCTCTTGAGCATATTATGCCTCCCCAAATATCAGCTCAACTAACATCTCGGTATAAATGAAGCTGGCTTCACCAGGCCCTAGTGATGTTTGATATTGCTATGATTCTCAACATGAGAGGAGTATATCAATGGCTACCTTGAAAATATATCTTGTGATCCAAAATAAAAATATAAAAAGAAGGTCTGAACCTGGTTTAGGCTGGAAGTCCCCCCAAATCGTAAATTATAGGCTAAGAAGGGAGTGAACCAATTCTACTCCTGTTTTTCTCTTGGAAGATCTGGTGCCAGCTAACACCTTGCCTGCATGTGTTTTGCATTTGGAGAGAGACAAGCTTGGTTTGGTATCATTTTATTCCATTTCATCTCTTTTGTGATTGTTACATGTCAATTTTATGTCTAGAGCCGGAATATGCAATTGAATGTTTATTTCCATGTGGGTGATAATTGTTGGGGATATCCAGTTTGGAATTTACATCTCGTCCGGGCAGATGAGAGCGGAGTTTGACGTGGTACAAGCAAGCTTGTGGAATGGTAGCGATAATGTTCCATATGTGAAGAGTCATAACTAAACCCTACATACTGGAGGTTATGATTTAGTTTTTGTTAAGGTAGTTGAACCTATGTCTGTAGATTGTACGTTGAATGTTTTGTCTAACCGTTATAACTGAATAAACCAGCTGTTCATTTTAATTGAATTGTGAGTATATGACAGAGAAGCATTGAGCCCGAAATGCCAGTGAAGGCCCATAACACACCTATTCCGAGAGTCAATGTTTCAAAAATACAAACAGAGCACACATATTGAAGTGAGAACACAAAGGATAAAGAATCTAGCATTGAACCTACTTCTCAGCAGCGATCGACTCTACACAAGAATATGCCACGGCATAGAGAAACCAGGAGACAAGGTTGGTTACGGAGGTTTTACCTGAGGTATATATACTCTACCATAAACAAGGTAATTGTCCTGTACTTCTGCATCCACACCCAAAACTATGCAGGGGGGTGTGGCTGCAGGAGAATAGGACTACGGTTGCTGCATAATTCAAAGTGTATAAGTGGGAGATGTATTTCTACCGGTTACACAAAGTATCCTGTGAAAAAGAAAACTTTTCTACAGAGGACTACGCCTGCCAAATTAACAAATAAATACATTTAGAAATAAACGAGATTAGTGGTTTTTCCAACTAGTTTGAAAAACAAACTTTAGTCGGCTTGCTTCCAGGGAATTAGAAAGCTTCCAAAAGCTGAGAAATGGCAGTATGGGGTTATGGTTTTCATAAGATATCATCAGTTTGGATGGAGGGATGAAGGGATACAAGATGGATGGACAGGTAGAAGGAGGATGTGATAGGATGTCCTGCTGCTTATACATGTGTATAGAGATATAGAGCATTTGGTTTTAGCATTTAATTTAATGACATCATCTGCTGGATGGAGGAATGAAGGGATGGATGGAATAATAGAGAAAAGAAGGACTGAGGTAGCATTTTGGTTATACATGTGAGAGATGTACAGTTTATGGCTTGGTAAAGTTGTGCAATTCAGACATTTGAAATAGCCTTGTAGTGGTAAGGCTTTAATGACATCAGCTGGAAGGGATGAAGGGATGGATGGGCTGACAGAGACAAGGGGACTGAGGTAGCTTTTTGGTTATGCATGTGTAAAAGATTTACAGTATATGGCTCGGTAATTCAATTCAGTTCAGTTTATTTTTACAAAGACATTGTAAGAAAGCAGCTTTACAGGGTATGGAGCCGTATAGCGTTTTTCCACTGACAGCACAGCACAGTATGGCAGGGTAACCATCCATACCCCTAACTATCCCCTTCAGGGGTCAAGTCCCTGTGTCGTTTTTCCACCGCACAACAGGAGGAGTTAGATAGGAGGAGTTATCTGTGACAAAAAAGAACATGACCGCTGTGGTGACATTAGCATTGACATTGTAAACATTCCAGCTCCAATTCACAAAAGCAGAACATGGCTTTCCCTGTAACATTAGCTACAATTTTCTTACCTCTACCTAGGCTTTTCGGAGTCATGTCGGGGGCAGCGAGCACAGAAGGTACTATGCAGTGACTTCACACTAGGCTAAATAGTCTTTCATATTTATTATTCGGCGTTGGTCCCCCAATGAATTGCAATTTACCAAGATCACATTTAATACCTCATATTTCTTACATCTGTAGCCTCGCTCGACGCTGGGCATGTTTTTGTCTTCCCACACACACTCGCAGACTAGTTTTTTCTCCCCAGAACTCATTTACCAAAATCAAAAATCACCAATAGAAATAGAAACCAATGCCTATTCTATTATGTCTGTAACTCATCACTTTTCAACCCATGTGTTTTGTTACATCGCCTGTTTTATCGCAATATGTAGCAAGATTATGCAATATGAGATTTTGCCCATATCGTGCAGCCCTAGCTACCAGATTAAATTTTTTTACAAATGCGAGTGCCGATTTATGAAGGTGCAAGGTTGTTCAAACATTTGTCCAGTTCAGATCCTTTTGTTTCAAATGCCTGGGTTTAGCTTGAGCATCGGAATGCATCGAAACGATTCCTATATCTTTCTAAAAATCTATTTATGTGAGGAATTAAAATGTTGTACTTTGAAAATGTATATTCTAATTGCGTGAATGAAAATGACAATACTATACTTTGTCATTTCAAAGAAAAAGTGTTTATTTCAGTTTTTGTAACACAAACTCGTAGAATCACGCAAACATGACAATAATGCCAAACTCTATATAATACTCTTCGAATAATAGACAATAATCAAAGTGAAGCTATAAAAAAAAACATGGCCGTTATGGTCTGAGATTTAGCGTGACGATTCTGTGACGATTGCGCTTGAGCAATCAATGATCTGTAGTATTGCTAGCTCCACCCTTAGGTCCCTATTTGCCTCGTTTAGTACCTAAACAGAGCAGTAGCTAAATTCAGCACGGGTACTTAGGTTCGGTACGGGTCGCTTGACAGTGGACAAAGCCACAAAACACGGAAGCACTGATTGGTAACCGTGCCGTGCTGTACCATCGGTGGAAATACGCTATTAGACCCCCCAAAGAGCACGCCAAGGGCAACAGTGGCAAGGAGATCCTCCCTGATATGAAGAGCACAGGAAGGAACCCTGAGAGGAACCAAATAGGTCAAGGGGTGGGGTGGGGTGGGGTGGTCATAAAATAAACATCCAATGATAACAGGGTAGAGTTGGTGGAAGATAATGGGAAGCACTATAATGATTACTGCTGTCATTGGTGGGGTGAACAGGATGCACTATAAAAAATATTTTTTTATATAGGTAGATGATAATATTGGTAGGGACAGGGGAGTACAAGTACACACATGGGGTAATTGCAACAGCATTTAACCAAATGGCAGCCTATGTATCAGTCAAGGGACAATGATACAGTGGATTTGGGCTCGGAGCAGATGATGGAGGAGTAGGACAGAAAGAGAAGTAATGTATTAGTTATTTGTGGGGATGAAGTATAAAATAAGAGAGCAATAGAAGATTGTCTCTGGTAGCACTAAGCTACAGCAGCATAATTAAGTGAGAGGACACTGTCATGAGGGCGCCCCAAAATCAACAGCGCCAAATTGTTTCACGGCTCAACTAACAAGAGTGAATTGCACTGTATGCAAATGATGAAATTAAAGTATACCACATTCAATTCTGTGACTTGGTCAACAGATTGAGAACAGCCCCCTCCATGTCCTGTTTCGCCAGAGTCAGCTGGACTGCTTTTATGAGTGGGGGGGCTGTAAGGCATTTGGGGAAATACCACTGTTTACTCATTCCACCTGCTGGCATCGTAAACACAGTTCACACTCTTTTGGGTTATTTTGGGCCAAGTATCCTGTAGTCAATTTTGTATTCAACAGGTACCCAATGCAAATAGGATAACACAGGAGTTACAGTGCCCCTCTAACGGGGAGGGGGGGCTTACGGGGAGGGGGGGCTTAGGAGCACAGGAACTTCAGGAACACAGAGGATGTGTTGTCATATTATCTTGTTCTTGCCAATACTTAAAATGTTTTTTAACATATTTTATCATATCGCCACTTTACGTTTGATTGGATAATAATTTTTTGAGACAGTTTTAAACATGGATACATATTATGAAAAGCAGTATTAAACATGTAAGCAGTGGTAATGACAATTAGTTAAATGTACAGATCTCAGTGGTAGTGGAGTCTGAAGAGGTGGGTTTTGAGTCTCTTGTGGAAGATGGCCAGTGATTCCGCGATCCTAACCGAGTGCGGAAGATCGTTCCACCACAGAGGGGTCAGGACAGACAAGAGGCAAGACTACGAGGAGCGGCTGCCTGGGGTCTGGAGGGATGGGACAGTCAGTTTGCTTTGAATTGTCAAGTCTCTGGCTCAAGTTTTGGCAAGTTTTTATTGTTGATTGGGGCTCAGTAGCCTCCAAGGTTGTAATAGTTGTTGACTATTACATTATATTGTAAAAAAGATTGTATTTGAAAGTGTCTCGACTGTTTTATATTATGCATATTAATGTAGGGACTGCACATTCCACATAAAATTATATGTTTAAAATGCAATTTCAATTAATATAATTTAAAGTGCTTAACGTTCTTCCACCATGCATCCTGACAAACAGTTCTACAACGCCTGATGACGTAATTCGTCCCCGCCTCCTAGGAACCCATTTCCACATACAGTGACGATACTGTAAAAGCTGAAATGCGCAACTCATGCAAGAGATAAAACCAGAGAGCACACGCCACTCTCTCTTTGTTCCTCTGTTTTCCTGCTCTGTTCCTGTTCCTCTTTCCATCACCAGGACTTTGCGTTGTGTGCCAGACTATTGCCCTAGTCTGGCACACATGCGCAGTGCGGGCCAGTACCGCGCATACGTCACTTTTGTACCCTTTTATCTGCCTTCACAAGCATATATGAGACACACAAAACAAATTTACAAAATATGAGATTTGAAAGGGTCTTGTCTCCGAGCCGAGCACGATGTGGCCTCATAATGATTCCACCATGGCTAAAGACCCTCTCAACTGGGGCGCTTGATGGTGGCACTGCAAGCGCTCTCATTGCAACCGGAAGAAGTGCAGGGAGGGTGTTCCTATTTGCATTCCAAAAAGATAACCCTGCCCACTGCAAAGGCCAAGATAGTTATTCAACTGTGCCTCTGGACTTCTAGTTGTGTCCTACTTGCGGCGCTTTCTGTATTCTGAGAATAACCCAGTGCGCTCCTTCACCTGCTGCTCCAGATCTTGGGACTCGGGACTCAGGAGTGTTTTGTCAGATGGCACCTCACGTAGAATCAGATCTAATGACAACAAAGACAAAAAGCAAGAGTTCGTTTAATTTAAAGGACAAGTTCACTTTCTAACACTTCTGAGCTCATTTTCACACATACCTGGGCTTTTGTATGCACCCCAGACAATTTGTATATTGATTCCTTCAATATTTATACATACAATAGTCAGTGAAAGCAACCCCCCCCATGAAACTTAAACAAAGATGAACCGAACAGCGGTAAATATTAACCTAACAAAATAACTAATTGGAAAAAAAGCCGAAACATTAATTAGAAGGGCGATATTAGTCATGGGAAGAAGGGGTTGAATGGGGTATCTATGGGGTGGGGGTGGTATTGTCTACACTCATTATCGTATGTATTTAAGGAATCAACGTAAAAACTGGGGTGCATACAAATGCCCAGGTAGGTGTGAAAATAAGCCCAGAAGTGTTAGAAAGTGAATTCTTTAATCCCTTTAATTACTATATAGTTCAGTTTGACATGCTTGTATAAAAGGCTCTAAACATTGCTTATATTGCTGCTACAGCTTTGTGAATGAAAACATGTTCAATGTTCATATTAGACATAATTTGATCATTATGATGCAAAGACACATTACTAATACATTACCTAAAGCTATGGAAGGTTGTAAATACATAAATTCACTGACCGTTCACCATGCCAGCAACTTCATTCTTCGGGTCATTTTTTTTTCTTTTTTTTTTATTCCCGCCACCATCCCCCTCTTGGGAGGTCAACTTTATTTTTGTTTATTTTTTAATATTACAATTTTTGGCAAAAAGAGGAGAAAACATTGTGAAGTCTCTTTGAGGGGGTTAAAACAACCAAACCAATGAACAAACAGACAAAAAAACAAGAGTAAACCAACAACAGTGGAGACCTATGGAGAAATGTACAGTACAATAAAGGAAATTAATTACAGTGTCCCACCAGGTGACCACCCCCCTCCAACACATACACCTCTACGGGTCATTGTTGACAAGGACATCATGGTGAAGCCACATGATTGAGAACGCTGGGTCCAGGACAGCTGCTCTTATGTAGAGTGGGTCTGCGAATGGCAGTGATTCTTCTCCTGGTGCCACTGCTGACATTTTGATGTTAACAAAGATCCCCCGGAATCTCTTCTTGAGCGAGCCCTGGAGGCTCTTGACCATGCTTCCCAGGAAGCAAACCTGCTCTTTTAGTTTCTCCAAATGGTGGTTTAGGGATAACACACAGGGGAAAATGCACTGACTGTCACAATCTTCTCACCCTGTGTGAGATCAGTGGCCTCAGCAAATGGCTGTAGGACATCATACAGCTCCTTCATTAGATTCCACTGTCTAGCTGAAAAGACCAGCTCTTTGTAGCCTGTGCCCTGAACAACATGGCACAGTTCCTGATGGCTGAACGAGAGCACTGCTTTGATTTGCCGGAGAGTTGAATTCCACTGTGTGTTCACAGTGGTAGGGATCCCTCACTGCCCAAACCTGTCCTCAAATGCATCTTTAAAGGTGGTAGATGTATGCAGCAGAGAGCTCAATTTGGAGCATTTTGCATTTTGCATCCTTGAGACCGTGACCAACAATTAACTGCAGCGTGTGGGCAAAGCATTGTTGATGTTTAGGGCTTCCTCTGTTGAGCACCTAGTCCACAGTTTCCTGTTCGCCCCTGGATAGGTCTTCCCACAACTCCTCATCATACAGATTTTCGTCATCATTGACTTAGTCATCTTCCTCTTGTGGAAAGCACACAGTAAAGGCTCCCTTCATGTTCGCGGCGTTGTCACAAATGACAAAGTAGATTTTTTGTCTGATGTCATATTTGTCACATATGGATTAGAAGGCTTCTGATATTCTTTCTCCTGTGTGTGTTCCTTTGAATCTAGCGAGTATAACACATAAATAGTTCCAGTTAGCCAATAAAAAATAAAAAATATATCCTAAATTCACGGTCGTCCTTCTTAATTTTTTTAGTCGTTGAGACGATAGGGCGACTACGAATCTGTGCCCCTGGCTAGCTAGACATTCTGCTCAGATTTAGCTAACATCAGCCCTCACAGACACTTAACGATCCGAATGGGTCTTCAAATGACTAACAAAGTTTCTGATCATACTGTGTGTGTGTGTGTAGCCAGAAATAGTCTAGAGCGGGAGGGTGTAACGAGTGCTTCTCGTTGAAATAAAATAACGTCAGGTAGCGAGGAGCTTGACTGACAGGGTAGTCATCCAATCATGACAATGCCATTCCCAGTGTGTGCTCGCATACTGGGTAAAGTTACACTGACACTTGTAATGTGAACATTAACAACGTTGAACATTTTAATATTTCATATAATATTTAAACGGAAAACATAAAATGAACACAAACAAGTCATTCGAGTCATCATGTCTCAAGCCAAGTCAAGTCACGAGTCTTTAACTTCCAAGTCCAAGTCAAGTCTCAAGTCATTTATTTTCTGTCAAGACGGGTCGCAAGTCATCAAAACAGTGACTCGAGTCAACTCGAGTCCAAGTCACAATGACTCGAGTCCACATCTCTAGTTTTAGCCACAACGATTATTATTATCATTGGTTACATTGGTTACATTATAATCATGGCGGCCGGAATGCCATTTTTTAGTGAAACTCCTGTACACTAAATTTATTTTGCCGTTGTTTGTGTATATATAGGCTATAATTTGTTTTCATCCATTTGCCTCTTATAATTTGCGCACGTGTGGTGTTTAGGTCATTCGAGTGTTGATTCTACACATTCTGTGTATCCTGCTGGCTCACACTCTGGCACTCATTTTTGTTCCTTGCTGCATTTTTGGAGAGAAGTTGGTTTGGTATATCATCCTTCTATTTCATCCCTTCCGTGATTGTATCATGTCGTTTTTATGACTAGGATTTAATATTAAGGTAGTAAACCTATGTAGATTCAGAGCTGCTAACTCTCACCCATTGAGTGTGAGACACACGCAAATTACCCTACTCACAGGCCCTCATGCCACACCCCCTATTTCTCATGTTGTGAAATGCCAAATCCCAGTTTGAGTTTTTTCTCCCCCTAAATTTATAATAATCATATGTACTAATGCTCCCATTGGATTTTGAGCGCACATGTATTAGTAGTCAACCCTGATTCATTCATTGCCATGGTGACTTAAATGTAGTTGTTTGAGATGCGCTCAGGCAACGTCTCTACACCTCAAAATAAAAAATAAAAAATAAAATAAAGCTGCTTATATGTGGTTTAGTGAGTGCGCAATGGAGAGGGAAAAAAAATAAAAATTCCCTCCCCCCCGAACAAAATCTAATTCCAAACTATATTGAAAAGTTGGCAGCCCTGTAGATATGACATTCAATGTTTTGTCTTAGTCTTAGTATTGTACCTTACAAATCCAAGGGACTGTTTCACAAAGCAGGATAAGTGGGTTAGCGAGCTAACCCGCAGGGCTTGGTGCTAGGCCCCATCCTATTCTCCCTGTACACTTGTCACTTGGTTCTGTTATCTCTGCTCATGGTTTTTGTTATCACTGTTATGCCGATGAGACTCAACTCTTTCTCCCCTTCTCTCTTTCTGAGACCCAGGTCCCGGTGCGGATCTCTGCATGCCTGGCGGACATCTCTGCCTGGATGTCCACCCACCGCCTGAAGCTGAACCTGGGGAAGACTGAGCTGCTCTTCCTCCCAGCAAAGGGCTGCTTGATGATTGATGCTTCAATCACCATGGAAGTGTCTCCATCCCAGTCTGCCAGGAGTCTTGGAGTGACCCTGGATGACCAGCTGTGCTTCTCGGGCCACATCGCAGCGATCACCCGGACCTGCCGATTCTCCGTCCACAACATCCGGAGGATCCGACCATTCTTAACCCAAGAGGCTACACAACTTCTGGTCCAGGCCCTGGTGATCTCACGTCTGGACTACTGCAATTCCTTGCTGGCAGGCCTTCCGGCCTGTACCATCAAGCCACTGCAACTAGTCCAGAACGCTGCCGCTTGTCTGGTGTTCAATCAACATAAGTTCACCCATGTCACCGCTCTACACTGGCTCCCCATCGTAGCACGCATCAGATTCAAATCACCGGTGCTTGCTTTAGGCGGCTAGAGGAACTGCTCCCCCTTACCTCCAGGCACTCCTCACACCCTACACCCCAGCCAGACCCCTCCACTCCGCCTCCTCTGGCAAACTGACTGTCCCATCCCTCCGGGCGCCTGGCAACCGCTCCTCGTGGTCTCGCCTCTTCTGTCCTGACCCCTCGGTGGTGGAATGACCTTCCGCAATCGGTTAGGACCGCGGAATCACTTGCGACTCCACTACCACTGAATTCTGTACATCTATCCAATTGTCATCACCACTGCCTACTTGTTCAATACTTTTTGTATATGTATCCCTGCTTACTAACCTTTTCCTTCCCAGTGTTACAGGTATGGTATGCAGCTGCCTACAACAATGTCTATCGCTGTATTACTGCACTGATCTCTTGCGCGAACTATGATTGTTCCTACCATGTACCATTACATTACCATTACATCTTGTAAGTCACTCTGGATAAGAGCATCTGCTAAATGCTTAAAATGTAAATTATGTAAAATGAGCTAACTTCGGGCTTAACCCTAGGTTTTCGGTCTCACAACTGTGGTTCACATTTAACCGGGTTGCATCGTCATGGTAACTTATGCCACGAACCTAACCTGCTCCGGAGTAGGTTAAGTTTAGGCTAACGAATCCAATCCTATAAAAAGGCTGCCCCCACACCAATCAGCTCTCTGGAAAATGGCCTCACCATTCCTAGAGGATTGTGTAATCAGATTTTTAAAATATCAGATAGGCTACAGATTCTCCGCAGTGGGAATACTGTATCTTTGTAAGCTTCTAGAGCCGCATGTCACAAATGCCACTCGTCGAAGCCATGCGATCACTCTGGAGCAAGCTATGTATTCCCCTACATTTTCTAACGACCGGTACATATACGTATTCCCTTGTTGATGCAGAGAACCTGAGCAAACAAACTGTTTATATATATATATATATATATAGTTATCAATAATAAATCAAATTTACTGTTGCATTTGTAACAGTGCGTAATTTTCTCATAGGATTCCCGAGAGTGATTGGTGCAATAGATTGCACTCACATTCCCATCACCGCAGCCCTAGGTGAGCCACAGTCCTGAGACTGAAAACCCAGGGTTAAGCCCAAAATTAACCCACCAATCCTGCTTTGTGAAACAGTGTTCTGGATCTGTCCATGTTGTATGCAATTGGCAGTGTTACAAATGCCGCCCTGTTTGGGCGCACATGCTCATAGCTCAATCGGAAAAACCAGGGTTGACAGAACGAGTTGATAACCACCGTCATGCCTTTGTTAGGCTTTGTGTAGCCAGCTAATGCAAAGATACACTGACCATGTTGAACTTCCTTTGTGAGACAGGCCCCTGGTCTTAATTTTAACCCCATAACTGTCACTGGGCCGTCTACATCACATAGCACGTTCTCCTTCAATATCATGGTTAAATGTACCGAAAATAGACATACGGTATATGCACAAATCGGGTGGAATCTCGTCTTTTCAAAAATGCATACCAATTCATGTCAACTGCGATGTTGCAAAAGCAATCTTGTCCTAATTGAAGGCAGGTTACTCTAGAATGGTTACTCCTTACCTTTGGTCTAGTTGTCCCAAAAATATGACAGTAAGGGTCTAACGAACAAAAGTAGTGACCTTGTTTTGTCACAAGAGCAAGCCAAATCAAGCCAATCATTGAGTTCCAATGTTTTCAATGCGCTTTGTATTGCCAACAACAGCAAAGATGTCATTCTCCTGGCTGTACGAGATATGCGAGTATGTTTCACATATGAAAGTTTTGTATCCTTGCAATGGTAAATCTTGCTACAAAATAAGCCCACACCCATCATTCTCCCATAAGTATTGGCAAATCAGCGCCACTAGTAATATGATCATGGGGCATGATCCAGGGGCATAATTGACCCTTCGCTAAACCACGCCCCCCTTAGTCACTGTTGCTAAATCCGTCAAGCTTTCGGAGCCAGCATGGCGCTCCCACTGTCGCTAACTGCACTCCCTGGAGAAATATTGTCAAATTTTTGGATAATAGAAAAAGCGATTTCAGATAGAAGCAGACAGAAGGGTCTACAATATGCATTTGAAGGTTATATTCAAGATATCACACAAAAAAATTAAGATAGAAGCGAAAGCCTACAGATCAGAGTAAAAGTAAACCACCGCATCACCTGGCGATTGAGACAGAGGACAACGACATTAAGGAGCAACACTGTTCCTGTAAAGCTGGGTAGGTCTCTATTCACTATTATAATCATTAAAAAGCAAAAGCAGTAGGCCTATATATAACGTTACATTCAGTAGTAAGTTAGCTAGCATTAGCTAACTAACGTAACATTAGTAGCCTATAGTGTGCTGTAACGACATTACTCTGGTTAGCTCCACAGGTAGCTCCATACCCTGGACCTCTGTAAAGCAAAAAATATCAGCAGTGTGTCAGCCCAGTCCTCCACAAGATTTGGGTACTCGGGACTGGGCTTCCTATTGACAAAGTGGTGAAATAGTAATGAAAAAATAGTATTACATTTTGACATCAAGGTAACGTTACCCACAGGTTTTTTTAGAGCTTGACTAACATCTTAACGTTAGCAAGCTGGCTGGATCACGAATAACAAAGCTAACATTTAGTCTAACTTTACCAACGTTGCAACCTGGAGCTGTATATCCAGACCGTAGCCACGTTAGCTTAGCTGGCTAACACTTTTCAGGATTTGATTTTGGTTTTGTAAAGGAAAAAAAACGTATATCTCCTTCCAACCTCTCTGGGTAACGAGTGTCACTGTTACAAGTGCCCCAGGCACAATGTTTAAGCATAATTAGCTACAAATCCACAAAACCAGCTCGAAAATGAAGAAAATCTAAAAAATTTCCGTCAAAGTCAATGGAGTGCAGCAAAAAACTGTCGGACCTCTGTCGGAGTCTGTCAAATACTGCGCTGTGATTGGCCAGTCTGCATTTCGGGGCATGGTATAACGAAGGGTCAATTGATACTACTTCCCTCCATATATGCTGATATTTGTCTATAGTTCTAGTTTATGGGGTATCCTTTACGATACAAGGTTTCATTTGGTTTGTATTTGTCATGAATGTGCTTTGCACACATCATGATGCGAATGAAGACACGCAATTGAAGAGAGTGCACAGACTTCAGCTCTGTAAAACTCTTTATATTTTTATCTTAGTTTATTTGGATTTATTTGCTTTCACAATACCAAAAGAACACCCATTTCGACAACCAGGATCCTGTTTAAGACAGCTAGTAGGCAGAAGTACCGGCTCTGCCACCAGAAGACGTCTATCAAGTTCATGTCCTGTGACGGAGACTGCTTCAATGACTGGCACAATTAAAAAAACCTGTATTTTTATACATTTTATCTTGCTAATTTTGACAGCTGTTGCAGTTTTTTTGCCTGTTGCCATACAATGCTTTGGTTTGAATTTAGTGTGCATGTCTCATAGGCAACATGATGTAGTGTGATTCTGAGTGTTACAGAAGTGAAGTACCACTTGGAGGCACGGAGTCATCACATTAGTGTCAGTTTCATGAGCAAAATGACAATCCATAATGCTTTGGGTGATACAAACAAGTTTTATAGTCAAAAATGTTTTAGGTTTTGGAACACTTGGAGACCACCAGTGACATCACTCACTAAAAGGCCTCTAGTTGAGTCTCCCTGGTGGTGTACCGTAAGAAAGTTTGATGCTGCCCACTGCTATAGGGGTTTGATTCCACATCATGCCAGTTTGGCTCTGGCAGGGAGTGCCACTAGGGGGCGGCAATTGGCTGTCCGCGAGCGTTATGAGCTCATTGCATACGAGTGGTCCTGTGTGTTACGGTGACCATGGTGGGTGCCGGCTCAGAGGTGGTGGTGCAGCGCTCACTACCGATCTCAGGACTATGGCAGCGAGCTCTCATATGAGGCAGGGTATAATTGGCTAATTAAACAAAAATAATAGGGAGGAAAATGTGGAATAAAAGCATAAACAGGGAGGGGAAAAAAAAAAAAAAAAGAGTTCATGAGTACTTGCGTATAGAATTGCAGACTGTTGCAGACTTATACTACCGGTCAAAAGTTTTAGTACACCCCCATTTTCCAGTTTTTACAGAAATTTAAGCAGTTCAAGTCCAGTGAATAACCTGATGGTACAAAGGTAAGCAGTAAACTGCCAGAGGTATATTTATATTTTTAAAAAAGGTTAGGTTACCAAAAACTAAAAAAGAATGTACATTTCAGAGTTATAAAAAAAGTGCCCTTTTCAGGGAACAAGTAATGGGTTAACAACTTACAGCTGTTCTGCAGCAATGGAAGTAAATTAAGCCTTGAAAGTTGATGCAAACAATTCCTACAGGTGTCCCAACTTTTGTTGATTACTTACAAACCCTTTGTCTGTATAAAAGCAGTGTTGGAGAAGACTGTTACTACACCCTCTGAAGCATTATTTGGACAATATTGCACTGCAGGAAGTGGTATACTGCTATCATAATGGCAAAAAGGCAGTTAACAAAGGAAGACAGATTATTATAACCCTTAAAAGTGTAGGTCATTTCATTTTTCATCAAATTGTAAAGAAGGCCAAGGTCTCAGTGAGTCATTTCCTACACCATCAAAAGTCACGTGGAAACTGGAGGAAACTGAAAAGGTCTGGCAGACCCAAAGCCACAAAATCAGAAGTTTGAGAGTCAACAGCTTGCGTGATAGACGGCTCACAGGACAACAGCTTAACACTGGTCGAAGTAAGGAAGTCTGTTTCAACTGTGAAGAGAAGACTTCGAGCTGCAGGTTTGACAGGTTGAGTGGCAGTAAGAAAGGCATTGCTAAGATGGCAAAATAAGAAAAAGAGGCTTGCCTGGGCCATGAAGCACCGCCAGTGGACTACTGAAGACTGGAAGGTGGTCTTATGGACCGATTAATCAAAATGTGGAATCTTTGGTTCATCGCGCAGGGTTTTTGTACGCCGTCGAGTAGGCGAAAGGATGGTTCCTCAGTGCGTGACACCAACTGTCAAACATGGAGGAGGAAGCGTGATGGTCTGGGGTTATTTTGCTGGATCCAGAGTCAGTGACTTAGAGTGACTGGCACCCTGAAGTAAAAGGGCTAGCACAGCATTTTGCAGCGCCATGCAATACCCTTTGGTCTATGTCTAGTTGGTCAGGGGTTCATCCTACAGCAAGATAATGACCCAAAACATATCCAGGCTATGTCAGAACTACATTAGAAGAAAAGACGATGGTAGGCTTCAAATCATGGAATGGCCAGAAGTCTCCAGACATCGAGCTGGTTTGGGATGAACTGAACAGAAGGGTGAAAGCAAAGCAACCTACAAGTGCATCACATTTGTGGGAACTTCTGCAACAGTGTTGGGAAGAACTTTCCAAACAATATTTGATTTCCATTGTAGAAAGAATGCCACGAGTGTGTTCAGCGGTTATTTCTGCAAAAGGTGGCTACTTTGAGGAAAAAATGTATATTACATGTTGTTAAACAAAACAATTCCGTTACTTCTTTTCCAATTGTTTATTTGTTCTATGCTTTAACTAGAGTACATTGAAACAAACTGTGTAAATTGGAAAAATGTAGGTGTTCTAAAACATTTGACAAAATCCACAGGTATATCATGAAATGACTTATTACTTTTCAAACATGATTCTACGCAAACTAGAAAAGTCTACTTTATTGTATGTTTGATCTTCGGTCCTTTGGGATGTGCGGTGTCCACATGCTATTTGACAATACATTTCCTTTCAAATAATACCAAATGTAGGCATTTGGCCATCACAGTTCTTGAGCTATGAACGGTTGCAGTTGGGTATGTCCAAATAGGTGTGAATGCACAATATAGGTGGTGAAGGTTAAGGGGTTTAATTGAACTGCAATATTTTTTGACAAAGGGTAATCCATCAGATTGGCAAGCAGAACATTAAGCAATTAAATTGGCATCCAGTGCAATCATTAAATATATTTTACATGTAGCATAAGTGAGGGTTTAACACATCACTCATGTTCAGCATTCAGTGCTGAACCTTTAAGGGCATTCAAGGCTACTAGATTCAAGATAGACATTTTCATTAAGAAAACACTGTACACTTGGTGCATAACAAGCACCTGATTCATGCATTACTTGAGCAAGTGAACATTGTAGAGCAGTTGGATGCACCTGGACTGAACCTTCTGTACAAACATGCAGATGAAATGCATGCTGTGAAAATGCAGTGGTACATACAGTACTCAATCTGGCCCCACTTTTCACCCAGCAAAATTACTAAGAAAGATCATTCTTATTCATTAAATGTCAAGCAGCTTTGCAGTTGAGCACATTCAGTGTAATGACAAGGGGGGGGGTCGTCAAGCACTGGAATTGATTACTAATCACGGACCTTTGAATTTTCAAAATTGCTAAAAGGAGCAAAGCTCGAGTCATTTTAAGGTGTAAAGTATGCCTTTTATTCCCTCACAAACTGCAGTGCTGTCTCGACAAGGATATTTTTCATCGTTGAACTTGAAGGGATTCATGCAGAGAATTGGTAGTGTATGGTGAATCTACAGGAACAATAATATTAATGTGTACCTTCATACTTGTCAGGGTTCTCCAGACATGGGCATCTCAGATCTGAATGAATGTGATACCTGAGAATTGGGGGGGACAATTGTGTCAAAGAACTTTGAACTTCCAAGAAGCCCCAAGCACACTTATGAACAAGAGGGCAGGGGTCAGTGGCTCCAACATCCATCCATCCATCCATTATCAGACTTATTCCTGGTCAGGGCGGGGGGGGCTGGAGCCTATCCCAGCATGCGTTCCGGGCGAGAGGCAGGAATACACCCTGACAGGTCGCCAATCCATCGCAGGGCACACACACCATTCACTCACACACTCATACCTACGGGCAATTTAGACTCTCAATTAGCCTAACGTGCATGTCTTTGGACTGTGGGAGGAAACCGGAGTACCCGGAAGAAACCCACGCGGACACAGGAGAACATGCAAACTCCGCACAGAAAGGCCCCGGCCTATGAACCAGAGAGGCGACAGCGCTATCCACTGCACCACCGTGCTGCCTGGCTCCAACATATAGGAATTAAAATAAGTCACCAGTGAGATGGCAGGAGATCTGATTCCATACTCCCACCATTCTTCACTCTGACCCCCATCATTCAGGACAAGTCAGGACACGAGTCTGAAGTGAGATTTTTGAAGTTTTATTTTCTTTGAAGTGATTGCAAATGTTTTACTCTTCACAGTACAGAGTGTGGAGTCCCCCTGTACGATGCTATAAAAGGTCACAGGAACGGCACACAAACATACAAAATATTTTAACAAATTACTCAGTTTTAAATACATTTTCCTCTACCCTGGTACTATGCCCGACCATAGCAAAAAATTGATTCAGTCAAATGTATACAATCTTATTTACAGAGGAGCATTTGAACAAAGTGCTTCAGAGTCCTGATCGTGTTCTCTAGGGAGGGATATGTACAATTAATTTTGTCTTACAAATGTAACAGCACTTTCCTTGGAGCCCATTTCTCCCATGCACACAGACAGCTTCATAAGAATGTGCTTCAGGAGGCCATGTTCAGAGGGGAAAATGAAAAGACAACATCTTAAGCCATGACTGTCTAAAATATGCATTTCATTAAGTATTCACAAAAATAATTATCCGTTAGGACTGCTGTGAGACCAATCCCGGGTCCCGATATCCACGGTGAACAGGTGGCACAAACCGACCAGACCCCAAAAAATTCCTTTGTGGCTTTGGGTATGCTTAAAGCAGGTTTTGAAGGATGCAATGCATTATTGTATACACAATATAAACAGTGACAAATCCCCCAAGAAGATCAACTTAATGCACTTTGAGAAGGCATCTGGTTGTAGTGCTGCTGCAACAGCAGGCGTTGGCATGGATACCAAAGACCGTGAACAGATGAAATGGCGCCGAGGGCAGGGTTATGACAAGTCGTCTTCTGTATTCACAATGGATATCTGAAAAGGAGAACTGGAAATTAGTGACTGCATTAAAAAATTACACCAATAAGCAAAAAAACATGGTACAAATGTATAAAAACACATTTACGGTGTGGTTTGGTTTATGAGTAGGATGTTAATGATTAATCAATGATCTATGAATCGCCATTAAGAATTTGATCAAGCATATCAAATTAACAATTATGTATCAGTGGAGTTATCCAATAGCACAAACTCGTGAGTAATATTGCTTTGAAACAGTTAAAACCTTGTTGATTTTAGAAAATATATCCAGCAATATTTCACAAGAATAAAGAAAATTTACAACAAAACATTTGTTATATTTTGTATAGCCCAAGTTACCTCAACTGACAATAGCCTCTTGAGACGATTGGTCTCTTGAATTCACTAAGCATGCATAACGTTACTTCCGCATTTCACAGTTTATGCATCCCCGGGACATCGGTTCCGTCGGAAAGGGTGTTCTCAGCGGCTGGTCTTACTGTAAACAGGCTGTGCACACGGCTCACCCCTGAACACATGGATATGCTTATATTCTTAAATAAAAACTAGTAAGGGGACGAGTCAGGTCTTTTTTTTCTTCTTCCTTTTCTTAAAGTTGCGAAGCCTCCACTGTCAGACATCCCTTTTCATTTCAAAAGGACTATTGTTTTCATTGTTAGGCCTACTGAATGGTGTTTCATTTCCTTCATAATTCTTATTGTTTTATGCTGTCAAAATAGGCCCGAGTCTCAAAGCTTTGATTGAGGAAAAAAAGCATGCATGCATCATACGCATTCATTAATCGATTAATTAACATGGGCAACGATTGATCAAGGAAATTTCTTTAAATTAGCATCCCTATTTATGACTCTTGGAAGTCATGAATGATTGAAATGTTAACCAATTAGGCAAATTGAAGTCTTTACCAGCATTCTGCAGAAAACTGAATTATATCTGAAACCCTGCTCAATGCAAGCAGTGCGAGGCAATTGTGTAGCTCCATAAAAAACAAAAGGGGCGGGTTAGCTTAGCACCACAGCTTCGGTAAATTCTGGTAGCTCTGGTAGTGCTCATCTATCTGGCAACTAATTTGTCAATAAAACCTGCCCTCTCCAGATCACTTCAAGATCAGTGTGAGGTCACTGTTGGAAGCAGAAGATCACTGCTCAGATGCAGACCACAACCAAAAATGTATTTCCTCCACTATGACCCAACTAAAATGTCCCAAAGCTGTACCATTTTTTGTTTTCCCAAAGACTCCAAATTGAGGAAATTGTGACAATTAATGGATTATATGGTGCATCCTTGCACTGAATTTATTTGTTTACTAAGCAACAATATAATCCCTTTGATTAGACCTAGTTTAACTGGCTAGTTCAAGCTCACAAGCTAATGGAATGGTAGAAGCATCAATTCATGAATTATAGTGGCAGGAACTAGAAGAAAAGTTTCCTCAACTGTGAAACTGGGCCCTTCCTTTTACAACAAGCATTACATTCAAAAGTAGGCAATTAATTAGGTACGGCAAGGAAACATACAAAATTAGATTTTTGGTGAAGTTCCAGTCTGCAGTTACTTCACAGAAGTAAATATCAGAACCGAAATTCACTCACCGCTGGGTATGTGTGGCCCACAGAAGAGGCGTGTCTACTGATGTCGATGTTGAGGTCTTCTTCTGTGGTTTTCAGGTACACGGGGTTGTCGAAGTTCATACTTTTCTTATTCTTGAGCTGCCAATTGCGCCACATCAAGTAGCCCCCAGCAGCAGCCATGGCCAGTATCACTGGGAAAAGTGGGGACAGGCCGTGTGAAGCTACTGATGGCAAGGCCTCGTGCAGTCCACGTATACAGTAGGCATCAGTTAACCATTATGCCTGTTTAACAGTTTTACATAGTTCACCAACCTGTTCTCAATAGGAAATAAACACATGGAGACATTACCAGCAACAGGATTGAGAACCGGTACTAAAAGGTTATGAATACAACCTAGGAATGGGCATTTAAATTCCTGTCCTCATATTAGTCAGCCATACCTTTTCCAGTCAATTATCCTGGGATTGCCCAGATCTGGAAGTACTAGAGATAGCCATCCCACATAAGCTAAACAAATCAAATATGCTGGGAAAGCGGAAACTGAAGTTGCTTAACTTTCAGGTTAAAACAATTGACATTCATTTTCAATGGGACGCAAAACTTTCCTTCATCACATTTAATTGACCATTGCTGAAAAAATTATTTAGTGCTGTTCTTTGAATCATTTGCTGTTAATAAATTCATTTGATTAAGTCCAATGCCTAAATTAATATCAAACTACGACTCCCAAAAGGGCAAAATTTCATAGCGAACTGTGGGACCTGCAGTTGGTCTAATTTTGTAGTTTACTTTGATTTCCAGATTACTTAAGGGTTCGCTCATCAGCAGACAATTCAAGGAATAACCCATACACATTTTCTTTTCCAATGTTCAATTTTTTGTCGTTATTTTTTTTTTTTTTACATTACAGAAACTTGGCATCTCAGTGGAAATGAATGGCTTCCGGTTGACTGTTTCGACCGAGAAAGTGCATTCACAAATGTACTATATGCATCATAGATAACTACAAGAGAACATGTAAAAAGTAGAGCAGGCTGGAGTGGAACCTTAAAGTGAGGGTAATACTCACAGACTGGGAGAATCGCCCAGGCTGCAGCCGATCCTTTTGCAGACGAATTCACTTCATGAATGGAGGTGCTGATGTTCCCCTCTTTAAAACACAGAAATCACATTAGCCACGATGCATTTTAATTGAGAGGTGTACCTGGATGTCATTTAAAAAAAAGCCTTTACCCTTGAACTGTCATGTAAGGAAATGTGATAGGACTTGTTTTTAGAACACCTTGCCATTGCAATTTTACTAATGGTGAGATCAATTCAAAGCAGTTAGTGAAGATTCTGTGCCAAGTATCAACCCTGTTTAGAGCCTGTACTGACCTCCAGGCTGGATTTAAAATATTGACCAAATTGTTTAGGTTAATCTGATTATGCATGAACTGCAGAGAAATGGCATGATTGATGGAGATGGGATGGACAGTCTGATTCAGCAAGTTTTTGCTTGCACAAATGAGTGTGGGTGTACAAAAGTGTAAACACCTTTATGTATACAAGAATACATGAGCCCTTTTTGCAAAATCCCATTTCCTGTAAAGTTGCCAAGCTATAGATATTAGTCTGCAGACTTAGCTAGCAAGACTTTACTAAAGAACCACTGGTGCTACAGGTTGAGATTTACACATGCGATACTTGGACTCATTTTTAAAATAGCGGAAGCCTCAACTGTTATTCAATGGCTGAACTGAGAACAGAAAATCAACCAGGCTTACCCTCAGGAACTGGCTCGGGGACGACTTTTGGTTTTTCCAATGCTTTGAAAACAAAATGTCAGGATCAGTGCCACACTACAGCAAACTGATCCTTAACGTACAAAGCAGAGCCAATTTAAAATAACTACAAGCATTACATTGCAGTTAATTTGATCCCTTCAATAACATTAAGACATTGTCTGGCTGCCCAAAGAAATACTGCACAGACATTACTTTGAAGATTGAGAGCAACAAACATGTAATTAATTGATCTTGAATTCAGCACATAAGTTAGTGTAAACTAATTGTTAATATATTTTTGGCAACTCAAACATACTCTAGGTATGACACTATGGACATTGTATCTTAGTGAATCATTTTCCAACCAAGGCAAACCAGTGGGGGCAGATGAAGTATGAAAAATTATTTTTTTTAAAGTTACCCAATGGTTGTGCCACACAATATTGGACTATTTTAGTGACCAACATGCACCAATTACAGTCAGGCTGTCAGCAGACCATAAGCATCTAGTGTTGGGTCCAACATACCCACCGACACTACCCACGAGACCCACCTTAACCATAGCCAAGCAAGTCACTACAGTACAGAAGTCACAGTACAAAACCTCAATTGTTATCCAAAACAGTCATGCTAAACCACTTCCCCAGCCCATGACACATCTAAACACCAGCAGACAGCCTGGAAACATTTTTTAATGTAGATCTCAGAATCTGGGCCTTTTCCATGTCTCCATATCTCCATATCTATAGAATCCTCTTTGAAATCGGTTAAGAATCATAGTTAAGCATAAGTCACAAACAGACAAAAGCAATCACACTGCTCAGCAGCTTTTCCCATCAGGTTAATCACCATGTCTGAGGGATACAGCAAGTTGGTGTGGTGTGAACAGTGAACAGAGTATAGTGTACAGATGCGAGGCTGAAAGAGCTGGAATACCAGCTTGCTCAGCGTTGCTCAGCCAAACTAATGTCGTTACCTGGCGGTTGAGCAGGGCGTGTCAGCACCTTCCAGTCATGCTTTGTGGGTGCTGGAGGTGTGGCTGTCATGAGAGATATCAGTGAGGGACAGTTCCATTTTGCCCATGATTGAATATATAGCAAACACAATTTCAAATAAAGCACATAATACATGAAGAATAGGCCATTTGGCTCATCTAGGCTTTTTACCAACAGTCTAGAGAATATCCAGCACTGCATCAAGACTGGGCTGCCTCTGACCGGTCTACATGACCTGGCAAGCTGTTAAACTACTTCCACATACTGACAAATACTCCCTGATATTAGTGCTGAATTTACCCAACTAATTTTTATGGGACACCACTACCCACATTCATGAGATCCAGGCACATTGTTTACACAAATCACTAGGGGTCACAGTATCAAACCCTCAATACTTATCATCAAAAAACACATTGGGAGTAGCAATAGACTATACATCTCATTCTGAACAGACCTCCAGACTGTGTACAACTTAAAAATCAATTTTACGGGGCCTCAGATAGCATAGCAGTCTAACAGACTGGCACGTTGCGAGTGTGAGCTGCCTATTGCGGTCACAGTTCGAAACCCGACTGCCAGACCAGCCCTGGTGGGGAACCCCGATTGGGGGCGGCATTTGGCCGTCTGCCCCAGAGGGAGGGGGGAGGGTGAGCCAGCAGGGGGGCGAGTTTTGTCTCGGAGGAGTCAGATCTTTGCCGGCCTCTGGAAATTGGCTTGACCCGGAGGACAGGCGGAGAGTTCAAGGGGAGGGCATAGATAGAGGGTATAATTGACTACTAAATTGGGAGGGGAAAAAAGGGATGTTTTTTTAAAAGAAATATTTTACAAGGATTTGCTACAAACTCCAAATTCAGCCATCATGTGCTCAGAGGCCTAGGGACCACATCAAAAGCTCCATATAGGTTAAGCAGAAAGTTGCCTTGGTGCAGATCATCAGCCACAGCAGTCAAATGAACAATGTCCTTTCAAAATGTAAAATCCCTCTGAAGCCATGAAGGGTGTGGTTGCACAAGCAACTTCTTTACGTGTCGAACTCAAACCATTCAAAAAAGGAGGATCGCAACCAGACAATGTAAATCACCTCCTGCATAAACTGCCAAGTGCAATCAAAATGATGGCCGTTGACTCAGTTCTGTCAGATCTTGCCAATTCGATCTATTAATTTTGTAAAATAACACTCCTATACTACCCCTATACTGTTAAAGGGCACATAACCTGGCATCCTGCTTTGTTTTGGAGTGAAGTAGTAAAAGCCCTACAAGGCTGGAGGAGCTGCTCGATGTCTTTACCTGGAGGTTGAGTGGGGCGTGTCTGCACCTTCCATTCATAGTTTGGGGGTGCTGAAGGCATGGCTGTCATGAAAGAGGTCAGTGAGCATCACTTTAGTAAGATGGAAAAGTCAAATTGAACCATTGGATATTCATCCCATTCAGGCACACTAACCACACAAGCTACGAGATCAATGCTAGGAGTCACCCAAACAAATCACTAATGTGGGGTGGTACAGTGTCAATCCAATCAATACCTTATATAAGTGATGGCTTACTAACACACAAATTTCCAACTCGGCATCATGTATTCATATCTGCACAACAGTCCTTATATTAAGTATAAGGCATAACCAGAGCTAAAAATAAGTCAAACTTCAGCCCTCACCATAAATTTCCCAGTAGCCTGTCCTAGCCACTAACTATCACATTCAGGGGGACAGATCAAGTGATTGAAACGCAACACCTTTAACCCCTCTCCTGGCTGTAAAACTAGTGTCCCGATGCAAGGCTGGGCAGAGCTGCTCGATGTCTTTACCTGGAGGTTGAGTGGGGCGTGTCTGCACCTTCCATTCATAGTTTGGGGGTGCTGAAGGCATGGCTGTCATGAAAGAGGTCAGTGAGCATCACTTTAGTAAGATGGAAAAGTCCAATTTAACCATTATTGGATATTCATCCCATTCAGGCACACTGACCAAGTTATGAGACCAATGCTAGGAGTCACCAAAACAAACCACATGTGGGGACAGTACAGTGTCAATCCAATCAATACCTTACATAAGTGATGGCTTATTAACACACATGTCCATCATGTATTCATATCTGCACAATAATCCTTATATTAAGTACAAGTCATAGATGGAGTTAAACACAAGTCAAACTTCAGCAGCCAGCAGAAATTGCCCAGTAGCTTGTCCTAGCCACTATCAAATTCAGGGGGACTGAGCAAGTGATTGAAATACAATTAACACCTTTGAACCCCCCCCTTGTCACATATTGACAAATACTCCATGATTTTAGTGCGGAATTTACCCAACTAATTCTTACGGGACACCACTGCCCACATTCATGCCATCCAGGCGCATGTTTACACAAATCTATAAGGCCCATGTCAAGACCCATAATCACTAGGGGTCACAACATGTACAGTACTCTCCTGGCTGTAAAACTAGTGTCCAGATGCAAGGCTGGGAGGAGCTGCTTGATGTCTTTACCTGGAGGTTGAGTGGGGCGTGTTTGCACCTTCCAATCATACTTTGGGGGTGCTGAAGGCATGGCTGTCATGAAAGAGGACAGTGAGCATCACTTTAGTAAGATGGAAAAGTCAAATTTAACCATTACTGGATATTCACCCCATTCAGGCACACTGACCATACAAGTTACGAGACCAATGCTAGGAGTCACCCAAACTAAACCACTAATGTGGGGGCAGTACATTGTCAATCCAATCAATACGTTACCCAAGTGATGGCTTACTAACACACGTCCAACTCCACATGTATTCATATCTGCACAACACTCCTTATATTAAGTACAAGTCAGATGGAGTTAAACACAAGTCAAACTTCAGCAGTCAGCAAAAATTGCCCAGTAGCTTGTCCTAGCCACTAACTATCAAATTCAGGGGGACTGAGCAAATGATTGAAATACAATTAACACCTTTGACCCCCCTTTGTCACATATTGACAGATACTTCATTACTGGAATTTACCCAACTAATTTTTACGGGACATCACTGCCCACATTCATGCTACCCAGGCACATTGTTTCCACAAATCTATAAGGCCCATACAAAGACCCCTAATCACTAGGGGTCACAGCATGTACAGTACTCTCCTGGCTGTAAAACTAGTGTCCAGATGCAAGGCTGGGAGGAGCTGCTTAATGTCTTTACCTGGAGGTTGAGTGGGGCGTGTCTGCACCTTCCATTCATAGTTTGTGGGTGCTGAAGGTGTAGCTATCAGAAAGGGCAGTGAGCATCACTTTAGTAAGATGGAAAAGTCCAATTTACCCATTACTGGATATTCATCCCATTCAGGCGCACTAATCACACAAGCTATGAGATCAATGCTAGGAGTCACCCAAACAAACCACTAATGTGGGGTGGTACAGTGTCAATCCAATCAATATCTTATATAAGTGATGGCTTACTAACACACAAATGTCCAACTCAGCATCGTATCTGCACAACAGTCCTTATATTAAGTATAAGGCATAACCAGAGCTAAACATAAGTCAAACTTCAGCCCTCACTATACATTTCCCAGTAGCCTGCCCTAGCCACTAACAATATCAAAGGCAGGGGGACAGATCAAGTGATTGAAACAACACCTTTAACCCCTCTCCTGGCTGTAAAAGTAGTGCCCTGATGCAATGCAGAGCTGCTCGATGTCTTTACCTGGAGGTTGAGTGGGGCGTGTTCGCACCTTCCAATCATAGTTTGGGGGCGCTGAAGGTGTGGCTGTCATGAGAGGGCAGTGAGCATCACTTGATGAAAAAGTCCATTATTGGACACATCCTATTCAGTTGGACTGCTCAAACGAACTATGAGACCATACTTCGAGGAACCCAAACAAGTCAATTGATGCAGGGTGTCACAGCATCAATTCTCCCTCAATTCCACTCAATGACAAACAGACCTGCTAAACTATTTTTAGCTAAACCACTTTTGGTTTACATTGCAGTATGAATGTACAATTCAACATCTGGACCTTTTCCAGGTCTCATCTGTATAACCATCCAATCAGTTTTTATTAAGCCTATGCTACATCCTTAATGGATCTTATTTACTAAAGTCAGAGGTAGCCAGTGTTTTAAGCCCTTGTCTGTTGTAATAGGCTTCGCAAGAACCAAACTGGAATGCACAGCTAACATTCTATGAAAAAGGTGCAGTACTAGTTCACCAACAGTTTACAAATAGACTCAGGTGATACCTTTCAAATACCAATCATATAGCTTAAGGACCGTCTCCAGCTAATTGAGCAGGTTTGATGAATACCTTGAATCAATGTTTGGCAGCGGATATGCATTTCCCCCTCCAGCAAACTAGACTGAGGCTCTCTGGGTTCTGGGATGAAACCATTGGTCTATCACTCATACAGATTGGACAACTATGATGTTGAATATGAGCAATGCAAGCTATTTTCTTATCCATTTGATCACAGCAAGTATAAATGGAATATTGCGTTTTCATTGCAAATTGTTCCATTATCAGCCAATACTGCACTTCACAGTGCATAAATTCCAGGCTTAAATTTGAAGAAATGAATAGCAATGCCATGTCAGTCTAACATTTAGGATAACATTTGATGAATGGAAAATGATACAAATCTTATTTTTTCTCAGTGCCACACATTTGTTGCCACACATCTCCACGTGGCTCAGACCGTCAGAAGATTCTCCTATACGGTTGGCCAAAGGGCTCATAACAAACGCGTCTGAACCTTTATCAAAAGCATTTGTGAATACTGAACGCGTCTTATAAACATGACATGGATTGGCCGAATTCGTTTGAAGAGAAATGACCTGGAAATATTTCTAGCTCAGCCAACTTAGATTTTGACCACTTAGTGGGGTGCAATTTGGGCACCCCTGGTAAAAATGCAATTTACAATTAATATCTAAGTGAACAGAAGCTAACCTGGCCTCTAAATGGTACAAAGTTAAACATGACAAATGTCTTCAAATTTTACAATTATTTTATTTAAATGTTTTCATTTCAAAATAAGAAAAAAAAGGAAAAAAGCACTGTGCAAAAGTTTGGGAACCCTTTTGGATTATTCTGTTACTTTTTATGATGATTACTAAGGCCCAGACCCAGGTGATTTACTCATTAGGGCTTCAATGAGTCAGGTGAATATAATTCCAACTGAATTTATTCTGAAGTAACTCCATGCCTAAAGTATCCGACTGTGGTGGCTGTTCGGTCTGGTGTTAACCGTGGGTTCATCAAACAGTTGTCCAAGGATGTCAGAATCAAGATAGTTCACTTCCACCAACAAGGAGAAGCCTACAAAAAACTCAACGTTTCAAACTACCCATTTCCACTGTCAAACTATCAGAAAATGGAAGATGAATGGAACAGTTGAAGTCAAGGCAAGGTCTGGAAGACTAAGAAAACATTCAGATAGAATGGCCCAAGACCTGGTGAGAAATGTTCAGAAGAACCCACATAGCAAAATAGCTGCAACAAAGAGTAGCAGACACAGGTGTAGTTGTTCAGAGGACAATACAACATACTTTGGCAGAAAGAAGGCAGAAAGAAGCCTTTCCTACGACCAACAAAATTAAGCGTCTGAAGTATGCAAAGGAAAACCTTCAGAAGCCTGAAGCCTTTTGGAACAATGTGCTTTGGACTGACTAACCCAAAATTGAACTTTTGGCCACAACCAAAGAGGGTATGTTTGGAGAAAAAAAAATGTGAAGCATTTATAGAGAACACCTTGCTAACTGTTAAGCATGGAGGTGGATCCATATGCTTTGGGGTTGTGTGGCAGCTGAGAATGGATTCCACCAAATATCAAGAAATTCTAGAGGCTAATGTTCGAAGGTCAGCCCAGACATTGAAGTTGGAGGTTGGGTATTCCAGCAAGACAATGATCCAAAGCATACCTCGAAATCAACCATGAAGTACCTCCAAGAAAGATGGATGAAGGCCAGGTGTTCGGCCAGGAAGAATGGGGAAAAATTCCAAAAGCAAGAATTAAGACTCCTAGCTGGCTACAGGAAGCATTTGCAAGCTGTTATAGTTGCCCGAGGAGGGGTTACAAAGTACTAACTGACAGGGTTCTGAAACTTTTGCACAGGGCAATTTTCCTTTTATCATTTTGAAACTAAAAAATTTAAATGTGAAATGTGTCATGTTTAACTTTATACCATTTAGAGGTCAGGTTAGCTTCTATCCACTTAGATATTAATTGTAAAAGGCATTTTGACCAGGAGTGCCCAAATTTTTGCCCCCTGCTGACCACTTAATACGCTTGGCTAATATGCGACTACTATATATTTAAAGTTATCCATCGATATCTAGCTAGCTAGTAAAACGGTTTACTTTATACCAAGAGTTGCTTGCTGTTAAATTAGCCATCGCATAACCAACTTTCGTAATCCATTTTAGATCGTAGCCAACTAGCTATAAAAACAATTGTTAAACATCAGACATTGGCTTAGTCATGTACCAACAATCCTGTTAGCCAACATTGGCTAGGAAAAGGGCTGTAAATGTTGCGTGTCATGTGAATGGACATAGGCTTGATTGAGTGTATGGGCAACGTATATACATGCCAAATTAATTTGCCATAAAGTGCTTTAACAAACAAAATCACTTAGAGATAATTTTCTGTTTGATAAATACAAAGAACCAGTTCAGAGCAGTATCTGAGATGCCAACCCAATTTTCAGCATAACACTTATCAAGACGTTTTATAGTGCACAAGTTTCTACTGAATCTTTACTTGTATGATCTGCATTTCTTCACTATAATTACACTACCTCATATGATACAAGGCTTTGGTCACAGTAATTATTGACAAATCATTTTTGTTAGCTAATCATTTTACATTAGCTGAACTAAATTATTTTAATGTGAATGTAAATCACAGAGCAATTAAACAGATGTTTATAACACTAAACTAAAGAACTATAATGACTTTGCCAATGTTAGATGAGCTAGGATTTCGCGAATGTTTCTGGGTCATATTTCTTTTAGAATGAATTTGACCAATAATGGAATTGTGTTAAACTTATCAGACACGTTTGCCATTATGAGCCCTTTGGCCAACAGTCACAATTAGTCACCTTGTAATACACAGGGGGATGCAGCAGGTCACTGTGGTGTGAAATGCAGTCAGGAAGGTAATGGAGGAGGGCATCAGCTCTGCCCAATGGACATGATTACCTGGGGGACGAGCTGGGCGTATTTGCACTTTCCCATCATCCTTTGTGGGCGCTGAAGATGTGGCTGTCATGAAAGAGCAACAGTTTAGCAAAAATGCTAAAAAGTCACATTTTTGCCCATTGAGGGATTCAGGGACCATTAAGTTCCCTCAAACATTCAGACAAATGCATTGCTATTATGAAGTTGCAATCCATTCATTTAAAGAGAGAACCCACTACGGAAGTAACGAGACAGCGGTACTTCGTATTGGCACTATGGTAGTTAAATACAATTGGTTTAAAAGGGTACCAACAATGACAAAAGGGCTCATGTTCGGTAATGTATGATATGAAAATGACGACATTTACAATACATTCCAACACCAATTTTGAAGATAGAGATTTGATATTACATTTTTAAAAATGTTATAATAAAAGTGTGCCCATAAGCTAACCACCTGCTGAGTCAAATTACCAATAATGCAATAGACCAGTTACATAGAAATATAACCCATCTTAGCAGAGAATAGGGTAGGCTACTGTTAGTCTTCATATTTTCCTGATAAGTGAAGCAGGTCCATATGGATCTTTCATGAAGCATTACACCCTCATTTAGGTGGTTCCCAACCCCCTGTATGGGAACCACCAGTCAGTTCATTATCGTTAAATTCCACCACAATCACACCCGATTCAACTAGTTAATTACTTAATGACCATTGATTAGATATGTCAGGTGTGCTTTTGTTGGAATTGATCAAATGGACATGGACCGGATGGTGGTCCCCAAGAACAAGGTTGAGAACCACTACTCTAGTTAAAACTGGGCCGTAAAAATTGATTCAAACTAAATTTCAATACTTGTGTTTTAATCAATCATGGATCGCAAGGGGCTGCTGGGTAGCTCATCCTGTTATGGCTCTGTTCTAGCATGTGGATGAACTCGGTCTGGTACCAAATCCAGACCATGAAAGCAGGCCCACAATGCAATGCATAATCGGCAGCGGTAGCATCGCCCAGGGGAGGGAGAAATTTGGTCAGTCAGTCTGTCTCATTGCACACCAGTGACCCCCGCTGGCCAACTGGGCAACCGGTTTTCCATTATAAAGCTGCCCATGAAGAGTCTTCCTCAAACGTATGTCTGCAAGCATAACTAGTGAACAGCAGTGTGAAAAAGCAGTGGCTGCTGACGTGTTTTCGGAGGAGAGCACGTGCTTATCTACTTGAGGTTGCAGTGAGCGTGCCTTAATACGTTTGGACATTCCAAATTAGAAGGCGGTAAAAGTATTCAAATAAATGGTTGCAAATAATTATTTTAATGATAATTGCAAATGAAGTTGTCCCCTCAAATTATCCCCTCCAAATTCAAGCAATCACTCCACTCTACTCTACTCACCAAAACAATTTGACATCTGAAACAGTGCATCCTCATGTATAGAAAAGGGCCACATTCCTCTCTGGCTCCGTTCGGACACATTCCAGCCCAAGTCTCGCACAAAAGGTGAACAGTTCAGTGACCGTCACACTTGCAATGTTTAACCAGACGGCCACTGCCACACAGCCTACAACTCATTCATGTTAAATTATTTCACGCCCCGAAAGCAGCCACGTATTATGTGCGTTCTCCGAGCAGAGGCACAAAGGGATCCCGTTCCCAGGAGAAAAAAGAGGCAGCGTTTTGGATTGAGGTCTCAAGGGACAGCGAAGCCTGAATACAGGAGCTTAAACTGCAATCCTCATTCAGCAAAGGGCTCCAGTTCTTTTATCCTGCTGGAGTGAATGCATCCCAAGCCACAGTTTACCATTCTCACAATCTCCATGGAAGTCATAAAAAGGAGCCCCCCCCCCCCAGCAGCACATTACCTTTAATGAGTTGGACACCAAAATAAATGCCTGTTTCTGGATGACATGCAGAGGCCAGACATTCAGGTTGTCCCTGCATTTCCTACAATGGCCCCAATTCTCCAACTCTCCACACACACCACCCACCACACACCATTTCATAGCGCATTCGGACTTGCTGGAGTTTAAATGCCAAGTACCATCTCTATATTACTAAACACTGGAAGGGGCCAAATCTCTCACCAGAAGAAAAGCACATTGTAGTGAGTGGCACAGGAGGAAATAAAAGGGAAAAGTTGGTTAGGCAACAAATGGAACCGTAACAATCAAAGCTGGTCTACAGCAAGAGCTGTCAAGGCAAGATGTGTGAAACCCTACATAAGGGAGAGGTTTCAATACCAATGGGGAACTTGCAGCAGAATGGATACGAAGCCGATCAAAAGCATCCTTTTACATTTAAAAAAAAAAGCAGCAGAAAATGAGGCCTGTAGATTCTGGCAATGGTCACACTAGGGGGACACCGTGTAAAGACTGTGGTTAACAACCCTTTCAGGCCCCTGGGTGTGGGGGCTGCTGGGTACTTGCCAGGTTTGCAGCGCTGTCCATCCATGGCTAGCTCCTTGCCCTGTGGACAGACGCATGTGTACTTCGGGGAGTGCTTGTTGATCTGTGGAGCTGGCAGGCACATGTAGGCACAGCCTCCATTCACCTCATTCTCACTACACCAGTTGGTTCCTGTAGGAATTGAAAACAGATATTGCCCATGCTCGAGTCATTTTATGTTGCATAAATGTTGTCACAGCTCTATTCAACTCCACAGTTCTCCTGCTTGGGTAATATCATAATACAGAGCAGCTCAGGAGATACCAAGTTTCCAAGGCCCTCTAGTCTTGGAGGCACTGGTTAAGTTTCAGAGAAGAAAGCCATTAAAACCCAGTTACAGAAGGGCAACCAAACCACAGGCTGGTGGCAAACAAACCACCACAAAACCACATTGCAGGTTCTCAAGAGCCTCAACCTCACCCAATTACCATGGAGTTTATGGATACCATTTTCCTCAAAATGGTACTTTGCAGCAGGGGATGGGAACAATTAATGTGGAAAGGAAACTCTCAATTTGCCTGGGACATTTCGCAAATCCCGTCACGGCCCCTGTGGCCAAACTGCTGGCCAACTCACCGGAGAGCTGGATCAGCTCATGATAAACAATGATGTCCTGGGGCTCGTTGAGATTGCTGGCCAGCGTAATCACATCTGATCCAGTGAATTTGTTTGCACCATAGATCGCCTCCTTCTCCCCATCTGTCCAGAACACTCGATCCTGGGGAAAAAAAGCGCTTGAGACCAAGGGGGGGCCAGGTACACAGGAAACTGTACATCCGTGCAGCATGCCAGCTCTGCCTGGGTACACAATCTACCAGGATGTTCACTGCAGTGCAGTCATGACCCAACTAATGCCAATGTTAGGCATCTCCTCAAGCTCATCACAAACAGCAAACACATTTTATATTAGATAATTATTACAGCTATACATCAAAATGTTCTCCCATAAATTGTTTCTTTGCCATTAGTGCCAATAATTGGACAGCTGATTTTAAGATTAATGCACAAGATGAATTCAAGCATTTTCTCACCAAATTCCTTACATTATTGTATTCAAGGTCAGAAAATTGGAGATGCAAATTTCTTAAATGATACGGTTTTAATATACAAGAACACAATTAACTATCAAAGAGACCACCACAAGACAATTTCCTTTCCACTCCAACTGCAGCTGCAAACCAGTCAAAATAGGAAAGGCACCATTCCCTCTGGTTTCCTCACCTCAAAGACCGTGAGGGCAAAGGGATGGGCAAGGTAATCCTGAGACTGGAGCACCTTCCGTCGGTTGTCCCCATTTAGGTCCACACTACAGAGCATGTGGAGCTTGGAATCCACCCAGTAGAGTCTACTCTTGATAAGATCTGTCAGGATACAAGCATCCATCAATACCACACATGACAACCAGCATGCTCATCTGCCCCTGCAGTTTTTAAGTCTCTGACAGAACCATTTTACTGATAACTGGAGACAGGGTCTCTCAGATGGAACGTCCTGCTAAATAAGCAGTCCTCAGGTGCAGAGACGTGCCCCATGGTCCAGAATCTAATCTTGCTCGTGCCAGTGTTGACTGAGTCAACGGCCATTCACCCATCTTAATGCTTGGGCATCTACAATCTGCCTGCACAAGTTGTGGTCCTCAAGCACAGTGGCTGCACAGCTCAATTTGAGAACCGCAGAATGAAAAGCAGCTGCAGCTGGCATCACCTGCTTTGGAGGACATGCACACTTCTCAAATTAGACACTGCAAGGATGGAAAAAGCAAATTAATTATTGGGCATTCCAAATTATAAAGGGTTGAAAAGTTAAGGACAAGGCTGTCTGGTGACTTGGTAGGTAGGTCTACTGCAGGTTTAGCAATGCACAAAGAGTTGATAAGTGAGCAGGGGGTGGTCCAGTTTGAACGAAAAAGTGGAAAGTACGAGGCCATTAGATAGCCTTCTCTATTGAAGCCCTTTACAACTGAGGTGTGATGGTACCCACCCAGTGTGATCCCATTAGGCCACTGAATTTCGGTCTCAACCAAGACCTGCCTGTCCACCCCATTCATTCCAGACTTCTCGATCTTCGCTGGCTCACCCCAATCAGACCAATACAAAAACCTAAGGAGAGAAAGGTCAGTCGCTGCAGCTTCATTAGGACTGAGCTCAAATCACAAGTAAAAGCCAACTGCACATTCCTTGTGGATTTATGCCTTATAATCAGAATGAAATTGAAAGCAGGATCACACAGAGGGCTGCAGAACCACAGCAGCAGACTGCAGTTTGCAGCATGTCACAGCTTATGATTTTTTTATCAAACCCAAATTGATTCATATTTGCATCTAGAACAAAGAGGTGAGAAATTAAATCTCCAAGCAACAGTGGAAGTACTAGCCATATTAGCCCACTAACATTATGGAGGAAGAAAATGTTCAATTTTTCAAACCTTCTTTCAAAGGTCGTCTTCCACTCAAATATGCAAGATCACAGTAACTAATGCACCAACTAACCCTATCCATATTTTTATGAATGCAGTCAGTGCACATTTTAAATACAGATCTGTATGTCATTTCAGAGAACCCTTGACATTGCATACATGCATGGCCGATAATTTCAATTCAGAGCATTGTGGCAAGTACATTTTTAAAGTCACAGAACTGTCAATACACTTGTGTACTACAAGTCCATGAAAGCATTCCAAAATTGTGAAACTGATTTGTAAAATGAGCCAATCACCACAGTCATTTGGTGCCCATAGTGGCAATCAATATTGCTTCACAGAGTCGCCTATACCATATAGACTCAAGGACTTGCTTTTCCTGATTAGTCAGGAAATGCATTTTCAGACCCAAAATGTCTGAGGAAGAGGGCTTGGATAGGTCATGACACACAAGTGCTTTTATACATTCTTAAAACTGATAGCAGGAAACAATCTAGTTCATTATCTGGATTTTTAAACGGGCAGAAATTTAGCAAATAAAAATACCAGTCATTGGATTTTTATAGAAATCAAATCCAGTTACCCAGAAAGGGGATCCACAGCAATGGAGGCAGGCTCCTTCAGTCCATTGCTGAACAGAACCTTTCTCTTCATGCCATTGAAGTCTGCCACAGTGATGGTCTTGGTGCCCAGGTCAGACCAGTAGATGTTCTTATAAATCCAGTCCACTGCGATGCCAACAGGAGTCTGCACATTGTCGATCACTTTCATGTGGCTGCTCAACTCATCGCGCTTGTCCAATAATGTGCTGGGAAGACCACACGAGATTCAGCTCAATCACTGAACAAAAATCTCCACTCTTCAATCTAGGTCTATGAACCCTTACCTTAACTGGAACACTCATATTGGCCTTTCACCATGACTGACTTGTTTGGCAGCCCTCAAAATCAGGGATTGAGTAAGGGGCACAGGTCAAGATTCTCACTAATGTGCATACTACCATGGAATCCACACCAAACACAAGTAAACCCTTTTCAACAGCACATTTCATGATTCATATGATTGCAGGAGTCGCATTCAGCCATTTTTTCACTACCAAGTCTTCAGCTAAAAACATTTTTGATAAACATCTGCACTGTTCACAGTCAGTTCGTTCACCATTGACCCACAAATCATCAGCATTTGGGAAGGAACCATTCATCTTAATGGTTGTGCTATCATTTAAATGTGTTTTTTTTTAATTTTATTTATTTTTATAAATCAGCAACACAGCAATGCATCCACCTCATGCATTGGAAATTTGCATCCAAAAATGTGGATGCTTTTTATCCATCTGTAGGGAATCACTAGAGTCAGTGGAAAAAGCATTTGCTGCTGGCTACCTGAAGATGGCTTTTTGGCCCAGGTCGGCCCAGAAGATTCTCTGCTGGGTGAAGTCGGCATCAAGGGCCACCGTGTTGCGCAGCTGCTCCACAATTTGGGTGTACTCTCGTCGCTCAAGGCCCAGCTTCCGGATGTCTCGCCGGTTGGTGAAGATCAGGCATGGCTCCTTGCCTGTTGGGCATGCAGACACGTGTGACGGTGGGCACCCAAATGAGCTGAGCAGTCTCCTAAAGCCTTCTGGGGATTAAATCACTCACCATGGCACAATTGTCATCCACGTTACTGAAAATAATTGATCACATTCCAAGGTAAAACAATTTGCCTGCATCCAATTGCCAGCCTGCCAGCCATATTTAAACAGGCAGATGCATACCCTGACTATAAAGTTAAATTTCTGACAGAACCCAATAGGTATGGGTGGAAACAAATGTTAATTTGGGTTTGTCACTGTGGCTGCACTGTACCCTTTTGACAAAGACATTGAGTAGACCTGCATCCAGTATAATGCAGCCAGTAATCTGCCATCTACAGCTGCTCCAAAACAGTAATTTGCACATTTAAATGACTAATCGCACATGGCTGGTTGCAACATTTGGTGGATTATGCCTTCACTCAGCATCACATGACGTAGTGGCAAGTGTCTGGAGTGCTTACCCACTGCTTTGCACACCCCTGTGGTGGGGTCCATCTGATACCCACTGTGGCACTCACACTTGTATCCCCCTTTCAAGTTGATGCAGATCTGGCTACATATCCCAGGGTTCAGGCACTCATTGATATCTGAAAGAGTAGAGGTTCAACACGACATGAGAGCTCCAAGCCTCTGCAATGACTGCAGACCCCTGTACTATACTTCAGTGGATCACGTAAAGACCGTTTAAATGAGTGAAATGTGTTGCAAATACTATGCAGATAGGGACAGGAAATATACATGTATTCACCAAACATACCATTTGAAGACACCATTTGGTTGCATAATTTAAACACTGGTAACAACAGCCTTCAAACCCAGATGGTGTGGCATACAGAACCAACATTTTCCATTAATGTGAACAGCATCGCTTTGCAATGCAAATTTACTTAGTGCAAAAAGTGCAAAAATATTTTTGGGTAACAATTTGCCAGACATCTTTGTTCCAATAATCCCAACTGCCATCGGCCTGCTGACAAAATCACAAGCCATAAACATTTAAAGTATTTTTTACCACTACCCACTTAAAGTATATTAAAAGGCAGTTGATCCTTGCATGCATCATAACCAACAGGAAGGAAAGAAATGGCTCCCAAAGCCCTAAAGTGATGCAATACGGGTCTTACAAGGAACAAGTCTGTACAATTATGAGCTACGCCCAAGTTATGAGAAAACTATAAAAAGGTTACCACACAAATGCAGTGGCCCATTGATGTACACCTCACAGGCATAGCCTCATGTATTGTACAGTAAACACATGAACAGCTCAGAGTTAGAATGCATGTCTAACATGCAAATAGAGCTCTCACCAGGCTGAATTAAGCTGAGGAATAGCATCCAATGTTCAATATTTGCAAGTCCAGCACACCCGCACCCCCACCTCGACCCCCCAGATGAGTTTGGGAAGCCCTCCTGAGCATGTACTCTACCTCCACAGGTCTTGCGGTCGATGAGTTGCAGTCCTGGGGTGCAGTCACACTCATAGCCAATCACCATGTCCCGGCAGATGTGAGAGCAGCCTCCATTGTTCAAGAGGCATTCGTTGAGATCTGAGGAAGACAAGGACTATTCTACAGTCTGCATATTCTACAGAAAAGGTATGCTTAAGTGTTTGAAATGAAAGGCACAATTATTAACAAACACTTCCCACATTCACCACACACAAGGTTTTATTGCCAACTTAGTAGGGGTGTGACGGTACACTGGTATGATGGTATACCACAATATTAAAACATCAAATAGTACCATCATAAACTTAACATGATACCATGATAGTAAATCATGTGGCAAAAGATTCATGCGGGGAAAAACATTTCAACCGTTACCCTAGTAAAATGTCTTAATAACCCATATTAAATAATATAATACTGGACCTGGGGTCTCTGCTAATGTAATTTAATCCCACCACCTGTTTGGCTGTTCTTGCATTTGGTTTCATTTACAACACAATTGCACATGTGCAGACAGCTCCCTCTCATTTCACAATCCTGGTAGGTAACCGTTAGGCTACATATTATAGCAAAAATAGGCTTGTCAATGATAGATGTGTTTATACTGATTTTAACATGAACAAGTTTGTCTTTTAGGATAGACCAATATTTAAAGGATTCTGATGGAAATTATTTAGTTTTTTTGCAATTTATGTTGTTGAAAGTCAATGTAAAATGGATGCAAAAGCCTGTACTTTTTAATAAAAACTGTTTAATACACCCAAAACAACTTGCATGGTTGCATTCGGGATAAAAATCACCATCAATTGAGATTACATTTAGGTATTGTGTGACATGGAGAAATGTATACCTTTTTTCTACAATGTTTTTACATTTTATGATGGGGCACAAAATATACTGTTACCTATGGCAATATTGCAGTTACTTGCTGAAATAGGCATCTGTCGCTCTCAGAAGCAAGTTATGAACAAACTTAAGTCTCTGAAGAAGCAGTACACCAAAGTCCACTTTCAATGATGTTGAAAGTAAACTTGCTGACCCGGAGTCTTGTGTGAATGGCAAGGACCCATGTCCTAGTGTGGTCTGAATGGGTCAAAATGGTTCAATATCCCGTCAACCCTGGGTTTTGTGTGTGAAAGGGGTATTGGTTAGCTAGCTACACGGCATAAATATCCGTTTGCAGTCCCTTATAAAAACTTGCAACATCCGATGCTGATTCTGACACCAAGGTGGTCTGTAATGACAAATTATATATCCACAAAAAGCGGACTCGTTCATCCATGTGGACTCACTTTGGATTCAGAACAAAAGATTGTGTTGTTGAGAACGGATCTCCCATCTGTAGAGAATGTGGGAAACGTAATAGCCAGAGGGGGGAACACGTCAAACCTTGCATTCCACCTGCGTGAGAATCATCCTTCACATTATGACACAATGGAAAAAGTTAGCTAAATATAGTACTAAATCCAATAAGCTGATAACACAATAAAGCTAAATATTTCTTAATTTGCAAAGTAAATTTGTATTTATTTTTTACTTACAATTACAAGTGAACTATATTCAGTTGCATTTATTTAAAATGGTATATAAATCTGCAAATAGCCATACAATAAACATATTGAGTTGTAAACTTTGTGTGATACTTTTTTTTTTTTGCTTAAAAACTGATACCGTGATATACCGAAAACCATGATATTGAGTAGTACGATTATCATAGTGAAAATTGCATACAGTTACAGCCCTACAACTTTGCCCCCTGAAATCAAACAGTTTGGTATGGTATTATGGTATGGTATTATGTCAAAACATAAATTCCGCCACGGAGACCGGGGTCTTGCCAGAGTCTGCTCTGGCCGGGAGCACAACCAGGGGCGGCGATTGGCTGTCCACCCCAGGGACGTTCGCTGCGCATAAGAGTGGCCCTGTAGTACCGGGTTACGGTCGACACTTGGCGAGTGCCGTCTCGGAAGAGGCGTCAGGTCGCCTTTGTCACTACCGGTCGCAGGACTACGGCAGCGAAATCACATTACTAGGGGGGGGATTGACAGAAATAGCGGGTAAAAAAGTGGGACAAAAAGTATATAAAAATCAGAAACAAAAAAAAAAATTCCAGTTTCAGTAAAAACAAATTCGGGCAGCTTATGGGCTTACGAGTTGGCAAATATCTGCTCTAAGTAGCATCACTAAAATGAACAATAAATGACATTAAATATTTTGATTTCTGGTGGCCTTGGTTTCCCACAGAAGCACAGGGGGAGGGGGAAATCAGTGTTCAACTGTCAAACAATGGGGATGTGGGACCATTTGATTGATTTTAGACATTTTGCTATTGAAACAATTTACAACTGCAAGGTAAATGACTTAAGAGGCCAGGGTATAATTGTGTCAAATTAGTTGTGTAAATATCAAATAAATCAAGGATGGACCCCTTGGCTGAGTCTACTTCTCCAAATAATTTCAAAACACAATGAAAAGGCAGTCCCTGCAACTTGACAGCAAATGCCCATCCCTCATCTAAATACTTAATGGAGCCCAGTCATTAAAGGAATTGCTACACCCTCGATTGTTAAATTGTTCTCTTCCCATGCATTCAATTTTTTCTGGCAAACTTCACAGTAGAAAACCATGGGGCTATGACAGAAATTAGTTAAGAATTTGAAATATGACATTGAACAGGAAGTCTGATGTTAAGCAACACTACCATGCATTTCATCAGCTGGAAACCTGAGGATATAGCTGACATTTACAGTTAGGGTGTGGCAGCCAATGTGTAAACCCTCAAAACACTTAATGTATATTGTCTGGCAGGTCTATATACAGTAATCCACATTAGATTTGACAGATGCCAAATTTGCAGTAATGAACAGCTGAATATCTGAATTCCTGTTTAAGTGCAACCACCACTTAATGTACAGCTACACCCAGTGGGCAGGTTTACCCTTTTGCACTGGGGACATACTGCAATAGATTGAGAAGTCCCATTTGTATGCATTCAAATTCATGGCTTGTGAAGCAGAGGTCAGGACTTAAAAAGTCTTTAAAGCTTTAATACAGTACCTGCCTTTTGTTCTGAAAACAGAATAGCCTATTATGAACAATCTGGCATAACTTGAAGCGACAAAATATGTTAATTTACTTGAGTTAATGAATACTTACATTTAATGAAAGGAGCAGATAATCCAATAACTTATTTATAATGTAATAAACAGCAAGTGTCCCACTCAAATGTTTCAATGAAACCCACACCCTTGTACAAATGCAAACATTTAATTTCAAACTAAGAAATAATGTACCTTATCAAACATTCCTTCCCCCCACTTGATTTAAAAATGGCATTTTAATTCCATAGTCTCACAAAGTATATTTGTTAAGCTTGTTCATGGATTTTCTGTTTTCTGATCTTAACCTAACAAACACTACATGAGAGTTGAACAGTTTCACACCTCCTCAAACGTCCTTTATGAATGAAGTCAGTCTGGCTGCTATTGATATGGAAGGGAAGGGGTAACTTTAATATGTGGAAGTATTAAGCAATGATATAGGTTCTTGTTTGATTTCACCAGGACAATCTAATAAAATGGATTGTAACCAAATTCAGCATTTCAATAGTGACTTGAGTATGTCACATACCACTGCTTGTATACTGCAAACACAGTAGTTTAGTTACAACCTGACCAATGTGGTATGAAATGGGAAGTAGCATACATTAATACACCCAATCAAACAGAGGCAAAAAGGTGAGCATTAAGCTAATCACTTTCCATTAAAATTCAACACTCAAAATTAGACTAAGTCTTGGCACTATTACTATATATATACTATTAAATACAATAGTGTAATAAAGGCCAGAACCAAATCAAACCGTTCACAGAAGCCAAATAGGTAGCAAATCACTGAAAAGGAGGCATATTGTTCCAAAAGCCAATGTATAAATCAATTACTGCCGGTTTGGTTCTTTTTTCATTTAAACTAAAGGTTTAAAGCAACAAAATGAGCAGACAATTTTGTTTAATGCGGCAGTTAACTCCAATCAAAGGATTCAAATACCTTAGAGTACTGTAGGTACTTTGTAGGTATCCGGTATAAAATCTCTAATAACCTTGCTATTTAAGCTTTTATAAGCATAAAATAATTATAGCTAGTTTATTCACCATCATGGCTGCGTTTCTCCCACTGCGGTCGATGCCTGTTCGGTGTTTATAAGCTGGACAAAAATTTGTGAACGATGCATGATCCAAAATACAGTCAAAGGACCTCGGGTGGTGTCACGGTAAAAGCATTCACCTGGACTGCAGGTTGCCCATTGCTACCGGGGTTTGATTCCCTGCTGCGCCAGCTCGGCACTGGCCGGGGCGCCCCGTCCGGGAGGGGGGAGGGAGAGCCAGCTCGAGCTCACGCTCGAGACTTGTTGGGGAGGGCGAATTGAAGAAATAGAGGGTACAATTGGCCTGGACAGATGAGCTAGTCTTTGCTGTAAACCTGTCAGATGTGCTGCCCACATGACTGATTTTGGATGTTTGTAGTACAAATGACGCTATTGCCAGTTTAAAAGAATTGTACCACATAAATATGAACAATGTTGCTAGCGACAGTTTCTTTCCCTCTTTTCTCCCAATTTAGTAGCAAATTGTACCCTCTTTCTGCTTCAACTACCCCCCGTGTGAGCAGCCACTCTGGGATCAGCAGTGACAAAGGTGAACCGTCTCCTCCAAGTCGGAACCCACCAAACTGTCAACTGTAACTCGTACACAGAGCCACTCTTGTATGCGACAAGCTCAGACGGGCTCCCCCCCCCACCTCCCTTTGGGTGGACAGCCAATCTCTGGGACTCTTGGCCAGAGCTGGGCAAGCACAGCTGGGGTTCGATGGGCAAACTGCACTGCGGGTAAGTGCTTTTACCGTGGTGCCTTCCGAGAGCCCTAGTGGCTCTAATTTAAGGGAATGAATAATTTACTATTTCACAACCCAATTTTTCGAACAATGTTCAAATCTCAATTTCAATTCAATTAATTGTGCAGCCCTACTAGTTAGGGCAACATACCATTCAGAAGCTCAGATTTGGACCAACTTAAAATATACACCTGGGCCTGTATTCATAAGGTGTCTCAAAGCAGGAGCTGATCTGGGATCAGGTTTCTCCTCACCATAATCATGAACATGGGCCCTGGCCGCTCCACTTACTGCACTCTTTGAGGGGCTCATCACTCCAGTCCGGACAGTCCCGGTTCTTGTTACACACTTTACTCATCTCAATACATTCCCCACTCCTGCACTTGAACTTGTCTGGGCCATTGCACTGAGTCACTGAGAGGGGGAACAAAACAAAAAAAAACGACATCCATTATCCAGAAATAATCCTAGAAAGTGACAATGGTAAATAGGGGGTAGTCAGGAACCCAGACTGTCCTTCAACAGAAACCACCCCCACACACCTTTGATCAGGTTTACAAAGTAAAACATTTCATACTCCCTTGACCCCAATCATTGAACTTGAATGAGTTTGGAATCTCTTTGGGGTTCAGTAATTACCCCAAATGGTGAATTGTCAGTGCACAAAGAAAATTACATTTTAAACCAGTGAGTTAAATGGGTAAGTGCCTAGAGAAAAAATCCTTAATTGACAATTGGGCATTTATTTAGCTATTCCATTCAAGTTACGGCACAAGTAATCTGTGAAAAAACCCAATAGTGGCTCACAGTTTTTGCAGTTTGCCTCATCGCTGCCATCTGCACAGTCACGCAGGCCGTTGCACTGCCGGATGCCATGGATGCAGTTGCCGTTGTCGCACTTAAACTGGTCTGGCCTGCAGGTCCGAACAGCTGGACAAGGAAAACATGCAAAACCAACAAATCAGATTTCAGCTTCTACATATGCAAAACCATTCCCAGAGATGTGGTCACATCTCTCTGCAAATGCAGGCGAGTTCTGATCCACCTGCTTGACACTCAAGCCAAACTACTCAATTGCCTCTGGAATTGTACTGGACTACCGCCTGTACAAATGCTTCAAACGCTCCTCACCCAAATCTACCCACTTTGATCTTAATGCTCATATTGCTGTCCTAAGGCTCAGATTCAGCTGTGATGTATGGCCAACTACAATATGATTCACACAATTCACCTGTGCTTTGCACGCCCAATTGAGCCCTTCCCGAGAGATGGGAGGCCAGCCAATCGCACAGTCGCGGCAGTTGGGAGGCTAGCCAATCGCACACTCGCGGCAGTTGGGAGGCTAGCAAATTGCACACTCACGGCAGTTGGCCTCATCACTGCCGTCCTTGCAGTCCGGGTCTCCATCGCAGCGCCACTTGCGGTGTATGCACTCCCCGGAGCCGCACTGAGTCTCGCTAGAAGGGCACTTGGTGGGCGGTGTGGGGTGGCGGCCACAGCGCTGGGGTGACTCGTCCGATTGGTCTTGGCAGTCGACGTCGTCGTCGCAGACCCAGTTGGCCGGGATGCAGGAGGCGTTCCCGCACTGAAACTCGCTGGGCCCACAGGACGAGGGAGCGCAGTCCAGCTCATCGCTCCCATCACCGCAGTCATCCTCGCCGTTGCACACAAAGTTGCGCGAGATGCAGCGGCCGCTGGTGCATGTAAACTCCATCGGGGCACAAGTGATGTTACCTGAGAGGCAGAGGGTGGCATCAACAGGTAATTAAATATTCCTAAGACCAATGCGCTGATTGCTTAAAGTGTTTAAATATAAACTTCACAGAAAAAACCCTGACAAGAAATCTCCCGAGTTACTGCATTAGAAATGCAGTCTTCTAAAATTTACAATGACAAAAGTCAGATTGGTTTAAAAAATCTGAAATGAACTACTTAAATTTCCTTCCCCTCAATTTCCTTCCTACTTTTAGCTTTAGGATCAGTGAATCCCAAGCTCCTGTGAATCCACAGTGTATCCTGGTTTTTGTTCCAATCACTTGTAAGGAGCAGTTACAGTAAAGCTAGTAACAACTTTGCAGAAATAAAACAAGTACCAATAACATTTGTGAAATGAAAAATCCATTATTTTTTTATTGAGTTCTCTTCCTGGAAACATTCCATGACAGAGTTGGGAATTCAGGGGAAAGCGAATGGGAGGAAAATACTATGGTGTGTAGATGTGCTAGCTGGAGTAAGGAAATAGGGATACGTTCCCATCAATAACAAGGACATTATGGGGAAATTTTGTACAATGAGTAATGTTCAGTGGCCAGAAAGATCAGAAACACAGATGTACACCTGTAGTGAGCATTTTGCTACAGATTGAACAAACCCCAGAACAGATGGGCGACTGGAATTCACACTCGGATCTCCTGGATATTAACATGGACAAAATTAGTTTTTTGCTAGTAGCCAGCTACATGACTGGCTGAGGCAACCATGTTAGGTGATTAGCCACAGAAACAAACATACCATGGTGAGATATGGACTACCTTGTCTTAATTATTCTTAAATCAACAGTCCAAGCACACCCTGCTTTTTATTTATAGTTTGTTCATTGATCGCTGGCTAGCTTGCCAATTATTCGATCGGAAGTAGCTGGCTAGCTTACCAACCATATGGCCAACCTTTAGCTCTGAATGGCCACAGGAATTTGCCAGATCAAAACACTATAGGTACCCAATGAGCTTGACAAATGGAATTTCACATTTGCTGGCTAGCTAGAGCAGCTAGTTTGTATGCCAGTCCATTGGTGAGGTGATGGATCGGGATCGGAATCCAATGGAGGAGCAGCAACAGCATTAATATCAGACTACAATTCTGAGTTTGTCAGACTGATGACAGCATAAACCTACACCACATGCAGTCCTGGTGTTGATGCCCATATTTGGAAATGTTCTGGTCTTGTACTCTGTCCAAGAGCTCAATATTAGTCATTTTCAAAGCAAAAGGTAATAATTCTCCATTTGACAACAGGCCCAACTACAAACCAAAAATCACTCCACAGCATGACCGTAGCAGACAGTGGGAACCTTCAAAATTCAAGGGTCACCCAAGTATCACCCAAGTAACATTTTGTCCTTTGTGAATGCCACATATTTGACACTTATGAAACCAGAGCGTCAAGTTCAAATATCCTTTAAATCAGGGGTTTTCAACCGATTGTGACCCAGGGACCACCATCCTGACTAAGAAGCAACCTGGGGACCGTTGTTGTGCGGGGTGGGGACAGGGGCTGATATTAGGTTTTCTTACCCGTTAGTGTGATTTCTGGGCGTGGTGAGTTGGCCACAGTCTGTCTATTCTTGGCAATATAGTGGTGGATAGGGACAGTCTCATCATTGTCTGGCTCCAGCCTAGCCCTGTACTTATTCCTCAGGTATGCCAGTGTGAAAAATCCATATGTAGATATGTAGTTGCAAAAGGTAAAAGACACTGCTGCTTTTGCTGTAAGCTCTGGAAATTCTGGCTGACAACCTTACATTATTACAGTCAACAAACTACATTGTTGAATGCATTGTCAGGGACCCCCTGCAATACCTTCACGGACCACCAGGCCACAGACCACCGGTTGAAATGCTTTAAATAGTTAAAATGCATATGGGATGCTCAAAAATTCAACAAAGAGGCCAATCTTTATTTTGCAAAGGTGAGCACTCATCTCTTAAGTGCTCAAGACAAAGGCAAAGAACAAAAGTTTACATCGGCAAATCAAAAAAGTCTGTTCAATTATTTAGGTCTGTGCCTTAACCTTGCAGGCTTGACACTAGCCTGCTGAAACTACAACTTATTAAATAAACACACCATGGAATGTTCACTTTGGTGAGAAGGGTTTCTTTCACTTCAGTCAACATTCAACATACCAGGTATTTTCTAAGATTAAACTTGACATTTTGACAAGGTTACATCTTAGTTCAGCAGCTTGGGCACAAAACTGGGCAGAGGACCACAGAATTATGGATTTGGTCAGCATTTTTCCTCAACTGACTTTCAAATACAAGAGTTATGTTTCATTAATGAATGTTGTTGGTTTCCAAGTTAGTGTTGATTGACCTTGTCACTATTGTGGGGGAAAAAATCACCTGAATCCAGGTGTCACTTTCATGGGTTTCACTGATGGTCATTCTTTGACTGATTTGCATTCTTGAACTATGAATTATGTCAGATAATTATATGTAAAATAAATTCAATTTCAGCATCTTCAATTCTGTTCTCATTGAATACAAGTTGAAATATTTCTGAGAGTTGGCTACGTTTTATCTTGGACATTGATAGGTTTCACACCATACCTTAACACTGATGTGTATGGCATAGTGTGATGACTTAAGCATTGGGGTTTATTGGTCGATCAAATTGACACCATTGCTTTTGACCCCAATTGACCCCACCCAACCAACCAACCCTCCCCAACCCCTCCACAGAACCTGAACGTACCACAGTTAATCTCATCCTCGCCGTTATCACAGTCGTTCTCTCGATCGCACTTCCAGAAGACCGGAATGCACTGCGTAGACCCAACTCCACAGCTGAACTCGTTTACTCGGCAGGTCCGGGTGTCTGAGGAAATAAAAATCAAGCAAAAATGAGTCTGCCCAATGCTATAAATAACCAGGAAATGCCAACTACACAAGATTAAGTGAATATGATCAATTTAATTGAATTCAAAAGTGGAACCATCATGAGGGTGGGGGGGTGTATGTGTTGTCCTGGTCCATGGCCTTTGTTGTTGTTCATTGCCTTTATTATATACATTTTGTCACTTGTTCAATATAAAGTAATTTGTGTGTTATTGGCACAAGCATGAATTGATAGTGTTGTAGATTAGGCTTCATTCAGACACTGGTATAAAAACCTAAAGGACACCATCATGAGTTCCAATCAATACTGTATTTACCAGGACAATAATGGGGAAATTGTCTCCAATTTTACTGGTATAAGAAAATGATTTCATAGCAAATATAAACCACAGTCCAGAAAAACATTTAATATAGAATTCATGAAAGAACAAATGTTGCCCACGTTATGCTGTACATGGAGCAGCTATTCTGAAAAGCATACTGAGCTTTCTGGAGTGTAGTGTGCTGGACTTGTAACTCAGAGGTTCAATTCAGGGGCACTGCCATTGTACCCTTGAGCAAGGTACTTAACCTGAATTGCTTCAGTAACATATCCGGCTGTATAAATGGATAGTATGTAAAGAAATGTAAACTAAGTCGCTCTGGATAAGAGTATCTGCTAAGTGCCTAAAATGTAATGTAAATGTAAAATGTAATGAGTTGTCAGGCAAAGCAAAGCTTGGTGCCCTTAAATAAACCAGAACAAGATCAGATGGGATCCTTTAGAAAAATTGAACTCAAACCTAGCTTTACCTATTAATTAAAAGTAAAAGAATAAATTTAAAAACGACCAGTAGAATACAAGAATCTCATGTTGCACACATGACAAGTTTGCAACTGTAGTCAGTTTCCATTTACTGCTCATGGAAACTTTCAAACAGCTGGTGGGAGGGGAGGGGGAGAAGGGGGAAGGGGGAAGGGGGACCAGGGGGGAAATAAAAAATAAAACACATCATGCCAGACTTCCACATAGAACTTGCCAGTCAACTATGAAGGATCATCTAACACATAGGATCATCGAACACACAGGAAAGTTTCTTATTGGGAACATTACATTAAAGCCTTGGTAACATGGCCATCTGGCATCTTTCAGTCCAAGAATGATATGAGCAAAGGCACAACATGTTCATGGAAATGACATGTCCAAATCTGAAGCAAACTAACATTTACAAGGCTGTACAGGGCAATCTAGGGGGGCAGCTGTATCAAACTGCAACTGCAAATTCGCACGTCTGACTGGAACCTCCGTGAACCACTTCCCTCACGCTGCTCTCCCAGACTCTCCCACACTCAGCTGTAGCGTGCACCTGAACCGCAGGATTTCCATGACCACAGGGAGTGTATTTGAATGACTCACGGCAGACATCCAAGCTCTCATCAGACCCATCCTCGCAGTCAGGCTCCCCGTCGCAGTGCCACCTCTTTGGGACGCATTGGCCATTGTTGCAGACGAAGTCCACCTCTGCACAGGTCTTCTTCACTGGATGGGTATAGAGAGCTGGTCATTTGGATAGACCAGGTCAAACAGCCATAACACCCTACAAAATTGTAGGATAAGAGCATGTGAGCAGCTTCCAGCTGGTCCAATTGAGGCTAGATTGCAAAAGAATATTTGATTCAATTTGCCACTTGTTTTGAGAATTGCAAATAAGCCATTACAGATTTATGCAACAAATAATGTCAAGTCAGATTCATTCATGTCCATGTGCAAATATACAAAGCATATATTATCATATATTCCATGACAAGAATATCTGCATGTACAAGCATTTCTTAAGTCATCAGCAGGGAAATTGAAAAGCACAAGATGAAGATAAGGAAGAAACACAAAATAAGTTTGAGGCTTCCTGTGGCTGTGTGGAGTTTAGATGAAGTCAGAGAGGAAAGAAGTTAGTTTGTAAGGACAAACTATTCTCATTATTTCTGTGGTACACCCTGAAAAGTGCCAATCTCTGTGCTGTACAAGTATGGGGTATATGCCCCACCAACCTGAAACTGGACAGACCGCATATTTGCCATCCCAATACAGCTTTTTTGCTCATTATCAAGGGTGTGAATAATTTTGAAGTTTATGTTATCTGGACATCACGGAGCACAAATGGCACAATTTCCACCTAGAGTGAAAGGAAAAGTCTCCATCTTCAACTGACATTGAACTTGGAAATGCTCCCCCAAGGCCCAGAAAGGCACTGAATGTTTCCTGTTGTCCTTGTTCTACGAAGTCACAGCTTCATTTCACTTCTACTGCAGATAATTCCAGATAAGTGCCCTTTTGTAGTTGGAGCATTCCTTCTCTGGCTCTGACATTACTTCCAAAGTCTGCTACATCTCACAGTCCCTGTTAGTTTGAGACCGGAACATATCCCTTCACTCTGTGCGAGACACTGGTTTAGCATTCCCAGTGGTCTGAAAGCCTCTGGCTATAAACTGACAGAAATAAAAATTGAAAGTATGTCCCAACAATTTCCTATCCGCTCACCACATGCAGCTCTGCTGAAGAAGCAGGCCTACTCTCGAGTCGGTGGTGCCGTGTAAAGCAAAAATTACTTGCATGGATACTGATTAACCAACCAGAACTACCACACCAAACTAGCCTTCCCAATGAACCCCAGGCCAAAAGCCAAAAGCACCAACTGCTGAGTGAAAGTCAACCTGTAAAGACCGAAACTAGACAATGATGACCAAATCCCAAGCAATATTGAACTGTAATACCATGATAGATCTAAATGATCTTAACCGACCTGCAAGTATCAATCTAACATAAAACTGCAAAAGTTCAGCAGGCAGTCAAAACCACCCCCCAGCAGGCAGTCAAAACCACCAGAAGGGCGGGGGGAGGGGGAGATACAGGCCAGTGATGGAGGAGAGCTACAGCCAGTTCAAGGATAAGCACATTTCTCACTAATGACAGCTTATAGCCTGTGGTCAGTAAAACCCAGTTTTGCAGCAAACACAATACATTTCAAGAGCACACTAAGCAATCAGTTGTTTTCAAATTACTTGACCTAACAAATTTAGTGTTTAGCCGTCATCTAAAAACCTGAAATGTAATTTAATTGGGCATTAGGCTTCCCTTATTTAATGAATTACAATGAACTAGTTTTTAAATTAAACACTTAATTGTTTTCATGTTTCAATACATGTATACATCAGACTCATTTAGTGAACCAACCTTAAGATTTTGTTCAGTAAACTAGAAGCAAAGTAGTAATTCCCACTACAAGATTGGGACGTTTAACACATTTAGAAGGCTATCAAGTGGCAACACATTCGGTTGGCGTGAAATGCATGGGATACATTCGAGTTCCTTTGTGCTAGTGATTGTGAGGCCTTTTCCTTCCCATTTCCATTCTCTCCATGTCAACAAGTATCACCTTGTGGCCATTGCATCCAGTGGCTTGAATGACAGTAAGTGACCAGTCCATTTCTGAGGAACAGGCAGAAAACCTGTTCAGGGTTTTCGTGCAGGACGTGGCAATAAATAGTCAAAAACACCCTTCGACAGAATTGTCATGTTTCCTTGTGCTTCGTTTGCATAAAACCCCCCCTCCCTTCAGTTTCCCTCTCCCCTAATACCTATGCACACTATCTGGGTCACAGGTATGTGGGAAATTGAGGTTTTCCCCAACAGGGCTCCAAAACATTCCCCCTTCATGAACATTTTCAGGCTCCTACAAAATCTGCTGCATTATGGTGTACACTTGAATACTAGGATCATAACCAGGCCCAATTAATCCATGCAGCCATTATTTGCTTGTGTGTTTAATGTACTGAGCCTTACAGTACCATGGTCCTGATCAGGTTTATGCTCTGATTTGGTGCTCAACATCCAGGTGATGTGCTTTGCTAATAAACAAATGTTCAGTTACTGATGAGTGATGAGTCGTGTGTAGGCAGGGCTCCAATCGGAGGTGGCGATTCAAGTCAATTCAACCACCGGACCTATAGCTTAACACTGGTTAAAATGCTGTTACCAATCAGATTGCAAGAGAAGATTTTTGGCAGAAAACCAACCACACTTCCCTTTCCAGACAGTCATGAGGGGGGCCTGGGGTCAAGGCTACTCAGACAAGATGGAAGCCTTCAGGTGTGCGACCTAGCCAGGAGCCCAGATCCAGGACCCCAGAGCATCAGATTGGGAGTGCCCAGGTGGACTCACCGCAGGTGTTTTCATCGCTCCCATCGGAGCAGTCTTCATCCCCGTCACACTGCCACACGGAGGGAATGCACCGCCCGTTCCCGCACTGGTACTGCGATGGCTCACATTCTGTCCTCGTTCCTGTCAGGGGCAGGGCCACAACACAAATGCATACATCACATTACTCAATGCTCTGTCTAATTACCACACAAAGCAAGCCATTCGAAAACAAAACAATGAGGTCAAATGACTGTCTAGCATCACCCAGAGGCTGCACACAGACCCCATTCACTGCTAGGAAAATGCCATAGTGCATGAACTCAAATATTTATACATCAATGTGATCTGAGCTCTAATTTCAAAAGCCCCCTTCAGAACACTTGATACAAAATGGTTCACAACCAAGACTACAGTAGCCTTGCAGAGCAAGTTAAGGTCATGGAAGCAGTCCTTGGAACAGCATGACTCAAAAATGGGAAGAGATCAGAGTCAAATAAATCAACAATATTCACAGGCAAAAACAGTGTAACATCCTCAGTCTAAGTGCAAGGCCTTCCTGGTCATGTGCTTTACATGAGATGTTTAGGGTGCACCTAGGGTTTAAAACTCATGATGAGAAACTGCCACTCTCCCCACATGACCACTTCCAGTTCACTCTGGACAGTGACCACCCAGTCTGCAAGGTCAGATCTGACAAACTCAGTGCAAACATATCACAGCTGGACATTTCAGAGGACAATTTGGCCTTCAAATCTCCCTATATAAATAGGCAAAAGGAGACTTAAGATGGGGGTTGATTACCTACTATTCTTACCTTCTAATGGCAAGTCACATGTATGCAGGAAGCAGATTCTTGAATGTATTGATTTCTTGTACAGTTTTCACACAGCAACACCATATGTTTGGATTGGCCCTATTGTTTATTCAAATTATCTTCCAATACATTGAACATGGCAAGCACAACAAACATTGCAGTACCGACAATGGCATATCAAATGACACCCATGATTACATTCAGTGAATTAATTATTTTGCCAATTGATTATTGAACTTATTTGGACAGTGAACACTTCAATGTACTGAATGATTGCACCAATGTAAGCAAGCCAAATGCAGGCTTACATTAAGAGAAATTAACAGCAAGCAGACAGATTTGGCATTCCATGTAATTTGGCTAATAGGTCAACATCAATGATAGGTGTTGGCAATGCAAATGACAACTCAAGGCAAAATAGTGACATGCCTTAGGAAATTCCCAATGTGATAAAATCCCAAAGTGGTCCACACTCATTCAAAACCACAGGGACATTTCAGAATTTAGTCAGTTTAAAATAAATGGCCAGTTTTCTATATTGCATACTGCATGACCTAGCATGCATTGTCAGTGTAGTTTCTGCACAACTACACAAATAGTAGCCAATATCAAAAAGTATTCCCTCTTGGCAAATATATTTTTAGGAATCTCAAACTTTTTGAAAAGAAATTACTCCTTGAATGGGATTTTTTATTTCTTGTGCTCAAGTGAACCTGGGCTCTACTTTCATTAAATTAGTTAAATATACTCAAACCCCCTGCTGTCACAACAAATGGTTTTATGTCCGATAAATGTTCAGTTGGCATCGGTTGCCTCAAGACTGCCCCATTACCCTTTTTATTTTCTTTAGTGATCACTTGCATATCAAGGGGTGACGAACACCATAAGATCTCTATGCTGATGTCCTTCTGTACCAACCCAGAAATGTGTTACTGCAGTACATGAAGAAATATCTTATAGTAAGGTTTCAGGCTATAGAATCAACATATCCATGGCAATGCCCCTGAACATCCCTCCTAGTACTAATCAGTGATGAGTGGTCAGGCTGAAAAAAGCTGATATTTAGCAAAAACTACTCCGCTCGCTACACGGAGGACAGGCGACGGACTCATGGGGGAGAGTGAATTGAAATAAATAGGGGTACAATTGGCAACCAAATTGGGAGAAAAACAGCGGTAAAGATCAGAAACACATTTGAGAATTAAGTAAGTTACAGTAGATTTCATCAGGGGATGTCTGCATCTCTTAATGTGCTTACGTTGGTTTAAACAAGGACCTTGACTGCCTCAATATGGCAGCCGCGCAGAAGTATCGTTGCATCATACAAACAGCAGCCAATGCAGCGTCTACATATACATGTCTATGGAATAGACCATGGCTTATCTGGGAGGAGGAAGGAGTAGACAGAAAAATAGGCACCAAAAATATGATGCGACTAGGACAAGTATCTTTTCTAAATGATCTTTTCGAAGATACTTGTCAAAGGGCAAGTATGATTTTACCCAAATCCAGACCCCTGAAAGGCATTTAGCATTTGACTCCCAAACAGTTCTGGAAAGACAAATTGATTCTTGGAAGGTGTGGGGATTCAGCAAAAACAAGAAAATGTTTCAGTACCATTTAACCATGTATTTGTAAAATAAGCAGGGGAAGCATTTAGTTCATCAAATCAAATAACATTCACAACCTAGCTTTCAGAACAAAGGAAATGCATACCCTTTGTGCAGTGTATCAATATTTTGTATTATAACTCCCACCATTTGGCAAGGAGATCAACCAAAGTGCCACTGAAGTAGAATAATGATTTTGTCAAAGACCTTTTCCACTGAGACCTTTTCCACTGAGTACAGAAAGTTGGTCTGATGTACATGTGATGAAGCTGATACAGCTCAGAATCTAAACAATGTTGAGGGAGGTACAGCTCTTCAGTAGCTACACCTAGAGGCAATTATTCCTCAGAACCTTCATCAGCTCCTAATATGGCTGATATGGCTATGTCACATCGGACACAAGCATTTGGGAAATGGCATACAGGGGTTAGGCAAAATGGAAACGCCACATGAAAAGGGACTCATTTTGAAGCAACTAAATCACAATTAGAGTCTACACATTTAAAATTAATGTAAATAACTACCAATATGTTTCTGCTGTAAAAGTAGTTTTAAAAACATGAATATGAGTTTCTAAAGCAACATGAGATCTAACAGATTGACAACTAGTGGCCAAATTTCAGGTGCGTCAGTCACAGAAACGGCAAAGAAATGTATGGATCAAGGTAAAGTGTCGAAAATCATGGCATATGCCAAACAAGGGAAAACTGCATCAGGAAAGAGGAACAATGATCGCAAGTCAAAGCTCAATGACAGGGATAGATGGACAACAGGATAGTGGCGAAAAACTAAAACAGCCTAAAATTACCACAGGACTGAATGTACACCTCTGACCCAGTCTCAAACTGTATATTGTGAGCTTCACAAATCTAATATATATGGTAGGGCTGCCACTTGGAAACCACTTGCAACCAAGGCCAATGCACAATAATGCATAACCAGGTAAAATGAGCCTGGACTTCTGAGCAATGGGAAAGTAATAGTCTGACAAATAGTCTTACTCTTTTTCCTGGAAGGTTTATGTTTGGAAAAAGCCAAAGGCTTCAAACCCACATTGGCTGTTCCCAAATGTTAAACATGGGTGGTAGCTAAATTGATTCAAGAATGGTTTCATGAACACCAGGATGAAGTCAAACACCTTCCATGGCCTCCCTAATCACCAGATTTAAACATCAATTAACTTTTTTGGGAAGTTCTGGAAGGTAGCGTGCAGAGTAGATTTCCACTGCCTTAATCTCTCAAAGAAGTGGAGGCCTTCTTGTATGGTCGGATATCCTACTAGAAACCGCTGTATAAAATAAACTTGTATAACAGCATTCCAAGGAGGATTGAAGCTGTTCTGTAGGCAAAGGGCAGCCTAAATTAGTCAATATTCTTATGTTGGTTGGTGTTTCCATTATTTAGTCTATCCCCTGTGTATACACATCAATATCTAGTGCTGTACACAGATGTACACAAACCCCATGAACCAACCTGCACAAAAGCTGACAAAGATGCATGTCCAGGTTACACGTGTCAGGGCAAGATGCGTTTTGTACCATCAGCAGCACAATTACACTGCACTTTAACTGCATGGAAGATCTCTGCATTTGTTTGTTGCATTGTCACATACCTTCTGACATGTCCTTAGGGCATGGCTTTTACCTTCTAAGATGTACAATTGACATTTTAAATAGGCATTTAGCAATATGGTTTTGAAAATCATTAAACATTTACAAGCTTCAAGCAAGGAGAACCTTTCCAGTACTGAAACCTTATGCTTCTTGCACTCATATTGTGAAGCATTTCATGTGATTCAGGTTCTTTTGTACCCACTAATCACACTAATCAGTAACCAGTCAATTCATAAAAACCAATCTTGCATTTTCAATTTACCAAGATTTATGAGTAATATAAAAATGATTGACAAAGGGGCTGTCTAAGCAAGTTCACCTGTCATTTTGATCCCACCCAGCTGCATTCACACCTTGGAATATACATTTGGATATTTGGATAGGGTAATACAAACCACAACATTTGATTATTCTAAATAACTTTGGGGGAAGGGGGTAGTCTAAATACATATCTCACCACAATGTTAGATCCTTGGAGCATGTGGCTGATCATAGTTCAACTCTTCGGTTTTGAGGGGGTGCATATTTTCTAGGGGCGTAACGGTACACGTATTCATACCGAACCATTCAGTACAGGATTGACGGTTTCATAATAAATGAAAAACAGTTTTATGTTGGGTTTTTTTAGACAAAAGATGATTAGTAGGTGTGCACAACCACCGATCCCCACCATTTATCGTAGTGTATAGCAGGACTTTGGTTGGTCAAAAAACCAGGACAAGAATCAAATTGTCCAGTACAACCTCTTAATTCCTCCCCATTCCATATTTTCCCCCTCAAAACTCAATGCTCCTCATAATTAGAAAGATTGTCCCCAAACTGGTAACATGGATTCAAATAAATTCAAACATTTTGCAAAGTTAATTTCAGAGGGAGCACTCCACACTCCTTTGCTGTGATGGGTACACAAAGGATTAACCCAAAAGCATGTTCCAGGAAGTAGGTTACCTCGGATAGGAAAATGAAACACCTGGTGCAGTCAAAACTGAAAATTCTACCAAATAATGCAATCTTAACATGCTTATTAATTAAATGCATGCATACTACACAAATTCTAGCTTGTGAATTGCCCTTTGTTTTAACAGGTTGTCTTCGGAGAAAATGGCTGTATTTCAGTCAATGTAAAACTTCAATGAAATCCATACACGCAATTACAAAATTTCGCTCTAACGGCACGGCACACACGGCTACACGTCCATGACAGGTGGACCAACAATATTCGTACTTGTTGGCAAGATCGCAATAAACCTTGATCGCAATTCAAAGTGGGCCTCGTTCTGACGACGAGTGTTTTTACGAGCGAATCGCCTGCTTTTCTTTTCTCGGCGTGTTGTTACCGTCTAACTATTCCCCGCCCCCAGTGATATCATACAGACTCATTCTACACTGAATTGTATTCGGATTTATTTGGGGGACTATTCTAAAATTAGGCCAACCCCATCTAATTCGTGTAGCTCTACATTCGATAGAACCAGAATAAACAACTCCAGCCTACAGCATGCGACGCATGAACAATAGCACGTAGGCTATAGCTAGACAGTGTAACAAATGTCATTTCCACGGTAGAACAAAGTGCGGTGTATGTGTTCAATGACAACTCGCAACACATGGTGTACAATTTGGCCTACTGTAACACGCAAAAGCATTACAAAATGGTTTAATACAACGCAATTTTAGTCACCCGTTTACTAGCAATTGACCACCCCCTCTACGGGAAAATGCGGTCTTACTAATGACTAACGAGATGAGCAATATAAACACGGACTCGGCCACAGTTTAATACAGAAACCTTTCAAAGGCATTAATATTATGAGCAAGCAAACAAAAATACAATGGTATTAATTTAGGGTTTGGTCCGCATCTCAAACGCACGTTCCCATGGAATAATCACAAAATACACGCAACCTTCAACAGTGTTCAGCGAAATTGTATTCCCGTTTCTATGCTGCCTTATGTTTAGGATCATATTTACTTACAAGAGGTTACAGGGTTAAATATTCATACGTGTTTCTTATCGTGGATACATTTTTTTATATATAAATGACCCATTAATGAACTAACCACTGTGCTACTTGCAACGAGACATTCGGCTATTGCTCAGAAACACCGACTCGTATAACCAATACGTTTAAATTAGGGGGGAAAAACTCGCGCAACACAGGCCTTTAAATGTAGCTAAACATACTGCTCTAATGCATCGGGCCATATCCACTTCGTGAACGAAGGAGGAAAAAATAAGATTTCTCAGGCTAGTGTCAAATGCAGTATGGCAATTATGGCGACTAGAGCCACCATTTACGCACAAATGTACACAATTCACCACTAAAACGCATTCACCTTTAAATGTACTTACCCTGAACATAAGCACACTGCTGAAGACATATTGGCAGAATAAGAAAGCCCAGAATAGACGTGACCATTTCGCGGTAGGCTATAGCTGTACAGTGAACACTGGCCTCGTCCTGCGCGGATATTGTAGCACTGCCGATATGCCTCTGTAGGACAAACAGAAACCACCGCAAACCATGCGCTTTTATCTCATTTAGTCAGCACCGTTCACTTTCCCCGTTTTCTTAAGCTTGTTATAGAACAGCGATCCATGTCCTAATTTACTGATGGCGTGAACCTGCAGCCAGTCGAGCTCACGGGTTTTTCATTGCATGTCATTTGCACATACTTTAACCCTTTGTGCACCTCAACAGTAGTGTTAACAATCATGATTGTTCTTGGATTACAAATATTCGTTTGTTTTTAGACAGATGTTATTTTTCATAAGACTACTTAAATAGGATATCTGGCAATATATTTGTATCCAGCTAATTATGTAGCCTTTTCGGAAACTGTTTAAGTGTTTTCAACGAACACCACCAGCACATTGAATTGGATATTAAATTAAAAATAATGATAGACCTAATACAAATTAATAGTGATTCGGTATTTCGTTTACAAGTGTTAATAACACTCAAAATACAATTCTTATTATAATAGCCTAATTGTAACCAGGTGTCCGAAATTGCCATTACTGCGCCCCAAATTGACGTTGTTTAGAGAGTGACGTAACTTCACCAAATTTCTTGGTGGATGTCTTGAACCCTTGGCCTAATGCAGAACAATTTGCGATTTTTTCTTTCGTTTTCTTACGACAATGAACGATTAGAGGTGCCTTTAAGGAAATTAATCATAAAATAAATACATTTTAGCCACGGAGGGATTACATCGATTCAAAGAATACGGCGTCAGCACAGCTACCGAACACAGTAAGGTTTTTATCTAAATTGCTAATTGGTATAGGAATTACATTTCTATGCCAATGCCATTCACATAACTTTAGATTTAATTTGCCACATTTATTTTCCGTGTCCATCCACTTTCAAATGTAAGGCTACACAAATCTGACTACATCATGAAATTGAATTAATGGAATACTGCTTCGCCTCCTCTAATGAACTGGCATGGGTCTTTCAAAATGTTGATTCCTATGCAGGATTCAAACGAACCATTTACCAGGGCTAGAATATTGCAGCTTTTTATCATATACTAGCCTATTCATACATAAATATAATTTAAAACTGATACTCCAGTATTAACCAATGTTGTGACATTGACAGCCAAATTAAGAAGCACTATAAATAAAGTTTTCTAAAAGTAATTAAAGCTTTAGATGACTTCTAAAGAATTGCAAAATCAATGCAATTGGGATTTGTACATCCAACCACAGGTCTGTGTTGCCACAGCCATTAGTCCACACAGGTGAAGGAACCATACTGTGCTTTCAGCTAGACACAAGAGACTGTATTATGTCTGGAGGCAATTGACACAGAATATTGTGCTTTGCCTTGACTGGTTTCTGCAGAGTGGGTATATGAGACGATGTTGCAAAAGAAGAAAAGAATACCAGCACACTGCTGTTATGCTCCAAGTTATTTATTCTATTGAATCCGTGAGCTGTGACAACGTTTTGACCATTCAATCTTCATCATGTTTAAACCCCACATTTATGTAGGCTACACTACCGGTCAAACATTTTAGAACACCCCCATTTTCCAGTTTTTACAGAAATTTAAGAAGTTCAAGTCCAGTGAATAACCTGAAATGGTACAAAGGTAAGCGGTATACTGGCAGAGGTTTATAAAAAAATTTAAAAAAGTTTAGGTTACCAAAAACTGAAAAATAATGTACATTTCAGACTTATAAAAAAAGGCCCTTTTCAGGGAACAAGTAATGGGTTAATGTGGGTTAATAGTCACTCTGTGCAAGTCGCTGACTCTGGATCCAGTAAAAGAGCTCCAGACCATCACGCGTCCTCCTCCACATTTGACAGTTGGTGTCACACACTGAGGAACCATCCTTTCGCCTACTCGACGGCATACAAAAACCCTGCGTGATGAACCAAAGATTTCACATTTTGATTAATCGGTCCATAAGACCTTCTTCCAGTCTTCAGTAGTCCACTGGCCGTGCTTCATGGCCAGGGAAGCCTCTTTTTCTTATTTTGCCATCTTAGCAATGGCTTTCTTACTGCCACTCGACCTGTCAAACCTGCAGCTCAAAGTTTTCTCTTCACAGTTGAAACTGAGACTTCCTTACTTCGACCAGTGTTAAGCTGTGCTTGAAGCTATCCTGTGAGCTGCCTATCACGCAAGCTGTTGACTCTCAGAAACTTGTCTTCTGATTTTGTTGTGACTTTGGGTCTGCCTGTCAGAGTTTCCTTCAGTTTCCAAGTGCCTTTTGATGGTGTAGGAAACTACTCACTGCCAAAAAATGTGCATTATTTTTCAGTTTTTGGTACCGTACATTTTTTTGTGATGTTTCTTTTTCTTCACATTCTAACAACCTAAACTTTTTTTAACTCAGTTTACCACTTACCTTTGTACCATTTCAGGTTATTCACTGGACTCGAACTGCTTCAATTTCTGTAAAAACTGGAAAATGGGGATGTTTTAAAACTTTTCACCAGTAGTGTATACAGCATTATTCTTTCTGCTAGGCACCTACACAAAATTACGGATGTGCGTGCAGTTATGTGAAACTACGAATAGAGAGGAATACCATACAGGGAGTGCCGTGACAATACTGAGCAGCGTCAGACAACACAATGGTCCAGGGAGGCCATGTTGGCTATTCTCCCATCTGATCCTGAGAGGTGCTTGGTGCCAAGGGAAAACAGCCCAGCACTAAAACTGCACAGGAGCAGAATGAACACAATGTCATTTCCCATGCGGTTACATTACCTATGAAAGGAATAAATGACCAAAGAGTGACATTGAACCACAGGAATAAGTTTGGGCTCAATGTTTGGCCCACCCAACCAGAAAGAGCACTTGGTCAGCTAAAGGTTAAAATCTCAGACCGTGTGAATTATGTCTCACAATAAAGGCGGTGAGTTTTAATATGCAACCAGAGCAGTTGATTTTTAAGGTCTTATCCTGAAACACTGTATAGTACTAGTCATTGGTACATTAAGCCGAGAACCTGAATTGACTGACCAAATCAGCACCAATTGGTGTCAATATTAGAACCACAACTTAAAGAACAGAACTGCCCCACCTTGTGCCAAACACACCTGCCACAGAGCCAGATGTCAGATGAACAAATGCTGACAGTCTTTAAGAAGCAGGCTGCTCTCGTGGGAGCTGTTGGGAGGGAGAGTATTCAGGGGCCCTGATTCGGATAAAATCATACTTGTCAAAGGGCAAGTATCTTAGAAAAGATGCTTGTCCTTCCTAAAAGTTACTTGTCCTACTCGCGTCGCATCGTATTTTTGGTGCCTATTTTTCTGTCTACTTCTTTAGCTTGAATGCACCACCTACATCTCATTATTCCTTCCTCCTCCCAGACAAAGCCATGGTCTATTCCATAGACATGTATACGTAGACGCCGCATTGGCTGCTGTTTGTATGATGCAGCGATATGTCTGCGCGGCCGCCATATTGAGGCGGTCAAGATCCCTGTTTAAACCAACGTAAGTGCATTAAGAAATGCAGACATCCCCTGATAAAATCTACTGTAACTCACTTAATTCTCTTAAAAATGTGTTTCTGATTTTTACCCCCGTTTTTCTCCCAATTTGGTTGCCAATTGTACCCCTATTTATTTCAATTCACCCTCCCCCATGATTCCGTCGCCCATCCTCCGTGTAGCGAGCCAATTTTTTTGTGCCGGGTAGATCCGTCTCCTCCGAGGCTGAACCCGACAGACGCCTAATCTGCTCCACGACAAATCACCCTCCCCCCTCCCTCGGGAGCGGACAGCCAAATGCCACTCCCGATCGGGGCTGACAACCAGGGTCGGTCTGGTAAAGACCGGTTTCAAACTGCATCCCTCACAGGTAGCGCACATCTTATAGGACCAGCCAAGATGCGGTGTGTTAGATCGCATAAATGCATGATCACTTACTAAGCCTGGTGTTAGCAAGCAACTAGCAACAATAGGGGACTGCCTATTGGTCCGAAGGCCCATTATTCCGAAACCCCAATAGATTAGTCCGACGGCCCGTTATCCCAAAAACAAAGACCCACTGCTCTGAAGGCCTGTTGCTCTGAAAATACACTCTCCCTGGAGTTTTTGCCCTTAATATCTTAGCGTATTTTGACGTGCAAACACGAGGATACCGTTTACAAAATGCTTGCTTTTTAGTGTGCCCATTGGCTAAAAATGCCAAGGCTTTAAAAATAGGTTAATTTCACAAAATACACAGCGTGACACTTACCCATTGAAATTCCTAAGCGTGAGGCAGATGTTTTTCGAACTATTGGGGCTTCGGAATAATGGGCCGTCGATATCCAATGTCCGTGAACACTAAACGTTAGCTAGCTAACTAACTTTCCCATTTGGAACTATTTTTGAATATCCGTGCATGATGTGTTTGTTACGATGTGAGTGTAAAACAGAAGTAGTTCCAGTTAGCCAATTAAATTTGGAGTCATCAGCAGGACGATCACTTAGAAATCAAAGGTCATCCCTCTTAATTTTTTAGTCGTCGAGACGATTGGACGACTGCAAATCTGTGCCCCTGCTACTTCAGCAGAAGCCGCTACTTCAACAGGCCGCTGCTGGAATAAGACTAGAAGCGGGGCCTGAATGCAAAGCCCTTTGAGAAGTTATAAACAATACAGGCTGTGCACACCGAGGCCAACACTAGAGCTGTGAGGCTTTCAGCCACCAAGCACTTCATCGTAGATGGCACAGACAACTATGTGATGTCTTGACTATGGTTTATCTTTATGAAGCCTTAGAAGTAATGCCTCATGTTTTTATTGGAAGTGAAACTTCAGGATTAGCAGATTTGCTGATGACATGCACATTACTGCAGTATTAAATGGTGTTAAGCTGAATTTTTTTTTTCTTGTGGTATATATTTTTTAATGCCAGGCAATACTTTATAGATTGACTTATTTCATCAGCGTTTCAACTATCCAATGTTTTTGTCTTGTTGATGAAGTTGAAAAAAAGCATAGAGGAATATTGAGAAAAGGAAAATAAATGACTTGCCAACTGCTGTTGCATGCCAGATGCTTAGCATGGCTGGGTATGGAGGTGAAGGTGGTGTTTGTGTGTAAACAAGGTGCAAAGAACAAACCCTGCAGATGAAAGGAAGAGTTTACCTTGTGGCCATTCGCATTCTGCAGCACTACAGAGTCTACACACCACGAAAAGATGAGGCTCGACTACCCTTGGTACAAAAAATAAACCTGCCTTCGACAAGCTCATCGCTAACAAGGCTCTTATGTCTAAAGCTACAGCCCCTGTCAGTAAGCTCCAGTACAAGGGATTGGGTAAGAGATGCAAAAAACAAAACAGAACAAAAAAACAAAACAAAAAGCCACAACGGTAGAGCAGGGCTAACGTGCTATATAGCCTCACAGTTAAAACAGTAATGTAAAGACACAGAGGCCCTATCTTTTGTAACAGAGAACTTACAGTACGATTTTTAGAAATGCAAAAATGAAATGCAAGGAAGAGTAGGAGTTTTGCGCAAACTGGCTATCCCTACTCTACCCTTCCCTAACTATCAAAAGTACTCAAAAAGACACCTAGGGAAAACAAACAAACAAGTAAGGTCAAAAAGCATTTACTACAAAAAGGTTTCCAAAATTCAGCTGGCAAAAAGTCGAGAAAACAAGGGTGACCCGTAACAATGGCCACCGTACAACTGAATGTAGCCAGCCAGCTCAAAGCACATTCCTCAAAAGCCAGATGGCTGCTGGGATATCAAAAATAAATGTATTGTTTGTCAATGAAATTGAATGAATAGCAATTCCTTGATTGCTAAAAAAATATTTATAAATCAGGCTGCTCGTCCTGTTAAGCCACTGTTGTAGTATTGACTGTGGCATTGCATAATTGGCCATAACATGGGGGGGGTCTCAGATGGTGGAAAATCTGTGTCTTATTGCGCACCCCTCTGGTCAATCAGGTGTCTACACAAGCTACCCGTCATCCTCCAGTTAAATGTCTGCACAAGCCTAATTGGTTGACGTGTCTGCGCTCTCCGAATTTACAGAGGAAGTTGCAGAGATGATCACAAATGCACATAAACTGGGCTTTCCAAATTGGGAGATAATAGGGGTAAAAACTTTTCTTTTTTTAAAGGAATATTAATCATTTATTACTTGAACATTATTATTACTTTATAGTTTCATGGAATTAACTGATTTTGAAAATGGGGGAAAAAGTCTGGCTAAGAAATTTAGGGGTGTGACGGTATACCAGTACTTCATGATGGTAAATCACGTGGCAGAAGCTATTTTCATGCAGGGAAAAAAATATTTCAACCGTTACCCTAGTAAAACGTCTAAATAACCCATAGTAAATAATATAATACTGGACTTGGGGTGTCTGCTAATGTCATTTAATCCCACCGGCATCATCTCTTTGGATGTTCTTGCATTTTGTTTTGTTTACAACATGATTGCACGTGCTGACAGCTCCCTCGCCTTTCACAAGCCTGGTAGGCAGCTGTTTTTTATTATTATTATTTATTATAGCAAAAATAGGCTATAATACTTGTTTTAATGATAGATGCGTTTATACTGATTTTAATGTGAGCAGAAAAAAATATGGGAGCCTATTGTTGTTGAGAATGGATCTCCCATCTGTAGAGAATGTGGGAAACATGTAATGGCCAGAGGAGGGAACACGTCAAACCTTGTATTCCACCTGCGTGAGCATCCTTCACATTATGGCACAATGGAAAAAGTAGGTGAGCTAAATGTAGTAGGCTTATTATATCCGATAAGCTGATAACACGATCAAGCAAAATGTTTCTTAATTCGCAAAGTGAATGATTTAAATTGATTTAAACATACTGTAGCGATCCAGCGGGTCGCTATATGCAAATATGTATGCAGGGCATTATGGGGGAACGCTGTTGTGTGTTTGTTCATTCCCCTGTGTTAAATAGATTTATGTTCTGTAAACCACGTTGCGTGTGTTATTGTTTAGCCTGTGTATGTGTTAGATTGATGGTCGCAGTGAGCGTGTTAGAGCCACTGCGACCAGTGTGTGTGTACTGTTCAGGGTAGTTGCCTGAAATCTCAGTGTAAAAGTGTTCATTGTTGAACAGTATCGGGTTGTGCGATGGGGCACAGATACCGTTGACGCCTTTTATTAAAGTGGCTATTCACGTAGCCACATTTAGAACATAAGAAGAACATAAGAATACATAATGATGAGAACGGGCCGTTCATTTTACATTTTTACATTTTAAACATTTAGCAGACGCTCTTATCCAGAGTGACTTACAAGATGTGCATTAATACATGGTAGGAACAATCATAGTTAGCGCACGAGATCAGTGCAGGAATACAGCAATAGACATCATTGCAGGCATCTGCGTACCATACCTGAAACATTGGGAAGGAAAAGGTTAGTGTTTTTTTAGGAGTACAGTGTGTTGAACAAGTAAACAGTGGTGAAGACAATTTAGCTAGATGGACAGAGTTCAGTGGTAGTGGAGTCTGAAGAGGTGGGTTTTGAGTCTCTTGTGGAAGATCGCAAGTGATTCCGCGGTCCTGACTGATTGCGGAAGGTCGTTCCACCAGCGAGGGATCAGGACAGAGAAGAGGCGAGACCGCGAGGAGGGGCTGCCAGGCGCCCCGAGGGAAGGGACAGTCAGTTTACCAGAGGAGGCGGAGCGGAGGGGTCTGGGAGGGGTGTAGGGAGTGATGAGTGACTGGAGGTAAGGGGGAGCAGTACCTCTGGCCACTTGAAAAGCAAGCACCAGTGATTTTAATCTGATGCGTGCTGCGATGGGGAGCCAGTGCAGAGAGGAGAGTAGAGGGGTGACATGGGTGAACTTCGGCTGGTTGAACACCAGACGAGCGGCAGCGTTCTGGACTAGTTGCAGTGGCTTGATGGCACAGGCCGGAAGGCCTGCCAGCAAGGAATTGCAGTAGTCCAGACGTGAGATCACCAGGGCCTGGACCAGGAGTTGAGTGGCCTCTTGGGTGAGGAACGGTCGGATCCTCCGGATGTTGTGGAGGGAGAATCGGCAGGTCCGAGTGATTGCTGCAATATGGCTCGAGAAGCACAGCTGGATGTCCAGGGTTACCCCAAGACTCCTGGCAGACTGGGATGGAGACACTATGGAGCCTTCCACGGTGATTGACGCATCAACCATCGGGGAGCCCTTCGCTGGGAGGAAGAGCAGCTCTGTCTTCCCCAGGTTCAGCTTCAGGTGGTGGGTGGACATCCATGTGGAGATGTCAGCCAGGCATGCAGAGATCCGTGCCGGGACCTGGGTATCAGATGGAGAGAAGGAGAGAAAGAGTTGAGTGTCATCAGTATAACAGTGATAGGCCCATCTAGGCTCATCATGTCCTAATCTAAAGAGTATCTAGTACTACATCTAGCCTGGACTTGAATAGCCCAAGCATTTCTGCCTCTACTACCTGACCTGGCAAGCTGTTCCAGGCATTGACAACTCTCTGTGTAAATAAAAACTTCCTAATATCTGTGCGGAATTTGCCTTTAACTAATTTCCACCTGTGGCCTCTTGTTCTGCTGACCCCACTTATCTTAAAAAATCTTTGGTATTTTACTTTTTTAATCCTTTTTAGGAATTTAAAAACCTCAATCAAATCCCCCCTAAGTCTCCGTTTGCTAAGTTTAAGTAGATTGAGTGCCTTAAGTCTATCATCATAACTTTTAACTTTCATACCAGGTATCAGTCAGGGACGTGCGGTCAGGGGAGGCAGGGGAGGCAGAGCCTCACCTGTCATACTCCATTGAAAATTGCTGTTACGAAAAGTAAAAAAACATAATAATAAAATTAAATAAATATTAAGATTTCTCCACTGATCTGTGTTATAAATGTAATTTCTGTATGATTCCAATCATTTGTTATAGTCAAAATCTCCAAATTTGCGGAACTCAGCTGCAAATACAGGAAGATACGAGAGGTGCGGCAGCGACGAGCTCTGCCTCCCCTCTGATTGCGCAACCCCTTAGAAACTGGCTGGAGCACGGGCAATAAGCGCGTGTCTGTTACCATTTCTCTGTATGTCATCAACGGAATGTTTGTAGACCACTCCATTACATGTCCTCGCCTTCCATAGTCCAGGTAACTTATTTCACGTATGTGTATAAGATATTTAGGCTCGCTGGTCTCGTCATAAAACTGCAATGAAAAAGCAGCAGGTGAGGCAGCAATTACATCTGCCGCACTGAGGGGGGCGATCTTGAGCCCACGTAATTGGTGACGCTTGCTATCCCTCTACGTTAGCTAGAAAAATTACAACTGCTGCAAAAAATGCACTGCGGCTACAACTCCCTTTAGTTGTATTACTCTCGTTTCGTTCATCCTGAATATCTGCAAAAATGGAAAACGTTATATCTAGCCTTAAAAATATCTCAAAATTGGACTTTCAATCAAAACAGAGTGATAAACAATGGAAGACCAATGCCTGAGCTTAAGGACCTACTTCGAACTAACAGACAGAAAATCACACGGTCGTTTAAAATAGAGTGGTACCAACGAAAAGACTGTCTGTGCTACGAAGAATCGCCTTTACTGCTTTCCCTGCATTTTGTTCTCCACTACCGACAACGTTTGGACTAAGGCGGGATTTTGTGACTTGAAAAATCTACCAAGGAGCCTCAACAAACATGAGATCGACAACTCACATTCAAAGCCAAATTGCTTTAAAAACTTTTGGAACTTCAAGGATAGATCTGGCTTTGAATGAACAGCGGAGATGAAATATCAGCATCCACAATGCTAAGGTAAAGGAAAACCGTGAGATTTTAAAAGACCATATTAATGCAACCTGTTTCCTAGCCAAACAGGAATTAGCATTTCGTGGTAATGATGAGAGTGCAAGCTCTTCTAATCGTGGCAACTATGTGGAGCTATTGCATGCTTTTGCTGACAAAGATGAAACGTTTTCTAGACATTTGGAGACATCCACTGTGTTTTCTGGCTTATCAAACAGAATACAGAACGATTTAATCGAAGCAGTCGGCGATGTAATTAGAAATCATATCAGAGAGGACATTAATGCAGCCCCATTTGTTGCAGTCGAAGTAGACGAGACAACGGATGTCACAAACAAAATCTCTGTAATTTTGCGTTATTTGGCTAAAACTGAGGTGACTTGTGAGGTGAGGGAGGCGTTCTTGGGATTTGGTGATGTGAGTGATGACAGACGAGCACCGGCTATTGCTGATTATGTTTTGGTAGTGTTGGGGAAACTGGTAGCTCAGCTAAATAAAGCTGGCAAATAAAACGTGAACCAAATAGGCCTACGTAACTTTCCTGTATGCGTGTGTTGTAAAGAATGCTGATATGAAATATTAAACATACTGTGCCTAACCAATAGTCATTGCGCAACCTGCCAATGAATGGTGAATTTAAGAGACCTCTATCGGGTTCATGTGTGTAGACCTAAATCTGGCTCTGGTACTATCCAGTGCCTCCCCAACCATTGACCTCACCGCACGTCACTGGTATCAGTTTAGTTGCCCTTCTTTGGACTTTTTCAAGAGCTTCTATATCTTTCTTGTAGTGCGGTGCCCAGAACTGCACACAGTATTCTAAGTGAGGTCTGACAAAGGCATTATATAACATTAATATAACCTCCTTTGATTTATACTCAATACTTTTTGCTATGTATCCCAGCATCCTGTTGGCTTTTTTTCACTGCTGTAGCACACTGCTTCGATGCAGATAGGCTTTGATCAACTACAATTCCTAAGTCCTTTTCAAATTGAACACCTACTAACTTTTTTCCTCCCATAAAATACTCCTGTCTAATGTTTTTATTTCCCACATGCATAACTTTACATTTAGCAATATTGAATGTCATCTGCCATGTATCTGCCCATTTTTGGATTTTGTTTAAATCATCTTGGATTACTTTAGTCGATTCCAAACTGTTTGCCAAACCCCCAAGTTTAGTATCATCTGCAAATTTAACTATTTTGCTACTAATGTCCATATCAAACTGCTGCGGACTCCATTTGTCTTCTTGCTGCACCCCACCACTTCTATAAAAGTAGTATTTTTTGTAAAATGGTATATAAATCTGCAAAGAGCCATACAATAAACAGATTGAGATGTAAAGTTTGTGTGATCCTTTTTTTTAGCTTATAAACTGACACCTTGATATGCTGAAAACCGTGATATCGAGTAGTGATCATTTTCGAAAATGTCATACCATCACAGCCCTACTAAGAATGTATTTCTTACTTTTTAAACTCAGATTTCCTCTTGACCTGAAACATCAAATAAATAATTATTATTAGCAGGTAAATGCTGTAACTTTATAGAGCCACCATGTCCTTCATGGTGAAAGGATTTGCCTACTGCCTGAATATTAGTGCAGCAGTAAACAACTTGATATTAATGGGACAATTACCATGAATAATTTCCCTGCACCTTCTGCAAGTTACCAATAGAGATACTTCTCCTGTAGGCTCTTTATGACCCAGTTTCTCCCAGGACAAGAAAGTAGTATGCAAATCATAATTTGCATTCTTCTAAGCATCTACCCCATGAAACAATAAACAGATCAATATACATATATATATATATATATATACAGTTGCAAGAAACAGTATGTGAACCCTTTGGAATTACCTGGATTTCTGCATAAATTGGTCATAAAATGTGATCTGATCTTCATCCAAGTCACAACAATAGACAAACACAGTCTGCTTAAACTAATACCACATAAACAATTATATGTTTTCATGTTTTTATTGAACACAACATGTAAACATTCACAGTGCAGGGTGGAAAAAGTATGTGAACCCTTGGATTTAATAACTGGTTGACAGCAATAACCTCAACCAAATGTTTCCTGTAGTTGCAGATCAGACCTGCACAACGGTCAGGAGGAATTTTGGACCATTCCTCTTTACAAAACTGTTTCAATTCAGCAATATTCTTGGGATGTCTGGTGTGAATCATTCTCTTGAGGTCATGCCACAGCATCTCAATCGGGTTGAGGTCAGGACTCTGACTGGGCCACTCCAGAAGGTGTATTTACTTCTGTTGAAGCCATTCTGTTGTTGATTTACTTCTGTGCTTTGGGTCGTTGTCCTGTTGCATCACCCATCTTCTGTTGAGCTTCAATTGGTGGACAGATGGCCTTAAGTTCTCCTGCAAAATATCTTGATAAACTTGGGAATTCATTTTTCCGTCGATGATAGCAATCTGTCCAGGCCCTGAGGCAGCAAAGCAGCCCCAAACCATGATGCCCCCTCCACCATACTTCACAGTTGGGATGAGGTTTGGATGTTGGTGTGCTGTGCCTTTTTTTCTCCACACATAGTGTTGTGTGTTCCTTCCAAACAACTCAACTTTGGTTTCATCTGTCCACAGAATATTTTGCCAGTAGTGCTGTGGAACATCCAGGTGCTCTTTTGCAAACTTCAAACATGCAGCAATGTTTTTTTTGGACAGCAGTGGCTTCCTCCGTGGTGTCCTCCCATGAACTCCATTCTTGTTTAGTGTTTTACGTATCGTAGATTCGTCAACAGAGATGTTAGCATGTGCCAGAGATTTCTGTAAGTCTTTCGCTGACAGTCTAGGGTTCTTCTTCCTCATTGAGCATTCTGTGCTGTGCTCTTGCAGTCATCTTTACAGGACGGCCACTCCTAGGGAGAGTAGCAACAGTGCTGAACTTTCTCCATTTATAGACAACTTGTCTTACCGTGGACTGATGAACATCAAGGCTTTTAGAGATACTTTTGTAACCCTTTCGAGCTTTATGCAAGTCAACAATTCTTAATCGTAGGTCTTCTGAGAGCTCTTTTGTGCAAGGCATGGTTCACATCAGGCAATGCTTCTTGAGAATAGCAAAATCAAAACTGGTGTGTGTTTTTTATAGGGCAGGGCAGCTTTAACCAACACCTCCAATCTCGTCTCATTGATTGGACTCCATGTTGGCTGACTCCAATTAGCTCTTGGAGAAGTCATTAGCCTAGGGGTTCACATACTTTTTCCACCCTGCACTGTGAATGTTTACATGTTGTGTTCAATAAAATTGAAAATGTGTTTATGTGGTATTAGTTTAAGCAGACTGTGTTTGTCTATTGTTGTGACTTAAATGAAGATCAGATCACATTTTATGACCAGTTTATGCAGAAATCCAGGTAATTCCAAAGGGTTCACATACTTTTTCTTGCAACTGTATATATATATATATATATATATATAATGCACCAGCATAAAATGAGCTGAATCATCTATTTCTCATATAGTGTCTGCTATTTTGTCATTAGAAACACAAACGCAGTACACTCTGCTATTGCAGATCTTCAGTGCATTTAAAGGAACAGTGATGTCAAATATTTTTGTAATAAAGATTTTGTTTCAGTTTTTTCCCCATTTCTTAGCCAAATGTACCTTATTTTCATATCAAATACCCCCCCTCAGAGCTGGCTGCCGTAGTTCTGAGACCGGCAGCCCGCCTCCGAGCCGGAACTCGCCAAACCGTCAACTGTAACTGCGTTACACATAGAGCCACTCCTATACACTCCTATACACAGCGATCTCATATCGGCTTCCCTCCCCCCTCCCTGGGGTGGACAGCCAATTGCCGCCCCCTAGCAGCACTCTCAGCCAGAGCTGGGCTGGCGCAGCCGGGGAATCGAACCCCGGCCACAGTGGGCAACCGGCAATTCCGGTCGAATGCCTTTACCGTTACGCCACCTGGGAGGCCTGATACATACTTTTCATGTATAATTGTATAGATGTAAAATTATAAATGGAAAATACTGTTGTCTCTTCTCTTACATTGTACAGATTGTTTTAGGGAGGGATTCAAACAGGCTAGAGCCCAGATAACATCATATGTCTGATATACCTGCTAACAGCAAATCACATTTTTGCAACTGAGGTTACGCAGAGGAAGGAAGAAAAATGTGCACTTATCTTCCAGGCTTGTAACTTAAGATGCCCACATTAATTTCCACAAACCTAGGTCAGGGCCTGTATTCATAAAGTGTACTGACCTAGGATCAGGTTTTCCTGGCCATATCCTAAACTTGTTCACTATGAGCTAAAGAGGCAAAACTGATCATAGATCAGCACTCCTACTCTGAGATGCTACATGCTACTATGCAATTCAGACTCACTTCTTCTTAGGGCATTTCTAATTCACTGTTTGATGGATGAGCTCACCCTGCATTAAAGGTTTTGCACCTGCTGTCGATATTCTCCTCCTGAGTAATGCTGCATCCACTCAATGATACATAAGGTTCTCCAATGTGGCTGTAATATGTTTATATGCAGAAAGGTCAATACTTCTATGAAAAATTAAAAAGGATGGTATAATGATCCTTAAAATATAATTTACAATGTGGTAATAAGAATATGGTGATATTGGTCATGAAAGCATAATTATTATTTGATTATTAAAAATGCAATGCAAGTTTGAGCCTTTTTCAATAAAATCAGCAAATGTGAATCGGGCCTTTTTTGCAGGTTGGCCCATTTATGTATTTATTAATAGCACAGTTGAACAGTTTTGTCTTAGGCATGAATTTACTTTTTGAACAGCAGTGTAGCTTTGCAGTGAGTGAATCATGCGTTTAATTATGTTTGAGGCATTAACAACAAGTACTACATTGTGCTGTTTTCACATAATTTTAATCCTGGCCAATCCTGTTAAAGATTATTTTTAATTTTTTATCATTGAATTTTAATGGAAGCAGTCATTTTGGAAATTATCGTGCTGGTGTTACTCTTCAATATGCACTGTCAATTCATTCACTGAGACAGAATCTTAGAATCCACTGCTCATGAATTCTCATTAACAGTGCCATAAAGTCCCTCCATTTCAAACTGAATTAAATAGTGTTCGAATACCAAACTAGCATTTTGCAGACTTTTGGTCTGGCTGCCTCACAAGAGAGGGGAAAGTTCTGAAAAGTAAGTTTGGTAAATATCAGGCTGTTTGGGGACTGTTATGTAATTTCAGTATGAGTTCTCCTCACAGCACAGAAAGGGATACATACTGCATATTAATAAAGCTTCTATTATCATTATTTATGTCTTACCTTACTGTTTAAGAATAGACACTTCGATCGCTTATGACGCCATCTGCTGGTCACTTTGTGAAAAAAACCCCCAAATATTATGGGTTTTACAGGTCCATCTCAATAAATTAGAATATCGTGTATCGTGAATATCAATTAAAAAAGTGAAACTCATATATTATATAGATTCATTACACACAAAGTTAAATATTTCAAGCCTTTATTTGTTTGAATTTTGATGATTATGGCTTACAGCTAATGAAAATCCAAAATTCGGAATCTCAGAAAATTTGTATATTCTGAAAAAGTTCAATATTGTAAACTCACGGTGTCACACTCTAATCAGCTAATTAACTCAAAACACCTGCAAAGGTTTCCTGAGCCTTTAAATGGTCTCTCAGTCTGGTTCAGTAGGCTACACAATCATGGGGAAGACTGCTGACTTGACAGTTGTCCAGAAGACACCCTCCACAAGGAAGGTAAGCCACAAAAGGTCATTGCTAAAGAAGCTGGCTGTTCATAGAGTGCTGTATCCAAACATATTCATAGAAAGTTCAGTGGAAGGAAAAAGTGTGGTAGGGAAAGGTGCACAAGCAACAGGGATAACCGCAGCCTTGAGAGGATTGTCATGCAAAGCCCATTCAAGAATTTGGGGGAGCTTCACAAGGAGTGGACTGAGGCTGGTGTCAGTGCATCAAGAGCCACCACGCACAGACGTATCCAGAACATGGGCTACAACTGTCGCATTCCTCGTGTCAAGCCACTCCTGAACCAGAGACAACGTCAGAAGCTTCTTACCTGGGCTAAGGAGAAAAATAACTGGACTGTTGCTCAGTGGTCCAAAATCTTTTCAGATGAAAGTAAATTTTGCATTTCATTTGGAAATCAAGGTCCCAGAGCCTGGAGAAAGAGTGGACAGGCACAGAATCCAAGTTGCTTGAAGTCCAGTGTGAAGTTTCCACAGTCAGTGATGAGTTGGGGTGCCATGTCATCTGCTGGTGTTGGTCCACTGTGTTTTCTGAAGTCCAAAGTCAACGCAGCCGTCTACCAGGAACTTTTAGAGCACGTCATGCTTCCTTCTGCTGACCTGCCCACACTGCCAAAAGTACCAATACCTGGTTTTATGACCATGGTATTACTGTGCTTGATTGGCCAACAAACTCACCTGACCTGAATCCCATAGAGAATCTATGGGGTATTGTCAAGAGGAAGATGAGAGACACCAGACCCAACAATGCAGACGAGCTGAAGGCCGCTATCAAAGCAACCTGGGCTTCCATAACACCTCAGCAGTGCCACAGGCTGATCGCCTCCATGCCACGCCGCATTGATGCAGTAATTCATGCAAAAGGAGCCCCAACCAAGTATTGAGTGCATATACATGAACATACTTTTCAGAAGGCTGACATTTCTGTATTAAAAATCCTTTTTTTTATTGGTCTTATGTAATATTCTAATTTTCTGAGATACTGAATTTGGGGTTTTCATTAGCTCTAAGCCATAATCATCAAAATTAAAAGAAATAAAGGCTTGAAATATTTCAATCTGTGTGTAATTAATCTATATAATACTGTATATGAGTTTAACTTTTTGAATTGAATTACTGAAATAAATTAACTTTTCCACGATATTCTAATTTATTGAGATGCACCTGTATATGAAAGGTTAGGGTTAGGGTGAGCTGGAAATGAAATATTAAAAGGCCAAATGTTCAACACTGCAAACAAACCCTCATCAGTGAATGACTTTGCCTTAAAACGACAAGTGCCAGCTTCACAGCCATAGTACCAGTAAGCTAAATGTGTGCATTATCCTCTATAGAGGACAAAATAAAAAACCATGGAAGAAAGACTGATGCCGCCCTCAGGATCTGATACTGGCAAATGCAGAAAGGGCATCACAAGCATTGTCCGAGTCAGGGAGACAGGAGTCTGACAAGGTATGCATTCAGCCCAGCCAATCGATTGTCATGCTCAACCATGATTGTTCTTACCTTGTATTATGCACATCTTGTAAGTCGCTCTGGATAAGAGCGTCTGCTAAATGCTTAAAATGTAAAAATGTAAAATGTCAACCAGCCAGCAAGTTACCACAATCTGCCTATAGGCAGGGAGCCCACACACACACACACACACGCACACACACCCTGTGCAGGGAACCCATCCACACACAGCACAGCAGGGGTGGGTCTCAGAGTCCCACACACACCCTGCGCGCATAAACACACATACACACACATGCACACGCATACAAACAGTCGCACGCACACACACCTGCGCACGCACACCCACACACACATACACATGGATACAAACACTCGCACGCACATACACTGCGCACACACACACATACACATACACACGCATACAAACACTTGCACGCGCACACACCTGCACACGCACACACACATACATACGCATACACACACATGCACATGCATACAAACACACACGCACACACATACACACACACCTGTGCACGCACACCAACACATACATACACACACACAAACACATGCACACACATACAAACACACACACACACAAACACACACACACACACACACATACAAACACATACAAACACACACACACCTGTGCACGCACACCAACACATGCATACACACACACACATGCATACAAACACTCGCATGCACACACACAAACATACACACACATGCACACACATACACACACACACACACACGCATACAAACACTTCCACATACACACACCTGCGCGCATACACACATATATGCACATGCACATACACTGCCCGTCCCCAAAAAAAGTCACACACACTATATTTCGTTGGACCGCCTTTAGCTTTGATTACGGCACGCATTCGCCGTGGCATCGTGTCGATAAGCTTCTGCAATGTCACAACATATATCTCCGTCCAGAGTTGCATTCATTTTTCGCCAAGATCTTGTATTGATGATGGGAGAGTCGGACTGCTCCACAAAGTCTTCTCCAGCACATCCCAAAGATTCTCAATGGGGTTAAGGTCTGGACTCTGTGGTGGCCAATCCATGTGTGAAAATGATGTCTTATGCTCCCTGAACCACTCTTTCACAATTTGAGCCCGATGAATCGTGGCATATGGAATAATGGATATATATCTTGGAATATGCCCGTGCCATCAGGGAAGAAAAAATCCATTGATAGAAAAACCTGGTCATTCAGTATATTCAGGTAGTCAGCTGACCTCATTCTTTGGGCACATAACATTTCTGAACCTAGACCTGACCAACTGCAGCAACCCCAGATCATAACACTGCACCCACAGGCTTGTACGGTAGGCACTAGGCATGATGGGTGCATCACTTCATCCGCCTCTCTTCTTACCCTGATGCGCCCATCACTCTGGAACAGGGTAAATCTGGACTCATCAGACCACATGACCTTCTTCCATTGCTCCAGAGTCCAATCTTTATGCTCCCTAGCAAATTGAAGCCTTTTTTCCGATTAGCCTCACTGACAAGTGGTTTTCTTAAGGCTACACAGCTGTTTAGTCCCAATCCCTTGAGTTCCCTTCGCATTGTGCGTGTGGAAATGCTCTTACTTTCACTATTAAACATAGCCGTGAGTTCCACTGTTGATTTTTTAAGATATGATTTCACCAAACGTTTAAGTGATCACCGATCACGATCATTCAAGATTTTTTCCCGACCACATTTCTTCCTCAAAGATGATGGTTCACCACTATCCTTCCAGGTTTTAATAATGCGTTGGACAGTTCTTAACCCAATTTTAGTAGTTTCAGCAATCTCCTTAGTTGTTTTCTTTGCTTGATGCAGGCCAATAATTTGACCCTTCTGAAACAAATTAACATATTTTCCACGACCACAGGATATGTCTTCCAACATGGTTGTTTAAGAAATGAGAAGCTACTCACTGCATCAGTTAGGGTTAAATAACTTGTTGCCAGCTAAATCATATTAATCACTGCAGTAATTATCCAATGGAAGGCTCTTACCTATTTGCTTTTTTAAATCCAGGTGGTGACTTTTTTTTGGCCAGGCAGTGTATATGCATGCAAATTAAGACATGCACACATATACCAACAAGACAGTTAAGGAGTTTTTTTCATAAATAAATAGGGGAACCTGATAGATATAAAACGTATTTGTTTGTCAGAGGCTATGGGTACAACACTTGCACAAATATAAAACTATGAAATACTTATAATCAAGATGTTTAAACATTCACCAGCTCCTGGCGGCTCTCACTTTGAATCACTTCACTGTTTTGACTGGCTTCTTACTTTTTCCCTCAAGTAAGAAGTAGATCAAAAATCTATGAATTACAAAATAAAATATGTCCTTTGTGACACCTGAAAACTTGATCAGTATTTTGGGCCTGCAATGAATTGCTTGGGGAATAATTGCACATATAAAATTATCACAGAAATGCATTGAACATCAAGCACATCAAACACAGCCTCAACTGGCAGCAGAATTATCCAAGAACATTAAAGACTGATTGGGAATCTGCATCAAAACAACAGTTTCATGAAAATAATATCTTTAATGTTAAGTAGTTGTGCATTTTTCTGTTTTTTTTTCTTACAAAAGGAATATACATACCATTTACAAATAATAACAAATATACAGTACTGTATTTCAAATACATTCAGTTAGTTTGTATTTAAAAATCGGAACATTTCAACTTATAAACAGATTTTAATGGTTTCTTCTGATGAAAATGAGCAAGATTTGGATAACAGATAATATCGATTTTAGGTATCCTTGAGGAAAGAAGAAACATGCTGTATAGTAGTCTCTAAACAGTGGAGTCTATCTTGTGTTATATTGCAGTAAATGTCTGTTCACCTGAAGGTCACGTTACAGAGCCACGCTCCGTTTCAGTTGGTCGTTCTGTCCTTGGATTTGATGTGACAGTTCTAAACTGTCCTTCTGTGAAGACATTACACTCTCCCTCCCTTTCAGAGTTGTCCTCAGCATCTGTGTAATCTGGCAGCCCTCAAGTCAAAAGTCTTCCACAGAAAGGATTGTGTGGGGGCCTCGGGTGGTGTAACGGTAAATGCAGGTTTCCCACTGTGGCCGGAGTTCGGTCGCTGGCTGCACCAGCCCGGCTCTGGCCCTGAGGCAGCCACAGAGAGAAAGTCTCGCTCTATCACACATAAAGCCCAGACACAGGAAGGAAGGGAGCAGGGGGGTCTCCCCTACCCTATTAACCCCCCTTTCCCCTCATCTCCCTCACTTCACTGATCTTCCCCCTGCACCAGCCTGGCTCAATGTGCCTCATGGGTCCTACCACGTCCCACTGGTGCCACACATCGTCTCTTTGTCTGGCATTCCTCCATTGCAGAGAGATTATAGTCGTCTCATATTGGCTGCATTGTGTTCAGGGGGCACACTTGAGTGTCAGCTGTTGCACGCTGTGGTCAGGCTCTTTGAGCTGTTCAGATGGGGGGGCTCGTCCGGGGCTGGGTTAGGGCGGGGTCACCTGGGGGCAGTGTAGCCGTAGGGCTTCTGAAGGCACAGCGAGCCATGGTTGGGCAGGGGGTGGTTGTAGTAATGCTCCACGAGGGCTGCCAAGGATGGGAAGGTAAGCTCCGCCTCCAGGTAGATTCTAGATTCCTGGGGAAACAGAATTCCTTAAGCAGACTGGACCAGGTCACCTCTGGTGCTGTTTATAAGCTAACTATGGATGTTCTGCTTTCAGCCACACCCCTTCATGAATACTCATAATGAGCCAGCAAACTGGAACACTTTGAGCTTCAACGGTGGCAGAAGCAGAACTTTCAATGTTAAGAACATGGAGCTGACCATCTGATTGGCATAGACAATTTGTGAGTCAACCTCACATGAGAAGGATGATGTTATAATCAATGGGTAATGCTTTCAGGATCACATAATGGCAGGTATTCGCTTATTATTCATATATTCCCACGTGGCTTTATAAGCACAACTGAAAACACATTGGGTCTCGTTCACAAACAGTGCGTATGCACAGAACTACGCATGAAGCGTGCGTATAATCAATCAATGATGAAGTTTGGAATTTATAAATTTGTTCTTAGTTAAAAACATTCTTAGAGCAACTGCCCCAAACCAGTTGTAAACACAAATGCATGCTTACAGAAAACAACACAACCTGCTTGTAGCTCAATTACCATCAAAAGTATGAATTATATTAGGCATATGAGAACAAAATTGTAGTATTATTTCTAATAATATTACTGTGTAACACTTCATCTATATAACACAACACTATTTTGTGCGTTTTCTCTAATGTCTGCTTCTTATGTTGTTGGTCGTGTTATATTATTTGTTTTGTGTATTTATAGTAAGCTCCACCCTTCTTTTCAGGAATTAGTCTGCATGCCTTTCATATTTGAACAAATCATTCAGAACAAATTCAGAATTTATTTTGCAATAAACAAAAAAATTAAGCTGCTGCCTTTACTTGACTTTTATAATGTTGACATTTCTCCATTTAATTGACACATTTTTTATAATGTTTAATTAGTTTAATTAGTATTCACAAAAACATGTGGCGATGGCATATTAGGCATTGCTGGAAGATATTGCGGCCCGCACTTTGAGAAAGGGAGCACATCTTCAGAGATTGGCAAGACTTGTTTGCAGAAAATGATGAATGGTTATTGATGCTTTTCATGAAAGTCATTTTCTTTCTAGTACCTTTTGGCAGCTTGTTTGAATTTTTCCTTTCCCTTTGATGTGTTCTGGCTATGCGACTGTGAAATAAAACCAGGATCTGATATGGGTTTTCTGGGGAATGTATTATGCTAACCAGAAATGACATGTGTCACAAGTCATTTAAGAACAATTGAGACTCATCGATATACGCATGTTGGTATGAATGAAATTGAGTGATGCTCATTGACTGATGTCATTAATCCAGTGGTACTTTTACTTCAACTGTTTCTATGCACATTTCTACTAACATATTAGTGAATAAGACTCATTCTCTCCTGTGTTTAGTGGAGGACATTTGAAAAAGACTCTCAACCTCGAATTGACCAGACACACTTTACACTGTTAATGATGCTGTCACACTTACCTCCTCAAACAGCCTGTAGTTCCTGGACTTTTTCAACATCACATCCCACACCACAAGGACCTGTGTTTATTTAACAGAGCAAAAGTCAAGCATAAACTATTCATGTTACGCCTCACAATAGTGAGAGGGCAGCCTAGTGATTAGAGCAGGGGAGTCTGGACCACAGGTTGAAAACCCATTTGAGGTCGTATTGTTGAAAAGGTGGAGTTGTGCTGGAAAACCAGCCAGCACCTTTTGTGCAAATCCTTTTTGTTAAGTTTGATCAAATGAGCTAATATAAAAAAATATTATAAACATATGTGTGTGTGTGTGTGTGTGTGTGTGTGTGTGTGTGCATGTATGAAAGACATGTTCTTTCAGTGTGTGATTCTGTATTGAAGTAAGACCCGATGCTGGTGTGATCTATGACCTTCAGCACAGGAAGCTGTGTCAGCCATACCTTTGATGTCTTTGTAGCAGAGTTCCTGATGCAGTACAGCCCATCCTGGGGAGACTTGGCCGTTTCTTTAAATAGCCTGTAATTAAAGAGCATCAATGATTTATGAATGCAGTAATGGATGAGGTTGGGTTTGTTCAGGAGTTCCACACGCTAGTTTAATTCTGTGGGTGTAATTCCCCAAATCGCCACTAGAGGGCAGGAAACACAAAAAAATACAAGAAAATATACTGGAAACAGGAAGGCAAATCCAAATGTTCTGGTGCTTTGACAATATAATTAAAATATGAATATCTTACTTTTCAATGTTGCTGCTGTCTGTTGTATCTATAAACACAGAATCTGGTAATTGTACCTAGTGAGGAAAAACAGCATGTTTACTTTTCATGACAATACTTGAAACCTATTGTACTGTATCGTAGAAGCAGGTCAAGAGAATATTTGATAATAATCAGCATGAATCTGCAATGTGCTCTACTGGAGTCAAGTATTTGAGTGGTATGTTTCAATAATATTACTGTATAATATTAATGTAAGCATGCATAGTATATCTACAGCTTCAGAATATTTGTTTTGTTACACAGATCTGACTGTATTTGTGGCTGTATGGGTGGAAACAGAAATGCTGGGGGTCTCGGCCATAAGCACAGCTTGGTGCTGCTCCGCCTGCGATGTTGTGAAGTGACCCCTGATAGGGTCACTTCCTGACCACGCAGCTCCCTGTCTGATTGGTTCATTCAGAGGGTCGAAGGTCATGAAGACAGCTGATGTGGGGACATTCACTCACGTTTTCATAGTCTTCGTCAGAGTCCTCATTCTTGCAAGGGTATTTCTTCTGTAAGTGTGCCGGCATCTCGTCCACCAAGGAACGGAAACTTTTCCCTTCAGGAGACGATCTTCTGAGGAAGAAAGCACATCAGGGGCTATTGGCTGTAACCTTCATAGTATAAAAAATATTATATCTGGATGGAACCCCTTACTGTGGCAGACAGGATCATTGAAATCGGACACTTACTGGAGAGAGGGTCCCTTGGCTTTGGTCTTGGACACAGTGACCGGCGGCAGCTTGGGCATCAGGGGCGGCCTGTACATGGGAGGTTTGGGCCTGCTGGGCGATGCCAACGACGGGTCCTCCTGTGACCTAGTCTGATGGTTCGGAACAAGTGGCAGGCATGGTTTCCCTGTGACGCCTGGAGCTGTCTTCTTGCAGGAGGGTAGGGTGGCGGGCCCCGGCAGAAGCACAGGGCCACTCCTGCCCCCAAAAGAAGGCATGGTGGAGACAGCCATATTTCCAAAATGCGCTTTCTTGAGGTTGCCCAGTTGGGGAAGGGGGGGTGGCAGACTTTTGGGAGCAAAAGTCTGTAGGTGGGAGGCGAATGGCAAGGGAGGGGGGGGGCCTTTGTTCGGAGGCTCCCTAGTGTTCGCCCTACCGCTGTCGCACTGCTTGTGTGGGGGCATAGGTGGGGGCGGTTTCTTAGGGAGGGCTTGTGGAAGACTCTTTGTGGGGGCGGGAGGCACACGCAGCGTGGGCCTTTTGGGAAATACGAGGGAGATTTCATGTCTGACCTGGGACTGTTGTGCTGGAACAGGGGGCGGATATGTAGGTGGGGGTACAGGGGGCCGATCTGGAACACAAACATTGTTATTGGCAAATTAAATACCACTGTGACAGAAATGCTCTTTATCATGACACAGTAACAATGAGCGCAGGAATAGTTTATAGACAAAAGAGAAAAGGTTACTAGACTACAATTAGACAGCTTCACTGATGAAGACTATGACAGCTAGCAGCTACAGTGCAGTATACACAAATGTAAACAGAAATCCAATGTACCTGCTGAATTCTGTGACCCATCTGGCTCTAAGTAGTCTTGCTCCTCATCTTCGTCATTCTCAAGAACATAATCTAAATAGTTGAAAAAGTACACAAGTTATTAAATGTGTTCTTTCATAATAATCATGCATAGACCAGTCGTAAACATAACTGTGTGCAACAGAGCCAGAGACACAACCTAAAACCTAAAGCATATTTTAGTTGTTTATTTATTTCATTTCTTACACACCCAGCTTGGGGGAATTCACATTTATTCATTAAAAACATAATGGCATATATGATGCCTTGTGTATTTATCTTACCATCCTCTGGGGTGTCGGGGGAATAATGAATATCCAAGGGGCGCTCAATTGACCCGTAGAAGCTGTCTGCATCCGAGTCTGAATCACTACAACAAGGTGATACAATGGGACCTTCTTTTTATGCTGAAAATGTAATTTGTTCAATAAATTGACCTGCCTCTATTTAGCCGATGCGTTTACCAATATTTACTGACCTCAAAACAGAAGTGAAGTAGTTGTTAATTTACAGCATGTCAATATTACCTGCTAATACCTGCTAAGCCTTTCTTCAACCTACATTCACACTGTGTGTGAGACCTAGGCTTCTGTTCAACCTAACCGCCATGTGATTTTTCTTTAACTTTGAGTAAAAGCAAATTAAGCAAGTATTATCATTTCTTGTTTCTTGCACAACATTTTTTTTCTGTCCAGTCCATAACCAGCAAACTAATAATGTTTGTTCAGAAACAAAGAAAAGCAACACTGAGTGGAATTCCTTTCTCATTACAGTCAAGATTGTAGAGTAGAGAGTAAAGAGTAAAGACCCTCGTTTGTCAGTCACTCATCACTCATCACTCCCTACACCCCTCCCAGACCCCTCCGCTCCGCCTCCTCTGGTAAACTGACTGTCCCTTCCCTCCGGGCGCCTGGCAGCCGCTCCTCACGGTCTCGCCTCTTCTCTGTCCTGATCCCTCGCTGGTGGAACGACCTTCCGCAATCGGTCAGGACCGCGGAATCACTTGCGATCTTCCGCAAGAGACTCAAAACCCACCTCTTCAGACTCCACTACCACTAAACTCTGTCCATCTAGCCAAATTGTCTTCACCACTGTTTACTTGTTCAACACTATACTCCAAAAAAATTACACTAACCTTTTCCTTCCCAGTGTTACAGGTATGGTACGCAGATGCCTGCAATGATGTCTACTGCTGTATTACTGCACTGATCTTCTGTGCTAACTAATTGCATGTATTAATAAAATGATAAGAGCATCTGCTAAATGCTTAAAATGTCAAATGTCAAATGTCATGAAAGAAACAGAAAGTACCCATTCCTCATGATAGATACTAGTTCACATACAGTCTGACAATAGGCCCTACTTATCAGAAAGAGGAAGTGGCTGTAGCTGATATGATTTTGTCAGAAACTACCAATATGGGACAGAAGGAAGAGGAGGAAGAACTTAAATTATAAACGGCCTCTGCAGTCAAATAAGAACACCCACAAAACATTTACACAAAACAAAACAATATGCATTCTGAAACAAATATGGAACTTATTTCCAGGTGGGCAATCTGTTGCTTTTGCAAACAGATTTTCAAATAGTAATGTTACTCTTTGTACCAAGTTATTGAAATGAGAAATGTGAAAGATGAATGGGTAAAAAGCAATGACCTCACCTTTGAACTTGTGAATCCGTCCTGTCGTGATAGTAGCCAATTTCTTTCCTCAGATAAAGCATCCAATTCTGTCCGTTGAAACCAGGAATTACAATTGGGTTACAACAATATTTGGGATTGGTTTTACTCTACTAAAGCTCTGATGCATCTCCATGTGTAAAGCCAATGAGTGCCATCTTTCAAGTGAGCCATTGATTTGTGGGTGTAAATATTACTGTATCTGTGTCTGTGGGGGGTTCTCAGCATCAATTTCAATCATTAATCCATTAAGCCATTAGTCCAAATAGCAGTGGTAAAACAGCTTCCCTTATAGAATTTCATTTTTATTCAGTTTACTTTTGAACATACAGTACAGTTTAGGTGAGGTTAAAAAAAATTAAAAAAGCTATTTCAAACCATTTGGATCAGAGCCCATAAATGTAGTTGTTGTTACTGCAATGTTCTCGATTCAATAACCACTGAAAAATTGATATTCTTTTAAACATCCTGTATATTACCCTTTTTGGTATTTATGATACGTGTTTCCTATTACACCTGTGTATACTTCATGAATTTATTGTATTTAGCATCTGTACAAACTTCATGTTGCTGTTGCCTGTCATGTGTCACATGTTTTGGTGCTCACACCTCTTTTTCACCTCTTTTAATAAAGATAAATAAATAAGCAAGCTATTTATTTAAAAGGTGAGGTTGAAATCACATGCATTTTGAACTGAAAAGCCTGTCTCACCTTTCTCTCATCCTCGCAAGCCGCAGAAAAGTACCAGGTGCGGTGCTTCTTACTGAAGTGGATAATCTTGAAAGGAAACACATTGCTGGAAGTGGTCTCCTCTGCCGCTCTCATCACCCTGTCGACCAATCAGGAAAACACCATTGTGTTTTGTTGATTTCATGCTCATCAAACCATTCAGCGACCACTGTGGATGGGGGTATTGTCATCCTGAAATAGACCATTCCCATCACGATACAAATGCTTCACTATAGGATGAAGGTGATCACTCAGAATGCTTTGTATTTACTGGAATTTACCATGGCCTTTAAGGGGTTGAATGGACCTAAACCATGCCACCCCACACCATAACAGAGCTGGCAGTATCCCTCATTTACTCCTACACTAAAGTGTTTCCTTTATTTGGGTAGTTACTTGTAGTTCATAAACAATCCAGATCTGTTGTTTTGTTGTCCTTTAAGAGTTGAGACTAAAATAAGCATTAAATGTTTTTAATTGTATTTTCATACAGTTCATTCAATTTCATTTAACGTAGTGTGTGTAGTGGAGTAATCAATTTATGTTGGCTATATGTGAAAGCACTTCACTGCACAAAATATCTTATTCTGTGCAACCTCTTTATCCCCTTGGCTTGGTTAGAGTGACAGTTCCTATCTGTATTACTGATCATAATGAGTTCGTAATCGTAATTTACACAAACCTGCTCCAATTTGACTCATAATGCATAAGCATAGCTACAGTAAAAAGGACTGAAGTGCAGATTACATTACATTACATTACATTATAGGCATTTGCAGACGCTCTTATCCAGAGCGACGTACAACAAAGTGTTAAATTATACTCACTATTATTAATACCATGTCCCAATACAAGGACCTTCACTAAATACTGATACTGTAATTCTAAAACATTGTTTTCTCATTAAATAAAAAACATGCAAATTAATACAGCAATAAAGTATTTCTCAGGTGAAAAAAGTGGGTTATTATCAAGTATCTGACAGTGGAAAAAATATTAAAATGATAATTGCTTTCCTCATCTCCATTCCCTGAATTCTTGTGCCCAGAGAGTTAATAAAATTGTTTGGAGTTTTGTTTGCGTTTCCCAAAGTCAAGTGTTCATATGTTGTATTATGTGGAAGATAATCATACATCATACATACACCTATAACAGTAATAACAAATTACTGTTGTTCGCACTTACAATAACATTTAAATCTGGCCTTTATTTCCTCCTAAATAAGTGCTTGTCAGATAGCCGATAAGTTGTATTGGTCTGGCTTGCCTTCAGAGTCCCCGAGAGCAGGAATATGGAAGGCCTATTTATATCCCACCAGTGGAGAATGGTAACACACTCAATAATTACAGACACAACACAGGCACTGCCACGTGGAGCCAGGCAATAGGAAAACTTTAAAAGTTATACTTCCAAGGTCATACAGTAATATGTTAATGCCATATTTGCCATTACAAAAAACATACTTTTTTCCAAAAAATATTTTTTCTATATGTGTAATGAAAATTGTATTTGTAGACTCGTCTCATTGCTGGAAAGACCACCATTCAGGAGAGCAAAAGCACACATGCTGCCTTCTGATACTTTCACTTTTCACTCTGTAGTCCGACAACTCAGCAACATAGTCCTTCAGAGTCCTTCCAACAAACCATCAGAGATGTACATTTCCTGCGCTGCGGGCGCAGGCTGACTGCAGATGCCCGATAAACCAGAGGAGTCACCAGTGTGCGATAAGACAGGGACAAATCAGGTAGCCGGGCTTCCAGTCATGGTTAGCATAGCCTCGTGAGCCAGGCTTTTCCTATATCCTTGCAGATAGAACATCAGGTTATAAACCTGCTCATATTGTATGGAGGAGCCCTGATGATCCCCCTGTCAACGATTTAATATGACCAATCACAATCTCTTAGAAGGGAGTTCTCTAACAGCTAGCCTGTAAGAAAGTGCTTCAGAAATCCTGAAGTGGAAATCAAAAGCTATAAACCTTTTTTCAAAGAATGAGACGGTAAGCTAAGAGGTTTTTTTTAACCAAGGTAAAACATGGTGGTGGATCTATTATGGTATGGGCACCAATCTCGTGGGAGAGATTGTGTGATGTACTTACAAAACTCTGAGATCGTTGCTGCACTTGCTATTTTTTTTAAAAGGTGAAAAAACTTGATTTGGAGCAAGTAAGCAAAATGGCGCACGACATGGGGCATGACATGAAGACTGTTTAAGAAATGATCTAATGCTTCACAATTTAAGTGGGCTCATATGTCTAGTATAAGCATGCAAGAAATCAAATCCCTTTGATTTATGCTGTACGATACTTTCACGTCAAAACAAGGTTTGCTAATCACCTATATTTTGGGTGGTGCGTGTTGGCATGGGCACCAAAGTGTATGAGTGATCGCTTATTCCTTCACAATTTAGATACTACACTTGCTAAGGACTAATAACAACATCATTATAACGTTCTTCTATATTAGCCCTGGGAGGCTTGTTTCACCAAAAATGGTGCAAAAAAGTGAGGTTCTTGGGCATGAATGTTGTGGGCATGGCTTTTGGGTGAAGGCTTCCAAACCATTCCACGTGGAAGGACTTTCCTAGTGTTCACTCTTGAATCTGTTTAGCAGTGATGGGGGAATTTTCGCCTTGGAATATGGGAACATGTAATCAGGACTAACAATGTAATTATAACATTCTGCTATGTTGGCACTGGGAGGCTTGTTTCACCAAATATTTTGGGCATAGTGGGCTTTAGGGTGTATGCTTCCAGAACATTCCATGTGCAAGTTCACATCAAGCCAGAAATACATGGAAAAATGTTGTTCCGATTGAGCTAAGTGGCAATATAGAAGTCCACACCAGAAAGAAACTGAAAAAAGTGGGTAAGCAAGAACAATAGGCTTCCGCCCTCCAGCTTGGAAGCCTAAAAAACCCACCAACAAGAGCTGTTCTGTCTCTTTTGCGAGTATGCAATGTTGTTACTATGGGAACTAACTTTTGAAGGTGATTCTATCTCCGGCAGTCAAAAACCCCAAGACCTTTAAAGGTGGTGGGTTGCATGATGCAGCTGTCCTATAAGACAGGATGTGGTCCACAGTCATTGTGAGAGAGACTTATAAGAGATACATGTGGCCTACATTAGGACAGTACACTTTATGTCTGTGAAACTGATGAAACTAGCAAGAACGACTACCATTTTGAGCTATGTTGGTTAAATAGTCTTTGGGGATATATTATATATACTGTGTGTATATATATATATATATATATATATATATTGGGGATACATATTTAAAATGATACATCTATTTAAAAAAAGGTGTGACAATTAGAGCGGGCTGTCTATAATCAACTGTCTGCTCATCTCTTACAGAACGACCTACTTGATCCCAACCAATCTGGGTTCAGAGCAGGCCACTCCACAGAGACTGCTCTTCTTGCGGTCACTGAGGCTCTTCACGTCGCTAAGTCCTGATCTCTTAGCTCCGTCCTCCTCCTCCTTGACCTGTCGGCGGCGTTCGACACCGTGGACCACCGGATCCTGCTCTCATCTCTCGTCGAGATGGGAATCTCTGGATCTGTGCTGACATGGTTTGAGTCCTACCTGGCTGACCGGTCCTACCAGGTGGCCTGGAGAGGATCCCTCTCCTCTCCCCGCACCCTCTCTACCGGTGTCCCGCAGGGCTCGGTGCTAGGCCCTGTCCTATTTTCTCTGTACACCAAGTCACTTGGCTCTGTTATTTCTGCTCATGGTTTTTCCTATCACTGTTATGCTGATGACACTCAACTGTTTCTCTCCTTCCCTCCAGCTGATACCCAGATCCCGGCACGGATCTCTGCATGCCTGGCTGACATCTCCGCATGGATGTCTACCCACCACCTGAAGCTGAACCTGGGGAAGACAGAGCTGCTCTTCCTCCCAGCGAAGGACTCCCCGATGATTGATGCGTCAATTACCGTGGAAGGCTCCATAGTGTCTCCGTCCCAGTCTGCCAGGAGTCTTGGGGTAACCCTGGACAACCAGCTGTGCTTCTCGAGCCATATTGCAGCGATCTCTCGGACCTGCCGTTTCTCCCTCCACAACATCCGGAGGATCAGACCGTTCCTCACCCAAGAGGCCACTCAACTCCTGGTCCAGGCCCTGGTGATCTCACGTCTGGACTACTGCAATTCCTTGCTGGCAGGCCTTCCGGCCTGTGCCATCAAGCCACTGCAACTAGTCCAGAACGCTGCTGCTCGCCTGGTGTTCAACCAGCCAAAGTTCACCCACGTCACCCCTCTACTCTCCTCTCTGCATTGGCTCCCCATCGCAGCACGCATCAGATTCAAGTCACTGGTGCTGGCTTTTCAAGCGGCCAGAGGTACTGCTCCCCCGTACCTCCAGTCACTCATCATGCCCTACACCCCATCCAGACCCCTCCGCTGGCAGACTGACTGCCCCATCCTCCGGGCGCCTGGCAGCCGCTCCTCGCGGTCTCGCCTCTTCTCTGTCCTGGTCCTCGTTGGTGGAACGACCTCCCGCAATCGGTCAGGACTGCGGAATCACTTCCAATCTTCCGCAAGAGACTCAAAACCCACCTCTTCAGACTCCACTACCACTGAACACTGTCCATCTAGTCAATCTGTCGTCACCACTGTTTACTTGTTCAAAAAAAAAAAAAAAAAAAACCCACTAACCTTTTCTTTCCCAATGTTACAGGTATGGTACACAGACGCCTGCAATGATGTCCTTTGCCGTTTTACTGCACTGATCTTGTACGCTAACTTTGATTGTTCTCACCTTGTATTAATGCACATCTTGTAAGTCGCTCTGGATAAGAGCGTCTGCTAAATGCTTAAAATGTAAATGTAAATGTAATTATTAGCACCCCTGTTTTTAGTACTTGGTACAGCCTCCCCTAGCAAGGATAACAGCACTGAGCCTATTTCTATAATGTTTAATAAGGTTGGAGAACACATTTGAAGAGATCTTGGATCACTCCTCCATTCAGAACCTTGATATCTTTTGCGCTTATGGACTGACCTCTTCAATTCAGACTACATGTTTTCGGTAGGGTTTAAGCCTGGAGACTGAGATGGCCATTGCAATAGATTGATTTTGTTTTCACCTAACCATTTCTGTGTAATTCATTATGCCATTGATCTTAACAAGGGTCCTTGGACCACAATTAAACTATATAGTGTTCTCATATGTTTTCTCATAGCATAAACTATGGCTAATTATCTGTAATTATTTCATACAGCCTTTTTTGCTCATTTTCATCGAGGGTGCCAATAATTCTGGACCTGACTGTATGTCCCAGTTTGAATAAAAGAAATTAATTTCTTTAAACCTTTATGGTTTAGTCAGCACAGTATCTTTAAGCTGAGGCCTACCAGCGCCATGGTACCTAGCTAGCTCAAAGTTTTATGTATCTAATGATACCTAGCTAAACAGTTGGCTAGTTATAATAGTACGGTTAGTATAATGGGTGATCACTAATAATTAACATTAGATGGGGGAAAATACTTTTTTAAATTGACTTAACAGCCAAGAGGCTTTCTTTTCATCTGTTTTTGGTATTAGGTATTTTTCTTTAGGTAGTTATCACTGCTCTACGCCATTCACTATCATACACATCAACATTCATCATCACACTGTTCACCATCATACAGATCACCATTCACCATCACACTGTTCACCATCACACAGATCACCGTTCACTACAATCTTGCTCTGGTCACCTAAACATCAGTGCTGTCACCCAACTTGCTACCATGTTCTGTCCCCTAGTGGCCTGGAATGCTGCAACTCTTGGAGAAGTGGGCCTGAAGTGTCAAACACGATGAATGAAGACATTAAAAACAAAAAGGACGTAACAATTTGTGATTATGCCATCAGTTTTGTATTTGGGCTTAACTATTTTGTGTTTGGATTTTTCCAAATGTTATTGTGTTTTCCCATTCATTTTTTAATGTATTTGTGTTTCGTATTTGTTGTTTTTGGCATTTCAGGGTCACTGTACAAATGTTGCATGGGAAATCATGTCACTTGGATTTCACTCAGGAAATAGCCTTTCCATTGAGTGCCCCCTAAATTGATGACAGATCAATGGCAACTGACATCAACTGTTGAAGTTAAGAGATGGAAACAGAAAACACAAACAACATATACTGACCTGTTGTACCCCATGAGAGAGAACGCCCCCTGTGGTGTAGCGGAGGTACTGCTCTTGAAATAGTACACACATCCCTTGTGAATGATGATAAATCGCAGGGGCCCTGGAGAATCGACAGACAGCTCAGAGTAAAAAAGGATCTACACGATCTACATTCTCAAACAAATGAAAGTATTGGTACTATAAATTGAAAGACCATATGCAGAACAGTGCCTATGACTACAAATTCATGAATGTAAGAGCAGATTAATTTCTTGTGCAGTGCATTATTCATCAACAATAACACATTTAAAATCATATACAGACCTAGGTGGTAGTGACATTGTGTATTCCACGATTGGGAGTTGGGTCATTGGAGAATGATATATTCTGTAGTTACTCACATTTCAGCAGGCTAAACTGGCTCCCTCCTTTCTTGTGGAGGTACCCGGACTGGGACACCCCCCCTGGCATGGTCAGAAGGTTCTGGGCCCCGATCGCCCTCATTGGGACTGGCCAGGATATCTCTGTGGAAGCCATGTTTCTGGGGAGGGAGAATAACCGCTGTGAGGTAATCCACAAGCTGTCTCCTCCCAGTAGTGCCAGTGACTGAACGCGTCTGCCCCAGTGAGACTAATGCCTCGCCGGATCCATGTTTGCCTAGCAAAGACAGCTAGGGTGAGTCACTGTGTTTCCAGCCTCAAATGCTTTCAATTCATTTACACAGCTGGGCCTTTTATTCCACAATCAAGATACTGTATATTGAATGGCAAAACCACAATTTCACACTGCTGCCCAGAGAACGTCACGTCACATGAAAATGCTCACTGCATACAATCTATGTTAAATATATTATAGGTAACCAGAAACTGACCCAGTTTTAAAACCATATGCGTTTGACCTATGCATGAGGTCTGAGCAGCAATTGAACCTGTGGTCTCAGCGACCACACAGCACAATTTCCCAGCAAGAGGCACAATGAGTTCACAGCGTAAATGTGCCCATGTTCCATGTGCAGGGGAATAATCAAACACTGATCCCTCCAGAGAGTTACATCACCATCCTTTAAAGACTGCATATTCAAGTGGTCTCTGATGAAAACAACTCAAATATAAAATTCCTTTTAACAATTTTTCAAGTGGAGAATTTTCAGAGCTTGAGCAACAGTGACACTGCTGTTCCATCCACTCTCCTCTGTTTTCCGAGAATGACCCTCTCCATTTTTTCACACAAAAACTTGGAATATTGTTTTTAGATCCAGTTGTTCTTCTCACACAGAGGATACAGTAGTCCCAATTGATATTTGGACATGGGAGATAATGCAGTTCTTCACAGCACCTTGCTTTGTACAGCTGGTCTTCAGACAGCACAATACTATATCACACTGTTTTTACATGGCTTTATAGAAATATCAAAGTACAATCAATTCAGTCAGAGTACATTCAAACAACCATCAATGGCCCCCCTCCAAGATTAATGCAAGGGTAAGTTCAACAGAAGAAAGCCAGATCTGTCTTTCTCCCACCTCTCCCTCCTCTTACCTCTGGCTCGTTCTCCTCCAGAGTATTTGATTGGCAGGGCTCTCCCTAAACATGCTTGGAGCCGAGGCCGTGGCAGAACGGAGATCCATATGAGACCGAGAGCATACCACACAGCCCTCTAAATCCTAACCAGGCCAGAATGCCTTATGAGGGGAAGGGAAATCCCAAGTCTTGACCCCTTGGATGGGAGGGGAAGGAAGAGAGACGTTTCCCCAGGAATGTGCTCACCGATCTGAGCTGCTGATTGTGCTCTCAGCTGCCTCCTTCCTGCCCTGCCGCTGCCCCTCCAGGAACAGGAATCCCGGCTCAGTGCAGCTGCACGTGGGACCGGCAAACCCACTACAGAAATAAAAAAGCTGGTCTTACAGATTAGTCTGGGATGGAGCAGAGGGAAAACGTGATGCCAAAGGATGAAAGCCTGAGACCAGCTCTGAACCAAAGGCACAGAAGTCAGTCACAGGCGATCTCTGAAATCCCAAAACCAGTGGCAATTTAGCTTTCCAATGTGAGTGGGACCAGGGGCAATTTAACTTTCCAATGTGGGTGGGACCAAGGGCAATTTAACATTCAAATTTGGGTGAGTGTGGGGGAAGGGATTCTAGTGGTATCTTCTGCTACATGAACCAGAAATTGTGAAGCTTCTCCAAATGCCATAGGTTCTGCATGTGGTTCCAGTTGCTCACTTGTGCAAAGATGCCAACCCTTGTTTCGGACACAGCAGGGTGGTGAGGTTTGCATTGACCTTGCCCTGATCTCTCCTTAGAGGGACTTAATCAATCAAACTTTTTTGTATAGCGCATTTTACAAAACATTTGTCACAATACGCTTTTACAGCAGGACCCGGCTTGAGCCCCCACAAAGGCAAGCCTAAGGCAACAGTGGCAAGGAAAAACTCCCCAAGTGGAACAAATTGGAAGAAACCTTAGGAGGAACCAGACCCAGGAGGGGAGCCCATCCTCCTCAGACTGGTCGAAGGTCTGAGTTTGTAATAACTAACAGTGGTTCCATGTGTGAGACGATTCAATATGGGACTTAATTTATTTCTACTAGAACCAGTGGTCCTGGGGTGGTGTAGCGGGCTGGAACAAGTGCCTGGTGGGTAGATGGCAGGTTCTTAGGATGGAGTAGGCTCAGGACTCTGGACAGATGCCCAGCGGTGAGAGAGGGATACAGAAACAGTACGGGGAGTTAGATAAAAGCAATATATGTGCATAGTGAGAGATTAAATATGGGGACAACAGGTGACCCTGCCAGAAGTCAACTATGGCAGCATAACTACTAGTACAGAGATAGAGAATCTACTAGATTATAATTGATTGTATGCCTGACTGCAGAGGTGCATTTTTAGCCTAGACTTAAAAATGAGACTGTCTGATTCCCTTATCATTTTTGGTAGGTTGTTCTACAGTAGTGGGGCTCTATATGAAAAAGCTCTACCAGCAGTAAAATGATTAGAAATTCTTGGAACAACCAGAACGAAGTGACCTTGTGGGCTTGTATGGTAAGAGTAAATTATTTAAATACACTGGTGCAAGACCTTGTAGGGCTTTGAAAGCCAGTAGCAGAACCTTAAAATCAGCCCTGTAGGTATTTTGCAGCCAGTGAAATGTTGGGGTGATATGCTCATGCTTCTTTGTTCTGGTAAAAATACGGCACACCCCTCCTCCAGGTCTCTGCATCAGGATGTCTATCTGAGGTTTATGGCTATGGCACGGAAAGGCCGGACGTTTACACTTTCGTGATTTACAGAAGAACCAGCAGCCGAATTTTAAAGATGGCCTCGGCAGCATTGAAAAGAAGGCTGTATAAATCTTAAGAGACATAAGAAAGGAGTCTATTTAGGCAAAGTGTGTGAATGTCTCTCTGTAAATGTGCTTTTTTCACCTTGTGTCTGTTGGAAATGTAGATTGCCTCACCTGCCTGCACACTCTTGGCCTTGAGACAATCACCTTCCCATACTGCTTCCTGTTTTTGTATGCTGATTAAAGCCTCTGGTTGCTCTAGCTTTTGGCTTCTTTGGACTTAAGAAAAATGAACATGTTCAGTATAACTGAGAGCATTTAGTCCTGATGGGACTCTTACACACTCTGCCAGAGTTGAATTAACATTGAGCATTTGGCAACACATACTGTAGGTACCACAGAGGTATTGAGCTCCTCAGCTCCTTAAAATTTTGATTAGAAGTGTACAGTTGTTGAAGTGAGATGAACAGTTGGATTTTTCTAATCCAAGGTCAGAGTTGAAACAACTGTGTGAGCCTGTGGCTGTTTATTTGTCCTTCAGAACGCAGAACATCTTTCCCCTCATGCATTGCACACTGTGCTCACATCTTAAAGAGATAGTCCACCCAAAATCAATGTAAGTTTTGTTTCCCCTTTAAATGTACAATACAACATACAAAGAGTTTTTAGAGAATTTGCTGTTGACATGCACAGCAAATCCACCAATGGTTGGATCGCATTGTTAGTATCAAAGTACATGATATTTAAAGGAAGAAAAACACTTGTCTTCTGTAAAAAAATTTTAACCATTTAGGAATAACAGTTTGGCCACTTTTTTATCAAGAATACTTACTATAACATGAGTTAGTGTGTTGAACATCTTAGTGCAGGGGTTCTCAATCCTGGTCCTGGAGGGCCACAGGGTGTGCTGGTTTTCATTGTTTCTCAAAATTTGTCTCTAAATTTGTTGCTTATGATAAGGTGAAAACAAAGGTCAGCATACACTGCAGCCCTCCAGGACCAGCATTGGGAACCCCTGCCTTAGTGTGTCATGGTCTTAAATGTCAGAAATAGTTTACAGACTATGTTTTAGCTTTCCAGGCTAATCATTTCAATGTATTTACCTCTTTACCTGAGCTCATCCTTCCCAAACACTAGCATTTTCTACACTGTCCAGTGTCCTCCAGCTTAGTAATAATATTATTAGACTGATTGAAATAATTGTGGGTGAGTGAGGTTCAAAGGTGCAAACAGGAGAGGCTTATGTTTTTAATTATATATATACATATATACTACCGGTCAAAAGTTTTAGAACACCCCCATTTTCCAGTTTTTACTGATTTAAGCAGTTCAAGTCCAGTGAATAACATGAAATGGTACAAAGGTAAGCGGTAAACTGCCAGAGATTAAAAACAAAAAAGTTTAGGTTACCAAAAACTGAAAGATAATGTACATTTTTTGGTAGTGAGTAGTTTCCTACACCATCAAAAGGCACTTGAAAACTGGAGGAAACTCCAGGAAGAGGTCTGGCAGACCCAAAGCCACAACAAAATCAGAAGACAAGTTTCTGAGACTCAACAGCTTGCGTGATAGGCGGCTCACAGGACAACAGCTTCAAACACAGCTTAACACTGGTCGAAGTAAGGAAGTCTCCATTTCTGTGAAGAGAAGACTTCGAGCTGCAGGTTTGACAAGTCGAGTGGCAGTAAGAATGCCATTGCTAAGATGGCAAAATAAGAAAAAGAGGCTTGCCTGGGCCATGAAGCACCACCAGTGGACTACTGAAGACTGGAAGGTCTTATGGATCAATTAATCAAAATATTGGTTCATCACGCAGGGCTTTTGTATGCCGTTGAGTAGGCAAAAGGATGGTTCCTCAGTGTGTGACCCCAACTATCAAACATGGAGGAGGAAGCGTGATGGTCTGGGGCTCTTTTGCTATATCCAGAGTCAACGACTTGCACAGAGTGACTGTTAACCCACGTTAACCCATTACTTGTTCCCTGAAAAGGGGCCTTTAAAAAAATAAATGTACATAATTTTTCCGTTTTTGGTAACCTAAACTTTTTTTTTTAAACCTCTGGCAGTTTACCATTTACCATTATACCATTTCAGGTTATTCACTGGACTTGAACTGCTTACATTTCAGTAAAAACTGGAAAATGGGGGTGTTCTAAAACTTTTGACCGGTAGTGTATACATATATATACACTGCCTGGCCCAAAAAAAAGTCACCACCTAGATTTAACTAAGCAAATAGGTAAGAGCCTTCCATTGGATAATTACTGCAGTGATTAATATATTTTAGCTGGCAACAAGTTATTTAACCCTAACTGATGCAGTGAGTAGTTTCTCATTTCTTAAACAACCATGTCGGAAGACATATCCTGTGGTCGTGGACAAATTTTTTTAATCTGTTTCAGAAGGGTCAAATTATTGGCCTGCATCAAGCAAAGAAAACAACTAAGGAGATTGCTGAAACTACTAAGATTGGGTTAAGAACTGTCCAACGCATTATTAAAACCTGGAAGGATAGTGGTGAACCATCATCTTCGTGGAAGAAAGGTGGTCGGAAAAAAATCTTGAATGATCGTGATCGGCGATCACTTAAACGTTTGGTGAAATCATATCGTAAAAAATCTACAGTAGAACTCACGGCTATGTTTAATAGTGAAAGTAAGAGCATTTCCACACGCACAATGCGAAGGGAACTCAAGGGATTGGGACTAAACAGCTGTGTAGCCTTAAGAAAACCACTCGTCAGTGAGGCTAATCAGAAAAAAGGCTTCAATTTGCTAGGGAGCATAAAGATTGGACTCTGGAGCAATGGAAGAAGGTCATGTGGTCTGATGAGTCCAGATTTACCCTGTTCCAGAGTGATGGGCGCATCAGGGTAAGAAGAGAGGCGGACCCATCATGCCTAGTGCCTACCGTACAAGCAGTGTTATGATCTGGGGTTGCTGCAGTTGGTCAGGTCTAGGTTCAGCAACGTTATGTGCCCAAAGAATGAGGTCAGCTCACTACCTGAATATACTGAATGACCATGGATTTTTTCTTCCCTGATGGCACGGGCATATTCCAAGATGACAATGCCATGATTCATCGGGCTCAAATTGTGAAAGAGTGGTTCAGGGAGCATGAGACATCATTTTCACACATGGATTGGCCACCACAGAGTCCAGACCTTAACCCCATTGAGAATCTTTGGGATGTGCTGGGGAAGACTTTGCGCAGCGGTCCGACTCTCCCATCATCAATACAAGATCTTGGCGAAAAATGTATGCAACTCTGGACGGAAATAAATGTTGTGACATTGCAGAAGCTTATCGAAACGATGCTACGGCGAATGCGTGCCGTAATCAAAGCTAAAGGCGGTCCAATTAAATATTAGAGTGTGTGACTTTTTTTTGGGACGGGCAGTGTATATACATATATATATATATATATGTGTATATATTTATATACAATTCAATAATTGTGTGATATTACCAGTGCCGTTTGTACATGAAGGAAGAAAAGCCTTGGCAGCCACACAGACAATTCCCAGGAAAGATTCATTCTAAACAAATCACGGGTCTCACCTTTTTTACCTGAAATTTTGTCTGATCGCTCCATTATTCGTTATTTTTATTTAAAAAAATTATTTATTAAGATTTATTAAAGCATAATAAAGCATAATCTTATGTCAATCCTCAAAAGTGCAAGCAATCAACCAGTAATTACCAGTTGGGTAATTCTGATTTCCCGGACATTACCATTAAAGTACATGACAAACAAGGCTTTCAATCAAATAGGGGGAACTAAGAATCAGAAGGAAGTAAAATGTAAATAGGAGGGGCTAGAAAAATGTGTCTCATTCAATCCATTTCCTAATTTTGCTCCAAAACAATCTGCTCAGTCTTAGTTACTGAGAGAACAACTGTTTACATTTCATTCAACACACACCAATGAAAAGGAGGAAGGCGGGGGATTCCCATACTGAAAAGCTTTGCATAGGATAAACATTTCAGGACAGTGACATTTCTGAGGTTTAGCAAGTATTGCAAGTGAAAGCAGTCTATCATTAGATGAAAATCATTGTTCATGGTATGTCTTCATATTTGAGGCCAATACAACCTGGTGCCAATATACTGTTGGTGCATAATGTAACATAGAGTAATAACTGATTTTGCTTTATAAAATCCCTCAGTTCACTTTGAAATACAAAATATCTTAAATAAGGTTCCGTTCTCTTCACCATATTTTGACTTCCCTGATACTTGACTTCCATCTTTATTGAATTTAATTTGCTGTTTTAGTCTCATATTGCCTAGCTAGCAACCCACAAGCCACCTCATTGCAATAATGTAATCAGATGGTTAATCTCTGGACAGTTAAGCCTATACGTGTCCTTTGATGGTTTTGTTGGCTGTGCGGTGCACCTCCTGGGGAGTATTTGCTTACAGTGCCATCCTGCAGTTAGGAGTGGGCACACACGCTGTGCTCACAAGGGCCATAGGCTCACCGTCTTTGAAATGGACCAATCAACCAGATCTGCTCTCATGTTTTAGTGTAGGCAGTTCAACTATGCTGCTTTGGGTTTTGGGAAATACTTGTGCAGTGGTCATTTATCAAATTGACTTCCGTGAGTCAAGGAAAATTGCCTCATCATATGTATTACATTGCTTGTTTGGTTGGCAGCTCCCCAGATCCAAGATCCTCTGCATAGACCAAATGTAAAATATTTGCATATTCTTTTTGTGATTCCCATATCCCTTGTTTTGTTGTTATTATATTTAATTCAAAACATTTTTTTTGTCTATCCAGTGAATTCATGGAGTCATAATAATGACCAACGGCAACAGTATCTCTTGCCTTGTCCTGTTTTCTCTACATTTCCAAGGGTATCGTTTGAATTTCCCACTTCTGTTCAAGCTGTTTGGCCAAGATAATAACCTCAACCAAACATGGACACAAACCAATTCTGCTTTTTGGCAAGTTGGGCATTTCCCTTGCATCATTTTCTCTCTCCTAATATGTGCAAAGTGTTCTCTAATTATAGATTATATTGAGCTTCACAAAGGAATAACAAATATTACTTTAATTGCAAGATGTACTAATCATGGGAGAAAATGTGTTTTTAATTTGTGAATGATTGTGTCTGTAATGCTAAAGCTATGATATATCTTTACCTGGAATCAAAAGATTGAATTTCAAAATGCAGAGTATTGATAATTCATCTGTCATCTATCACCTTCCTTTTCAGTTACAGTGGGTATAAAAAGTATTCACCTCTGATTTTTTTACTTCATGGAATCAGCATGGATATAATTGGGATTTCTTGCCACTGATCAACACAAAATACTCTATAATGTGAAATAAAAAAACAACAACTCTAAGACTTTTTCTTAATTAATTACAAACAAAAACAGACAATAATTGATTACATAAGTATTCACCCCCCTTGACTTAATACTTGGTAAAAGCACCTTTTAAAAAAAAAATGTATTTCTGATATTTTTTTCTGCTGTTTTTCCCCTCCTTTTCTTCAATATGCCCTCCCCCACAAGCCCGCCGCCCGTTCTCTGGGTCAAACCAATACCCTGAGGCCGGCAATGATCCACCTCCTCCGAGACGGAACTCACTCACCTGTCTTACAGGGATGCCCTTCGTGCTTCTCGGCGAGCTCGTGCTGGCTCTCCCTCCTCCCTAACCCTTCCCCCTGGGGTGGACAGCCAATCGCCAACCCGAACGCAGTTGGTAGAAGCACCTTTAGCTGCAATTCCAGCTGTGAGTCTATTTGGGTCAGTCTCTACCAGGTTTGCACATCTGGATACTGCAATTTTCTAATCTTTCAATACAATTAAGACAATTAAGGGAGAACATCTCCTACCCTGTACCCTGTTGAACCTGGAATACAAACCAACTTTTCAACTGAAATTACCTTCCACCCATTTCCACTTCAAACCATTATTGGATGTTCATATAGGGGTTTTCGGGAGAGTCATTGTCATTCCATTCAAATTCTAGATACATATGTGGCCGCACACAAACTCCTTATGAGAATAAATGCTATCTCGTGTCAACATGAAATGTGCTTTGAACACATTTTTGCCTGTGATCTCATATCTCAGAACTTAGCTTGTTCTTCTCAGCCTCTTGCTTCAGGCAACTGAACTAACAGCTCTTTGAATGTATATGTCTGCTATATATATATTCAATGCAGATATATTATCACAGGCAGAAATGGAATAGACAGTTCAGTCCACTCAATTCAGTCAATTAGTCAGGAAAAGCAAGCCATTCTGAGGTTGTCTGCCATACAATGTACCACGGACATGTCACGGACACCGATGCTGCTTTCACAACGTCCATGTTCATGAACTTCATAAAAGACTCCATTCACTGTCTCTCAAAGACCAACACAGAAATGCTTGCTAAAGGCAAACAATTCAAAACCTTTTTTAGACATTGTTTCACACATTCAGTTTCAACTATTGCTTATTTAGTAACCTTGCTTTTGTTGCCTGCTCTTGTTTTTCAGCATTGAACAGTGCACTGCTGTAACCATCTCTTCTACTCCTTAGGAGGAACCTGCAGCTTTCCAAACACATCTAATATATAAATGTGATGTGTCACAACTGGAGAGTTGCAGGCGTAGTACATACATGTGGATTGTCTTTGCTCCAGTGTTCCCCTTCTTCTGAGAACTGAACCGTTACCATGCTAAACGGCTCATAGAAATGTATCACTGTATTTCCCAAGTACCTCTAAACCTCAGCACATCTCATCCCTCTGCTTTTAAATAAGCCTCTTGTCGTCAACGGTGTGTTTTGTAAACCAACACTTTTGGAGCTCCAGGACAGTGAAAATGAGGAAGGAAACTTACGCGATATCCCACTCTTTGAAGCACATTTTGTTGTTCTGCTGGTTCGGGAGGGCAAACGATTCCTTCTTTTTCATCGACACTGCCATGGGTGACAAGAGCTCTGCATGACCATGTTATCTCTCAGAGCAGTGACTGGACAGACGGAAGCGGGGATGGACGGCCTGTTTGCGAGGCTCTGCCGATGCTATCGTGACCAGAAGGCCTCATGTGGCTCACGCCGTTTACTTTGTGACGAGTCATTTCCGCCAGGCCCTATTTCAGTGCCCCATCCCCCCCTCCCCTACTGTGTATTGGCCATTGTACCCGCGGAAGTGACTTCCTGTTCTCTCGAGGTTGCTGATTGGACGTAGGACTGCTACACTCAGACTCTGAGCCCACAGGCTGGCCAGTGAACACAAGAGGGACTTTCCAGGACCCGTCAATCATCATGGAACAACTTCAAGTTGTGGACGTGATTAAATATGCTGACAGTGAAATCTCATCTTTAGCTATTGAACAATTGACAGTAAATAGCTTCCTCAGACTCCCTGACCCCCAACTCACCCTTTCAGACTTACTTTTCTGTTCCTAATGACACACTCCCTTGCACACTGTTTTCATTTTGTTAGTCTTGACCAGAACAAATAATCACATATCAACCTAAAGAAAAACTCCATTATGAGTAATTCCTTCAAGAACACACAGGTTGAGTCTTTGAAAAAAATATCCTCTTAAAAAAGCAAATACCCAATTTAACATGGTTATATAATTATTAAATATAATTCAACGTGTGAGTTTCAAATGGAAGTTTTTTTAATAAATCATGGAGTAAGTACACCATGTAAACTTACACCATGCTAATGACCCTTATAACAGTAAGGTTTATGGCTGATTGCTATGTCATACATTCAGTAAATGTTTAAAAAATGTATGCAAATATTGCATACTTTCAGTAAATTTTTAATATTTAATATTTTTTGTTCACAATTACTAACTGTATGAAATATGTTTAGTGCATGAATCATGTGTAATGAAACATTTCATAAATATTGAAAACCACTATTTAATAAAGGCGGCACGGTGGTGCAGTGGATAACACTGTCGCCTCACAGCAAGAAGGTCTCGGGTTCGAATCCAGGCCGGGGGCCTTTCTGTGTGGAGTTTGCATGTTCTCCCCGTGTCCGCATGGGTTTCCTCCGGGTACTCCGGTTTCTTCCCACAGTCCAACGACATGCACGTTAGGCTAATTGGAGTCTAAATTGCCCGTAGGTATGAGTGTGTGAGTGAATGGTGTATGTAGTGCCCTGCGATGGATTGGCGACCTGTCCAGGGTGTATTCCTGCCTCTCGCCCCAATGCATGCTGGGATAGGCTCCAGCCCCCCGCGACCCTAACTAGGAATAAACGGCTGAAGATGAGATGAGATGAGACTACTTAATAAAAGATTTAGCTCAAACATTAACTTTTGTCTTCAATATACACTACATTTTTGGGATAGTATATTTATTATTAAAACCTGTCATTTCAAACCTCATAAATATAGAAAAAGGTGATTTTGTGAAGTGAAGTGTGTGATAAAAAGTTATATTTTGATTCATTGTGGGGGAAAAAATGCTTTCCATGTCACATTTGGCACTCCATAAACATGGTTTAAAAATCTGTCAAAATATAGCAGCATATAAAGCAGCAGTTTTCCATTCATGAACAACCTTTCAGCTTTGCATTGTCACTTAATTACATTACATTACATTACAGGCATTTAGCAGACGCTCTTATCCAGAGCAACTTACACAGTTTCACATTTCTTTACATACAATCCATTTATACAGCTGGATATTTACTGAAGCAATCCAGGTTAAGTACCTTGCTCAAGGGTACAACGGCAGTGCCCCACCTGGGATCGAACCTGCAACCTTTGCGTTACAAGCCCTGTTCCTTAACCATTATGCTACCATTGCTGCCCTTCAAACTGTCACTTCAAACTGACTGTGCCATCCCTCCGGGCACGTGGTTTCGCCTCTTCTCTGTCTTGACCCCTCAGTGGTGGAATGATCTTCTGCAATCGGTCAGGACCATGGAATCACTTGCAATCTTCCGGAAAAGACTCAAAACCCATCTTCTCAGACTCCACTACCACTAAATTCTGTACATCTAGCCAATTGTCATCACCACTGCCTAATTTCAACACACCAACTAACAACTTTTTTGTGGTGACTCACAAAAAAGCACAAACTCACTCATGCAACTCCACTAATGCCTTATTCTACATATATACAGTGCCCTCCATAATTATTGCCACCCTTGATAAAGATGACCAAAAAAGGTTATTGGTTGTTGTTCCTCAGCTTGATCTTACACTCAAAATATGAGAAATCTAACCTTTAATTGAAGTAAAATTATTCAAAGAAAAAAAATCCTTAAAATAAACATTTGGGGGCCTCGTATAGCATAGCAGTCCAAAGCACCTCACTTTGCATGCAAAGCAAGTGCAAGCTGCCTATCACAGCCACAGTTCGAAACCCCACTGTGCCAGACTGGCCCTGGCCGAGAGACCCGATCACTGGTGGCATTTGGCTGTCCGCCCCAGGTTGGAGGGGGGAGGTTGAGCAGGCATGAGCTCGCCGAGGAGTGGAAGGGCATCCCTATAGAGTAGGTGGGCGGGTTCTGTCCTGGAGGAGGTGTTAGGGGAATTAGATTGACCTGGAGGACAGGTGGCGAGTTCGTGGGGGAGGGAGAAACGAAATAAATAGAAGGTATAATTGGCCACTAAATTGGAAGAAAATTTTGAAACAAAAATAATTTAAAAATTAAATTTTTCTCGTGTGTCACAATTATCGCCACCCTTAGAAACTCTTATGAACAAAATCTAAATTAAGTATATTTCCATTTATATATATAATTTTTTACGTTCACCTGAGTATTTAGGAACTGTAAAGTGGTCATCCACGACTCCCGTTTCAATGGGGTATAAATATGAGGTGACACACAGGTCAAACTCCCTTAGTCATCCATCAACATGGGGAAGATCAGAGAATACACAAATTAAATGAGACAAAAGGTTGTTGACCTTCATAAGTTAGGCAATGGCTATAAAAATAGCTACATACCTGAAAATGCCCATCTCCACTATTAGGGAAATAATTAAGAAGTTTAAAACAACTGGAGCTGATAAACCTGCCTGGAAGAGGATGCAAGTGTATTCTGCCCCCACCCACAGTGAGGAGCATGTTTCGAGAGGCAAACATTTCTCCAAGGATCACAGTTGGAGAATTGCAGAAGTTGGTTGCACCTTGGGATCACTAAGTCACCAAAACTACAATTGGACGCCACCTCAATGCCCACAAGCTATTTGGAAGGCTTGACAGAAGAAAGCCTCTGCTGTCATCAAACCACAAACGTAAGCGCCTGGATTTTGTTAAACATCACTGGAGCTTTCAGTGGAACCTGGTTCTATGGTCAGATGAGACAAAAATAAAGCTTTTGGGCAACAAACACCACAGGTGGGTTTGGCCTAAAAAGAGGGATGGCCATGCAGAAAATAACCTAATCCCCACTGTGAAGTATGGTGGTGGATCTGTGATGTTGTGGGGCTGTTTTACTTCCAAAGGCCTTGGGAACCTTGTTAGGATACATGGCATCATGGACTCCATCAAGCACCAGGAGATTTTAGATCAAAATCTGGCTGTCTCTGTTGTGGTTGGATCTTTTTTGGACCTTCCAGCAGGACAAATCCACACAAAAATGGTTCACTGACCACAGAATCAAGCTTTTGCCATGGTCATCCCAGTCCCCTGACCTAAACCCCATTGAAAACCTGTGGGGTGAGCTGAAGAGGAGAGTCCACAAGTGAGGACTAAGGACTCTGAAGGATCTGGAGAGATTCTGTATGGATGAATGGTTTCAGATCCCTTCCTATGTGTTCTCCCACCTCATCAAGTATTATAGAAGACAGTGCTGTTATCTTGGCAAAGGGAGGTTGCACAAAGTACTAAATGCAGGGGTGCCAATAATTGTGACACGTTTTTGAGAATTTTAAAGGTTAGATTTCTCTCATATTTTGAATATAAGATCAAGCTGGTGAACAACAAATAAATGTTTTCATAGCTTTTTTTGCTCATCTTTACCAAGGGTGGCAATAATTCTGGAGGACAATAATAGTCCAGAGTCCATATGCTGCTAATAATAAATAACTGTCACACACCACATGACAAACACCCGGATGTGAGCAGAGCAGCCGATGGTAAGAAGTGGCAGAGGAGTGGGGTTTGCCAGTCTCCCAGCCCCGGGAAAGACATACCTTTTCCTTCCCAGTGTTACAGGTATGGTATGCAGCTGCCTGCAAAGATGTCTATCGCTGTATCACTGCACTGATCTCTGCGCAAACTATGATTGTTCCTACCATGTATTAATGCACATCTTCTAAGTCGCTCTGGATAAGAGCGTCTGCTAAATGCTTAAAATTAAAAATTTAAAAATGTAAACAGCAGGTTAAATAAAACAAACACAAAACACAAAGTCTTCACCCTACTGGCCGCAAAGCTTTTGGGCAAAAACAATTAACTAAAATAACAAACTAAAATATACAAAACGAAACAAACAAAACTAAATTAAAGCCCGCCTCCTCCGAGGGGGGAATCCCCTTCCAGGGACCACACAACAAACACAGTCAGCAGCTTTCCACACTGCTTCCATGCATCCATGTCCACAGGACACTGCGCCTCTTCAGTCCACTATAGTTCCACTATAATCTCACCAGGCACACACATATTCGGTGACTTTTCAAGTGCTTCCCAGAGCACAGAGGTACACAGAGACACTCGCCACTCTTCCAGTGAGAGTTCTCTGGCAATCAGCCCAAGACACTCTCCCCTGATTTAGTGCGAGTTCTCTGACCCAAACACACAGAGAGAGAGAGAGAGAGAGAGAGAGAGAGACTCCCCACTCTCTGGTGTGAGCCCTCTCTCTCGATTCACAATCCCAGCGAGGGAGAGAGGCGGACACTCTTTCAGTGCGCCCTCTCTCTCTCTTTCACAATCACACAGGAAGCACTCCAGCCTACATTGAGGAACTCCTGGTCCGATCATCTAGCTCCAGATCCCTCAGATCCAACGACCAAGTTTGCCTGAAGATCCCGCAGTCAAAATTGGTGACAAAGGGAGACCGAGCATTCGCTGTTGCAGCGCCGAAAACTGTGGAATAAGCTCCCTCTAAACATCAAGTCTGCAAACACCCTACAGACTTTTAAGGCCATGCTTAAAACACACCTTTTGCCAGAGACAATCCCTGAGTTAGTTTTACTGTTGTGTGACAGGTGTATTTATGTCCTTATGTTCTCTGTCTGTTTGGATGGCTGACGGTACTTTGCATGTTCCTATTGGTCTTGTCTTTTGTTTTCTTCTTCCCCGGGCTGATGTAACTATAGGTTGGGGGGCGCAATATAAAAATAAATGAAACTATCATATCACTCTACTCAGTCACTCTTAACAAACACACACAAAACTACACACACCAACTCACAAGACTAACACTAACACTGCACAATACGTGCACGCACAGGAATGACAAGACAACAACTCTGAATACGCACACATGAATGACAGGACCAACTAAACTCAATATGCACAAATGAATGACATAACCAACAACTCAATACACACACATGAATGACAACAACAACAACTGATTGCCCACTCGCCCCACCTGCTCTTAAATAGGCTTACTTTCCGCCTGGCTCAGGTGGGACTCGTGAGGCAATCACCTGTCTATCATTCACACACCCAATCACAATCACTCAACACAAAACAATTCACATACACTACACCCACTCACATTCTCACACACAAACACAATTAGTGAAGTGAATTCCTCACTTGACATCTACACCAATTGACTGATTGAATAATGATTAATCATGGCCTTTAGAACAACCTTCCGGGCAACAGTTCACACTCTCGCAGTCTCACACCCTGCGAGAGTGCTAAACCTGCCCCCGGAAAGTTCCACTGTTCCAAAAGTCCTCCACAGCCATGCTGTGGCAAAATAAAGGCAACCCTGCTACTCCCCTGTTGCCGAGACCACAATAACACATTTCCATTTCCCACATTAATTACAGTAGAAGTATTAACAAATGTAACCTCGTGTTTAATTTTAATGTTAAAGCTAAGCCCATAAAAAAAATCGTTATGGTCACTTCCTATTTGAACAACCCTGCTGCAGTATGAAAGTTGTGCAGGTGTCTCACCTCTTCCTAATAGACAAATCAGAATGCTGAATATACATTCTGTACATTACACCCACTATGATTAACATATCAAAATCCTCAATATAAATATACGACAAAAATGTGTCTAACCAGTTGAAAACGAAAGGACAGACCTAATCACAGACTTCTCAGTACTGTAATATAATAATAATAATAATAAGCTTTATTTATATAGCACCTTTCATGCATTGAGATGCAGCGCAAAGTGCTTCACAGACAAAGTAAAACAAGATATAAAACAAGTTGTTAAGAGTAAGCAGAAGATAAAACAATAAGACATCAATGACCAATAAAACATCAGTGAATTAATTAAAACAGTAAAACAATAAAATATTTAAGAGCATAAAATGTCATTTGAAAACAGCATATGGGACTCATATCATAAGATGTGGTGCTAAAAAAGGCTAGGTTAAAGAGATATGTTTTTAAGTGCCGTTTAAAGATGTCAACAGAGCCTGCCTCTCTAATATCTTTGGGTAGACTGTTCCACAATTTGGGAGCATAGCTGAAGAAGGCTGCATCTCCGATTTTCTTTTGGGTGGGGTTTAAAGTATCTAAAACCAGCAGTAGAGGATCTAAGGGCTCGCGAAGGAGCATAGAGTGACAGAGACTCTGTGATATAGGCCGGTCCTAAGCCATTTAGAGCTTTGAAAACGAGTAGAAGGACTTTAAAATCAATTCTGGTAGATACAGGGAGCCAGTGCAGTGTAACTAGGACTGGAGTGATGTGTTCTCTCTTTTTGTTTTAGTTAGTAGTCTGGCAGCGGAGTTCTGGATAAGCTGCAGCCTCTCAATGGACTTTTTTTAGGAAGACCAGTAAAGAGTGCATTGCAATAGTCTAATCTACTTGAGATAAACACATGAATTAATTTTTCAGCATCTTGCTGGGTCAGGAATGGCCGTACCTTGGCAATGTTTCTGAGATGAAAGAATGCCACCTTGGTCACCTTGCTTATATGGGGCGTAAAACTTAGATCAGAGTCTAAAATAACACCCAGACTTGTTACTTCTGGTTTGATCCAGGGAGTCAGATTGCCAAGTCTTTTAAGCAGCTCATCCCTTTTGGATTTGGGGCCAACCAATAGGATTTCTGTCTTATCCTCATTAAGTTTTAGAAAGTTATTGTTCATCCATTTATTTATTGCTGACATACAGGTAGTAAGGGAGCTTAAGGCATCTACATTACTTGGTTCAACGGATATGTACAATTGTGTATCATCAGCGTAGCTATGGAAACTAACATCATGTTCTCTGATGATATCACCTAGAGGAAGCATGTATAGTGAAAACAGCAGAGGGGCAAGGCAGCTCCTTGTGCGACACCACAGGTTATGTCGTGTTTCTCTGATACATGGTCCCCAGACTAACATAAAATGTTCTTCCTGTAATGTAAGTTCGAGCCAGTTTAAAACACATTTAGAGAGACCAACCCAGTTTTCAAGGCGATTTAAGAGAATTTCATGGTCAACTGTGTCGAACGCTGCACTTAAATCTAGGAGAACCAGAACCGAAATCTTATTGGCATCAGCATTAAGTCTCAGATCGCTGACTATCTTTGTGAGAGCAGTTTCTGTGCTATGATTTGTTCTGAACCCTGATTGAAATTTCTCTAGAATGTTGTTTTCATTTAGAAAGTTGTTTAACTGGTGGAAAACAACCTTTTCCAGTATCTTGCTTAAAAATGGGAGGTTTGATATGGGTCTATAATTGCTAAGAGTGTCACAGTGTAGCTTAGGCTTCTTCAGTAGAGGTTTCACAACGGCAGTTTTAAAAGCCTCAGGGCAAATTCCCGTTTCAAGGGATGTATTAATAATTTTCAGGACGGAATCTGAGATACTGTTGAAAACACTCTTGAAGAGTGGAGAAGGGATTGGGTCGAGACAGCATGATGATGGTTTACTCAGAGTAACAATCTTACACAGTTCTGGGGTTGTACAGTTCTGTACACCACTTACACGCAGGTTATCTGGTTGTTCTGGAGAATTTCTAAGAATTTTATTGGTGGTAGAGCTTTCTCATTTAAAGCCCCATTACTGTAGAACAACCTACCAAAACTGACAAGGGAATCAGACACAGTCTCAATATTTAAGTCAAGGCTAAAAATGCACCTCTACAGTTAAGCATACAATCATTTATAATCTAGACACAGAGCTGGAGAGGCTCTATGGTGCTATATAGAAAGTTGTGAGTGCAATGAAGTAAAGTCACAAAGTGCATCACTGTTACAGACCATCCGTAGCGACGAGCATATGTTCTAAAAATTTCTCCATTTTTAGTAACCAGTTCAACCCTCTATTTATTGTGATTCGCCCTCCTCTCACGAGCCCACCGCCCATTCTCTGGGTCAAGCTAATATCCTCGAGGCTGGCAATGATCCGCCTCCTCCAAGACGGAACTTTGCCCACCTGCTCTTCAGGAACGCCCTTACTGCTCCTCGCCAAAAGCCTCCCCCGATCGGGGCTCCTGGCCAGATTCGGACTGACGCAGTTGGGTTTCAAACCGTAGCTACAGTAGGCAGCTTGCACTCCCGGCAGAGTGCGTTAGACCGCTACGTTACCTGGGGCCCAGCGACAAGCATGTGTTGTCAGTTGTCGTTACACTTCTGAAATGCATCCATATATTAATATCTTCACCCCTAAATGTACACTGCACTACACACAAAAATATGTGAGGGCCAAGTTACTTGAACAAATGCAGGAAAATATGGTTAGCATTGCTTTGGAACAGTGCTTGTTTAGGTTCTGTGAAATATATTGGCTAAAGTTTAGTTGTAACTTGACATCATTTTGATATCAGTCAATTGGTATGTAGACCAATTTTACAAATTGTGTCATACAGATATGCAGAGTATATTCGAGTAACTTGGCTTTTTTATGTTGAAAACGTTTTTGTTGAGATAAATGTGTACTTTTTTTTTTTTTTTTTTTTTTACATATGTTACAATTAATATTATTGTACCTGCTTATTCTACCTCTCCCTTTACTACATATGGAATTCTAAAGACATGGGTGTACCATATCATAAGTAAATCAGTTATCTAATAATTGTCTTGATGTAATGTTCTTTCAAACGTATTCCCGTATGACAATAAAGAAGGTTGAACAGCAATACTGTTTGACTCCTATGACAGGATTGACACATTCTGGCTAACCACCAGTGATATTGTACAGTTGTGCTTCTTAATTCAGCTGTGCAACTATGTAGTGATGCTGTAGTTAGCCATGTTTGCTAGATTCTCAACTTGCATGGCCCATGAGCCTGTACAGGTGGTAGCACTGTTTAAAATATTCCTCATTCCATACAAGTAGAATCCTGTCGTGATAGAGACGCTGTCATTTAAATCCCCTTTGTTAGGACTTTTTCTTCAAAGCAAAAATACTGAACAAAATAATGTTCATATTAGCAGGTCCTTTATTGGTCATAATTTAATTCAATTTGCTTATGAAAGCAGATGAGAAATCATCATATAGGCAATTGACTGCGCTCATATTCTCAATTAATCTCAGCAACCTCTCCTAAACTGGTTATACACTGGATCATATCAAACTGTTTCAATGAAACCCATGCAATTACACCACTAAAAAACGCTAGAACCTAAGCCCAAAAGATAACATGAACAAAAGCAGTCATACCAGAGGAAATCTTCGATAGAATAGATTGATTTTGATGACACTCAAATTGTTTGTTCAAGTCTCCCCATTTCAGCTGAGCGAACATTAAAATGACTTAAATAAATTGATTTAAACACTATAACCCAGCTTATTTAATAACCACTATAAACTTGATTAAGCTGTGACTACAGTGCTGCCTCACTATACTGCTCCTACTACTACCAACATCCTCCATTAACATTCATCTACTTTAAGTTTCTTAACAATAACAACGATTATGAACACACCCTCATTATCATGTAATACTTGCTTTATCACCAATGTTGTCTTTATTTGTCAATATTATACAGATATGATATATTATATATAATTTGTCACTTATCATAAACATATGAGAAGGAAAGTGAAAGAGACCAGAACACTTACCATAGTGACTCATGCTCAGTACAGGCTCAGTGTAATTATTGTCACAGAGCTGGAGAGGAAGTATTCAGTCTAACTTGCCCATTTTGCAACTTCCAGCTCATGAGCAGTCTCACCACTGCAAATAGGGTGTTTCTGAATAGAAAGGGCTTGAAGATTGTGCTCTGTTCTTTGTGGACAAATTGTTCTCTTTCATTTCATTTTTCTTCACGCAAGACAACAATGTCCACCCCTCCAACACCCCCTTTACAATCCTAAACACATATTAAAACCAGTATCACCCACTCAATATGAAAAAATGTGTTTTCTGGTAAGAAAGAGGGGGCGCAACAAAGCAACAATGAGAATGGAAATAAAAATAACGAGTGCCAAAGCAGGGGGAAGCCATTTACTAGTTCCCCAAAGAGCAAAATAAAAAATGGTGTGAAATGGTGTCTTGAACTGACAATTGATCTTTGGTCTTTTGATAGCTATCTGGTGTGTGTAACAAAGGGGGCTGATCTGGGACTGTATTTTTGGCCACTGACTACTCACAGTTGTCGCATTTCGAGAAACGGGTTTATTTAAATTTTTTTAATTTGAAATTTGAAAACAGTCGTTTTCTAGTTATTTTGGCTGAAAATAACAAATATTTGATAATGAAGCGATTTTTCATTATCCATTATCCAGATTTGCATTTTTGTATTTGTTTGCATGCGGCCGGAAATTAACGCCAGAAACCACATCTGTAAGACCAAAAGTTGCAGTTGCCATAAATTGCAGACGTGTGTCTACTCTACATGTGCAAAGTTCGAACAAGACATGTTACACTGCTGCTGAAAATTACCCTTTTTATGTTTCTTTGATAGAAAACAGCATCCTCATTAGCAATAGCACACTGAGTTTGATGGTTAAGGGTTTGTGCATTGTGTCGTACCTAATGGAGAAATATGACTAATGATTGTACTTGGGTCGATAGTCTATGTTATCATGTGCATATCATCTCTTAATGATCAAATATAGTGTTTTATTGTTGTAGACAATACATTGTACAAATGGTGGCAAATAAGCTGAGTTGCTTGTACAAGTGTCTATCGCCCACTTCATTGGCCGAAACATTTATTGATCTCCCGAGAGGATCTGGCTACATTGTAGGCCTACATCACATACACCACATCTGGCCGGTGATTAACATGCAGCTCCAATAGCCTATAGCACTTTAAACTAGTCTTGGCCATGCCTCCTCACATACAGTAAACCTAGTAATGTGTCATCTGCAGGTCACAGTTTCCTTCTTTCAGTGGAAAAAAACAAACAGTTCACTCAGTTCAAATGTCTATTTTGAGCAAAAGCTGTCGAGTGGTGTTTGATATAATCAGTGATATTTTGCATTTGATCAAGTTATATTCTGTAGGCAGACAGCAGATATTCTTGGAATTTCCCCTCCCCCACCACCGACCCCATTTCCACCCCTTATTTATAAGAGCGTGACTGAGACGTATAAACGCTCTAAACACCTACAAGAGCTGCAGCCTGTTTTAGTACCACATTATCAGAACTGAAAACCAACATCTGGTTGTTGTGCTCAAAAGCTCATTCCTAATCTTGTGCACAAAAGCTCAACAAGGCTTGTATCAAGACAACATCCGAGACAAGCCAGATACACTTACGCACTTTCACACACTTCAAGGCAGAAAAAGCAGAACTAAAACATGTTTCTCATGTAGCAACAAGTGAACTCGGTAGTATACTGTATGGCTATTGTACAAGCATTTCCACAAAAGCAGCAAAGGGCAGGGCATGCCACAGTTTTACAAAGACTATTCAAACTCCTACAAATTTCTTACACGACTGTTAACTACTTTTCATTAAAAAGACAAGTGAAAATTTGCATTTTTGCGTTCTTGCACAGACTTTTTACAGCTTCATACAGTTTCTCACCAAATTAGAACACATTGGTTGTTTAGATGACCAGTGCACTGATAAATACGCGTTTTTTTTTAATTTAATGTAATTTTTGGAAACGAGGCTTATTTCAAAATGAATGCGATTAAACGATTTGTACATTTGAGTCTTCTCACTCGTTCTTTGCCCATGATTCGACTACTAGTAGGTGGGTTCTCTTTGAATATTTCTAATGACAGCTAATAGGTACAGTTAATAAAGAGGTACCTTTGAGTGGAGCGGGCTGCGTTTATTAAAAAGGTCACTGAACGTATACACCCCAAACGAACGAGGACAGTCAGTGAACAAATGAGTGAGAAGGTTCTGAATTCAATTAGCAAACCAGTGAACGGATTGATGGTACTGACCAGGTCAGGTTCTCCATAGTTCTAGAACACTAGACACGACACAGTTATTATATTCCAACATGGGCATTCCGTGAAATATCGTCGCCATCTTGTGGAGGGCATTACCCGGAAGTGGCCATTGACACCAATAGAAAATCAGTTGTGTATGTGTATGAAGTGTAAGTGTATTGGAGATAAAGATTCAATATGACCCTGACTGAAATGTGATACTGAAGTTATCTGGGCTGGATATACATGTCAAAGTAGTCTGTCTGTGATACTAATACAATTCGAAACTAGCTACATATGATTACATGATTTGATACAAAATTCACCACTACATACTGTGATTGGTCAAAACGAGCTAAGAAACCTTTCTGAGCCAATCAAAATAAGAGTATTTAACAGCATTGATAACGTTCGGTTTACGGTGGTTGTGGCCTTAATTTGTAGCTAGCCGTTCTGCAAACACCTCAGCAAACGTATAGCTACCTGATATATTAAGCCTGTTTATGCAAGCTTGCTAGAATTAATCTGGCGATGCGAGGTACTCAAATCGCTCTGTATGCATTTCCTAACTATACATTTGCTCATAACAAGTAAGATAATATGCTGCTCATTAATCGTTGGCTAGCTAGCACACTAGCATATATAGCTAGCTAGCAATACACAGTGAAAAGTAGCATTTCGTTTGCGAGTGAGCTGTACCACTTTAGCAGGCGACCTATGTGTTAACTAGCATTGCTAACTAGGCTAGTATAACAAGCTAGTGCTTGCAACGAGTTGAGCTAGTAGACTATAGCATAGCAAGCAAGCTAAGACTAGCTAATAAAGCAGACTTCGCTAGCGCTAGCCAGTGTCATTATATATCAAGCTTGTCATCTGACAAGCTAGTATGTAAGGTATTATGAATCGGAGTGATTTGCCAGGTAGCTTAACACTGTAGTAAGTATGAGCTACGAAATAGGGCTAGCGCCAGCTAGCCACCGTGCTAAATTGCTTGTACACAGTAATCCTTTCATTTGCAATGAACATCCAGGGACTTCCAATATACACATAGCTACATTTTATAATGTATAATGTTTGTCAGATATATTTTGAGGTATTTTCATTGATTTCCCCTCAGATTAGGTTCCGTATTAATCATTGATGATAAAAAGGTTGCTTTTACAATGGATTGTGATATTTAGTGCCTGAAATAACAAGCAATTTTTAATTGATCTCTATGGCCACTTCCAGGTTATGACGCTCGTAAGGTGGCGTTGCAGTTTTCACGTTCTGAGAACCCCTGTGTCGTATCCAGTGTTCTATATTTATGGGCACTCAGTTACCTAACTTCAATGCGCCGCAATGCCTAAAATCATTCCTGCAAAGCCTTTAAAGTGGTTCCCTGTGGAACAATGGTTCCGTTCAAAACAAAATGAATCAGTTATCGCTGTGTCCGACGGATATAAATAAGGTGTTTATCAGAAATGGGTTTGGGTTTGGAATAGCCTCTAAACACGTATTCTGTGTTCTGGAGGAAATTGGGTTTTTCATTATAGCGGTTAATTTAATAGAACAAAAAAAATGCAAAGCCCTGATTATGTTTTTGTAATTGATCTGCAAAGCACTGGGGAAGGGTTTTTGTAATTATCGTTCTCTCACATAACATAGTTCAAACCACAGTGCAGCGCTCGGCATTAATAAATAAGCCGGGTTTCTGAACCTATAGTTAAAAGGAAATAACTGATGTCCTCAAGTGAATTCAAAGCATTGATTCTTTAAAAAAGGTTTTTAAAAGTATGTGTCTTTTATGAACGGGAAAATGTTATAAGATTCGGTAAACTAACGCTTTGGAATGGTGTTGTCTATTCTACGCTAGCTAGCTACGAAAGATTTCCTTGGAGGGCAAGGAAGTTTTAGTTAGTGTTTTCTCATTATAGCGACTAATTTAATAGAACAACGTTTAAACAGGGATGCATTGTGCTCAAATTATTATTATAATATATTTTTTTACTCTTTTCCCCATTTTTCTCTCACTTTAGTAGTCAATTATACTCTCTTTTTCATGTCAATTATCCCCTTGTATTGAGAGTTCGCTGCCGTAATCCTGAAACCGGCATTGACATGCACCGCCTCTGAGCCGGAACCCGCCAAGCCGGCATGCACACAGGGCTACTCCTATATGTAGTGAGCTCATATCGGCTTCCCTCCCCTGACCCTGGGACGGACAGCCAATTGCCGCCCCCTAGTAGCACTCCCGGCCAGAGCTGCATTGTGTTCAAATTAGCCAGACAAATGGTTAAGGAAACTGAAAACCCAGAAGGCGGTGAACACAGATTTGAATCTATTTTTAAAGGTTGGCTTTCCTGTTATTTACCTGAGGAAACGGGCTAACTCTTTTAAGCATTCCTAAGCATTCTTTTACCTGGGCAAGCAATGTTAATAAATAAGCCGGCAGACTACCAATCAATCTTCAATGATCGTTCTGTATTATGTTGGTTTGAGTATGCATCATTATAATTTTTTATTTATTTAGCCTTTATTTAACCAGGTCGGTCCCATTGAGACACAATGATCTCTTTTCCAAGGGAAGCCTGGCCAAGACAGCAGCTTTAAAACATTGAGTTTCAACAGTTAAAACAAACAGTGCAAAATTACATAAAACACCAAGTCAAACAACAAAAAATAAACCAAATATAATCTGATCAAATCAATAGAGCTAGATAATGGGGCTTTCATGAACAAGAACAAGAACGGTATGAGGCCGATTCTATGTTACTCATAACATTTTTGAATGTTCCTAAAGAAATAAGATCCTTCAAGTTCAGGGTGCTCTGCAGTGAATTCCAGGCAGAAGGTGCGAAGTACATGAAAGAGTGCTTGCGAATTCAGTGCGAACCCTGGGGACACTTAACAGATAACAATCGTTGGAACGTAGGGAGTAAGTGCTCTGGGTTCTCGAAATATAACCACACAAATATTGGGGAGTACACCTAAAATGGCTTTATACACAAGAATGTGCCAGTGTGAGAGACGACGTGCAGCCAATGAGGGCCACTCAACTCTGCCATATAGGGTACAATGGTGAGTGAGGGCTTTACAACCTGTAACAAACCTCAGGGCACCGTGATACACAGAGTCCAGAGATTGCAGACATTTGGCAGGGGCATGCATATAAAGAAGGTCGCCATAATCCAGTAGGGGAAGAAAGGTGGCACCAACCAACTTCTTCCTGGCAGCAAATGTAAAGGATGTTCTGTGGCGATAAAAGAAACCCAGCTTAAGCTTTAATTTCTTGATCAGGTTCTCTATATGAGATTTAAAAGAAATCCGATCATCAATTAAAACACCCAGATACTTGTAGCAAGGCACAAAATCAATCACATTTCCTTGTAGGGAGAATACACTGGGAGGGGGCTCAGGTATCTTCCTGCCATTTGGAAACGTTTAAAACAAGTTTCAGTTCTACAAGCTGACGTTCCACAGAGTTAAAAGCAGTCTGTAGGTAGCCAAGGGCCTCAGCAAGGGTGGAACCACAACAGTAAATGACAGTATCGTCAGCATAGAAATGGAAATTGGCATCAGGGACATTTCTGCCAAGTACATCCACATAAATAGTAAACAAAATTGGACCCAAACAGAGCCCTGGGGCACACCAGAGGAGACATTTAACATTGTAGAAGAACTACCATTAAAATGTGTACATTGCATTCTGTCTGACAGATAGTTATCAAACCAACCAACTGCTTGTTTTGACAGACCATTCAACAATCTTTGTTTCAGGATGGAATGATCCACAGTGTCAAAGGCCTTGGAGAGGTCAACAAAGAGGGCTGTGCAGAATTTGTTGTTGTCCAGTGACTCTATTAGGTCGTTTGTGACTTTTAAGGAGGCTGTGATGGTACTGTGTTGCTTCCTGAAACCAGATTGATATGGGGAGAGAATATTGTTTGTTTGGAGAAAGTCCTTCAACTGATCATTTATCAACCTTTCAAGGACCTTTGACAGAATGCACAACTTCGAGATTGGCCGATAGTTATTCAAACAGGTAGGATCCCCTCCTTTTAAAAGAGGAAGAACATGAGCAACCTTCCAAATCGCAGGAATGCAATTGTTAGTGATGGTAAGGTTGAAAATACATTGGATAGGTTTAGCAATGAAATCAGCAGCTAACTTTAAAAAACGAGGTTCTAACCCATCTGGGCCTGCGGATTTCGTAATATCCAAAGAAAGGAGAGCTCTATGGACTTCTTCCACTGTGAACAATGTAAAACAAAAAGAATGACCAGCAGGTATGTGACCAGCACCTGTAGCAGAAGGCACTGAACCTGCGGCTGGTGAGTCAATTTGGGGAGAAGAACGAGAGAACAGAGAGCCAGAGGCAATAAAATGCTTATTAAAGCAGTCAAGCATGGAAGCCCTATCAGATATAGTAATGTCATTGTAAACAATGCTGGATGGGAGGTCACTATGATTCTCATGTGCTGAAATGGATTTAATCACCTTCCAAAATGTTTTGGGGTCATTTAAATTTTCCGTTGTTGCTGAGAGATAGAAGTTGGATTTGGCTTTTTTGATCAGAAAAGTAAAGCGATTTCTGAGTTGCCTGAAAGTAAGCCAATCAGCCTCGGACCCGGTGTTTCTGGCTGTGGCCCAAGCCAGATTTCTATTTTGCAGAAGGTCAGATAGCTCAGGTGTGAACCAAGGGTTGTCTCTCCCTTTTATTTTATACCTCCTGAAGGGAGCATGTTTATCAACAAGAGAGGAGAAACCTTCATGGAAGAACTCCCATGCAGTCTGTACATCATTACATAATTCAATACGTTCCCAGTCAAAGTCATACAAGTCATGAAAAATCCCTGTTCAACAAATGCCTTCATGTTACGTTTAGTCACAAATCGGGGTTTAGTTTTAGGAACTTTTGCATTCCTGACTGCAGCAATCACACAGTGGTCACTTATATCATTAGCAAAAATGCCTGCCATGGAGTACTTGTGTGGAGCATTGGTCAAGAACAAGTCGATTAGTGAGGATTTATCTGGAAATTTTAGGTTGGGGTGTGTGGGACTCTCAATAAGCTGTGTATAGTTCATTGAAACACAGACATCTTTGAAAGCATCAGATGAAGGTTTTAACCAATCCCAATTTAAGTCACCAGTCAAAATGACTTCACTATAGTTTAGGTCAGCTAACAGCTGGGTCAAAGAGGTGAGCGTCTCAGCAACAGCTGAGGGTGGTCTATAACAACCCACCACAATTAAAGAAAACCTGGTTGACACCTCAAGATTAATGGCCAGGAACTCAAACTGTTTACAGATTGATTTGGACTGCAATACATTCACAGTGAATTTTGATTTGCAATAAATTGCAACCCCCCCTTTTTTGGGACGGTCGGTCCTGAAAACGTTGTATCCCTTAATAGAGATGGCTTTGTCAGAACATGATTTACTAAGCCAGGTTTCAGACAAGACAATGACGTCTGCGTCAGTTGATTTGGCCCAAATGCGGAGCATATCAATCTTTGGGAGCAAGCTACGAATATTCAGATGGATTACACCTAGCCCAGATCTATCCTTAAACTCAGTAGGGGTGTTACATGTAGCAATATCAGGGCCAGGGTTTGGCTGCAAACCAGAAATCAATAGTAAGAGTAACAGTAAGTATCGTTTTCTAATTACATTGTGATTGCTGAGTGGAACCTTTTTAGAGTGTAACATAGTTGCAAATAAAACAAGAGACTTTCCTGAATGGACAAAGTTAGTCTCCAAAACAGAGATGCAAGCAAAACACAACCATTTGTCATAGTTAAAAGAATCCGTGTAAGAGAGAGATGGTGCTTGCACGGTTGGGTCTCTGAACAAAGCAACCATTTGAGAGTTTGGAACAATCGGAGGGGGGTACACCTTCCCTGGTGTACATAACCCAGGAGAGCTGCTGAAGTCCCAGAGAGTCATCGCAGCAACAAGCAAGGCCAGGGGAAAACACATTATCTCTGTATAGACTTCACTCCAGAGGGAGAGAATAGTGCATGAAGGTCAGTGTGTCTAGTGAGGAGGTAAATACACCTGCAGGGCTGGTAGAGGCTAGCAGTTGCAGGGCTGGTCGAAACCAACTACGGCCGGTAGCCTGGAGGAAGCCAGCTAGGCTGCTGAAGGCCGGAGGCCTGGTGGAGGCCGGCTGCTGTAGAGCTGGAGGCTGGTAGCCTGGTGGAGGCCGGCTGCTGTAGAGCTGGAGGCTGGTAGCCTGGTGGAGGTTAGCTGTAGCAGAGCTGGAGGCCGGTAGCCTGGTGGAGGCCGGCTGCTGTAGAGCTGGAGGCTGGTAGCCTGGTGGGGGGTAGCTGTAGCAGAGCTGGAGGCTGGTAGCCTGGTGGAGGTTAGCTGTAGCAGAGCTGGAGGCTGGTAGCCTGGTGGAGGTTAGCTGTAGCAGAGCTGGAGGCTGGTAGCCTGGTGGAGGTTAGCTGTGGCAGAGCTGGAGGCTGGTTGCCTGGTGGAGATTAGCTGTGGCAGAGCTGGAGGCTGGTAGCCTGGTGGAGGTTAGCTGTGGCAGAGCTGGAGGCTGGTAGCCTGGTGGAGGCTGGCTAGCCTGGTGGAGGCTGGTAGCCTGGTGGAGGCTGGTAGCCTGGTGGAGGCTGGTAGCCTGGTGGAGGCTGGTAGCCTTCTAGCTTCTTCAGGGCTAGTGGGGGCTGGTGACCAGCTACTGCATAGCTAATGGGGGCTAGCTACTGGATGGCTGGTAGGGGATAGCTGCTGCAGGGCTAGCAGATCCCAAGAATGGCCCAGGCCTCAAACAATTCAATGGCAAACTAGGCCTCAAACAGTCCTGAAACAACTTATTCAAAAGTATCTCAAAAATAAGTCCCAAATATCTCACAGTGGGGGAATCAAAAAGAGCTTGTAAAGCATCCCATATCCAACCCTATGTATGACAAGTAGTGACTTAAAACATTAAAACATTAAAATTCACAGACCTCACAAACAAAGGGATCAGGTAGCTGGTAGGGGATATTTAACACATTAAAATTCACAGACCTCACAAACAAAGGGATCAGATGGCTGGTAGGGGATAGCTGCTGCAGGGCTAGCAGATCCCAAGAATGGCCCAGGCCTCAAACAATTCAATGGCAAACTAGGCCTCAAACAGTCCTGAGACAACTTATTCAAAAGTATCTCAAAAATAAGTCCCAAATATCGCAGTGTGGGGAATCAAAAAGAGCTTGTAAAGCATCCCATATCCAACCCTATGTATGACAAGTAGTGACTTAAAACATTAAAACATTAAAATTCACAGACCTCACAAACAAACAAAATTCACAGACCTCACAAACAAAGGGATCAGGTAGCTGCCATCTTGGATAGGGGGCGTGTGTAATTCAATTCTGAAATCCAATAATGTTCATAAGCATCGCACAGTTCGGTGTCCTTGAGGCATTATTAAGCAAAAGATAGCAAAAAGGTAAAGCTTTGGTAGTTGGAAGTCTGCCGGCTTATTTATTAACATTGCTACTTGTTCTATAGTTTGGAAAAGATTGGGCTTGGTCCTTCATTTATTAAATGGGTATCCAGCTACTATTTGTTATAGCTTTAGAACCACTAGCAGAGGTAGTAATAAGGAAAGATAAAGAGATCCAAGGTATTACAGTGGGGGAAATAGAACATAAACTTGCCATGTATGCAGATGACATGCTTCTCTTTGTGAAATCTTCTATAAGAACACTGCTGAATACCGTAAATGCATACACAAAGATTGCAGAATTTAAAATCAACTGGAAAAAATCTGAAATAACACCATTAAATTATATCTGCATGGAGGACCAAACCTCAAACTACAATTGTATTTGGGCTCAAAGAGGTTTTTACTATTTTGGTATTTATTTTTCCTCAAATATTGACATTATGATTGATGTTAATCGAGAAGCTGTTTTAAACTCAGTAAAAGCAGATTTTGTGAGATGGTCCCCATTATTTTGGACTTTCCGGGCAAGAATATAAGTGGTGAAAATGACAATTGCCCCAAAAATGAATTACAAATTAAGCATGTTACCCCTAAACTTACGCAATTCTTTCTTTAATCAGATAAATAATCTGGCATCCAAATTTATATGGAATGCTAAACAACCAATAATTTATTTTGCGAGATTAATACTACCTGAAAAAGAAGGGGGTATGGCACTTCCCGATATTAAAACATACTATATGTCATACTTGACTAGACAATATCCCAGAAGACTCCCCCTCCTGGTTAGACATAGAGATAAATGTATCATATCCAACACCACTTAAGCAACTAGCCTATGGTCTTTTTCCCATGCAGTTAAAGGACCATCCAACTATATCTGCTTCTTGGAACATATTTAAGTTAATAGAAAAGAAATGTAGAAAAGTGCCATTCTATGCATCATTCCAAGCCTCAATTTGGAACAATCCCTATATACTTATTAATAGTAAACCAGTTGTTTGGAATGAATGGATACAAAAAGGAATGTGTGTTATTTCAGACCTACAGTGCTGGGAAAAAGTATTTGCCCCCTTCCTGATTTCTTCTTTTTTTGCATATTTGTCACACTTAAATGTTTCAGATCATCAAACAAATTTTAATATTAGACAAAGATAACCTGTGAATACAAAATGCAGTTTTTAAATGATGATTTAATTTATTAAGGGAAAAAAGCTATCCAACCCTACTTGGCCCTATGTGAAAAAGTAATTGCCCCCCATTAGTAAATCAACCGATTAACCACATTTTTTTTTAAAGCTGAGTTCAATTTCACAAGCCGCACCCAGGCCTGATTACTGCCAGACCTGTTGACTCTAGAAATCACTTAAATAGAACCTGTCAGTGAAGTAGGCTAAAAGATCTCAAAAAGCAGCACATGGTGCCGCGATCTAAAGAAATTCAAGAACAGATGAGAAACAAAGTCATCTATCAGTCATTCTAAGGCTTTGGGACTCCAGCGAACCACGGTGAGAGCCATTATCTACAAATGGAGAAAAGTTGGAACAGTGGTGAACCTTCCTAGGAGTGGCTGGCCTACCAAAATTACTCCAAGAGCGCATCGACGACTCATCCAGGAGGTCACAAAAGACCCCAGACGAACATCTAAAGAACTGCAGGCCTCACTTGCCTCAGTTAATGTCAGTGTTCATGATTCCACAATAAGAAAGAGACTGGGAAAAAATGGCATCCATCGGAGAGTTCCAAGGTGAAAACCACTGCTGACCAAAAAGAACACAAAGGCTCGTCTCATATTTGCCAAAAAACATCTTGATGACCCCCAAAACTTTTGGGAAAATATTCTGTGGATTGACGAGTCAAAAGTGGAACTTTTTGGAAGGTGTGGGTCCCGTTACATCTGGCATAAAACTAACACAGCATTCTGTAAAACATCATACCAACAGTCAAACATGGAGGTAGTAGTGTGATGGTCTGGGGCTGCTTTGCTGCTTCAGGACCCGGACGACTTGCCGTAATTGATGGAACCATGAATTCTGCTCTCTACCAGAAAATCCTGAAGGAGAATGTCTGGCCATCAGTTCATGACCTCAAGCTCAAGCGCACTTGGGTTATGCAGCAGGACAATGATCCGAAACGCACCAGCAAGTCCACCTCTGAATGGCTCAAGAAAAACTAAATGAAGGTTTTGGAGTGGCCTAGTCAAAGCCCGGACTAAAATCCGATTGAGATGCTGTGGCATGACCTTAAACAGGCAGTTCATGCTCGAAAACCCTCCAAAATTCCTTCACAGCGATGTAAAAGACTCATTGCCAGTTATCGCAAACGTTTGATTGCAATTGTTTCCGCCAAGGGTGGCACAACCAGTTATTAAGTTCAAGGGGGCAATTACTTTTTCACATGGGTGATATGGGTGTTGGATAACTTTTTTCCTTAAATAAATGAAATAATCATTTAAAAACTGTATTTTGTGTTTACTCGGGTTCTCCTTGTCTTATATTACATTTTGTATGAAGATCTGAAACCATTCAGTTTGACAAATATGCAAAAATAGAGGAAATCAGGAGGGGGCAAATACTTTTTCACGGCACTGTATATAGTCAAGGAGAGATGCTAACACCTAATGAACTGCGAGAGAAGATGGGCACTAGGAATAACTTTAAGGCAATTCAGATCACACAGACAGTTAAATGTACCAGTTAAATGAACTAGAAATCTTTATCCAAAACAGGAATTCAAAAACACATCTGGCATCTAAGCTATATACATTTCTAGTTGGGAAGACCAATGTAAAACAGGGGATCTTGAGTGGGAAATGGAGCAAAGATCTTAATGTGAACATTGAGGAAGGTGACTGGCGTGATCTCTGTTAATTCTGTCTGTTGCAGAATTAACAGAGAAACAAAAACTCAAATGATATTATATTATATAATCAACAGGATGTATTGGACTCCCGCCAAGCTCTTTAAAGCTGGACTAACAGCAGACAATAAATGCTAGAGATGTAAAATGGAGGATGCTGGTCTTGTGCATATGGTGGCCTTGTGGCCAAAACTACAAGAATACTGGAAAATAATCTTTAGTTATGTTGAAGGGAATACAGAAAATATTTTACATAAGAATGTAATTTTTATTATACTAGGCATCAATCTTCCAGACAACACCCCAAATGCCAATCTGATAAGAATACTATCATATATAGCAAAAAGAGTCATCATGAGGAACAACCACCACCCCTAGCAGAATGGCTTCAATTAGCAATATCTACAGCAAAATGTGAAAAAATAATAGCTAAAGTTAATGGGAAAGTCAAAGAATTTTTAGAAACACCCCCCCCTCTCTTCCTCATCTTAACTCTATTAATGAGGTTGTAAATATGCACAATGTATGGGGATATATGTATATATGTACTACATTGTATGGATGTCCCTAATGTACAGTATGCTATAAATGTCTGTAAGTAAAACATTTTAAAACTAAGATAAGAAATAATGACGCACTAAGCCACGGAAAATTACAAAAAGACATGAAGGATTTAACCTAAAATCGAATGTATTCACTTAACTATATGTTTATTTCTATTATAATAAGTATAAGTAGGAGTAACACTGACACACACACACAGAGCACACTGTACATGGTGTACGCTACCCTGATCACTCTTCTGGCTGAACCTGCTGTAAGACTTGCACTGAATCAATGGTCTGAGAGAACAAGTCATGTGCCATTCACATCTCACTATCACAATGATAAGTGCTGTCTACTGTCTTACATTTCACTAGAGGTCAGCTCAAGATAATGTCTAGGCTATTATTTCAACAACAAAAAAAAACACTTAAAAGAGAGATGAAGTAATTAAAAGCTGCAGCAATGAGGGCGGACCCACTTCCTCAGTCAGTCGCACTTGTCAACACCGATATACTGTACCTCAGCTAGTTAGTCACATTGGTCAATGAAGTGAATCCTAGCTAGCTACCTCACATTACACATCCCTAAAAAAATGTTTTAATTCCCGAAATAACACTATTACTCCAGACTTTATCCAGTTTTTAGTCATATATTAGCTTACATATGGCAGCGTTCATTCAGACAGTAAATACTAGCTAGCTATCAAACATTAGTTTAATCATATTTAATTAATATTTAACCCCTCAAACGTTACCCACTATTCCTGCCTATTTAGACATACCCAAATACAAAAGTTCAATATACAATATATAAATATAATAATAATATATATACAATATAACAAATATTTTTTAACCAAGACAAAATTGCACTTCTGGAAAGTGTGTGCTGTCATTGCACAAAACTATTCACAGTGTCAGTTAGTGTCTCATGCAAAGCCTCACGTTCAGTGAACTGGGTCTCCAAATAATAAACCAAATAAACTAAGAGAAGAGTATAAAGAGTTTATTTCAGAGTATTCGAAAACCAAAGGAAACTTGATATCGTTGTGAAGGGTATTTCATTGGCAACAACCCCAGACAAATTTAAGCAAATATGGAGGAAGTAGTATCAGTTATGCCACTGGATCATGCTACGTGATCATATGATCACTGATGACGCTGGTTGGACATTCACGGGGGCGGTTTGGCCAATAGTTATTCGAGAATGACAGGACTGGGCTTATTTTGTAGCAAAGCTTTACCATCATGAGGATAGAAAACATTCCTATTTGAAACATACTCACATATCTCAAAGACCCAGAAGAATTACATCTTTACTGTTGTTAGTGATAAGAAGCGCATTGTAAACATTGTAACTCTCTTGGTTTAGCTTGCTCTTGTGACAAAACACGGTCACTACTTATGATTGTTACGGTGATCAGGATGCCCACATAATCAATGATCTTTCATATTTTGAGACTTATAGACTTCACCGAAGGTAAGGAGTAGCTATTCTCCTAGAGTACCCTGCCTTGAATCGGGAAAGGACATTTTTTTCAACATCCCAGTTGACGTGAATTAGCATGCACTGCTGAAAAAAACTGATTCTACTGTGCATGTAACACATGTTCATATTTTTGGTACATTTAACCGTGATATTTAACCCATATCCGCCTAATGCATTATTCTGTATAAACACGGTACACTTAACACACACACATTCACACTCAGCCAACCTTCAGTCTAAAACTTCCCTGTTATTGGAAATGGAATGCAAATTATGTATCATTGGAAAGAGCATGAAATGATCTTTATTTTGATGTATATAAAAACATCAGAAAATGTGAAAATATACTGTATATTTGTACATAATTTATAATAATACATAATTTGTGGAGATATATGGTATGTCATATCAATTCAACGTTTTAACAAATTAGTGTTATTATATAACAAAACTTTCACCATGCGCCGTCTTCAGGTTCATGTCTTTCTAAGACAACCATTTTATGTACAGGTAACTGCCCAAATAAAGGAAACTTGAGTAAATTAAGCATTCTGGTGGCTCTGTTGTGGTGTGGGGTGCATTTTCCTGACATGGTTTAGGTCCACTCAAGGTAAATGCCAATAAATACAAAGCCATCCTGAGTGATCACCTTCATCCTATGGTGAAGCATTTCTATCCTGAGGAGAGTGGTCTCTTCCAGGATGACAATTCCCCCATCCACAGGGCACGAGCCACTGAATAGTTGTCTGAGACAGCATTTTCCACAACCTTCAACAAAACACCAAATTATGGAATTTATCAAGGAAGAATGGTGTTGCATCCCTCCAATAGTTCCAGACACTTGTAGAATCTATGGCAAGGTGCATTGAATCTGTTCAGGTGGCTAGTTGTGGCAAAACACCCTTTTGGGACACTTCATGTTGGCGTTTCCTTTATTCTACCTGTACTTTACCTCACATACAGAGGTATAGGGTTCGGTAAGTTCTATTCATCCAAAAGGAGGGTTAAAATCAGTTTATTAAGAGGCAACTAAGGTGACACAGATAATAAAGCCTATGAATAACCTTTGGTTGGACAGAATTAGCAAAAACACCAGTGAGGAAGTGTGTAGTTCAGACTGAAGGCTGTCCCCACAGTGCCTTCATTCACTTAAAATTAATTTCAACTTAACTAACTATGGCGTTTCAACACAACAGGCCTGGGTGCCATTTAGGCCTTTACATTCTTTAAATAGAAAACCCCACAGTGCCCTTGAGTGAGTGTGTAAAATGTGTGTGTAAGTGTGTGTTGTGTGCGAGTTCCTACTGCTCACACTGTTGACATTTACATTTACATTTCAGGCATTTAGCAGACGCTCTTATCCAGAGCGACTTACAGTTTTTTACATTTTCTTTACAATCCATTTATACAGCTGGATATTAACTGAAGCAATTCAGGTTAAGTACCTTGCTCAAGGGTACAACGGCAGTGTCCCACCTGGGGATTGAACCTGCAACCTTTACGTTACAAGCCCAGTTCCCTAACCATTATACCACACGGCCTGTTGAGTTCCTACTGCTTTCCTGTAGCTTATACCTATCAAGTTTGTTGATAGAGACTCTGAAGTCACGCATCTGATGTCATCTTTGTATTATTTAAAGCTTTATTGTAAACAATGCAAGCATTTACAATACCAATGTCAAGTTATTGTACCAAATTATTGTACCAATGTACCAAATTATTTTATAGTACCACTTTAGTGAGTTTGTTTGTCTCTTTCAAATCATGTACATCTTTCAGTCTGGCTTCACAATATTATTCCTTGCCAGTCAAACAGATATATTTAACAATCAATTTCAAATATCATCTATCAGGTACCTTTACAATTGTTATGAAATTGACATGGTGCAGTATAGGCTAACAATATCTTATACTATGACATAGACAAATAACTCATTGTAATTCCTGGCTGTGAAAAACCCCTATTGAACTAAGCTCAACGAAAAATGTGGCATTCACCACCACTTTAAATGTAGCAGTTGGTTTGTTCCCCACAAGTAAACTGAGCAAGTGTAAAAGTGAGCAAAAAGCCAAACAGATTCCCCCAGAGTGAACAGCGATGTCCCTCCAGCTTACACACTGCTCTCTTGATCACACAGCCACACTCTCTTGCGCTGTTCCATTGCAGGAGGCATGCAGGAAACAGAATGGTGGTGAAGAACACAGTGCAACGCCCACTAGTTTGTCTATGTATTTATTTTCTATTCTTAGCGCACTTTTCTCTGCAGCTGGAAAATATTACTCACCTTGATCACTATGGATTCCTCTCTCTCTCCTCTCTCAGATGCCAAATCTGCCACTTATTCACGTCTCACATAGAAGCTGTTCGCCTCTGCTCTGGAGTTGTCAATGCACTTCCTCCAAAACTAAATAAAAATAACCTTGTCCTCTATGCAATTTATTAGCCTATGATTCATTTTCTGAAGAAGTCCCAAGTCTGCTTCCACACAACATCACCCACAGCACCAAAAGACTGTGAACTGCATGTTTGTGTGTGTGTGTTTTTTTGGGAGGGTGGGTTTTGCATAGAATAACATTAATGGTACAAATACAAACATGTTTTAACCATTCACCATAACTAATAATTGTAGAATTAATCTGTAGCTAGATGCAGTGTGCTGGGTGTAGCAGAACTACTTGAAAATATTGAATCTATAGAACAGCTGGGGGAACCATGGTTATGGCAACACTTATCCAGAGTTCCAGTACATCACTCCATGGCATCTGACACACAGATGGGCTTGTAAAAATTTGCTCTTATTTACCCTTGTAAACCGATTACACAGAAATGTCTGTTGTCTTCACCCACTCACGGTCATTTTTGCCAACCGCACTCTCCCCTTCTTCACTTCATGTGTTAAAACATACTGTGATGGTAGACAGTTTGGTCTTATTTAACTTCTTGATGTTTGTAAATATGAAAAAGGTCAGTCTTGTGGGTGGGGATGTCACGTTTAAACAAATGTTTCCATTGTGTTTACGATTACAGACACATACCTCTGTCTCTTCCACAGTTTGTAGCAGCCCTCATGTTAGAGTTCTGGAATTAAAATGTTATGACCCTTCAGAATATTTGTTTTATATGCATCACTTATTCATATTTTGCAGTTTGAATCCTTTACATTGCACGTTACATTGTCCAGCATGAAGACAGTAATAAAAACAAATGATAACCAAACATATCTAATTTAATGCACAATACATGATATCAGACATGCTTGCAACTTTTTTCTAATTCGCTTATTTGCTGAAATATCTGGTAAATGTGCTATGCCGCCTGCTCACCCTTTGGTCAGCGTGCAGTGTTTGTATAATCTCCACATATGACCTTAATTTCCTCGCAAGGAGGAGCTGACCAAATTTCAACCAAAATGAGCAAACTTGCAGCATGCAGACTATGGGGCCTTGGCTATTTCTGAACTGTCTGCTTTTAAAAATAACAATGAGCACAGTTCATACTGGGCCATCCAATGTGCATAAACTGTGGCTATTTTCTTATACTGGCTTAAGAATTTAACTACTTGTGCAAGACAGGTTCCCCAACATATTCAAAGTTATTGACCATTCCCATATTATTTATTTATTAAAACCCAAGTCTTGCACTGCAAAGTTTACTGCAGTACAGTCACGATTCTTACCCTTGCGTGCTTGAAACAGGAGTGTCTGTAATTACATTGCGCACTATCTCCACAGATGCTTCTTACAGTTGTAACCCAAAATTATTGGTATTAGTATTATTTAGCATGACGGACTACATTTCAACTACCATAGACAAGTACGAGCAAATGATTGCAAATAAAGTTCATGACTAAATAAGCAAATACAAAAATATAACATGGAGTAACTTAAAAATATAAAAACACCATTTTGTGTCAGTCAAGTCAGATGGATACAGACCTAGAGTATACCAGCAAGTTGAGGGTATGTTAAGGGTTGATGATTGCCAGCAGAGATGCTAAAAAATTGCATGTGTCCCAGCATGCACGGTTGTGGAAAAGCTATGCTGTTTATAAACTTTTTGCCTATTTACATCATTCAGCTGTTTATCCTGTTTAAAGTTATGTGGGTCAGGGTCCAGCAAAGTATGCCCTTTCATTGCAAACAAATCTTAAACTATCAACTTAATTCATAAGGTTATTAGCTCTGTTTGTATTGTAGATTTGATGGAGTTTTTGTGTTTTCAACCTCATTTGTGGGTCACACAGAGTCACAGTAAGTAAGAAATTCATATCCACAACAAACAAATTCTCTGCTGCATACTTCTAAAAGACATTATACTTCATAAAGAAGATTGTACCCCGTCTGCAGCATTTATAAATAAGAAACCACAGTATGGTAGTTGCATAATAATTGTTTCCTATGGGTTCCAACACCTGTTGCTCTGTTGTTCTCTTGTCTGATCAGAAAATCAAAACTTTCTTTATCCAGAGTTTCGTATCTAGTAGTTATGCATGTGATCTCTACATAAAAAAGCTTTGTGAGGGTGTGGCTTGCGCTGCCTGTCAGTGACGCGGTTCGAAACCCGCGTCTCTACCAGACCGGCCCTGATCATCAGCCCCGATCGGAGGCGGCATTTGGCTGTCCGCCTCCGGGGGAGGGGGGAGGGTGAGGCCGGCTCACGAGTCCATCGAGGAGAAGGTAAAAGGTGTCCATGGAAGATTTTCCGTCTCGGAAGAGGCGGGAACAATCGGCCAGGAATTTGTGTCTCGCTCCCGGAGGACGGGCGGCAGACTCGTGAGGGTGGGGAATTTAAATAAATAGAGGGTACAATTGGCAACCAAATTGGGAGAAAAACAGGAAAAAATTTGAAATGCTTTTTTTTATTTTTTATTTAAAAAAATAATAAATCTTCGTGCTATAGTTTTTTTGCAAGATTTTTGGTCATTTTAGTGACAATTGGATCTGTAATTATATGCAAGATTTTTGATGTTGACATATGCTGCACCACCCGCTGTCATGAACAGTTTTCTTATATAGCTAGTAAAAGTATCTAATATTTACAATAACGACAAAAATTTGTGTGCGTCTGTGTCTGTGTGTCATAATTAGCGTGAAACTGGGAAGTGCTGAATGGAGCTGCAGGAGGTGCTGAACAGAAGTTAAAAAAAGTTGTTTGTTTATGTATCGCTCTTTGCCTTGACAACCTAGCCAGGTTTCAGGCTGAGCTGCAGCTCTGTGGCAGCCAGCGCTAACGTGCTGTTAGTGTGTTATCTGTTCTGACTGTGTCCTTCTACTAATCACTACAATTTAAATTTGTATTTAATATCTGGAAGCACTAAATACATTACAAATGGCATGTCAGGGAACTGAATTCTGTATCAAAATTATACAAAACGATCCTGTTGCATTATTATAACGTTATTTTTTTTGTTCAGCACCCCGAAGTAAAAACATTTTCCCGTGCCTCTGGATGTTGATGTGACTGCATTCATCTAAAGCTGTTGTCCTCTCTTGTTCTTTGTTATTCTCACTTAAATAATATAATAATCTTACTGTATATTAGCAACATCCTCTCACATGGATTGCCGCCTTGACAAGGTGGGGAGGCTTGAGTACCTCTGTAACACGTAGAGCTATACCTTAGCTCCCAGTAGGTCAAAGCCCAGCCGGACAGGTCAAAGGATAGAGGTCAGACAAAAGGGCAGTCCCTGGTCCTCCAGGTTGGGGGTTGAGTGTGAGGCTAACAACCTCACCCCAGAAAAACCTTACAATTACAAAAACTTTGACGACAACTTTTTCACTGCAACCTTTTCTGTAAGAGGAAAGGCTCTCTCCAAGGAGATAAACCATGATTCAATGTAGTGAAAGCTGCAAGGAAGCTGCATTTCCGAAGCCGCTTCTGTTTACCAGACACACCTCAAGGACCGGCACTTCACCAGAACATCAGGACTATATACAAGGCAGGAAAAGCAGCCCAGATAGCATAGGAGTAAAGAAATTATAACATCACTGTGCTTGGACTATCTGAAGTCAGATGGACACAAGCAGGTCAACAGAGGCTATCAACAGGGGAGATGGTGCTGTACTTGGGCCACAAGGAAAATGCCCCACATATAAAGGGAGTGGCACTCATGCTTTCTCGGGAGGCACAACAAGCTCTCATCAGCTGGGAGGCTGCAGGATCAAGGATAATCTTGGGCACCTTTAGAACCACAAAAGAAAAAATCTGGTTTAATACAATGCTACGCCCCAACAAACCAAATGGAGGGGGAAGCAAAATAAGTCTTCTACAATAAGTTGCAGAGCATCCCCGACAAGCTTAAAGACAGGGACATGACTATACTCATGGATGACTTAAATGCTTGGTTAGAGCTGATAACAATAGCTATGAGGAAATCTTGGGGAGGTTTTGTCTTAGCTAAATGAATGAAAACAGTGAGATGTTTGCAGACTTGTGTGCATCAAACCGACTGGTTATTGGAGGGAGCATTTTTCCTCACCAGATAAACCGGCCGAGAACCAAATCGACCACATCTGTATTGGATAGAAGTTCAGATGGTTACTACAAGATATCTGGGCCCAGAGAGGAGCAGACGCAGCCTCAGATCACCACCTAGTCCTGACCAGATTGAAGATGAAGCTGAAGAAGGGTTGCGCAAAGAAGAACCCCAGAACATGCTACAATGTGTAAATCATAAAGGACAAGAAGACCACTGAAGAGTTCCACCTCACCCTAGCCAATAGGTATCAAGCCCTACAGGACTTGCAAGAGGATGGATCCCCAACCTCCACAACAAGTAAAGGAATCCTGGACCACAACCTGCAAGGAGGCTCTAGGAAAGAAAACAGAAGGGATGGATCTCTGCAGAGACACTGTGCAAAACAGTGCAAAAAAATGTAAAGGGGCTCTGAACAACAGCCAGACCAGGGCGGCTAAGGTAGCAGTGCAGGAACAATACACAGAAGCACACAAGGCAGTCAGGAAAAACATCAGGAATGACAAGAAGACACATACGGACCACCTAGCTAAGGATGCTGAAGAGGCAGCAATAATGAGAAACATGAATTATATTATATGAACAATTATATGATATAACAAGGAAGCTGGCAGGGACTAACAAACAGAGAAGCCAATTAGGGCAGAGATGGAACCATAGTCATAAACCCAGAGGAACAACTATTAAAATTAGCCAAACACTTTGAGGAGCTCCTCAACATGCCAGCACCTCCAAACACACCAGATATCCCACCAGCAGAGAAAGACTTACCAATCAACTGCAATAAACCCATCAAGGAGGAGATCAAGAAGGCCATCCGTCTCCACAAGAATGGAAAAGCAGCCAGCTCAGATGAGATCCCTGCCGAAGCCATGAAGGCAGACGTAAACATCTCTACAAACATGCTGTACAAGCTGTTTGGAACCATCTGACAGGAGGAAGAGGTACCAGAAGATTGGAAAACAGGTCACCTGATTAAGCTTCCCAAACTGTGGAAACTACAGGGGAATAACACTACTATCAGTGCTTGGCAAAATACTCAACAGAATCATCCTGGAGAGACTCAAATCTACCATAGATGCCAAGCTTAGAGACCACCAAGCAGACTTCTGCCAAGACAGATCTTGCACTGACTAGATTGCCACCCTCTGGATCACTGTAGAGTAGTTGATCGAGTGGAACTCATCCCTGTTTGTCAACTTTGTGGATTACCAGAAGGCATTCAATAGCCTGTACAGGCAGACACTCTGGAAGTTCCTCAGACACTATGGAGTCCCTATGAAGCTTGTCACCATGATTTGCAATACCTGTGACGGCACAGCATACAAAGTCGTACATGCTGGCAAATTATCCAACCCCTTCATGGTGAGGTTAGGAGTGAGACAAGGTTGTCTCCTGTCTCCATTACTGTTCCTACTGGCAATTGACTGGATTATGAAAACAACAACAGAGAACAAGATAAATGGAATACAGCAGACAATGTGGACACAGCTAGACAATCTCAACTTTGCGAACGGCCTGGCTCTCTTGTCACACAACCACAAGCAAATGCAGGAAAAAAACAACCAACCTGAATTCCACTTCCATCAAAACAGGACTGAACATCCACATCTGGAAGACAAAGTTACTGAGGCTCAATACAAACAATAATAACCCGATCACTCTCAAAGGGAAGCCACTGGAAGACATAGACTCATTCACTTACCTGGGAAGTATAATAAGCAAACATGGTGGTACAGGCGAGGACATCAAAGCAAGAATCCAAGCATTCATCATATTGTGAAATGTTTGGGGCTCCAAAAAACTCAAGACCAAAACAAAGCTGTGGCTGTTCAAGTCCACGGTCAAGTCTGTGCTTCTATATGGTTCTGAGACGTGGAGAGTGACAAAGGCAGACATGAAGAAGCCACAGACATGTATCAATAAATGCTTACGGAGGATCCTACACATGAGCTGGAGGGACCAGGCCAGCAATATGAACCTGTGGAGAAGAACTGGACAGGTCCCAGTGGAGGAAGAGATCCGAAGGTGGAGGTGGAACTGGGCCGGTCACCCTCCGAAAGACCCCTACCAATATCACTCGCTAAACCCTGACCTGGAACCCACAAGGGAAAAGGAAGAAGGGTCGACCCAAAAACACCTGGAGGCGGGACCTGGAGGCAGATGCCAAGACATCTAGCCATACCTGGTCAGAGATGGAGAAAATTGCCTAGAACAGAGCTAAGTGGAGGACCATCGTTAATAGCCCCCCTATGCTCCCCCCCTATGCTCCCCCAGGGGCGATGGGCCCAGGGCGCTTAGTTGGGTTTATCCATCCATCCATCCATTGTCTAAGCCGCTTATTCCTGGTCAGGGTCGCGGGGGTGCTGGAGCCTATCCCAGCATTAGCAACATACCTTATCTGCTTAGTTAAAACCGAGGTTTAAATATGTATATTTAAGAAAAATTTGGCACCAACTCAGTAGAGCATTAATTAATTTATTAGTCAGGAGTACCAGTTTTGTGGCAAAAAGAACATAAGAATAAGAATACGTAATGACTAGAACTTGTCTAGGCTTGTCACTTCCTAATCTAAAGAGTATCTACTATTACATCTATCCTGGACTTGAATAGCCCAAGTGTTTCTGCCTCAATCTGACTATTGACATCTATCCTGGACTTTGAATAGCTCTTATTCTGCTAACCAAATTTATCTTTAAAAATCTTTGTTAAACTAAAGTCTTGTGCTTTTAGGAATGTTGAATACAATGTATTGCAACTCAAGATATTACACTCACAAAGCATGGTGAGTTTGATGTTTTATGTTTGGTTTTATTTGTATTTTTTATAATAAAACAAATTTATCCTCAGCAACATCTGTACCAATAGTTTTTCACTGAATATATCCAAAGAATAAACTGAGTTGTGAAACTCTTATTGTTGACACAAAATGGAAAAAAGACATTGCTAAAATAAACTTGAATACCATTACACTCCTTTAGATTGTATTTTTAAATCAAATAGCCATGCTGTGTGGATAGCCATGCTGTGTGGTGTGCCACACTATCACTTCAGGACTATATTTATATTTATCATTCTTTGCAGAGATGACATCTTGGTTTTTTTAGGGTTAGTTTGGCCTAAAACTAGTGGTTCCAAAGCTTTCCAAGCCCATGAGCCAATTTATACACTTCTTCTTAAAATGTAGCCTAGCATATGTTCAAATATGAAATGCACACTTTTTACGTATGTCAAAACAACTAAATGCATATTCTATATACAGTAGTGGTGTGCATGGAATTAGTGCACTGTTTAATTCTACTGATGTTCATGTTAATTGAAAGTGTAAAATATACCCATAATATTTACCTTACTCCTCTGTTCTTCCCTGAGAGCTCACAGATACAGCATGCTGTAGCGATGTCATGTGGTCATCCCTGTACACAGATCTTTCAGAGGACAAACTGGACAACTTCAAGGGAAGCCAGGGAAAGTACTGTCAAATGTGTCCAGGAAATGGCAGAGCAGTGGGTGAACACTGCCCTCTAGAGGTGCAATGTCATTCCACATCATAACCTGCTGCTGTGCTGTCCTGTGAGGGCCTAGAGAGACTTATCTGATCTGGTCTGGTCTCTTCTGATCTGAGCAATTTTCCAATTTCAACAAATTCGGTAGTCTCTCAAGATCAGGTTAACCCAATCCTGGCACTGGGGGCCATGCACTCAGAGGGTTTCCCAAGGGCCCAGTGTGGGTGCTGGCTTTTACTTCTCACAATTAGTTTGACTAAGTAAGTAGACAACTGAACACTGAACTGGATTTAACAGTTTATTATAATTTAACAGAATGATCTACTGTAAATCTCTTTGGAGTGCTTAATTACTTAATTATTCTTGAATAAAATATTGTCTTGCATTACTGTACCTATTAGTAACAGCTACAGATTAATATGAATAAGTTGAAGACATGACCTTCCTTTCGTCTTTTCACACACATCCGACAGCAAATTTGATTCATATAGGATGTCTTGCACTCTTAACTGTAAGAGTGATGAAAAATTCAGCCAGCAGTTCAATGAAAAACCTAAAACTGAGGGCAAAAAACTGAATGAACAGCAGGGCCCCAGAAATATGATGGGACTCACTTTTCCAGACGCATACTAAACAATGAATTACTGCTAAAATGTACTTTAAATCTGTTTCACAATTGCACAGTAACAAGGGGAAACCTTTTTTTTAAACAGCAGACAGTGACATAATTCCATGCTGTGACCTTTTGGCTGCTTTTGACAGCTTCTATGGGAGGAGGTGGTGAGGAGCTCTGGAAAGCTTGCATGTGGACTGCAGAGGGAATGTCTGTGAACTGCACATTGCCCCCCCCACCACCTCTCCCACCCCTTACACTTGTAAATGCTCTGAAACAGACATTTTATAGGATCCGCAAACTTGTCAGTGAATGGAAAAATAGACGTCAGAAACTCTTGCTTTTCCCCCCACAACTAGTGCTTCATGAAGCAAGTATAGCATCATATAAAAACATGAACCAAGTCAACGCGCAGGAAAGAAAATGCATTCCTCTGCTTAAACTATGTTATCCTTATGATACTACTGTATTTCATTAAACGGCCAGCTGTGTTATGTATTTCTGCTTATTTGTAATTGAACTATGAATTCAACAATATATTCCTATGCTTTACATTTAGCAATCCTACATTCCTATATTATTGGAAAATAAGTACCCAGAAATGTTTGAAAAGATACAATAAAGTAATTTATCATAATAAGAAAATCCATCAAATTAAATAATCAACAAAATATGATACTGGTGAGCCATTGGCACTGCATCACAATAGCAATGAGAGTTATCATTTTGTAAAACATTTCCTATTTAAAGCAGTTAGTCAAAAACTTGGATTTTTATGTTAAAGAGGAAAAACAAAAAAAAACTGCTTCGACTGTTTTTCACAAATGACAAGAGAGGGTGAAAACAAATAGAAAAAATTGTTTACATAACCAGGAGGCTCCTCACCAAAATAAACTAACCACCGTATAATTTTTCAAAACACTTGTGATTGCTGTATTGGCAGTTGGATGAAACAACTGAAAAACAACTTGTTGGTTTTATATATCCACACAACTGAGCCAACGCACATATCCTTCTGGCACAGCGTTAAAGGGATTATGACTACTCAAGTTTGGTACTCCGGGAAATCTGACAGCTGCAGCTGTCTGCTATGGAGAAGGAGTTTACTGACAAATATAGACATTTTTATAGCAAGGCTGGTATTAGAAGCTCATGTACTTCTCTATCATTTCACAACATGCCATTTATTGACAGCACGTACTTAGTTAGGAGAACCCTCACGGGCCAAAAACTTTGTTTTGTCCATACTGGCCAAAGTATGTTTAACGTCACAGAGCACACATTGCGATTACACATGAAAGGAAATATTGAAGTATTTATGGTCATATATATGTATATAATTAAGTAATTGGCATCGTATTAACAATGAAAAAGACTTTGGTGTTTATAGTAATAGTAATAACATTTAATAAGGATCAGTGATAAGGCAGCAGACCAGGGTTCTGGATAGTGCACCCACAGATGCCTGTTGTGACTTTTCATTGTTCTGCCATAAGTTCTGTCCCTGTTGTGTCTGGCTGTGGAAATGGATACCAAATTTTTTACAAAAATTGTACATATGTGATCGGGTTCCATCTCGGAGGAGGCGGATCTGCTGACGCAGGGAAATTGGCTTGACCCGGAGAACAGGTGGCGGACTCGTGGGGGAGGGTGAATTCAAATAAATAGCCAGTATAATTGGCAACCAAATTTGGAGAAAAACGGGAAAAAATGAGAAACAAAAATGAAAGAAATCACAAGTTATCAAAGAAAACAAACAAACAAATTATATTTACGTTTTTACATTTACATTTTACATTTTAAGCATTTAGCAGACGCTCTTATCCAGAGGTAGGATACATGGTAGGAACAATCATAGTTCGCGTAAGAGATCAGTGCAGTAATACAGCGATAGACATCATTGCAGGCAGCTGCGTACCCTACCTGTAACACTGGGAAGGAAAAGGTTAGTAATTATTATTATTATTATATTTTTTAATTACATGGAGTAAGCAGGGGTATATAGCAAGGCCGAAATTACCATATATATTGGGGGGGACACATCCCCCCCAATATTCAGATATGCTCAAAATGTCCCCCCCAATATATAGCCTAGCTGATATAAAAAATATAAATATCCCCCCCAATGTTGACTCCATGGTTACGGCCTTGGTATATAGTGTTGAGCAAGTAGGCAGTGGTGATGACAATTAGCTAGATGTACAGAATTCAGTGGTTGTGGAGTCTGAAAAGGTGGGTTTTGAGGAAGATCGCAAGTGATTCCGCGGTCCTGACTGATTGCGGAAGGTCGTTCTACCAGCAAGGGGTCAGGACAGAGAAGAGACGAGACCGCGAGGAGCGGCTGCCAGGCGCCCGGAGGGATGGGGCAGTCAGTTTGCCAGAGGAGGCGGAGCGGAGGGGTCTGGCTGGGTTGTAGGGAGTGATGAGTGACTGGATGTATGGGGGAGCAGTACCTCTAGCCACTTGAAAAGCAGGCACCAGTGAATTGAATCGGATGCGTGCTGCGATGGGGAACCAGTGCAGAGAGGAGAGTAGAGGGGTGACGTGTGTGAACTTCAGCTGGTTGAACACCAGATGAGCGGCAGCATTCTGGACTAGTTGCAGGGGCTTGATGGCACAGGCTGGTAGGAGTCTCATCGGCATAACAGTGATAGGAAAAACCGTGAGCAGAGATAACAGAACCAAGTGACTTGGTGTACAGGGAGAATAGGATGGGGCCATTTAATTTGTTAGGCCTTATTTTTCACATACTCATGATAATAATCATATTTTATCACTACTATCATCACATTTGTATATTACATTGAAGTCAAAGCCATCCTTTTATATATTACAAGCCTGCATGTAAACAAAAGTTGTATTCATATATAGATCAATCTAGTTACTACCTGTGGAAGGCTTCCTCTCGGCAGCTAATCAGGGCGATTAGTGGCCACGCCTACTGGCAGAGCAGCCAGCGTACACACCAGTCCAGGGTTTGATAATTACACCTGTGTGCTTAAAATTGCTCTTAAAACTTAAAACTTAAAACTCTCTTCAGTAGGTGGCTGGAACCAGGAAGGAGAAGGCGGTAGAGACCAAGGAGTGAAAGAAAGAAAGAAAGAAAGAAAGAAAGAAAGAAAGAAAGAAAGAAAAAGAAAGTAAAGTAAAAGTAAAAGTTCAACCAGGAACTGAACATTTTCGGTCCTAGATTAAATCCAGTTTACTCCGTCTCCGACTGCTCTGTTCTGCCCCGTCCAGGGATTGTTCACCAGCAAAATCCACTGGCGTGTCCCCGTCCAGGGACACTACCCTCTTACTTATTCTGTCCAATTTAAAACAGATTTTCCCATTGTTCATCATAAGATTTTAAACTGGGGCCTCCCGGGTGGTGTAGCGGTACAATGCCCGACATTGCCCACTGCGACTGAGGTTTGATTCCATCGGACGCGCAAGTTTTGGCTCAGGCCAGGAGTGCCACTAGGCAATTGGCTGTCTGCCCCAGGGTAAGCGGAGGAAAGTCGATACAAGTTTGCCTTGAAGTGGCCCTGTGCACCTACCAGAGTTAGGGTGATGGCTTGGCGGGTTCTGGCTCGGAAGAGGTGGTGCTCCACCGCATGTTACTGCCGTTATCAGGACTACGGCAGCGAGCTCTCAATGTGAGGGAGGGGGATGATTTACAATACAAAATAGGGTATAATTTGTTATTAAATTGGGAGAAAAATGGGGAAAAACATCAGAAAAAGAAAAAGATTTTATACTGATAAGTATACTGTTCGTAAATGAGATTTGAAGAAATTAGAAAATGTTCTTGTCAAATCAACTCTACATGCCAATTCTCTTTCTTACACAAACTACTGTTGTAGTTGTAGTCATGTGTCATGAGCACAGAACATTGCATGTGTTTTAAAACAAAAAACCTCTTCTTCCATTCAAAAATGAAAAATGTGCACTCGACAGATTTATGGATTAAACCACAGTACCACAAACTACATGTTTCTCAGGCATGGCCATGGCAGCATGAATGTCTGGTTGGTTGCAATACCCCAGACGTATAGCAGATTTTGGCCTGGTCGTTCGCAAGTGACATCTGCCAGTTTTTGTCCTTTTAAGGCAATTTCCTTCCCAAAAGTGGGGGTCCTCTTGCTGAACCCTGCTACAGAGAACTGACACCCAGCCTTCCCAGAGACTGTAATTACCCCTTTGGAGGCAGAGTCACTGTATGCTTCTGTTCCCAGGGACAAGCTTGTTGTATCCACATTCAGGGATTCTATGCCCTACTAAAATACTGAATTGCTTAAATACTTTTTCTTAAATACTAATTTTCTCAAAAAAGGTTTTTTACTTTTACTTTTATCAAAAAGTACTTAAAAATACTGTAATTATCTTTGTAAATGCAATATAAAAATACTCCCTTTCAATTTGTTGGTCCCAACGTCTTTCATTGGATTGAGAGGGGGGAGATGGATTTCATGAGTTTCCTGTGGCTGGCGTTGCACCCAACATGCACCCACACAGGGAGCTAATGTGCGGGTTGCTTTTAGGGGGAAGCTGCACCCGCAGTGACAATGCAGGGCTCAACTGCAGTTCAAGGACGACACACACACACACACACACACACACACCAAAGAAAAATACATCCTAAAAAATTGCCACATACTAGACTTTCCTACAGATTCCTTCCCCCAGTTGTTTGTATTTCACTACACTGTTTGTGTTTCTTAATTGACTCCTCTACTGAGGCATTAAAGCAGATGTACTTCATTGTCAGTCAAAAGCTTGGAAATATTTGGTTTAAATCTGAAATGACTCACAAGATCTTTGTTTTGTTTTTCAGCATAATTAAATGCCATTTGACCAAGCAGTATATTAGCATGGTCAGAAGACAGTATGCATCGTCAATACTATTAATCGTAATGAGGTGGGAGCATAATTGTACTGGGGCAGTCAATATACCTGAAGGTATTGTTCAATATATTGTTTATACTGTAGTATAGTTACATGCCAGTCTCAGCATGCATTTTTATTAGTGAATTTCAGACAATTAGAATGTTCATCTGCTCATTTCTGACAACTAAGTTCTGGTAATTAATTATTCAACAATGAATATAAATGAATGGGGCTTGTCTGTATTTATTATAATATCTCTACACCCCCTTTCTTATGTTCTGAGTGTCTGTTCTGTTGTTTTTTGTACTTTGTTTATTTTTCATCAGTCTTTATTCATTATTCTTTATTCTGTAGTCTACTTTCATCTTTCTGTCACGTTCTGGTCCCTGTCTGTCTTTGTTCCGTTTATTTCGAGATCCACTCCTTGTCTTGTCATGCACTTCGGGAAGTTCTACATTTCAGGTTTTCTCCGTCTTCGCTTATTATCTCGTTTTCTTCCTTCTTACTTTCTAGATTGCACTTTGTATATATTAGTTAGATGTATAACTAACCAACTAATCTACTAACATTAGGGATTTAGATTAAGTTACTAACACTACTAATCACTAATTATCTCATGCTTCTGACTATCGCTGTCATTCTCTCTCATTATCGTATCCCTGTTAGCTTTTCACTTTTCCTTTCATTCGCACGCAGCTTCTCTCTTTGCGTTCCTCCCCTTCTAACTATGCACGTGTCTGCCTGATCTCCCAGGTCATTTATTGTCTATATGTTTGTATGATTCCCAGTCCGTGTCTTGCGTTTCCCCTCATTATTGGATTAACGATTCCCAATGTTTACACCTGTATTCCTCCCTCTCTCTCCTCCCAGTCACACCTGATTCCTATTGTATTACCCTTTCTGTTTTGTATATCCGTTCCGTGTTTATGTTCCTTCCCCGTCAGAACGTTGATCTTTATTCCCTGAGCCTATTCTTCTGAAGCCAGTGTTTATTGTATTTCCCGAGACATCCCTTCGTTTACCACTCCGAGCCTGCCTATCGTTTCTGTTTGTTTGCCTATCTGCCTGCCTGTTTAGACCTTTTGGACTGTTTTTGTGACTCCTCCTTGCCTTGTGATTTTGTACCTTCACCATATCTGACTCCTGGTTTTGACCCCTGCTTCCAAATAAACTACTCTTTTTCCTTATCCCTATCTGTGTCTGGGTCCTTGTCACGTACATCACACCCTTATACAACCTCTTAATCTGTGTCTACTGGGTGACTACAGTTTGCAAGAGAAAATAAAACTTCTTAATATATATCTTATAGGTCTTAAAGTTGCATAATAAATAGATATTATAGTATTTTTTCCACATTAATTCACACAAACAATATTCCCTTGCATTCCAAAAATGCTAAATTACTTACATAGCGATACATAAAGCCAGTTTGCTTTCGGAAATCATGGGACTCATACTGTAGCCAAGGAGCTGGATCAAGTTAATTGTGGTGCTAGCTTGTTAGCTAACGTCAACAAACTTTTCATGTATTGCATAGTTTGATAACATGCCTGGCTAGTAACCTATATAATTAAATATGCATTAAACAGTTTTTTGCAAATGTTTTTAGTTAGCAATGGTTAGTAAGTTAGTTAGCTAGCTATCTAGCTTACCAGATACTATCCAGTGTACTAGCCAGTTACGTTAGCAAGCTAATGGTTAATGTAATAGATAACTTAGGTGACAGACAAGTGTTAGAGTAACTAGCTAGCTAGCACTAAGTAGGAGTGGAGCACTACTCCAAATTTGTGGTTTCAAGTTAGCAAGTTGGTGTGGGAGTCGCTGTAGCCAAGTTCGGTGAAAAAGGCAGAAGTTATAGAAGCTGGCTGGCTAACTATCAATACACATTTCTGGTTACCTTAGAAAACAATTCCACTGAGTTATTTCAATCTTTTGATCTAAGCAAATTAATCATGTTGCTTTAGTACACATTTTAGGCATTTAGCGAACTTACTCGGGGTCCACCCTATGTTCCCAGGGTCCTATGTTCCCAGGGTCCTATGTTCCCCAGCTCTATATATCACATTCCCAGGGTCCTATGCTCCTAGGGTCCTATGTTCCCAGGGTCCTATGTTCCCAAGCTCTGTATATCACGTTCCCAGGGTCCTATGTTCCCAGGGTCCTATGTTCCCCAGCTCTTTATAGTACATTCCCAGGGTCCTATGCTCCTATGTTCCCAGGGTCCTATGTTCCCAGGGTCCTATGTTCCCAAGCTCTGTATATCACGTTCCCAGGGTCCTATGTTCCCAGGGTCCTATGTTCCCCAGCTCTTTATAGTACATTCCCAGGGTCCTATGTTCCTAGGGTTGGGCTTATTTTGGTCACTAAGGAATCTAAGACTCTAAGGAATCGATTTGCGTTTTCATGTCAAAGTAAACACCTTTATGTACAAAATATGAAACAATCATTCATACATTTATGATTTTGATTGTAAACTGTAGAAAGTTGTACAGTAACATTTCGCGAGCGTGGCCAGGCTGTGTTTGTCATAGAAACAAATGGAATGGCTCTGTGTAATCCCTGGAGTCTGCCATTTCCAGCGATACCAGCCTCATACTATGACAAGCAGAATGGCCACAGTAAGTAGAAATGTATGTTTATAACCCTGCGAAAATAAGTTTATGCTTTTTGTCAAACCTTGATATTTGCTTACAGCCAGGATTTAAGTCAGCATAATTTCTAAAACTGTCACATCTTCATCAGCATTGAGGGATAGACTGTAGGCTAGCCAGGCGCAAAGAGATGACGGCTGACGAGACAATTTCTTCAGAATCATGTCACTGCACAAGACCTATTAATGTGTGTTAACAGAATATTGAACTGGGGAACATAGGACCTTGGGAACATAGGACCCTGGGAACAGGACCTTGGGAACATAGGACCTTGGGAACATAGATACGGTCCCTCTTACTCCAGAGCGGCTTACAAAAAGTGTATTTAAACATGGTAAGATTAATCATGGTTAGTGCAAGAGATCAGTGTAGTAACACTGCAATAGACATCATTGTTGGCAGCTGTACATCATACCTGTAACACAGGGAAAGAAAAGTCAGTAGTTTTATTTATTTATTTTAGTAAACTCCCACACAGACTTTCTGACCGATTGTCTGGACATTATTTTCGTAACTTGACAGATCTGCAGATGATAAGAAGTTCTGGGGCTGAACTAACGTTGATCCTTGTTTATGCATGTGTCTTTGGTAGAATTAATATGGAACTTGTTTTAGAAGTGAGAAGGATTTACAGTGCATATACATGATATATACGCATGACTGTTAGACAATCAGAATAGAGTATTCATCCAAGCCGTGGTATAATTTGAAATATACAAGTTACAGTATAAACATTGAGCATTAACCGTCATATAATCATATATACTACCAAATACCTTTTTATTTGATATACAGGTAACTGCCAAAATAATGGAAACATAAAGTGTCTTAATAGGGCGTGGAGGGATATATTGGAGGGATGCATTATCATTCTTCCATGAGAAATCCAATCATTTGGTGTTTTTTTGATGGTGGCGGAAAACACTGTTTCAGGTGCCGCTCCACAATCCAGGATGTTCAATTGGTTTGAGATCTGCTGACTGAGATGGCCATGGCATATGGTTTCCATTGTGTTAATTCTCTTCAAACCATTCAGTGACCACTCATGTCCTGTGGATGTTATCCTAGAAGAGACCACTCCCATCAGGATATACAGTATATACTTCACCATAGGATGAAGGTGATCACTCAGAGTGGCTTTGTATTCATTGGTGTTTACCTTGTCCTGTAAAGGCCTCTACATGCTCATTGCAATTTGACATCCTCTGCAACATGTCGCAGAAGTTGCGTTGATGTCGCAGAAGATGTTGCAAAGGATTTTGCGTACCTAGCACAAAAATCTAACTCGCGACCGCAGTGCAACATGTCGTGTAGATGTTGCACAACATTTATTGGTTGGTTAGCGAATGGAGGCGGAGCTGTCATAGTCATTGTTCATCAAGCTAGTACATCATTTTTTACATTTTACATTTTAAGCATTTAGCAGATGCTCTTATCCAGAGCAACATCCAGATTAGGGGAGAAAGATAAAAGCAGCGATTTGAAAAATTCTGTGAAAAGAGAGAAAAAGGCCATCCTTCATTTCCCTCAATATATTGTGGCAGCCCAAGGGGCTGCACAAGGAAATGGCTGCCTGGCCTACAACACATGGGAGCCAGGAAACACTACATTTCCCAGCAGGCCACAGTTACACCTGAGCTGAGTCAAGCAATGGGGACTAACGACCAGCTGAAAGCCATTTCGAGGCCTATTTAAAGGGCTGATCCTGTGACACACAGGAAGAGGAGTAGGAACGTGTGTGGGAAGGAGTTGCTGTGTGTTTGTAAGAGTGAGTACTGTGAAGTCTATTTGACCAGCCAGTATTTGGAGAAAGAGTGGTTGTTGGAGTGTTTTTGGTGTATGAAATTGGATTGTTTTGAGGACCCCCTTTGGATTGACTACGGACTGGATTACGGAACTGAACTGGATTTTGTAATTGGATTGGACATTGACAACGAGCTAAGGATTGCGGACTTTATGTGTTTGTATTCCCACGAAGACCGCACCCTTTGTTTTGTGTTGTCAAGTAATAGTTTAATAAATCTTTATTTTGTTTTTGAATACTGCCTCCTCTGTGTTCTTAAACTTGCCTACGCCCTCTGCAAGGTCCGTGTGTGTCACCCAAACTTTGGGGACATCACAATATATATATATGCCATTTAGCAGACGCTTTTATCCAAATCGACTTACAGTAGTGAATGAATACATTTTTCAGAATATGTGATCCCAGTGGGAATTGAACCCACAACCTAAGCGTTGCCAATGCCATGTGTACGTCAGGCGTACTTCCTTTTTTTAAAAGGTTTTAAAGTCTATTGTAGGCTACTGACAGTACATTATACTCGGAGATTCTGCAAACAACGAAGGATCGACTGTAGTCTTCATGTCGTTCTAAATGATATATTTAAGGTTGCAAATATCCAGATGTTTTGTTGTGCTTATGTTACATTTATATGTAATCTAGTCACTACAACACCTTAATGCGCAGAATTTTTAAAAAAAGCATATAGCAGACGCTCTTATCCAGACGCTTACAAGATGTGCATTAATACATGGTAAGAACAATCATAGTTCGCACAAGAGATCAGTGCAGTGATACAGCAATAGACATCGTTGTTGGCAGCTGCATACCATACCTGTATATATCTATGTTAACGCTAGCTAAGCAAAACTATTGATATCTATCTAGTTAGCTAGCCAGCAACCTGCCATCACGGCCAAATAAAGCTTGCTAACAGTAACTAACAATATAGATAGCTATCATAATTTGTTCGACAAATTATGAACCAGCTTCAAGAAAGATTGGCTGAAGAATTTTGAAGGTACAGGAGTTTCCCTGCTTTCATGAAAACTTTACTTTGTTCAATACATTGATGCCCACTAGTGTACAGAAGTGTAAGGACACCATGTCGCATAAGTTGCGCAGAAGAGTAAATTGCCGAGTGCTTGCGACATATTGCATTGCGCGAACTGCGAAGATGTCGCACAAGTTACGCAGAAGCATATAGAGGCCTTTAGGGGTTGAGTGGACTTAAACCATGCCAGGAAAATTCACCACACACCCTAGCAGAGCTGCCAGTATCCCTAATTTATTCAAGTGTTTCCTTTATTTTGGCAGTTTCCTGTATATCTGTACAAATGTATAAAATTAGCCAAGTACAGACATTTTCTCTTGTGACAGTGTAGTTGGCAATGGATACGTACATATCAAATGGACACAAATTCCTCATAAACCATATGCAACACATGGAGGCATGCCTATTGGAGGTATGTACACAAAACATTCCCATCTGTTGGGTGCTGTCAGAAGGGCCTTATGGAGAACATCTGTGGTGAACCCTTTTTGAGGACATGTAAGACGGGCGCTGGTGTTTGCACTGCCTCACCGAGTTACCTACTTCCTACTCAGAAACTGTCAAGCATCCACCAGTGATGGGAAAGCGTGGAAAAACAAACAACTCTCCTTGAACTTTTTGTTCGAGCCCTGCAATAAATGCTTAAAATGTAAATGTAATGCAATCATTTTGCCCTCCAAGTGATATGATTCCTGACACATTCCTCTTCTGATGCCGCATCTCAATTACCCCTATCTCTCCCGCTTCTTGTTGTCTCTCTTGTTGGGTAAACATCGCCACTGGGAGCATGGTTTGAGTGGAGACCATGGCACTAGTTTCCATGGAGTGGGCACACATCATGGAGATGTGGTCACGTTTAACGGGCAGACCGCAGCAGACTTCCCCTTCTGAACACCCTTCACCCACACACGGCTGGGCTGCCTCTGCTTTTGTCCTGCCTGGAATCAGTGCCCCTAGCCCAGCCTGCCCACGACACAGACCGCCGGGTTATTCCTGACTGCACGATGGGTTGATAATTCACAGTGCAAGAGTTCTGATCTGATGTGGAGAGCAGGGTCTAGGACTCTCTGTCTCTGCTCATCTGTTCTCCAGGTGCTATAACTACATTAGACAACTTCTCTGAAGAGGACAGTGGGTTGAATATTTTTTTCCCTGCATCCCATGCCTTACTTTTTTCCACTTAATGTCCTTATTTTTTTATTTTCTCCTGTCCCTTGCACACTTGTACACTTCCCCTTTGTCTGTATTCTTTCCTATGGCTGAACAGGGGCTACTAGCTGTGCAAAGCTCCCCAAAGTAGGAGTGAGTCACAGGCTATTTGAAGAGCAGACCATGCATGGACAAAACAAACAGGCTTCCCACTCCAGGCCTCCGGCCCACACGTGTTTACAGCCGTAACAGTCCTGACGCGTGGGAGTGTATTAAGCCTGTTTACATCTCTTGCACAATTCCATGATGAAAAAAAGAGAAAAGACAATATTCTCATATTCCCTTATGAAAGTCCACTTTTATATCTTTAATTTGTTTTGAGTCAGTCTAAGACACTGTTTTACAGAAACACACATGTTTTGGGGGGGGGGGAATAAAATCTTAGGGAAAGCTTTCTCCTGCCTGATTGCCAAAGCTAGGTGTTCCCGGACTTGGTTAGTATTTGGATTGGGGACCCACTCATGAAACCAGGCTGCTGCTGGACATGGTTTTAGTGGGCCAATTCAGAGCAGTCACTCCTCTGGACCAAGGAGAAAATAAAACACTCAGTTGCAGTGACTGTAATATATAATCTTTCAGCTGAGATGGTAAACCAAGGTTCTACTTCACTGCAGAGCAGTGGTTCCCAACCCCTCCTGCTGAACCCCCAGGCGGTCCATGTGCTTGTTAAACTTGACCACCAGGACACCCGATTCAAGTAGTTAACAAATCATTTAAATGTATTGAATTAATTACATTTATTTTACGAATTTAACAAATACATGGACCGGCTGGGGGTTTACGAAGAGAGGGTTGTGAACCACTGCTGTAGACAATTACGTTTTCTAAATAACAGGGGTGCTAACCCTGGTGTCATGGTTAGAATCACAACCTGTCTCAATCTAAGGCTTTATTTAATGGTCATTATCATAAAACTGATTTCACAATAAACGGCAGAGAAAGCAAATGGAATCTCCGAATTTAGACATCCATCCATCCATCCATCCATCCATTGTCTAAGCCGCTTATTCCTGGTCAGGGTCGCGGGGGGGTGCTGGAGCCTATCCCAGCATGCGTTCCGGGCGAGAGGCAGGAATACACCCTGGACAGGTCGCCAATCCATCGCAGGGCACACACACCATTCACTCACACACTCATACCTACGGGCAATTTAGACTCTCCAATTAGCCTAACGTGCATGTCTTTGGACTGTGGGAAGAAACCGGAGTACCCGGAGGAAACCCACGCGGACACGGGGAGAACATGCAAACTCCACACAGAAAGGCCCCCGGCCTGGATTCGAACCCGAGACCTTCTTGCTGTGAGGCGACAGCGCTCGAATTTAGACATACATTTTTTATTTCTGATCATGGCCACACAAAATAATAAAGACAATACACAGTTGTTCTGTGTGGCTCAATAGGTAGAGCATGACATTGGCAACACTGAGGTTGTGTGTTCAATTCCCACTGGGACCATATATTCTAGAAAATGTATACATTCACCACTTTGGATAAAAGCGTCTGCTAAATGGCATATATAAAACAATACTTAAATTGGGGAAAAAAATGTGTATAAAAAGTTTACATTTAAAAAAAATAAAAGTGGCCCTACAGGCTTCAGAGACATCTTTTAGACACATTGGGCAAATGCAAACGCAGGGAAAACTTAGCAAAATCATCATCACCATGGCGATTTCCCCCTGTCAAACATGAACCTACAGATACGCAGAAAACATTACCAACACCAAAATGAGTTATCACTCATAATGCAACATCCAGGATGTCTCCCAGCACTGAACACACACACGCACACACAAACAAACTACAGTGTCAAGAAAGGACAGCCTATGGTAATAACACTGATGTCTCTGAGGAAATCAGCTGACACAAACATTATAGCTCTGGATAAGGCTGCAGACATCCAGAACAAATGGACTAGTGGGATGAAATATGTATGTCTTTCAACCACTCCAGACACTTAATGTACTGCTGTTCTAAAAATGTATAGACACGTATATACACTCAGTGGCCACTATATTAGGTATACCTGTACACCTGCTCGTTAATGCAATGATCTAATCAGCCAATCATGTGGCAGCAACTCAATGCATAAAAGCATGCAGCCATGGTCAAGAAGTTCAGTGTTGTTCAGACCAAAAATGAATGGGGAAGAACTGTGATCTAAGTGACTTTGACCGTGGATGGGGTGGTGTGAGTATCTCAGAAACTGATTTCATGGGATTTTCACGCACAACAGTCTCTAGAGTTTACAGAGAATGATGCAAAAAACAAAAAACATCCAGTGAGTGGCAGTTCTGTGGGTGAAAATGCCTTGTTAATGAGAGAGGTCAGAGGAGAATGGCCAGACTGGTTCAAGCTGGCAGAAAGGCGACAGTAACTCAAATAACCACGCTTTACAACAGTGGTATGCAGAAGAGCATCTCTGAACACACAACACATCAAACCTTGAAGTGGATGGGCTACAGCAGTAGAAGACCACACTAGGTTCCACTCCTGTCAGCTAAGAACAGGAAAGTGAGGCTACAGTGGGCATAGGCTCACCAAAACTGAACAGTTGAAGATTGAAAAAATGTTGCCTGGTCTGACGAATCTCGATTTCTGCTGCGACATGCAGATGGTAGGGTCAGAATTTGGTGTAAACAACATGAATCCATGCATCCATCCTGCCTTGTGTCAATGGTTCAGGCTGGTGGTGGTGTGATGGTGTGGGGAATGTTTTCTTGGCACACATTAGGCCCCTTAATACCAACTGATCATTGTTTAAATTCCACAGCCTACCTGAGTATTCAGGTCCATTCCACCCCAGGGAAAGGTAAATGCCTATAAATAAAAAGCCATTCTGATTGATCCCCTTCATCCTATGGTGAAGCATTTCTTCCAGTCTGACAATGCCCCTATCCACAGGGCACGAGTGGTCACTGAATGGTTTGATGAGCAAGAAAATTATATAAGCCATATACTATGGCTGTCTTAGTCACCAGGGGCCACATTTATAAAAAGTTGCGTAGAAACCATCTTAAATTTGATCTAAGATCATTTCTGAAATGTGCGTAAGTGTGATTCAGAGAAACTGAACGTACGCACAAAAAAACGTGCGTACACCAGTCCCCCAGATGTGAAATCTATAAATCGCAAATGATCTTGAAATTGTGCGCAGGTGAATGGTTTTAGATCTCCGCCTTGTAAATGCCCCCTAATTAATATAATTAGCATATAAAGGAGCTCGAAACAAATCCTCAACTTGATAATGGCGATAATAATACAAAATAATTTTAGCGAGGCCGAAATCGAGGTCCTGTTGGCGGAGGTGCAGATGCGTGCATGGACGCTGTTTGGGAGCCTTTCCAGTGGCTTTACCAGTAAAACCAAGTACGTGGCCTGGCAGTCTGTAGCCCAGGTTGTGAACGGGGGGCAGCAAAGGTCCCTGAAGGACTGGTCTGATTTAAAACTGAGGTGAAAATCTCGAATAACTCGTTCCCTTCTTATTGCGCGGTTGGCGATATCTTCGAGAAGCGAAGCCATTCTTCCTCTTACAAACCACTGCATTATTGGACATTTTATAGCCTACAGATTGACTGAAATGTTTTACACGCGTGGAACCATAATATGTATTAAATACATTTCAAGGATGTGTCAATTATGCTAATAGGGGTAGTTTTGGAAAACCAATGTGCGTTTTTGTTTTGTTTTCCACAAGTAGCCTAGCTTATGTTGTTTTAATTTATTAATACATTTATTGTGCAAACCATTACGTATAGCCTAAGCAATGTGTTCAATCTGGTAATACTACTACTACTACTAATAATAATAATAATAATGAGGAAACAATTAGGCAGCAGACAACATGTTGGCGCTGTTAGATTTCCGAATACATTTTACATTACATTTACATTTTAAGCATTTAGCAGACGCTCTTATCCAGAGCGACTTACAATATGTACATTAATACATGGTAGGAACAATCATAGTACGCGCAACAGATCAGTGCAGTAATACAGCAATAAACCATTGCAGGCAGCTGCGTACCATACCTGTAACACTGAGAAGGAAAAGGTTAGTCAATTATTATTTTTTAATGGAGTAAGCAGGGGTATATAGTGTTGAGCAAGTAGGCAGTGGTGATGACAATTAGCTAGATGTACAGAATTCTGTGGTAGTGGAGTCTGAAAAGGTGGGTTTTGAGTCTCTTGCGGAAATCGCAAGTGATTCCGAGGTCCTGACCGATTGCGGAAGGTAGTTACACCAGCGAGGGGTCAGGACAGAGAAGAGACGAGGCTGCGAATACCTGCAGTACTCCAACATTGCCACAAGGAAACGTGCGTACGCCAAGTTGAAACCTGACGTGGAGCTGAGTACTTTTCCACGTCAAAGACCGTTTTTATAAATCTGAACTTTGGCGTGGATTTGAGCGTACGCACGTTCTAAGATCAAATCTGTGCGTAAGTACGTTTTATAAATGAGGCCCCAGATCTCAACCCTATTGAACACTTATGGGATATTCTGGAGCGGCGCCTGAGACAGCGTCAACATCAAGTAAATTATGGAATTTCTTAAGGAAGAATGGTGTTGCATCCCTCTAATAGAGTTCCAGGCACTTGTACAATCTATACAAGATGCATTGAAGCTGTTCTGGCAGCTCGTGGTGGGCCAATGCCCTATTAAGACACTTTATGTTGGTGTTTATTTTATTTTGGCAGTTCCCTGTATGTTGCCTTTATTTCACTGTATAATCCAGGTCCACAGACTTTTGTAACCTTTTTACAGACTGGGAGGGTGTGTGTGTGTGTTTGCATATCCACTCCATGGCATCATGCTGTCTGGACCATAAATCTTTTTACAGGAAGTGGCTGTATACCGAATCTGCTGAAGACTTCCTGTTTGGCTCCATCATTGTTCCATTGGCAAGCTCTTTATTTGTTCTCAGAATGCTTGCTATATATGATGGGGATGACATTGCCTGGGCTTTCCAGTGCAGATTTTGCTATTTGTGACACTGTAAAACATTCCAAGAGCCCATTTTCCATGATCTGATTAAAATAATTTTAAATATGATTGTTATATGATTGAACGCAGACATTTTTGGTGCTTTCATTTAGTTTTAGTGGAAGGATATAAATGTTTTATAAAAAGCCATATATTTATTAACCAGTAATTTAGCTAGTCCTTTTTATGGACATATAGAACTTACTTTAAATATATAATATTATAAATATTATATATTATAACATATGACATATTACATATTATAAATATATAACTTTTTTTTTTATGAAAATTCTTGACATAAGTAACCTTAAGTCATTGTTAAGAACAAATATTTAAAGGTTTATAAATATATTTACATATACTGGGGTTAGACAAAATAATATATATATAAATATAACAATATATAAATATTTATTCACTAATGTTTGACAACTCTTTGCCTTCAGAACATGTCACCCCTCTACTCTCCTATCTGCACTGGCTCCCCATCGCAGCACGCATCAGATTCAAATCACTGCTGCTTGCTTTTCAAGCGGCTAGAGGAACTGCTTCCCTTACCTCCAGACATTCATCACACCCTACACCCCAGCCAGACCCCTCCGCTCTGCCTCCTCTAGCAAACTGACTGTCCCATCCCTCCGGGCGCCTGGCAGCCTCTTCTCTGTCTCTTCACCCCTCGGTGGTGGAACGACCTTCCGCAATCGGTCAGGACCACGGAATCACTTGTGATCTTCCGCAAGAGACACAAAACCCACCTTTTCAGAATTTCAGAATAACACTGAATTCTGTACATCTGCCCAATTGTCATCACCACTGCCTACTTGCTCAATACTTCTTGTATATGTATCCCTGCTTACTCCTTATTTAAAAAATATATATAAATAAAAACTGCAGCTTCAACGCATCTTGTATAGATTGTACAAGTGCCTGGAACTCTATTAGAGGGATGCAACACCATTCTTCCTTAAGAAATTCCATAATTTACTTGATGTTGACGCTGTCTCAGGCGCCGCTCCAGAATATCCCATAAGTGTTCAATAGGGTTGAGATCTGGGGCCTCATTTATAAAACGTACTTACGCACAGATTTGATCTTAGAACGTGCGTACGCTCAAATCCACGCCAAAGTTCAGATTTATAAAAACGGTCTTTGACGTGGAAAAGTACTCAGCTCCACGTCAGGTTTCAACTTGGCGTACGCACGTTTCCTTGTGGCAATGTTGGAGTACTGCAGGTATTCGCGGCCTCGTCTCTTCTCTGTCCTGACCCCTCACTGGTGTAACTACCTTCCGCAATCGGTCAGGACCGCGCAGAATCACTTGCGATTTCCGCAAGAGACTCAAAACCCACCTTTTCAGACTTCACTACCACAGAATTCTGTACATCTAGCTAATTGTCATCACCACTGCCTACTTGCTCAACACTATATACCCCTGCTTACTCCATTAAAAAAAAATTGACTAACCTTTTCCTTCCCAGTGTTACAGGTATGGTATGCAGCTGTCTATCACTGTATTACTGCACTGATCTCTTGCGCAAAGTATGATTGTTCCTACCATGTATTAATGCACATCTTGTAAGTCGCTCTGGATAAGAGCATCTGCTAAATGCTTAAAATGTAAATGTAAATGTAGAACAGCTTCAGTCCTTCTTGGAATGCTGTTATACTTATATTTTGATCTGTTTCTAGTGGGATATTGGACCATTCTTCAAGAAAGAAAGCCTCCAGCTCTTTGAGAGATGAAGACACTGGAAATCTACTCTGCACTGTACATTCCAGAACTTCCCAAAAAGTTAAATGTTTAGATGTTTAGATCTGGTGATTGGGGAGGTCATGGGAGGTGTTTGACTTCATCCTGGTGTTCATGAAATCACTTTTGAACCTATTTAGCAGTGTATATAGGGGTGTCTTGGAATATTGGAACATCTTGAGGAAACAATGTTTGCACGATAGGGTGCACCTCGTCACCTAAAATGGCTTTGTGTTCCTTGACCATAATTCTATCATGCAGTAATAATTGGACCCAATGACTGCCATGAGATGACTGTTCATACAATAACAGATCAACCACCATGTTTAACAGTTGGTAAAAGGGCAATGTGGTTTACAGGCTTCCTTTGGCTTTCTCAAAACATAAAGATGTCCAGATGTAGGAAAAAGAGTAAAAGGTGACTCATCAGATCATATTACTTTCTTCCACTGCTCAGAAATCCAGGTTTTATGCTTATTACACCAGGTTTTGCTTTGTTGCACATTGGCCATGGTTATAAGCGGGTTCTGAATGTCAGTCCTACCATAAATATCAGCTTTGTGAAGCTCACGATCTACAGTTTTTGTTGAGACTGGGTCACTGAGGTGTAGATTCAGTTCTAAAGTAATTTTTGAGGGTGTTGCTTTGTGTGTTTTTTTTAATCAACAATCCTGTTAAGTGTCCATCTATCCCTGTCTGTGAACTTTGAATGTTCTTCTGATACAGTTATTCCTTGTTTGGCATATGCCGTCATGAATTTCAACACTGTTCCCCTTGACACATACAATTATTTTACCGTTATTTGACAAATGCACAAATTTGATTATTTGACAAATGCACCTGCAATTCGGGCACCAACTATTTGACCTCTCAAAATCTGTTGCTTTAGAAACTCACATATTAAAGTGCTGATTTTAAAATGTTTTTTATAACAGAAACATATTGGTAATTAGTATTGACATTAATGTGAAACACATATGTAGATTTCTTTTTAATTATGATATATTTATTTAAAAATATGACTCCTGTTTCATTCAGTGTTTCCATTATTTTGTCTACCTCCTGTACACCTCCGTTGTAACAACCCTAAAATACAGTTATGTTTTACAGCACAGATTATCTACACTATATGGCCAAAAGTCAGTGGACATCCCTACTAATTATTGAGTTCAGGTGTTTCAGCCACACGCATTGCCAACAGGTGCATAAAATCGAGCACATAGCCATGCAATTTCCACAGACAAACATTTAGAATTCATAATGGTTCGTGAAGAGCTCGGTGACTTTAAACCCGGCACTGTCATAGGATGCCACCTTTGCCACAAGTCAGTTCATGAAATTTCTGGAGCGATGGGAGAACCTGGTAGAAGGACAAACATCTCTGCAGCACTCCATCAATCAGACCTTTATGGTAGCACTTGGCATTCAGGCCAAAAAGTTCAATTTGTGTCTCATCAGACCGGAGAATCTTTTTCCTGATGCTCTTAGAGTCCTTTAAGTGCCACTTGGCAAACTCCAGGTGGGCTGTCATATGCCTTTCACTCAGGAGTAGCTTCCGTCTAGCCACTACCATAAAGGTCTGATTGATGGAGTGCTGCAGAGATGTTTGTCCTTCTACCAGGTTCTCCCATCGCTGCAGAGGAACCCTGAAGCTCTCTTAGAGTGGCCATTGGGTTCTTGGTCACCTCCCTGACCATGGCCCTTCGTGCCCGGTTACTGAGTTTGGCCAGATGGCCAGCTCTAAGAAGAGTTGTGGTGGTTCCAAACTTATTCAATTTCACAATGATGGAGCCCACTGTTCTCCTGGGTGCTTTCAATGCTTTAGCAATATTTTTATACCCTTCCCCAGATCTATGCCTCAACACAATTCTATCTCGGAGGTCTATGGTTTTTTTCTCTGACATGCACTGTCAACTGTGGGACCTTATATAGACAGGTGTGTGCCTTTCCAAATCATGTCCAATCAATTGAATTTACCACAGGTGGACTCCAATGAAGTTCTAGAAACATCTCAAGGATGATCAGTGGAAACAGGATGCACCTGAGCTCAATTTTGAGTGTCATAGCAAACGGCATGAATACTTATGTACATGTGATATTTTATTTTTTTATTTTTAATACATTTGCAAAAATGTCTAAAAAACTTTTTTCACTTTGTCATTATTGGGTATTGTGTGTAGAATTCTGAGAAAAAAAATGAATTTCATCAATTTCGGAATAAGGCTGTAACATAACAAAATGTGGAAAAAGTGAAGCGATGTGAATACTTTCCGTATGCACTGTATATAGTGGTGTCCCATGGGGTTGGGCGACACTCACAGATTAATCCGGAGGAGGCAGTATTCAAAACAAATGATGACTTTATTAAATTAATCTTGACAAAACACAAAAGGATGGGGTATTCGGTGGAATTCAACACACACAGTCCACAATCCTTATCTTGGTCTTTGTGTCCGTAATCCGCAGTCCAAATCCAAGCCAGTTCCTCAAATAGTCCAAAGTCAATACACAAAACAGGGCCCTCAAACAATCCAATAGGGATGGCAATTTCAACACTGAAGCTCGAAACTTGTCTCGAGTTGTCTTAAAGTTTCGAGCTTGCCATCCCTACAATCCAAGTCAATCCAAAAAACAATCCCCACAGCAATCCTCACAGCAATCTCACAGTACACAGTACACAGTACACTCTCCACTCTCCACTCTCCACTCTCCACTCTCCACTCTCCACTCTCCACTCTCCACTCTCCACTCTCCACTCTCCACTCTCCACTCTCCACTCTCCAACACACCAACAAGCCTCAGCTGCCATCAGTCCTCAGGCTTTACGGGCTTCAGCTGGTCATCAAGTGTGACTGCAGGCTGCTGGGAACTGTAGTGTTTTTCTCTCCAGGGGCTCCCAAGAATTAAAGAGGCAGGCAGCCATTTACTTGTCCTGCCCCTTGGGATGCCACAATATATATATTTATATGTTTGTGGAGGACGTCGGTCTCGGCCACGTGGGAGTGGCAGGGTTGCCTGTGTTTTACATGTTGTGGAGGCCTTTGGAGCACGTAGACTTTCCGGGGGCAGGTTTGGCACTCTCACAGGGTGGAGGGTAAACCGTGGCCCGGAACGTTGCTCCAAAGGCCATAATTGGTTTAATTATTATTGAATTAGTGTCAATCAGTCAATTGATATGGAAGTCAATTGGCTGATTGGGTGTCTGTGTGAGAATGTGTGTGAGTGATTAATGATTGTGATTGCCTCACGAGTCCCACCTGAGCCAGGCAGAAACTAAGCCTATTTAAGAGCAGGTGGGGCGAGTGGGGAATCAGTTAGTCTTTTGTCTTTGTTTGTGTGTATGGAGAGTTTGTCTTGTCATGGGTGTGAGTGCGCGTGGACATGGGTTGTGTTGGGTTGTGTTGGGTTGTGTTGGGTTGTGTTGGGTTGTGTTGTGTTGTGTTGTGTTGTGGAGTGATGTTTGATGTTTGTGGAGTTTTGTGTGCGTTTGTTGAAAGTGACTGAGTAGAGTGCTTGTGTGTGTGGGAAAGAGGGAGAGGGGGCGCACTAAGAGTGTCCGCCTGTCTCCCTCGGTGTGATCGTGATAGAGAGCGCTCTGAAAGAGAGCACCTCTCACCCTTGGTTTTATTTGTGTGATTGAAAGAGAACTCGGGCAGTGGAGAGTGTTTCTGGGCAACAGCCCGAGAACTCTCACTGGAAGAGTGGAGAGTGTCTCGGGGGCTGGTTGCCAGAACTCTCACTGTGGGGAGTGGCGTGTGTCTGTATGCATGGGTAAGAGTGTCTCAGTATGCATGGGTGGGAAGCACTTGAAAGGTCACTGGATATGTGTGTGCCTGGGGAGGTTCCAGGGGAACTCCGGAAGAGAGGCGCGGTGTCCCGTAAGTTTTGATTATTTTAGCTTGTTATTTTAGTTCGTTGTTTTTACCCAAAAGCTTCGCGGCGAGTAGGGTGAAGATTTTGTGGTTGTGTTTGGGTTTGTCTTTGTTATATGTTAACCTGCTACTCCCACTGTCTCTTCCCCATGTCTGGGGGAGAGACAGAAAAATAAAAATGAAAAATATCTGGTCCGTAGACCGACAAACTCCACTCCATGTCTGGACTGCTCTGTTCCCGTTCAGGGTTTGTCACGTAGCGTGTGACAATGTTAAAGTGCTATTGTGACCTAGCCTACATAGGCAAGACTAAAAGACAGTTAAAAGTGAGTAACGGAGCACAAAAGTGCTATAAGAAGACAGGATCTCAACACTTAGTTAAACCATCCCAGGGCTATAAAGATTAGAGGGCCTAAAGAAGTGGAGGCAATGGAGGCAATGGACTGCTCTAACTTGAGACCTCTTAGATGTATAGGCTTGACACAGTGGCCCCTCATGAGCCATGACCTAAACAAGGAATTGAACCTCAAACCTTTCCTCTTGAATTAAAGTGGCCTTTTTGTTTTGTTTTATTTTGAATGGAGTTCAATGATAAATAGGGTTGGAAATAGCTGATGTGATGTGAACACATGTGTTCCAATGTGATGTATGACCAAAATATGATTAAAAAAACTAGAAAAGAATGATGATGGATAATTTGAATATCATTTGATATTTTACCTATAGAATGCTACCCTCAATGATAGTTGTGGACACCTGCATGTATCCAAAAACGTATAAACAACGAATCCATTGAAACAGAACCTGTTTGGCCCTGAGGAAAGCACAAGCTGAAATGTAGGGCACTTTTTGGCTAATGTTGCTGGAATAAATCATTCAAAGCATATTCCCTGTGTGCAGTCCTCATCTATTCCACTCACCCTGGTAATGTTTGACAATGTGACTTTAGAAATCCACAGTAAAATAAGGACATGCTATTAAGGGGAACTATGAATGGATTTGTATACTTATAAATATTATTATCATGTCTGAGTTCACCCAGTGATATGATGCTTTGGGTCCAGGAAGGTAACAAATGCCTTCCTGGGCCAATCTACCCTGGAGATGCAGTAGTATGCTTGGATTATGATCATACTCCATATTTCTGCAAAAAATCCCCACTGATCCTCTTCATTGCATTATGTATTTGCCTAGCAGATACCTACATTCAGGTTAACCTACATAACATAATTGTTACATCCTCTGTTTATACAGACATATATTTACTAAATCACTTCAGGTTAAGTACCTTGATCAAGGGTAAAATGGCAGCATCCCACCTGGAAATTAACCTTTGGGGTTAGACAGCCAAACCTCTACACCACACTGCTAATGCATCATTATGACTCTGAAATCCAAATCCTAGGCTTAAATAGATGTGTTGCATAATATTGGTGCTAAAGGTGCGTGGAGTCTGCCATTGTGGCAGACGAATAAGCTATATCTAGCAACAATTGTACCATTCTTTTAAATAGTGCATGCAATTCAATGCTGATGTCTACATTTGGCCAGCACAGTGGATGGTTAGCTCTATTGAGAGCCCCATCGTTATCAACTGGAGGTGTACAGGGGGCAGACAAAATAATGGAAACACCAAACAATATATGAATATTATTCATATGAACTAATAAGGAGCTTGGCCATGTTTGCCTTCATGCCGGTGTTCATGAAACCACTCTTGAATCCATTTAGTAGTGTATATACCATAAGGTGCACCTGGTCGCCTAAAATGGCTTTGTATTCCTTGGCCTTAATTCTACTGTGCAGAGTAATAATCTGACCCAATGGCTCAAAATATTGAGCAAACTGAGTGCATCTTACTCTATCCATGTTCCATACTACTGTACTTTGACTTGGACTCTCCAAAATGGATGCCCACTTGGTATGCAAGCTCAGATTTTTTAAGACAAGGTTTGCTTCCTCTGTGTCCAATAAAACCTCTCGCTCAGGCATGGCTATCTGTGCCTTTATATATGCAATGGCTGAGCTGATTGCTGATTGGCCTCCTGTAAATTTCACTTTTATTGATTCTTTTCAATTAAAGACCATTCTTGGTTTGTTGTTCTATTCAGTTCTAGTAGGTTTTTTTACACTTATTGGGCCAGATGCAAGAACCACTTTTACTCACAAATTTGTTCGTAAGTCACTCTGTGAGTGATTCTAAATAGCTTGAATTCCAGCGAGAACTGTTAAAGCCACTCACCTGGACTCTCTTTTAGATGGACTTTTAGCAAATTGGACTTTCCCTCAGCTGTTTGTTATATAATTTCCCTTCTATTAAACTGTTGTGTTTATTTTTGGGGCTCAATGTGCCCCTGGATGTACTATTTGCTTTTAACTGTGTAACCACCACCTGTAAGGGAAGTTAAGCCAACCCATATCCAATCTCTACTGTTGGTGCCTCCTCCTGGCAATTCTGTAACGTGCCCCTAAAATGACCTTTTAATGGTTGATTTATCTGGAGTGATTGCCTTAGGATGCCCCTGTAGTGGAGCCTCACGTACTGATGAGCTCTAGCTAGTATCATTGTAGAGTGTGATATTGGGTGTCTAAATTTCACTAGTTGAATTAAATGGTTTGACAATTTGAGTAACCCTCGCTTGCTGTGTGTTTGGCAACCTTTCATGTTTGAACCAATGGTTTGATATACTTGCTTGGAGTTCACTGTGTAATGGGTATCCGCTACGGTATTCCCTAGCCCAGTGCTTCTCAATTATTTTCTGTTACGCCCCCTAGGAAGAAGAAAACATTCGAAAAAAAGCCTAGCCTAACAAAGGTTTTCTTTTTTTAACGTTTTTTCTTTACTTTGACCATTTGCTGTGTAACCTAGCCTAACAAAGGTTTTCTTTTTTTCTTTTTCTTTACTTTGACCAGAAATGTCAGAAATGAGGATCAGTGCCTCCTAGAGGTCGGTCGATTAGCATCCTGTACTCTCATTTAAGTCAGGTTGGTGGTTACTGTGTCCTTTTATTATTTTACTACTTTGCTGTTAATAAAGATTTGTCTGAACATTCACCTTGTGTCTGCCTGTGTCCTGGGGATCACTGAACCTGTGCTGGAGAGAGGGAAGCTGTTAATTAGGCTACGTTTATTACCTGAATCTTTCCCGCTACCTCTTCTCCAGCGACACCATTGTTATGAATGACTTTCCTATGAAAATGGGGCAGGACGCCTAATCTTATATAGCATTATTAGGGCGTTAATTATGCTAATTCACAAATCACATGAATGCGCACTCATTTAAGAAGACGTGGCATTCAGCATGTTTACGTTGTAATTTACGACAGTTTTCTGAAGTTACGAGCGTTTGCTGAATCTGACATGGAACACTCGTAGAAGCCACCTCACACAAAAAAAATATGAGAAAGATACGATAAAAATACGAAAATGTTCTTGCATGAGGCCCAATGACTGAAAATCTACAGATATGTCAGTTGTATGCATAATGTATGTGGTTTAGCTGCAAGTCTGAAACAAGCAAGCCTAAATTACATAACACAATAATGTAGTCAGATTCTGCCACCATAACATTTTGATATAATCTAATATAATCTAATAACAGCTAAATATTTATAAAGAATTTGTAGTTGTGATAACGGCTACTACTTGAGCATGCAGTTTGTCTGATGAAATAACTGTATAAAATAAACAACACAGATAATGAGCTATATGCTAAAAAACATATGGGGAAACTATTACATATGGGTTACTACTGTATAACTTGTAATACAATTACTCTAATTTTATTTTATTTTTATTGAGTAATACAATTTTTTTCTTAAAATGATTGACATCCCTAACATTTCTTTTAAATAGAACCTAACAAATATAAATCTGCATCCATCCATCCAATCCATTTCAACTCATTTTAAGTTAATCCCAGCAGTCTTAGGGAACTGTCGCCAATTGCAGGGCACACACACCATTTCACACACCATCACTAGGGTACAAAAATGAGGTAACACGCATGTAAAATCCCTTTGTCATCCATCACCTTGGGGAAAGCAAAAGAACAAATCAAAAGAGACAGATGGTTGTTGACCTACACAAGTCAGGTAAATGGGTACACAAAAATCATAAATGGTTAAACATACCACTGTTAGGGCAATAATCAAAAAGTTTCAAACACTTCAACTTTGCAGGAAGAGGACGCAAGTGCATGTTGTCCCCACGTGAGGAAGATCATGAGGGAGGCAAAGTCAATCCAAGGACCACAGTTCAAGAACTGCACACTGCAGTTGCATCTTGGGGTCACAAAGTCTCAAAATCAACCATAAGATGCAACCTCCATACCAACAGGCTCTTTAGAAGGGTTGCATGAAGAAAGCCCTTACTGAGAGCAACTAACAAATTTAAGCGTCTGGAGTTTGCCGAACATCATTGGAACTATGACTGGAACAAGGTGGTCAGATGAGACCAAAATTGAATTTTTTGGTCATGTACACCAATAAAATAATTTGCTGTCAAAAGAGGGATGCATACAAGGAAAAGCATCTCATACCTATCGTAAAATATGGTGGAGGATCATTGATGTTCTGGGGCTGTTTTGCTGCCAGTGGCCCAGGGGCTCTTATTAAGATCAATATCATACTGAATTCCACCAAATGCCAGGACATTTTAACCAAATCTGGTTGCCTCTACCAGGAAGCTAGGACTTAGCCAAAGGTGGACCTTCAATCTAGACAATGACCCCAAACTTAACTCAGAATCAACAGAAATGGTTCAGCGAAAACAAAATCATTGTTTTGCAAAAGCCATCCCAGTCCACTGAAAACATGGAGTCTGAATTGAAGAGGGCAGTCCATAAGCACAAACCTAACGATATCAAGGATCTTGAAGGTTCTGCATGGAGTCATGGACCCAGATTCCTTCAAGCTTGTGCTCTGACCTTATTAAACATTATAGAAATAGGCTCAGTGGCATTATCTTTGCCAGGGGAGGCTGCACTAAGTACTAAAAACAGTGGTGCCAATAATTGTGAAACCTTTTTTCTTTTTGGAAAGAAATGTATCATTCGAAATATGTGTTATTTTTGATCTTTGGAAAATTGCAATATATCTCAGTAATGGTATTGTTTGCAGCGACACGGTGGTGCAGTGGACAGCACTGTCACCTCACAGCAAGAAGGTCTCAGGTTCGAATCCGCCAGGCAAAGACGGGGCCTTTCTGAGTGTGTGGAAGTTTGCATGTTCTCTGAAGGGGAGAAGGATAGAATCCGTGTCCGCGTGGGTTTCCTCCGGGTACTCCGGTTTCTTCCCACAGTCCAAAGACATGCACGTTAGGCTAATTGGAGAGTCTAAATTGCCTGTAGGTATGAGTGTGTGAGTGAATGGTGTATGTAGTGCCCTAGGCGATGGATTGGATGCGACCTGTCCAGGGTGTATTCCTGCCTCTCGCCCCAATGCATGCTGGGATAGGCTCCAGCCCCCCCGCGACCCTAACTAGGAATAAGCGGCTGAAGATGAGATGAGATGAGATGAGGTATTGTTTGTTTTCTAGTCTTTTTGCTGATTTTCATAAAGGGTGCCAATAATTCTGACCCTGACTGTACTAACAGGTAATAGGACAGGATGCTACACCCACAGAGTGTCAAACTAACCGTCTGTGTAACATTATGGAATTTTTGGTGGCCATAGCACATTTGATAGAGTTAAACCAAGATATCCTGTGATTATGAGTTTTGAGTTTTGATGGGTCACTGCAGTCCTATAGGGCCTGGTCCAATGTACTTCCCAGCTATATTAAGTCAAAAACAGCTTCAGAACTGGGGAGGAAGTCTAAATTTATTAAATTAAGATCATAATTGGTAGAATGATGTGGTTAAATGTTGGAACAAACAGCTGTTGACACTGCTGCCTCTAGGACGAGAAGAGTAGTCCAGCTGCAGACTGACATGTGCAGTCCCTTGTGTTTTATGCTATTGAACCAGTATTTAGGTTGAAGGTTTTGACCTGCAGTACTTGTATGGGAAATCAAGAGACCCAATTAGTCTGCTGAGCTAAAGACCCAGGTTCCAAGCCATGGTAACCATTCCCATTCTGTTGCAGACTCTCACATGCTCTATCACTCATTTCCACTATAGAGGCATTTGATAACATTTATTCCAAGGAGCTACAAGTAATGTTGTTCACATTGGGCTCTGAATGCTGGGTATAAGAATAGTGATAACCTACGTTATAAACACAAAAAAGTCAGGCTCTTGCTCTGTGCAGTTGACCGGAGTAGAAATCATTTAAAGCAGCAATTACATCTTGGGACTGTTAGACACAATAAAATGTAATAACAGAATTACATAATATGGAACAGATATTCTACCCAGAAGTGCTTAGAATCTAATAAAACAATAAACTCTGTCTCTATTTAATCTCGACAGCTTTTTAACAGAGAGCTTGTTAAAACAACACTGGATTACCCCAACATCACACCCACTAACCCAGTACCCAAGAGTAGGGTTATTACCAAAAAAGCAGAAAACTGACAAGATTCATGTCGTTGCAGACACCACCTCTATGAGTTTGTTCACATGGAGAAAGGACCATACTTCAAAGTGGATAGAAAAGCATCGCTTGTTGAACATATAAGACTTTCTTGCCGTACATAAGTACATTTAGCATTTTACATTTGGTTTACTTCTGGTGACATTTCTTGTGTAAAACAACACCCTGATGAAAGTTTTCCATAACTTTTTTGAGCTAAATTAATTTGTTTTTAATGATACTGTTCACTTATCATGGGCACCATGCCTGTCCACATGAATGTCATTTGGATTTGGACTACCACAAACTGATCTCCAGTCTCTATTGTGATGGTAGCCTCTCTGTAGATTGAAGGCAATAAGCCATTGACACTTAGACAAGATGTTGGTTTATGACTTAATGACCCAAATAAATCAATGCCATCAACAGTACACTGATATATTAATAAAAAATGCATTTGATTTTTTTGTAAAATAAATATTCCCCCGCATAAAATAAGAAGTTGCCTTGGTGATGCTAATGTTATTCTTGCACAAGCTGTGACATGGCCAAAATGAACAATGCCTGGATGCTTGTCATTAACATACATACAGTGGGCATAATAAGTATTCATCCATTTGGCATTTTTCACATTTTATTTTCGTGGAATCAAAATGGATTTAATTGGGATTTACACAAGATAATCTATAATGTCAATTAAAAAAATAAAACAACTCTAAAGCTTTTTCCTAATTAATTACAAATTAAAAAAGTACAAAAATTGATTCCATAAGTATTCACCTACTTTCAATTAATACTTGGTAGAAGCACCTTCATCTGTAATTACAGCTGTGAGTCTATTTGGGTAAGTCTCTGCCAGCTTTGCACATCTGGACATTTTCACCAATTCTTCTTTACAAAATTGCTTGAGCTCGAGCTTGGATGGGGACCGTTGGGAAACAGTACTTTTCGAATCTTTCCACAGATTCTCAATGGGATTGAGGTCTGGGCTTTGACTGGGCCACTGCAGATCTTCCCACTTGGCATCTGGGGAAGGATATAACCAGTGCTGTCATTCGGCTGGAACGCACCGGAACGACATTCTGGAAATGAATTTGACGGCGGAACACACGTTCCGGTTCAGATTTAATGTGTATACATTTAAATATATAGCAACGAAAGTAGCTATTTAAACAACGTTTTGCGAGCTCAGCCCACACTACATTGCTCCTCTCCAGCCAATGGGGATACACCAGAGTGGATACACGCAATGTTGGTCCAGCCCAGCCAGCCCCTGGCTCTATTTTTCACTTTCTCTGTCTGTCAGTGTTGCTTCAATGGTCTACAGATAGGCTGACAGACAGATGGTCAGATTGAAAATGAAATTCCCATCATAATAATTGTTTACCCTTAACATACAAATGTTTGACCTGTGTAACGTTATGTTCAAAGCATTTAGACCAACCATAAGATTTGTACTGACAGTTATCTGTAATTTTCTCCTCAGATTCAGATAGTCTGTCGTTATTAAAATGCTAGCTAGCTAACATAGCTAACTAGCGAGGCTAATAGCTAATGGCTGTTGCAAAATAGCTAGCTAGCTAGCTACTTATCTTCTCTTTAGCTAACATTATAAAGATCTCAGAAATATCCCTGAACATCATCATCTGCTGTCATAATTTGCTTACCAAGCATTGAATTAATATCAATCATGATAACAATGTCATCACAAATTTAGGTGCATTTTAAGTTACAAGTCTATAGCTGCAGTAATGTTAGCAAGCAAGCTAGCTAGCTAGCTATCCGTGTTAGTTAATGTTAAAACATCAGATGTCACATTTTTTTAGATGAGCAGTGTTCAGGTAAAATGGACCGGCTGATCAGCTAAAATGAGCCACTCAAACTGCAAAGCGAAACAGAGTCATTTCTCATAAAATAATCAAATCATCTTTAATCTCAACACACATATAACACAATAAAACATTGCATTTAAATAACATTAAATTAACTCATGAAGAATAACATTAAAGCATTAAGAATTCATAAAGAATAACATTAAAATTAATTCATGAAGTACCAATTACTTTAGGAACTCATTTTGGAACATGAATGTGTCTGTGCATGTGTGTGTGTGTGTGTGGTGTGTGTGTGCCTAAATATGCAGGCTTACACATGCATATCTGGAATTAAAAATACTCTCGGAACAACTGTAAAGAAAGTCATATTAAACGGGAGACAAGGCTACTCTTTTAGACTGATGCTTCAGTAAATCACTCATTCATCACAGTGTGTGTGTGTGTGTGTGTGTGTGTGTGTGTGTGTGTGTGTGTGTGTGTGTGTGTGTGACAGAGCACTAGATAGTGAGAGCTAGCCCTGGACCAGAGCTAACACACACATACATAATTAGAAGGGAAAATGTGAAAAGAGGCATGTAATATATACAATAATATAATATAATAATCTATTAATAGCCTACTTTTAATAAGAGGAACCATCAAAATTTCCGCTAAAACTAAATTCAGAAGGTGGCTCATGTTGGCTGAAATGCATGGCTCAATTTACCTTAACACATTAAGGTCAATTGAACCCCTAACAAAAAAACAAAAACTTTTTTTGCAAACTATCAGCATTATATCTGATGGAGGCCATCAGAGCATGTAGTATACATAATCATTTATAGATGTACATTTGTTTTTTATTGATTTATCAACCTTATTATTGACAAGTACATTTTCATATGTCAGGCCACTCACCTTGAAGTTCTCCTGGGCAGTCTCGATGTGAGGCATTGCCCCGACCACCATAGCAAGCATAGACCAATCAAGTCAATTGTTACATGTCAAGTACAGTTGTGGCAACAGTTTAATATCATTTGCAGTCATTGTCTGTTAAAATTTTAAGAGCTGAGATGCTCAAACCTTAAATGGCTAATTTTACCTGATGGCCCAATTTGGCTGATATCACCCTATACGCCATTTAACAGACGCTTTTATCCAAATATGGCACTTGTGTAACAGGGTATAGGATGGGTGATTGTAAATTGATGCTTTGAATTGGGCATAATGAGCATGTCCACGTGTGGAATGTTGTCGGGAGGCGTGTTACAGCATTATCTTTAAAGTTGCTTGTGCATCTCAGTTTGGGGGATCCCCTTAGCGATGTAAGGCAGATGGGCTTTGGGACTACAGGGTTGGAGAGTGTGAGATGCGGTGAAAACTAACGCTGTTGGAGCAGGTTTATAACCGCATGGATGTTAGTTTAACATGATTTTGCAAGGTGGAAGATTGCTGAACTAAAATGTCCCCGGCCTGTGTCTCAAGGTACACCTCCCAAGGGTTTGTATAATGCATGTCATGTGTGATCATTGTGAATGGGTAAAACTGTTTGATGATGGTGGAAAATGTGAAGGCTCGAACGCTAAAATGAAAGCCAATGTGCTCGGAGCTATATCCCGTGTTTTAGATAAAAACCTAGTTTTATACATTTGTGGTAGTTTTTCAGTCTCGTTGTCTCCTCCTTGATAAAACAACGTGTTCATATGAGGATCTTCCCTCTATCAAAAGGTGGCGTAGTCAAAGTGGACCAGTCGGTCACCGGTTCCAATTGTTACATATGGAACAACTGTGAATTTGCCTAGAACAGGCCATCCTCCAACACTGAGCATCCGTGCGAGAAGGGTACTTGTTAGGGAGGCCTTGATAAAGAGGCTAACAAGAGGCCTATGACAACTCTGACAAAGTTATCATCTTCCATGGCAGACATGCTAGAAACTGTCCATGGGATAACAATAGCCCATGTGCTTCACAAATCTGCACTTTATGGGAAGATGGCAAAAAGAAAGCCATTGTTGAAGAAAACTCAATTTAAATCTCACCTAGAGTTTCCCAGAAGCACGTCGGAGACTGTAAAACCAAGTGGAGCAAGATTCTATGGTCTGATGAGACTAAGATTTAACTTTTTGGCCTCAAAGGGACTAGAAAACCTGTCAAAATAGAGGGCAAAAGGGATGGAGCAAGATATAGGAAAATCTATTGCAGTTTGCAAGACCTGGGACTTGGGAGAAGATTTATATTCCAGCAGGACATTGACCCAAATCATACAGCAAAAGCCAGATTGGAGTGGTTTAAAAAACACACCAAAAAAATCTATGTCCTGGAATGGCTCAGTCAAATCACAGACCTCAATCACATTGACATCTGTGGAAAGATTTGAAAATTGCTTTTCACCAACAGCCCCCATCCAACCTGATGAAGCTTGAGCAATTTTGTAAAGAACAATGGATAAAAATTGCAGTGTCCAGATGTGCAAAGCTGGTAGAGACTTACCCAAATAGACTTACAGCTATAATTGCAGCTAAAGGTATTAAGTCAGGGGGGGATTCTCTGTATTTTGGAATATACATATGTTAGGTGTAAATGTAATGGAAATGATGATCTCGTGTGTAATACACTCCCATTATTAGTTTATATTGGATTAATCCTACATTTTCATTTATTGTAATCTCATCAGTGGCGGGCCGTGCATTTCACACCTAGGCCTTCAGTGGTGTTCTACCTGAATTATTCCACCTCTTAATACCATCATTATGACGCTATGGTTATAGAAACCATCAATATTATACAGAAACGCAGTATAACAGGGCATTGCATCACAGACAGGTTTCTCATGTAGCGAGAATGACTTTTCAATATTTCCCTATTTTTCTTCACCTTTTCATTGTGGAGCTCTGTTTCCCTGTGCACTTGTTAGTTGAGCTGTAGATCCACTGGTGTTTCCCCCAAAGTTTTCAAAAGCACCGTTGCTTGTAAGTGTCCGGCCGTGCTTTGGTGTCTCGCTGCTGCCTTGGTTAGACAACTCAAGTTTGCAAACCCAGTGTGGCTCCAAACACCAAGTCGATCAGTTGCAAATAACAGGCATTCCCAGCAATACAATTTGCAGTGCTCTTCGGAGACTGTGAGCCAAGGTACCGCTTGTAGTTACTGAATTGAAAGTCGCAGACAAACCCTTTCCCTGGCTGGCACAGGTTTGCTAGCTTCAGGGTTGGCGACCTTTCCTCACGATGTCCAGCTTTTCTTGAAAAGTCTGTCTTGAAAATGGCTTTGTAAGTATATCTGCGACCAAATCAATTTCTTCTCCTCTGTCAGCCGTTGTGGGTTGAAAAAACAGCTATTAAATCTACACAAATATATTTCAGCTTGTGCAGATCGCTACAGATGCAGTTTGCTAGCACTGACTAGTACGCTCTCTGACCATCCAATCAAATGCATTGTTGTACGCCTGCTAGATGGCCCCGGTGTCGCCAACTAGAAATCTGATTGGTTAAAGCAACAGTTTCATTGCCATTTATTTTAAGCTACAGGCGCCCGCACTGTTGATTCTGAAGGCCTCAAGGCAGATTTCTTTGACCCTGACAACACATGATGGCTGAAATATGATTGGATAAAAGTGTAAACATACACTACTGGAAGCAGCGCAACCAAGATAAAAGCTATGAATTGAAGAGAATAGACTATTGGGAATATTTTAATACATATTCACGGAAAAAATATATTAAAATGTAAGTGATTCTGATAGTGTTTAGGCCAGCAGAGAAGGCCTTGCTGCCCCTGACGGCCCACCACTGAATCTCATTAGTGATATTTAAACAGTTTTTCCATTCTTGCATCCATATCCTTAACTTTTTCTTGATTCCATTTCATGTACTGTATATTTTTGTCAGTATATTGTCGCTGGTTTTTGATTTTACCAATATTTTATAGGTTTTCTTGCTGGTTTTTGATTTTACCAATATTTTATAGGTTTTCTTGCATCAAAAAGCACTTGTTCTATTTCACTGCTGCTGCTTGGATATTCCAAATCATAACCTTTAAGTATCCAACTTTTATGTTGTAGTTATTTCCATGTTTCAGCGTCAGTTAAATAGTAAGTCTCTTTGATTTCGGGGAAGGTTATACATTTATTTTCTTTTAATATATCTGCTATGTAGTTTATTTTATTCGTCCTCCATTTTTCCCATGTTATTCGTTTATGTTGAATAGTTAACCAATGATTATTCCATAATTTTGTGGTTTTTGGAATTGTTATGGGTTCTTGCACCACCTTTTTCATCTTAACCAAACAAAGAAGGTGATAGTGGGAAAAGCTTGTAAAATGGTGCTGTTTGTTAAAAAAAGTTTGTATTCTTTAATTTATATTTTGAAAATAAGCAATTAAATAAGTTTTGTGGTTGGGTCATCTGATTTAATTAATTAAGCTAATTGGTCTATAGTCTGCAAGTGTATAGCCTTTCCTTCCTGGTTTTAGTATGACTGTAATTAATGTTTGGTACATGGTCTTTGTTAAAGAATCACTCACTTTCATATAAGATAGGACATCCATAAATAATGAACTTACATTCTCCCAAAATATTGCGTAGAACTCAATGGGGAATCCATCTAATCCTGGTGCTTTTCTGTTAGGAAACTTCATGATTGCTTCCAGTACTTCTTTTGGAGATATGTCATTTGCCAGGTTCTGTTCAGATTTAGATATAAATATGTAATCTAATCTACCCTCCTGAGACCCAGGAAAAAAAAGTGTTTTAATTTGGATTTTTTTAAAGTAAATTAAGTGTTGGGGTGGTAAAAAACACATTGTAAAGGTTTTTGTTTTTTACGTAACTTTATAATTTTTTACAACATGTGCACTGTAGTGTAAAATAGGACTTCATTAATGTCGATTGTGCCTCTGTCTTAGAGCTGTCTACTAAAAAAAAATGGAAATTATGATATGATTATGATATGATAACATAAGCACAAAGTTGGCAAGGCAACACCCCCCCACATGTGATATCATCATACAGCTACAGTTGTCCCCTCTAAGGAACATCAGGACTCAATAGAGTGACATCTGTAGTATGGGAGGACTTAGCAAAAACATAATGTGCACTACAGTGCACAAAAATGAATTGCCGGGTCTCAGGAGGATATTGTAGCTGTTTTGAGGATGTGAGTAAAAGGTGTAGTCCATAGTTTTTGGGTTGAAGGTGCGCCAAACATCTTGCAAGTTATTATTACTTAAGAAGTTTGGTATTTGGTGAGATAGAAGGACTACCAAGTTAAAAAGCCCTATCTAGTTTATTATTATTTCGTGTTATTGAGATCTCCAGACAATATTATTGTGTAATATATTACCATAAATGAGACAATTTACAACTAAATATTTTCCCTCTGGGTCTGAATGTTGAGAATTTAAAGTAAATAGTATATTTTTATTGATCAGTATCCCAACGCCTCAGCACTATTAGAGCAGTATGTGGCGTCTAAAGCTTCTCCTACCCAATTTCTTTTAAGATATTGAATTTTGCCACATTTAAAGTGAGTTTCATGCAAAAATGCAGTATCTGAGGATATCTTTTCCAAATGGTTTAAAACTTTATGTTTTTTTTGTACCCTCGCGGAGGCCATTCACATTCCACGTTGTTACTTTAAATGTGTTAGGGACACTTCATAGTTCTGGGGTTTCAGTCATATTCATTAAGGGTATGGATAGTCAGGGGCATATTACCCAACCTCTTTACTTTGGCATATTCATTTTCAGATATTTTAAGCAAATATGGGTCTTGTAAATTATTTATGATCGGCTGTATAGAGATCTTCCTTATCTGAAATGGGGAAAACATGCACAATACAGACAAGTTGAGACAAACTGAGTAAATAGGTACTGAGTAAATCACAAAAAGTATATGACTGACTGGGATAGACGCAGACAGGACAAACTGACTTACACACTAAGACATGAGAAAACATTGAACACATAATAATAATAATGAATTTTATTTATATAGCACACTTTAAAATACAGAGAAATCTCAAGTTGCTTTACAACAGATAACATTTAAAAACAACAAAAGAGCAATACAAATACATACAATCTAATTGTCCTATACACATAATAAAATAAACGATACACAGAAAAAAAAATTATAAAAAGAGGGGCTGAAAAGCTGGTATGGGTGTTCATTGTGTGGTTTTGTGCAATTTCAAGTTTAGTGGTTTGGAAAAGCAGAGATGAAAAGGTGAGTCTTAAGTCCTGATGTGATATGGGAGCTGATTCCAAAGGCGTGGTGCCAGGGAACAGAAAGTGTGGTCCCCCATGGTGTAGAGGTGGGTTCTGGAGACAGTGAGGAGGGTGGAGGTGAAAGAGCTGGATCTGAGGGCTCGGGTAGTTATCTGGGGAGTGAGAAGATTTTGAAGGTAGATGGGGCTGTTTCCAATGATGGTTTTGAAGCTGTGGAGAAGAATTTTGAAATTGATCCGAAATTCAACAGGTAGCCAGTGAAGAGCGGTCAGAATTGGGGTGATGGGGTTTGATTTTCTTGTCCTGGTGAGGAAACGGGCGGCACTGCTTTGTACGTACTGTAGGCGTTGAGTGGTTTTGGATGGTAAACCGGCAAACAGGGAGTTACAGTAATCAAGTCTAGATGAGATGAATGCGTGGACCAGTTTTTCTGCGTCGGGTTTGTAAAGGGATGATCGTAATCTAGCAATGTTTTTGAGATGAAAGAATGAGGTTTTGCAAATGCTGTTGATGTGGGCTTCAAAGGAAAGTGCAGAATCAAACTTAACTCCAAGATTAGTGACTATGGCAGAGAGGGGAATGGAATGTCCGTTAACTGAGATAAGTAGGTTGCCAGCCTTTTTGGTTTGGTGTGGGGTGCCAATAAGAATGGCTTCAGATTTGCTGCCGTTGAGTTGTAGGTAGTTATTGTGCATCCGTGTCTGGATTTCATTGAGACAGGTGGTGAGTCGTGAAATGGCCAGGTGGGGGTCAGGGGAGGTTTGTAGGTAGATTTGTGTGTCATCAGCGTAACAGTGAAAAGAGGTGTTGTTGTGTCTAAGTATGGAACCAAGGGGAAGCATGTATATGAGGAAGAGGATGGGTCCCAGTACTGATCCCTGTGGGACCCGGAGGAAACAGGGCAGGTTTTGGATGAAAATGTTCCCAGGGAGACAAACTCTTTCCTGCCAGTGAGGTAGGAGGCGAACCATTTATGTGCAGTGCCAGTGATGCCTATGTCCTGGAGGCACTGGAGCAAGATGGAATAGTCAACCGTATCAAAGGCTGCGCTCAGGTCAAGGAGTATGAGTAGAGTGGGGGAGCCAGCATCTGCAGTCATCCGGAGGTCATTTACAACCTTCAGAAGGGCTGTTTCGGTGCTGTGTGATGGCCTGAAACCAGACTGGAAAACCTCATAAAGCTTGTTGGAATTTAGGTGATGTTGAAGCTGTGATGCAACCACTTTTTCGAGCACTTTGGATAGAAAAGGTAGGTTTGAGATTGGGCGGTAGTGTGTTGGGGTTGAGGTTGTGCTTTTTAAGGAGAGGCTTAATGGCTGCTGTTTTGAGGGTTGTAGGGACTTCTCCAGTAGTGAGGGATTTGTTGATAATGTTAACAGCAATGGCGGATATGGCTGGAAAACATGACTTTAGTAAGGGTGTAGGGGCCTCCTGCATGGTCCAGTGGTTACAACGTCCGACGCTGGCCACAAAGACCGGGGTTCAATTCCCGGTCGGCTCTGGCCGGGAGTGCCACCAGGGGTGGCGATAGGCTGTCCGCCCCAGGGAGGGGGGAGAGAAGCCGACATGATGTTCGCTGCGCACAAGAGTGGCCCTGTAGTACCGGGTTATGGTCGATGGCTTGGCGAGTGCCGTCTCGGAGGAGGCGTTACTTCGCCTTCGTCACTACCGGTCGCAGGACTACGGCAGCAAACTCACATTACTAGGGGGGGATTGACATAAATTAGCGGGTCTAATTGGCTACCAAATTGGGAGAAAATGGGATCAAATCAGGATGGTGCTAGATTAATTCATCCTTGAGAAAATGGAGGATAGCTCAGCAGCAGTAACCTCCTCAAGGCTGCTCAGAGATGGGCCAGTGTAGGTGATAGGTTCTGAGAGTGAGGGGTGAGCAGGTGTGATATGGGTAGTGAGCTTGATCTGTTGTCGAATTTGATCAATTCTAGATTGAAAAAGTTAAGGAGTCAGTTACACTCAGCTGTGGAGGGGGTAAGGGAGGAGGAAAATGTGGGTTTCAGAAGGCGGTTGATTGTGGAGAACAAGTGTTTAGGGTTTCTTTCATTTGTAGCAATGAGGGTTGAGTAGTAGTCTGATTTGGCCTTTTTTTTTTAGCACAACAGAGTATGCTTTCTGGTGTTCCCTAAAAGACTGTAGATGAACAATTAGACCTGTCTTTCTCCATCTGCGCTCCAGCTTGCACCCCTGGGTCTTTATTTCTCAGAGTTGGTCAGAGTACCATGGGGAGGAACAGGAGAAGGACACCTCTCTGGTCTTTTCAGCTGCAAATTTGTCTAAATTCATTGATTGATTGCAAAACCCCCAACTATATTTAGACTGCGGGCTGACCATCTGTTTTGGTGGAGGATACCCGATACGGCTTTCCCTATGCCAGTAGGTCTAGTATTTTGGCAGAAATTATTGCCGTTGCATATGTTTCAGCCTCATGTGGAACATGTGATACCAGAGGCCCTCCTCTTCGACCAAACAGCTCTGTCACAGCAATTCCAGCACCAATTTCGGGAGTAATTGCCATTTTCCTGGGCCATAGGCTATTAGCCTTACCTTGTCATCCTGCTGCTGTGAAAATACTGCTCCTAGACCACTGTGACTAGCGTCAGTCTCTAGGATGAAGGGGAGAGAGAAGTCAGCATAAGCTAATACAGATGCTTGCCTTAAGGTCTTGAAAGCCCTTCTCACACTCTTCCATCCAGGAATCTACAAACTGCTTTCCAACTGGTTTTTGTTCCTGTCAGCTCTGCTACCAGGTGATGAAGGGGGGCAGCAAGCTTCGCAAACCCCTCTACGAAACGGCTATAATAGCTGGCAAATCCTAAGAATGATCGGAGCTCAGACACCTGCTTTGGACATGCCTAATTGGAGACCGCTTACATTTTGCTAGGGTCTGTGGAGACACCCTGGCTAGAGATAACATGCCCAAGATAGTTTATCTCCTCCTTGAAGAAGTTGCACTTCTCCAGCTTTGCCTTAAGACCCTCCTGTTGCAATCAACCCAGCATGGCATCAAGACGCTCCACATGCTCGTCTACTGTGGAAGAGAAGACTATAACATCATCCAAATAAAGCAACAGTGATTGTAAATGCTGCGCGCCAAACATCCGCTCCATTAACCGATGAAAGGTGGTAGGGGCATTACATAGCTCAAAGGGCATTTGATTGAATTCAAACAGCCCAAAGGGCATGCAAAAGGCTGTCTTCATCTTGTCCTTCTCAGATACTGGGACCTGGTTGTAGCCGCTGGGCAAATCCATAGTAGAGAACCAGTGGGCTCCTGACAGTGCATCCAGTGACTCCTCTATCCTGGATAAAGGAAAAGCATCCTTGCGAGTCTTAATGTTCAGTTGGCGATAATCAACGCGCATGCGAACGTGAACAAGCAGCTGACGAATATGAGCCTTTACAGCCTCATAATCAGAGGGAGGGATGCGCCTATACCTTTGACGGACTGGTGTATCATCAAGCAAGGGGATCTCATGGGAAATGAGATTGGTACAACCCAAATCACCTTCGTAAGCTGAAAACACTGTGTGGAGGGCGTTGGTCTCGGCAACATGGGAGTGGCAGGGTTGCCTTTGTTTTTCCATGTTGTAGAGGCCTCTGGAGCAGTGAGACTTTCCGGGGGCAGGTTTGGCACTCTCACAGGGTGTGAGAGTGTGAACTGTTGCTCGGAAGGTTGCTCCAAAGGCCATAATTGATTTAATTATGATTTAATTGATGTTGACTGGTAAGTGATTATTCACTTACCTGTTTGTGTGTGAGAATGTGAGTAGGTGTGGTTTGTCAATTGTTTGGTGCTTTGTGATTAGGTGTGTGAATGTTAGACAGGTGATTGCCTCACGAATCCCACCTGAACCAGGCATAAAGTAAGCCTATTTAAGAGCAGGTGGGGTGAGTGGGGGATCAATTAGTCTTGTCATGTCATTCATGTGTGTGCATGAAGAGTTAGTCTTCATCTTGTCATTCATGTGTGTGTATCAAGACAGTTAGTCTTCATCTTGTCATTCATGTGTGTGTCTTGAGAAGTGTTTGTCTTGTCATTTATGTGTGTATTGTAGACTTGTTGGTGGGCGTTCATGTGGGCATGTAGTTTGTGAGTGTTGGTGTTTGATGTGACTCTGTCGGGCATGGTGGCGCGTGTCTGTAATCCAAGCTTCTGGGAGTGTGGAATCTATGTTGAGTTCTTTGTGCGTTTGTCGAAAGTGACTGAGTAGAGTGCTTCCTGTGTGTGTGGGAAAGAGAGCGAGAGGGTGCCCTGAAATAGGGTCCGCCTCTCGCCCTTGGTGTGATTGGAAGAGAACCCGCACTCAGGCAGTGGAGAGTGTTTCTGGACAACAGCCCAAGAACTCTCACTGAAAGAGTGGAGAGTGTCTCGGGGCTGGTTGCCAGAGAACGCTCACTGTGAGGAGTGGCGAGGGTCTCTGTGTGTTTGGGTCAAAGGAGAGCTTGGACTGAAAAGTTTGAGCGTCTCTGTGTGCATGGGTTCGGGAAGCACTTGAAAAGTCACTGGATATGTGTGTGCCTGGGGAGGTTCTAGGGGAACTCTGGTCTGAGGAGGCGCGGTGTCTTGTTGAGATGTGTGTTGAGTGTGTGTCGGGACAGTGCATAGAGTTCTACCCTGTCCCGGTAAGTGTCGATGCGTGTTAAATGTGAATGTATGAAGGCGGTGTGGAAAGCCGCTGACTGTTTGTTGTGTGTTCCCCAAAAGAGGATTCCCCCCTCGGAGGAGGCTAGCTTTCATTTAGTGTTGTTTATTTTAGTTTGTTATTTTAGTTAATTGTTTTTGCCCGAAAGCGCTGTTTCTATCTCCCGGGTCTGGGAGAGAGAATGCAAATGAATGGAGCAGAGACGCAAATTCAAAGTGAAAAAGATTACATTTTATTTATAGTTTCAAGAACCTGAAAAAAAGGGTAATGAGTAAGAGGAATAGGCAGGATTGATGCAGATTATCAAAAAGGGGTATCAAAATGTATTATAAACAAATCTGTTCACAAGGCTGAAATAGCAAATATAAAAGGGCAATTCCAGATTAGGATTACAGTCCTGAATTAAAACAAAAACCAGTTGCCAAAGGCACTATAAAAAGTGAGTGAGACGGCCTGACTAGGAGGAGGTATACTTACTACCAGGGGCTATTCCAGGTACACACCAATAATGCTTGTGCTCTGGTGACTCACGCACACATGCACACACACCACGCACACACTGCACTCTGTCACAAAAAGGTGGAAGACAGTGTTAGAGGTAAATATCACAACAACAAAAAACATTCAGAGAAGGGAAGGGGCCTCCTGTTCTATAACCACCCCCACTAGTCTGGACGCTCGGCTCTTCGGTCAGGCCACTAGAAGATACACAATGTTGGTATGAATGTAGTGCTAAAATGTAATATGCAATGAGAAACAGTTGGCTTTATCAGAGCAAACAAAAGACATGTGAACTGCACTAGTACAGGAAAACAGACCACTATGGCTGGACTCAAATCAGTCTATGCTGAAAAAGGCCAATGTAATTATCAATAGGTAGCACTAGATAAATCGTAACATGTCAATGGTTTAGTAATAGTGTCTCAAACTGCAGTGAATGTTTCACATCAAGTAGCACACACCAAACCAACCTCACACAGTTCCCACAGAGTAAAACATCAAAGCCACACAGGGCCATGTTGTAACCACAACGGGAAAGCAAAATGCTAATATAGGCAAAACAGCAGCTAGGTGAGCCTAGAAACAGAGACACAAGGCCCATTATTATAGAATACGCATAGGACAATGCTAAAATTGGAATACATTACATTACCTCAGAAACGCATTCCTACATTTACCGCTAATACACTTTAATACAAGAAATAATTAAAACACATACCTCGGGGTCCTACATGTACCACTAAATAAAACACCATGGTCGGTGTGGAGTCTCGTCCTGCCAACATTAAGCACTACTGCTCCCACTGCGCGACCTACGATTTCCCATTGCAACATGTTACAAATACATTAATGTATTAAATATACGTAGAAGCAAGCGAAGTCTTGTTTGCAAATGTAAACATACCTCAAGAGTATAACAAAATACCTGAAATGCTATGGGGCAGAACCGTAACCAGGAAATCAGCTTGAGTCCGAAGCGTCTCCATGGTCTATATATACCCACAAACGTAAATCAGCCTAAATGGCTTACCTGACTAGGAAGTACTTTACGTCATACAGGGGGCAGTGCTTAATAATGACTAAAGTGCTGAACACTGTGTCTGTTACACTCAGATGTCAGTGGAAGTTCAGGCCTCTGTATTGCTTTCAGAACGGTCTTATCCTCCGACATTTTTTGATAAGAGTCGATAAAGGACTCAAGTTCTTCCAGACTTTGTGATTGTTTGTAGTATGCCAGATTGTAATCAAACTTTTTTTTCTTAGTTGGTAAATTAAGAACCAAAAGCTGTTGCTGCTATCAGAAGTTGGTAGGAATTTAAATGTTACCTTTTGTTTTTAGAAAGTGGGCATTCTAGTCTTTTCTCAATTGCCACGCAGCTGCTGCACTCAAACTCAGTGTGCAGCCACTCATGGAATTCAATTATTGTCTGTTTTTTTATTCGTAATTAATTATGAAAAAGAGTTGTTTTTTGTTTTATTTATTTATTTATTTATTTTTACAATTTTTTTCTTCCAATTTCGTGGCCAATTGTACCCTCTATTAATTCAACTATCACCCCTACCCCGTCACAAGCCCATCGCTTGCAGCTATGGGACCAGCCACTACTCTGGTACCTGCAGTGGCAGGAACGGTGAACTGCCTCCTCCGAGACTGAACTCATTCAACACCGACCGTGAATCCGATACGGCCAGAGAAGCTTTCCGTGGGGAAACTGGCTTTACCTTTCCGCCACCTGGGTGGAGTTGTTTTTTTATTTGACATTATAGAGTATTTTGTGTTGATCAGTGGCAAGAAATCCCAATTAAATCCATTTTGATTCCATGAAGTAGAAAAATGAAATTAAAAATGCCACAGGGGGTGAATACTTTTTATACCCACTGTACGTATATATAAAAATACAATACAGTACAAAAGCATATAACATAGCATAGACTGAGAGAAAGAGAATGATGGGAAGGCTAGTACATAGGTGCAATGATCATTTAGGATCTCCTATATTAACCCACAAAAATAGTTTGTGGAGAGATTGAGATTGAGATTGGATCATTTTAGTTACGTATTTCAGTATTCCAGTCATGTGCTGCAGAAATCATCCTAGCCAAAAACTGTATGGGCCCTGGGAATGACCAGTTCAGAAGATCTTAGGCCGTAGTTACTGAAGTATGATCTTCAAGTATGATCTTATCATGTATTAATGCACATCTTGTAAATTGCTCTGGATAAGAGCGTCTGCTAAAAGCCAAAATGTAATGTAAATGTAAATGTAAGTATGTGTACAATAGGTTACATATGTAAAGGTGTGTTTTGCTGAGAAGAGCTTTGTAGATGGGCAGGAGCCAATGTGTTTATATCCTGGCCTGAAACCAATCTGGCCACAATTCATTCAAGGTTCATTAATTTTTTTATGTCTATCATGTTTTCACAACATTAAGACAGTGGTGGCATAAATTATCAAATAATGTTATGTACTCAATTCAAATTTGTCAAAACATATAACATAGAGTTTACTTTAAATACTTCTTTCTCATCAACTCCAATTATATAAAGAATGTCTGAGCATGCCATTGGGGACCCACCCCGAACTTCACACTGTAATCTCAGCCCCAAACAGGAAATAGGCAGGAAACGTATATTCTATTTCTCTCTGTCTTCACATTGCTAGTGGTAAGGATGAGTGGATGACAAACTTGCATTGTTCAGGTGGTGAGCTCTGTGCTTCAGGAGCCTCGATCATGGATTAACCGTTTGGCTTTGGACACAGAGGCTCACGTCCGCTGTGCTGCCTCCAGTCAACAGGGGGCTCAGAGATGAATAATTGAACCTGTAGGGAAAATTTAGAAAACAGCATTTTGCCATTTGTTTATGAGCAGGATAGAAATATGAACAGAAAGAGACTATCCAAGTTTTTTAAATGTTTTCTCGTCAGGTCTCACTGCCCTGTGCAGCTAGTATATGTTATCATCCACTCATTGGAGGATTCATCAAGGCACAGTTAATCAATCACTCAATGTTGCACTGATGAAGACTGTAGCACTGGTGAACACATTCAATCCACAGCAGCAGTGGATGTACTGCAATCAGACTTTGCCATGACCTATGGTAACCTATTCAACTCTACCTTCCACTGCTTATTTCCAAATTAGTACACCAGAACTGCTTTGTCAGCAGGTCTGCTGAAGATTGAGGGACCCATGGCAGTATGTGTTTAAAACTGGATTAGCACCATCTCCCAATGGATTCAATCTGCTGACAAAGGAAAGAGCCAACAGACACATCCCACATGTCTACTGTTGTGGTGGGACCAACAGCTTGCAGCCCTGTACTGCAGTGACTCATGGGAAAAGTGACCGGGGTTCGAGGAAGAGAATGCGGGTCAGAGGCCAGAGACAGGAAGCATGACAGCCTATTCATAGTGGAGACCGGGGGTGGAAACCAGGAATAATGTAGACAGTAATACAGAGGCCTGACAACAAATACTGATCTGTGCCAGGCCTCCTTGAGGCAACTTTGTAATAGAAACCAAACCGATGATGAAATAAGATTTTGCTAACTGCAGTTTATTTTTTCAACGATGTTTACAGTACTTACAGCAGTTCCCATATTATTGCTGTTATTGTTAGATTGTCTGCTTCATTACAGTAGCCCCACTTACGGTAACCTTACAGTATTATGAGGAGTGTTAAGTCTGCCCGAGTTGCTAATAAATGGTCAGTTACTACTACTAACAAATCAAATACTTAATGGGGCTGCAATTAGAGGTAGTGATTATAGACAGCTCAACCATTGATCTATAACAAAATTATTTTATGATTGAAATGATTCATGTGACATTCTCAAAGTAACGCTCTGGCTTGTTGCTAGCTTCTGTAAATGGACAGTGGTATATTGTTAGGTTGCTAGTGTTGAGAAATTACTGTGTCATTAGCCGTGGCTAGTTGTGCTAGTGTGTCCTTCACGTGTTCATGTATTTCACACGGTTGTTAATAAAAATAAATAAAAATTATTTAAAGTATGCAGCATGAATCAATTATAAATATTCAGCCTGAATATTTGTGTAATATTTGTATAGATATTGTATAGGACGTGTGTAGGGATAATTGTCTTACGTAAAAATGTTAAAATTGATTAACTTAACATAGCATATCTGAAGATTGGCTGCTGTCTCCATTTATAACAGAATTTCTAACCCTGGTTTGTAAAAATCAGAAGTAGTTTTGGTGGTAACATTGATCCTGTTTGGTAACCTTTATATGCAGCCTAGGTGTGCTTAGGCGTATTAACATGGAACTTGTTTAAAAAGTGAGAAGGATTTACAGTGTGTATACATGATATCTATATTCACGGTCATCCGCCAATCAGAATCGAGGATTTATCCAATCTGTGGTATAAACCAATTTACCAAATGGATAGTTCCTGGATGCTGATCAACCGGCTTTCCTAGCAGTGCCGATATTCATGTTAAAGCACGGCAAAATAGAATGTTTGTACATAGTTTTAATTAAAAATAGCAATGCTGGAGGGGCTGGCGGATAGCGTAGCGGTCTAACGCACCACACTTTGGCTGGTCCGGTGTGGTGTGCGCTGCCTGTCTCTACCAGACTGGCTCTGGTTGTCAGCTCCGATCGGAGGCGGCGTTTGGCTGTCCGCCTCCGGGGGAAGGGGGAGGGTGAGCCGGCACGAGTCCGTCGAGGAGCAGGTAAAAGGCGTCCATGGTAGATTTCCGTCTCGGAAGAGGTGGATAAAATTGGCCCGGAAATAGTGTCTCGCCCCGGAGGACAGGCGGCAGACTCATGGGGGAGGGTGAATTGAGATAAATAGAGGGTATAATTGGCAACCAAATTGGGAGAAAAAATGGGGAAAAATTTGAAATAAAATATATATTTTTTAAAATAGCAATGGTGAAATAAATATGATTCTGTGTGAATCCTAGATAAGTTCAGAAATGGAACTCATTGCTTAGTGACCAAATAACTTTCCTAGCAGAAGAATACACCTTATAATCCGTTATAGTTTTTTATTAAAAAATGCGCTGGTCTTACTTTTCTGAGTATATATGGATATTACTGATGGATCTGTTTTAGTACTAGTACCCATTTGCTTCAAGTCATGCCTAACAACACCCCCTAGCCGTACCGATATTCATGATATTACACAGATTCTCATTCCATAACCCTTTGGAGCATAGGCGAGGTTCTGAAAAATAATAGCGGTACTTGGAGTGAGGTTTTTTTATGCGAATGCGAAACCATGTCTGTTTGATTCTCAAAACACAATACCCTACTTAATTATGATTTCAGATAAAGCTTTCATAAATGCCTTCATAAATGAGAAATGACTGCTCAGTCTGTGGTCGTTTCTGTGCTTTTATTTCCACAATAATGTGATGTTTTGCTGATTTACACTGCACCAATCACCATGCTATACATCTTGAAAAGGTGAAATCTGGTGCCACTCTGAATAAGATCCTGAATAAAGAATAGAAAGATTCATCAATAGGCTACAGTATCTAGCACGCTGGCTAAAATGACCAATGCTAGCAATGTTATTAGAGTGTCTCATCAGTTTGTAATCTTTGGAGTTATACCTAAAATACCATTTTAAAAGCATTAGAATCTTTTTGTTTACCATCATGTCTCGATTTAAACCAACACAATTAATAAGATATGATTGTTAGCAGGGAGCCTATCATTAGCAGTGCTTTCAAAATACAATAACGTTGAGTTGAGTAACATTTATTATTATTGTTGTTCCTGATTCATGTGTACACAAAATACATTTTCTGTGTGGAGTGCTAGCTAGCTTATTACTAGCCAGCTAACATAAGCAACGAGGTTACATATGGTATTTTGGCTAAATTGTGTTTCCCCTGTTGTTGACACTAGGTTGGCTGAGGCCAGGGGGGTAAACTATATAAGCCAGCTTCTAGGGGAGGAGTAGGAAGAAGGGCTATATGAGGCTGTAAGCTCTTCTGAGTGGGAGGTGTGGCACTGTTTGCCTGGCGGCAGCAGCGCTCTAGGACATTAGGGCTATTGGATACCTAACCAGTCTGAAAAACTTTTTTGTTGTTTTGTATCTCTGTCTCAGTTATCTTTTTTGTGTCCGGTGGGTCACTGTGGTGATTGTTGAACTCCTCCCACACAACATTTGATTGATATGTCTAAGCTTGCATTTTCCAATAACTATTTTTTATTTGAAAATATTTTTTTATTACAGATAGAAAAGACAGCCATGGGTGCTACATTTGCCATAAATTACTTATGTAATGCAGCTCTTTTCTTGCCCATGTGGGTTACAGTACATTGGTAAAAACAAATCATCAACTCAGGGTTCGAATCAATGAACACAGTTCCATACTCCTGGGTGACCAAAGTCTCCTGTTGCCAGAGATTTCCAAGAGGCACAACACCCACCACGCACCCACACTCCACACTCACTTTTCTGTGAGCACACATGACGTGCACAGAAACTTTGAGCAAAAACTGTTACAGTGTTAAAGTTGATGGATTTTTTATTTAAAACAGAGCATCCTCAGGGCCTCAATGAGTACTGTTAACTTGTTAACAGTTAACATGCTTTCTCTAAACTCTTCACCCAGATCGAGTTTGCATGTGTCTCCACAACCTCTAGAAGGAATGAATATAATAACTATACTAGCTTTTTTCTATACATACAGTATGTTTAAGATTCCTAATACATCATTGTCACAACCAGGATTGGAACAGAACAGCAGGACGCAGGGAATGGAGTTATCAGTCTGTGGACCGTATTTTATTTTCTTTCTTTGTCACACACGGAGAGGGAGAGCAAGAGAGAACACGCACAATATGAATTAACAAAATAATCTTCAGCCGTCCCCCAACAATAAATCAAAATAACAAACTAAAATAATAAGTACCTTTTGGTCAAAAGACTATAACACACACAACTAGTGATGTTACGTCTGACCCCGAAGCTCCAATGCCTGCTTCAGTCATTTTAAATGAGCCACTGCTTTGGAGCTTGTTTTGTTAAGGAAATGATCACGTGAAATATGACATGCGAAACAAACACTGCTTCATCCCCTCAGTGAATCACAACTGGTTTGATTTGCTGCGTACCGGGTTTGACGGGTTTGAAGCGTTAGCAGGGTTCCCTATATAATGAACTCTAAAAATGAACAAATAGTGGGTTGGAGTAGTAGATGCGTGCATAGTTGTCGTTGTGAAGAGTGGATTAGATTGCGTTTATTTCAGTGTTGTGATGGAGCCAGAGAGAAAGAGGAGCTGCCGTTCTCAAGTGTGGGAAAACTTTGAATTGATATCTTAGAATAAGTGTAGTGGTGGAGCTCCGATACATACATTAACACGTGAGCGTCTGCTACAGAATGTGACGTCAATAAGTGTATGATTAGTTAATTTGGCTGGCAACTCGGGACTTTAGCTCGGCGAACTAATTGTATCTCTTGTTGTGCTGGGATCTTTGATTCGAAACTCAGCTTACATAAGGTTGGTCTTACGTACATATTTCTGCTTATCGGCAGTTTGTTGCCAGTGACCATCAGATACATCATAGATTTTGTCGGGGAGGCGCATCTTAGTCATCCTGTTCAGGCAGACCAGGCAGAGTGGGACCATCTTTTATGGCTCTGTGAGTGAAGCCAGGGCACTTGGGTTGGTGAACCAGTGCCACACCCCACAACCTCAGGTTTATACCTACAGTTGAGCTGAATATTATGGATCATGGAGAAAATAATTATGGCCCGCCAGATTAAACCGGCGGTCAATATGGTGTGATTGGCCTCTTCACTTGGTAGCAATGCTCTTGAGCATATTATGCCTCCGCAAATATCAGCTCAACCAACATCTCGGTATAAATGAAGCTGGCTTCACCAGGCCCTAGTGACGTTTGATATCACCACGATTCTCAACATGAGAGGAGCATATCAATGTCAAACTTGAAAATATATCTTGTGGTAGTAAGTGACCCAAAACAAAAGTATAAAAAGGGAGTCTGAACCTGGCTTGCGCTGGAACTCTCCCCCAAATTGTTAATTATGGGAGGGAGAAGGGAGAAGGCAATGAGCCACCCTCAACACTTAAAGTCTGACCTGCTGGTGACACGATGTCTTAGATTGGGGGAATTATACTCTTGCTCTGTCCTGTTTCTCTTGGAAGATCTTGTGCCAGCTAACACCTTGCCTACGTGTGTTTTGCATTTGGAGAGAGACAAGGTGGGTTTGGTATCATTTTCTTCCATCTCTTTTGTGATTGTTACATGTCAATTTTATGTCTAGAATTTAGTATTTGTTAAGCCGGAATATCCACTTTGGAATTTATGTCTTTTAGGTCGCGACCAGATAAGAGCAGAGCTTGACGTGGTACGAGCAAGCTTGTGAAATGGTAGAGATAAATGTTCCATATGTGAGGAGACAGAACTAAACCCTACATATTGGATGTTCCGATTTAGTATTTGTTAAGGTAGTTGAACCTACATCTGTAGATTGGACGTTGAATGTTTTGTCTAACTGTTGTAACTGAATAAACCAGCTGTTAATTTTAATTGAATTGTGAGTTGTATATTTTGATGAGGGTTGATCCACCAGTTTGCTCTGCCTATCAACGAGTTTGGAGATTTAATTGATAATTGGTATCCTGTGTAGCGATTCATATTAAATCAAACAAATATATTTTACATGTAGGATAAGTGAGGGGTTTTAACATGTAATACCAATTCTGTTCAGTATTCAGAGTGCTGAACTTTAAACAAGGGCATTTCACTGTTAAGGCTACTGGATTCAGGGGATAGACCATTTTTATTCTAACTTCACTGTTCCGACAATGTACAAAAAATATTGTTTCTTAATAAAAATCTTTGAGTCAACCAAATCAATCTATTTGTACAGAACATTAGATATAGCATAATATATTTCACAACATATCACTGAATTACCTCTGCCCAATGGCCCAATGACAGTCTGTCCATAAGCACCTTCAGTGTCCACTTAAACCCTTACTCTATGTACCTTACTCTTCCACTTTATCACTTTGGTTGTCTTTCTTTATCCCTTTTGTATTTCTGTCCTTGCATTTACTGTCAAAATATTCTCTCACTCAATATTTTATTATCAAGTTTGAATCATATTGAAAAACACAAGTTAATAAACAGGCGGCACAAGGTGGTGCAGTGGATAGCACTGTCGCCTCACAGCAAGAAGGTCTCGGGTTTGAATCCAGGCTGGGGGCCTTTCTGTGTGGAGTTTGCATGTTCTCCCCGTGTCTGCGTGGGTTTCCTCCGGGTACTCCGGTTTCCTCCCACAGTCCAAAGACATGCACGTTAGGCTAATTGGAGAGTCTAAATTGCCCGTAGGTATGAGTGTGTGAGTGAATGGTGTATGTAGTGCCCTGCGATGGATTGGCGATCTGTCCAGGGTGTATTCCTGCCTCTCGCCCCAATGCATGCTGGGATAGGCTCCAGCCCCCCCGCGACCCTAACTAGGAATAAGCGGCTGAAGATGAGATGAGATGAGTTAATAAACAAATGAGTTGTTGACACAAGGGGAATCGAAGCCGGGTGTGCCGTCTAGGAAGGCAAGATCTTACTTTCTACGCTATACACACACCACACGTCAATTAGTGCAGTCATATAGCGGACAGGTTTGTACAGGTTTGTATATAATAAGTCAGGTTTGTTGCTCTACATTCATTTCGCCAGCAGACAGGGTTCTCAGGGTTCTCTCTCACCAGCTTTCAGCTTCCATGTTCCAGCCACCTACTAAGAAAACAGAGCTGCCTTTAAACACACAGGTATCATTGGTTAATTCTGCACAGGTGTGTGCTCTAGCTGCCCTGCTGGTAGGCGTGGCAGGGTTGCCTGTGTTGTTGCATATGGTAGAGGCCTTTGGAGCAGTGAGACTTTTGCAGTGAGAATGATTGTGATTGCCTCACGAGTCCCACCTGAGCCAGGCAGAAACTAAGCCTATTTAAGAGCAGGTGGGACGAGTGGGGAATCAGTCCGTCTTGTCGTGATGTGTGTGTGAGTGCGCGTGCACGTTGAATGTGGGACGTTGAATGTGGGACGTTGGATGTTTGTGGAGTTTTGTGTGTGTTTGTCGAGTAGAGTGCTTCTTGTGTGGGGAAGAGGGAGAGGGGGTGCACTAAGAGTGTCTGCCTCTCTCCCTCGGTGTGATTGTGGAGGAGCGAGAGGGTGCCAGGGAAGTGCCCTCTCGCCCTCGGTTTTAATGAAAGAGAGCTCACACTCGGGCAGTGGAGAGTGTTTCTGGGCAACAGCCCGACAACTCTCACTGGAAGAGTGGAGGGTGTCTCGGGGCTGGTTGCCAAAAACTCTCACTGTGGGGAGTGGCGAGTGTCTCTGTATGCATGGGGAAAGAGAACTCGAACTGCAAAGTTTGAGTGTCTCAGTATGAATGGGTGGGAAGCACTTGAAAGGTCACTGGATATGTGTGTGCCTTGGGAGGTTCCAGGGGAACTCCGGAGGAAGGGGCGCGGTGTCCCGTAGGTTATGATTATTTTAACTTGTTATTTTAGTTCGTTGTTTTTACCCGAAAGCTTCGTGGCGAGTAGGGTGAAGATTTTGTGTCTGTGTTTGTGTTGGCCTTTGTTATATGTTAACCTGCTACTCCCACTGTCTCTTCCCCATGTCTGGGGGGAGAGACAGGATAAAAATAAAAAAATCCGGTCCGTAGACCGACAAACTCCACTCGGTGTCTCCAGTCTGCTCTGTTCTCGTTCAGGGTTTGTCACATGGTATGTGACATCACCCCATTAATAAAAAATAAAAAATGAGAACAACTTAGATTGATTAAGTCTACACCCCGCTTATTATACCAATTGTAAACTAGCTCAGGGGTAAGCAATCACCTTCCAGATTACACACCAAGCTAATTGGCCTTCACCTGTGTTCAATTGTAGTGATTCTGATTACTTCAGAATAAAATCAGCTGTTCCTAGAGGATTCCACTGCTGCAGTGCATTTCAGAGAAAATAATCCGCCATGAGCAACAAGGAGCATGGGGTTGAGGTCAGGACTTTGACTGGGCCACTCAAGAACATTTAGCTTTTTATTCTTGAGCCACTTCAATGTAGCTTTGGCCCTGTGCTTTGGATCATTGTCCTGCTGAAAGGTGAATTTGTGCCCCAGAAACAGTTCTTTGGGAGACTGAAATAGGTTCTTGCAGTATCTGTCTGTACTTTGCTCCATCCATTATTCATTCTATTCTGGAAAGTTTCCCAGTTCCCTGCAAAAAAGCTGTATTTTAGTTTCAGCTGAACACAACCTTTTCCCACATCTTAGCTGGATCACTCACGCACTCTCTAGCAAACTCCAGGTGGGCTTTAAGATGTTTTGTTTTAAATAATGGCTTTTTCTTGCCACCCTGCCATACAGGGTAGTATTATGCAGTGTTCTTTATATTATTGACTGATGCAATTGACTATTACTCCATTCTCGGCCACTTAACTCTGTAGCTCTTTTAGAGTCATTGTTGGCCTCAGTGGCTGAAGTCCCCTCATTGTTTGGTCACTGAGTTTGGAGGGACAGCCTTTTCTAGGCAGGGTCTGGGTGGTATGATGCATCTTCCACTTCTTGATGATTGAGTCATTGAGGGATATCCAAACATTATTATTATTATTAACAATATTAACTTTTATATATATATATATATATATATATATGCACTTTCATATACTGTACAATATTGTTTAACTTGATCAGAAGGTTTCACGGGCCAGATTTTGTGTTTTGTTGTTGCCAGATTTCTTTTATAATGTTAATTCCTCCAGACATACCTTTAGAGAAAAATAAATAAATATATATATATATGTATATATATATACTGTATATATGCACTTTCATATACTGTACAATATTGTTTAACTTGACCAGAATGTTTCACGGGTCTGATTTGATGTTTTGTTGTTGCCAGATTTCTTTTATAACGTTCATTCCTCCAGACATACCTTTAGAGAAATTGCCCGCTGTTCGGGAGAGTACTTAGTCTCGTGAGAGAAAATTGCTTACTTTCAGACAAATTGCTCCAAGATCATTTAATTCTCAAACAACAGGACAAAGCCTCAGCATAAACTTGGGTGATAGAGACTCAGATTCAGTCCCATCACCATACCATGGGCCTCATCCTTAGTCATGAGGAATTAATTTAAGCACTGTTATTTCATATAGCACATGCACACACATGTGTGAATATATATACTGTATATATATATATATATATATATATGTGTGTGTGTGTGTTTGCATGTGCATTTCCTCACACATTAAATACTTTAAAAATCTGATATTCAAAATGGTTTGCTAAACACACAGACAACAAGAAATGAAGTAAGCCTTAATTTATTTGCAGTGTACAGCATACAGACAAAAATTTGAAACCGTTTCAAAAATGTTAAGTTAAAAGGAAGATTTTGTGGCAGTGGCAGACGGTGGTCCAGAAAGTCTGTTGTATTCCTTTAAAGGGGTGTCTCATAGCCGGCAAATCTACACTTCCAGGCAAAGTGATCACCGCAAGCAATAGTGAAAACTATGCATCAAGTTCACACAAGTGCACTGCAATCCATAATTTGCCACATAGCAATAATAGAAAAAAAAGTGGTAACAAAAAGAATAAAAATAAGATGTGTTCGGCAGTCGCAGTCTGAAACACTCCTCCCCACTTTATGGGTGGTCGTCCCAACAATAGTTTGCCTCTGCTCCAACCCTTGACTGCAGTCGATTGTGACTTGTACTTTGGGAATGTTTAAAATCAATGGATGACACAATAATGATCACTTAATTTTAAGAGGGGTACGGAATGTGTAATACTGTCCTCTGCCCTACCTTAAAATACACGTTGGGTTGTAAAGACAATGTACTTGTATGAACGCTTGTTAAAGTATACCAAGCATTTGCACTACTTAGTCCAACAGAACATGAGTGTTCATTTTGAAATACTTATCTACTTTTAAGAAACAACAACAAACATTTGATATACAATTCATGTAAAATTTAAGCTTATTTTGCATGATATGCCCTACTCAGTGACACTCTAATTGCCACCTTGCATCTTTTTCTCTTGAAACTTCAAGAGCAAGCGTGGATACATTTGAAAAAACTGCTATTGTGTGCCATACATTTCTACAAAACTGTAGGAACACAATGAAATAGTCTTGATCTATTGCATAATAATAAAGCTATTAATAATAAAACATGTTGAGTTTCTGTACAGGAAACTGGGAATACACAGGATCTGTGAAGTGCTTTAGACACGGTCCTGTCTGTCAGGCAAGTAAACTCAAACGACAGACAAGATAGCTGGGCTCTGTTGACTCGGCTAGCTTCAGGCTTCCCCAACGGGAAGCTCTTACCCTTGGAATGCATATTCCAGCTAACATATCAATTAGCTGTGAAGCTTTGTCGAAAAGCCCACTGTTCACTCTTAAATCAGCCGTCTTTAGAGTATTTTGAGGAGAGCCTTATGGTTAACTCTGTTCTCCTGACACACAAACACATTCAGGCTTGACTGAGGGATTGCTTGTCTGCAATGGTCATAGCTACTGCTTTGGAGCTAATATTAATATATGCCATTTACCAGACACTTTTATCAAAAGTGACTTAAAGTAGTGAATGCATACATTTTTCAGTATACATGGTCTCAGTGGGAATTGAACCTACAATCTAAGCATTGTCAACACCATGCTCTACCTACTGAACCACACAGAACCACTGATCAACAGACTTCCAAATCTTTTTACAAAATTTGGCTTGTATTTGGCTATTCCATTTTTTAATAGGTGGTGTAATATCGCATTTACTGCCTTTAAGCCTTGAATGGGTTATTGACCCATTGTAAATCAGAGTGATATAGACCACATCTGATCTATTCCAAATATTCATACTCTTGTGTACTTTTTATGATAACGGAATCTGTTGATTTAATTCAATATTCCTTTAAAAACAAGATCAAATCTACATAATGTATACCGTATATGCAAGAGACAGTCTAAAAGTTATTTTCAAACGAAATGACCACAGAGCTTAATGGTTTTAGCTGCACTTGATGATTCTGGAGTTCTATGTGGGCTAAACATTTAAAAATGACCTCAGCTCCCTAAAAGCAATGTTGTGGATAACGTTTCAATTGAAGCCATGTGTTTTTTTATTTCCATTTTAGAAAGACCACAGGACCCAGGTCTAACCAGACTGCGATTCCGTCCCCAGAACAGACCTGACGAAGATCATAATGTTGGCGGTTATGAGAACGTTACAGACCATTCAAATCAGAAAGAGTCCTGGCCCAGACAGGATGAGTGGTCACGTCCTAAAATCATGTTCCACCCAGTTGTGTGACATAATCCACTTTATCACTAATAGTGCCCGGAGGTATGGAAAAGGACTACAGTGGTACCAATTGCAAAAAAGAAGAACCCTAAAGAAATGAATGACTTTAGACTGATAGCTCTCACCTCTTTAGTGATGAAGTGTTTCAAAAAAATTATGAAATCATTCATCATGGCCAAAACTGAACATATGTTAGACCCACTGCAATTTGCGTATTGATGCAGTAGAGAAGTTGAGGACGCCACCCTAACGCTGCTCAATTTTATCTATAAGCATCTGGAGGAGGGTAAAGCACATGCCCATCTACTATTCGTTGATTTCTCCTCGCCGTTTAATACCATCCAGTCCCATCTTTTAGCCGATAAATTGCTGTCCTATTTTAACCTGGATTTTAAACTGGTGGGTGGTAGATTTTCTATTGAACAGAGCTCAAAGGGTGAGAGTCAATGGAGTTTTATCTGATGAGCGCCTTTCCTCCACTGGCTCCCCCCAAGGGTGTGTCCTCTCCCCTTTACTGTACATCCTGTACATGGATGACTGCAGGAGTCAGCATGAGAATAGACATGTCATTAAGTTTGCTGACGATTCTGTAGTCCTTAGTCTACTCCATGAGAAAGAAACTGAACATGGCCAATGTTTACTTTTTATCCTGGTGCAAATCCCAGTTTCTCGAGGTGAATGTTGAAAAGACAAAAGATATGGTTGTCGACTTTAGGAGAGTAAAGGGGCACCAGTGCAGATGCTGATCGAGGGAAAAACAGTTGAGTTTGTCTCCAGCTACAAATATCTTGGCACGATTATCAATGACAAACTGCGCTGGGAGGCAAATACAAATGCCATCAATGCCAAAGCTCAACAATATCTGTTCTTATTGTGGAAATTGAACATTTTGATGTGGACAGAACAGTTTTAACCCTCTTCTATAGATCCTTTATTAAATCCATTTTAATGTTCTCAATGATTTGCTAGTATGGCAACCTCAATGTTAAGTGCAAATCTCAACTACAGAGAATTATTAAAATGTATTCTAAAATTAACAGCTGAGTCACTCCACTTTATACGATAAGTACATCTTGCGTAAAGCCACCAGTATATTGGATCTCATCTCAGTTACCAGATCTCAACCCAATTGAACACTTGAGATTATGGATTGGCCCCTGAGAAATTTCTGATAGAAGAATGGTGTTACATCCCTCCAATAGAGTTTCACACACTTCTGGAGCATTGAATCTGTTCTGGTGGCTCATATTAAGACAATTTATGTGGATGTTTCCTTTATTTTGGCAGCTAATTACATGTGTTCTTAGTAGGAAAAAAACATATATTACTTTATTATTTTGTTATTGAACAAAATCTCTAACAATTGTATTAGTATAAAAGAATATAATTGTAAAAAGGTTTGAGCATACAATATAGCTCATTACCTGTATTGTCTATTTTATACAGCCTTCTATTTGTTGAATAGACTTCGCAGATGTGTTTTGTTAGGCAAGTGCATTCATTTGTGTCGTTAGTGAATGCAGAAGAGAGCTGTTGATGTCTAGTCTTGATTCTAGACTTTGCAATTGCCTTTGGAGATTGTTGTTGGGGTGTGACAACATGAGGAAGACAGTGTCGATGCAAATTAAGCTGGCCGTCATAAGGTTCAGAAATGAAAATCAATCAATCAGGAATATTGCAAAAACCCTGGGCATGCCCAAGTCAACAGTTTGGTTCATGATTAACAAGAAAAAAACAACTGGTGAACTCAATTATGTCAAAAGACCCAGTAGACCAAGGAAGACCACTGTAGTGGATGACCGGAGAATACTCTCTATGGTGAAGAAAACCCCCCTGACAATGGCCCAACAGATCAAAAACACTCTCCTGGATGCAGGTGTAGATGTGTCAAAGTCTACCATACGTAGAAGACTACACCAGCAGGACTACAGAAGGTATACTACAAGATGCAAAACACTGATAAGCCTGAAGAACAGAAAGGCGAGATTACAGTTTGCTAAAAAGCACATAAAAGAGCCCCAAGAGTTCTGGAACAAAGTCTTGTGGACAGATGAGACAAAGATTAACATGTACCAGAGTGATGGAAAGAGGAAAGTGTGGAGAAAAAAAGGAAATGCCCATGATCCAAAGCATACCACCTCATTCATGAAACATACTGGGCCTGTATGGCTGCCAGTGGAATGGACTCACTTGTCTTCATCGATGATGTGACTGCAGACAGAAATAGAACAATGAATTCTGAAATATTTTATCTGCTCAGATAAAACCAAATGCCTCAAAACTCATTGGACAGCACTTCATCATGCAACAAGACAATGACCCGAAACATACTGCTAGAGCAACAAAGGTGTTTTTGACGGCCAAAAAGTGGGAAATCCTTGACTGGCCGAGTCAATCACTGGATCTGAATACAATTGAACATGCATTTTACATGCTGAAGAGGAGACTGAAGGCAAAAAGTCCCCGAAACAAGCAGGAACTTAAGATGGCTGGATTACAGGCCTGGCAGAGCATCACCAGGGAAGATACCCAGCATCTGCTGATATCTATGCGTCGCAGACTTCAAGCAGTCATTGCATGCAAAGGATATGTGACCAAATATTAAAAATGATTACTTTATTCTACATTATGTTAAACTGTCCAATGAATTACAGTGCCTGAAAATGGGGGGGGACTATGTACAAAAGGTTCTATAATTTCTAAACGGTTCATCCGATATGGATGCGATATCCGAAAATACCCTAAAATTAAAGCAATTGTCATTGTATCCTTTCAAAGTGTTAGAGTACAGAACCAAAATAACCAAAAATGTGTCACCGTCCAATGAGTTATGGTGCTCACTATATGAGTGCGTGCGTGCGTGCATCTGTCGGTGCACTTTCATTCTGGGATGAAGTTAATAATCATAAAAACATGTATTTTATGTCCATGACTGGAAGATAAGTACTCTTCAACACAAATTATTATTATTATTATTATTATTATTATTAATATTATTATTATTATTATAGTATTAGCAGCAGCAACATTACTAGTGTTAGTTTTGATTTTATTTATAGTTCATGAATTTTCAGTCCTCACTCTTTTGGGTTGTTCTAAACATTGAGTAAATTTTAGCAAGTGCTACATTTTTTGGTATTATTACACAACGCATGTCTGGAAAAAGGAAAAGGAGCATTTATTGTTCAAAGAGCATTGGTGCTAGTTTGAATAGAAGCTCTGTTATCACAGTGTTCCACACATTAAGCACGGATGCAAAGTACACGCTTTCTCGCAACTCATGAAACCTTCTAAATCATGTTATCTTTTATACAGAAGTGGTGTTCTGTTCTCTGCAGTGGACTCTTCAATTTCATTGTGACTAGAAGGTATGGATTTTTACATTTTCTTTATTTAGTTTCAGATTTTTTGCCTGTTTTTCTCCCAATTTCATAGCCAATTATACCCTCTATTCATTTAGATTTTCCCTCCCCTCACAAACTCGTCGCCCGTCTCTACGGAGCAAGCTATTCTCCGAGGCCAGCGATGATCTGCCTCCTCCGAGATGGAACTCGCCCACCTACTTTCTGGAGACACCCTTCACGCGTATTACTCAATATCGGCGAGCTTGTGCCAAAGGCTATTGTATGGCTCTTTACAGATTTCCCCCTGGGGCGGACAGCCAAATGCCGCCCCCGATCGGGGCTCCCGGCCAGAGCTGGTCCGACGCAGTCGGGTTTCAAACCACGACCGCAATAGGCAGCTCACACTCGCAAAGCACCAGTCAATGCAAGTTTGTTAGATTGCTATGCTATTCAAGGTCCACAGAAGGTATGGTTTTAACCTCAAATGGTTGTTTCACAATGTGCTACAGTACATCAAGTTGTAAGAATATATTTTGATGTTGCGAATAGGGCTGTGACGGTATGAATGTTTCATGGTTTCGATCCGCGTCTCTGACGGGCAGCGCACACCGCTCCAAAGCGCGGTGCACTAGACCGCTGGGCCATCCGCCAGCCTAGGACTATTTCATATTTTAATATCATGGTATACTGTCATACCGGTATACCGTTACACCCATAGTTGCAAATTAAGTGTTTAATTGGAATGAACCAGCTGTCTGTTTATTCAGATGTTGGAATAAGATTCAGAGGAGAATATATTAAGGATATGGTTATCTCAGAGAAATGGTAAAATCTCTATATTGTGAGACTGTGATTAGCTCAGTGATGGTATTATAGAACATCTTTCTGTTAATCTCTGTATAAGCCACTGATGATTTGACAGCAGAGGAGACATTTATTTTCACAATTTAAAATTCCAGGCAGAAGCTTGTTATGACAGACTCTGCTGTTTTGACATGACAACAACTTTTTTCTTCATTCAAGGCATCTAATGCAACAAGTCCTGACACATGCACCATACAATAAACCTTCCCAGACAGCAGACAAAACATGTGAACATCTGAGGTCTATATTTTTAGTTTGGAGGTTTTGTATCCCTGCTTTCTCACCCGATCCACAGCCACAGACCTGATATTCAAAAGTCTCTTTAAGATATTCACTTTCATTACATTTCCATTCAATTTTATTCTGTGCTCCACCCATTTTAACAAAAAAAGTCAATAGACAATAGAGTTGATCCTTATGTGATGAAGTCCAATTAAGATATAATAATTGAACAATTAAAATAATTATGATTCTTTTAATTAATTATTAATTACGATTTTTTATGCATTACATTAATTCACAATGTTGAGATAGGTTCTTTTATTTCTTTTTTTAAACCTTCTCCGCATAACATGTACCTGTTAAACAGAGCAGCCTAAAAACATACACCCAGACTGTTTAATCGTCCCCTGGGGAGGAATGTTTGATGATGATACAAACCACAAGTTTCTCTAACTGCTACTTACACAAGGCAGTTTGTTTTTATGCTTTTATGGCAAACAATATTTCCTCTAAAATGTAGGGAATGCAGAACTGTCTGAACATCTTTCAGTCAAAACACAGAAAAAGTATAATATGAAGAGATAAATCATAATGCTTTTGTCACCGTATCACTGGATTAATAGGTCTGTAGTCTAATAATCATAGCCAGGAGCTGTCTGATGTGCTGTGAGTGATTTATTCAATGAGCTTTGAGCTTCACCGGGTTTCTCACTTGACTCATTCGATTTAAAAGGAAATGATATGGAAGATTGATGGTGTCCAGACTCACATCATGTCGAGACAAACTTCTTCGCCCAAAGAAGTGTCACATGTGACATGAGTAACCATGAGGAAACCAATCTCAATATCAGAGGGAAAACATGTCAAAATATAAGCAATGGCCATAAGTCTTTCCAATGTATTTTTTTTGTTTTTTGTCTGGCTTCTGAAGTCTTCTTCCTTTTATGTATAGCAAACTTCAAAAATAAAAAAATAAAAATAAAGCAGCCTCACGCCCATTCAGGATTACCTGACCATAATTAGATTGCCTATACACCTAAACTTTATACTTTATTCTGCCCCTGTACTTACCATCTACAGTACCAACTTGAATTTCCTTGCCAATGGGCAGTATCAAGAGCACAGATGGGATTCACTGAACATTTTGCACTAGTACAATTACAGAGACAATAAAAAGGGCTCGCTGTTATTAGAATATTTATTTGTGCCCCTTATTGTTTTAAACGATATAGCAGGAATGGACATAAAGTGGATTCAGACAAAGACAATGCTATTTTAGTACAAACACTTGAATTTTGGTTCATCTTGAGTCTCAGCAACAAGAAAAGGATATCTGTCTTTTTTTCACATGTTGTACCAATTGGTGAATGTTAGCATTGACTTGCCGCAGTAACCACAGGAAGAGTGGGAGAAGAAAGGTGGGACAGCGGTGGTAAACCTCATGACATCATAGCCTGTTTTCTGATTGGCTGCTCCTCCAGGCAGCGGGGTTTAAAAGGCGACCGGCGGATTGTCCTCCAGCATCACGACACGACACGTCCTCCACCCAGCCTCGAAAAGAGTACACTGGGCAGCTGAGCACACGCCTCTGGATTCTCACAACAAAGGGTTGAGGTAAAGTACTTCTTTTGCATCTTTTTTTAGAAAATGTGTTTATGTATAAACTTTGTAAAGTAAAAAAAAAATACATCTTGGCATAATCTGTTAATATTACATGATACGAAAGATCCTCAATTTAGTTGTGCACCTGTTAGTTTAGTGTAGGAGTATTTTTTATAAGAATGCCAATAAGTATTACAACTTCATTTGAATTGTATTTTGAATTTTCAAATGCTTTGATATTTTTGTCAGCTGTCATGTGTGACATTTCTTTAACATGGTAATTTGAGATGGTTTCCTCTGGTCCCACAGAGAGATGGCATAATTTAAGCAATAGCAATATAGGCTTTAAATCATATTTGTGTTTGTGTTTATGTATAATTACTACTTACTGCTTACTACTAATCACTTAAGCTTTCTTATAAGTGTTTATATTTAGTATAAAGACCCTAGACACACAAACACTTATTTGAAAAACATGTATGGGAGAATAAATGTTAGAGAATAAAATGTTATGCACAGGAATTGTGATTATTTTTATTTTCTTATGTAAATGAGGATCACAAACAAATTGATCACAGAGAGAGCCCAGTGTAGTTATGTCTGTGTCTGCATAGTTATGTCTGTGTCCACATCATGGCTTTTTGCTGTGGAATGACAAAGCTCAGTCTGACCAGAGGAAGAGGAAGTTGTGGGTGCCGTCTATAAATCCCAGCTAATTTGTCAACTGACTCCCTGACTCATATATTCAAAGAAAAAACCCTCTAAATTACAGTCTGCAGGGAACAAATAATAATACTAACAAACTGACAGTTGACATATTTTTGTTTTAAGGCAGCCTTCACAGAATCGTTTCCGCCTAAAGTTTTTTTCACACTGCACCCTGTGTTTTTTTGCCACAAATTTAAGAGCACTGTGCTCCATGATGAAAGCACTAATGAGAAACCAGGCCCGCTAACTTTATTTTTGATTCCTTTTTGACTGTGGTTTGCAAGAATCCATATTTAACTCCGCGAATTATATACTGGAAGAGATCATTATAGGCAGAGATAAATACTCATAGCTGAACTTATACTTAGTGTTATGCAGTTACATTTCATACAGAAAACAGCAAGAACATTCACAGGAAAACCGGGTTATAAAAACAGCGGCCAATGATTGGTTCCTTGCTCAGAAAGGGCTTGTTTCCGTTGGCTTCTGCTCAGTGAAGAAAAACACTAGCATGTGCTTTCTCCCAGTTTAATTAAGGCTTTTATTGATTAGACCAGGGGTGTCAAACTCATTCCATCGTGGGCCGAGTGTATGCAGGTTTTGTTGCAACCAGTGCACTACACCAGGTGATTTCACTAATTAGCTTCCTTCTTCAACCAAGGAGGGAACTAATTGAAATCACCTGGTGTTGTGCACTGGTTGCAACAAAAACCTGCATACACTCGGCCCACGATGGAATGAGTTTGACACCCCTGGATTAGACCATTACGTGTTCACGTGTGATAAGAATTTTCCTTGATTACTGTACATGCATTTTCAGTGGCATGGAGACTTGGAGTCTTGATTTTATTACCACCCTTTCCCACTCAAAATGAAATTTAAACAGGATTGCCATTTCTGAGCCTTGAAATACTAAAGTAATGTTTATGTAAAAATAGGGGGACAGGGGACAGTCTCATTTTTGCACATCTTGGTTTCATTTCACTGCTGAACTTGGACATTTTGACCACTGAACATGGACATTTTGACCCATCTCTCTCCCTGTTCACTTAATGGCATGTGAAATTAAAGTTTGAATGATTAAATACATAACAAAACTCATTTTAATTGTAATTTTTCTCTCTTTTCTAGTTAAACACTAGATACAATGAAGATTTTGATTGTTTTCCTTGTTCTTCTGGCCACAGTCATCCAGTGAGTACTGCCATCCAGTGAGTAATATATATACAGTATATATATATATGCATCCATAAATTGATTCACAAATGTATACCAATCATTTAACAAATAATAGTAATCTTGTACTTGTAAAACACATGAATAATTTAATGGTATTGGGGTGTTCCCGCTGCTCATTCATGCCAGATACATTTCTGTGCACCCAAATTGAGAGTGAATCCCAGTATACTTCATGAGCCTCAGTGCAAGATTTACATATATTTTCCTTTTTCAGGTGAAACGTTCGGCAAGTAGCTCAGAGAGCTCGGAGGAAGTGGTGAGTACTCCTCCTGTTTTCTGTGGTTAGAAAGCACTCATTAATGTGAGCTGAGCCATAAATTCACTTTATTCAGTATTCATCTATTGTTTTAAATGTACAGTATGCACCAGATTTGTTTCCAGGTGGTGGCTATTCAGATACTGAAACCAAGTGGTGTCAACTGATTTTGAAAAACTGTTTAAAATGCTTGTTCTAAGAGTGTTGCCAGACTTTTCTGTAATCACTGTTGCACTTGTAATTCTATTGTATGCAATACTATTGTCATTACTTTGATTTGTAAGTTATTCTGGATAAATCATTTCATTCATTTCCTTTTTAACAGCACACATTTTTCAATCAAAAATTATGTTACTCTTTCTGGCCTCATTGACAATGAAACTGTCAGCTATATGTGCATAGCTATATCATATCAAGAGATAATTGTACAGTTTCTGACTGGTACATTCACAAATATACATATTCCAAGTAGTTGCAATAAAACAGTGTTTACTGTAGAGAGGTGTACAGCTGCCATGTGTTCCTCGTACCAGACAGTATAGTATCTTTGTTAAGGAACCATATTGCTGATGAAAGAAATTAATTCCTAAATGTATTTCAGTAGAAAAGAGCATGCATTACAATGGGAGTGGGATTGGTTAACGAAGGCGGTAGGATTGGTTAATAAAGGTCCTGTGGGTTTTTGCTTGACATGTAAACGGTATCCAGTGAATCCAAACTCTTACCACCTTAGTCGACAGATTTTCTGACTACTGTGCTTAGCTCCTTTTCATCCTCCTTTGGAATGTTTCCCGTCCGACACACAAGGGCAACAAGTTCAACATGTCAGCACACACAATGAAGGATCTCAAGAAGTAAAGTCTAGATTTTTTTTACACAGGTAGCTAGAATTATCCTTACAATCCAACTTGCTGTCTGTTATTACTCCAAGGAATTTCTATGACTGATTTCCAACCCCATAAATAAAAACAGGATTGACCTCATCCTGCATCCTTCTAAAGTTAATTAATTTAAATTAAGGTTATGGCCACACCATTCAACAAAAGCTGAAATAAGGCCGATAATCAGACTCATCTGCCTTATTTATGCTTACAATAGTAGAGCCATCAGAGATATTCTGAAAATGGCTTAAGCCTTGATTGTGTCTGAAATTAGCAGTGTAGAGTGTGAACAAAAAAGGAGATAAGATATGAAGATATGAACTACGAGTTTCGTAGTTTGGATCAGGCAGGTGATAACCTTTTCAGTGTTGTGCTTTGTGTCCTTTCGCATAGGTGAGACCTGTTCGTTTACAGCTGAAAGCCCTCGCTGTTCTTCGTCAAAAAGCACCTGCGCAGGTAACAGACACACCTCTGTCCTAGGGCAAAGTAATTTTTAATCACTAGCATGTTTAATTAGAAGAACTAATAGAAATCAGCATGTGTATAACTATTTTATTTACTCCTAAATGTAATGTAAACATATAAACAGGTGTAAAGATTTTCTCATGTTTATTTGACTATGTGACAATTGGCTATTTGACAGTTTGCTTAATTGGAAACCGTCACCGTGTAGAATAAGAAATGATGAACGTCCAAACGTTGTAAAGGTGTTTCAGAGAATGACTGCCGGATCTGACGAGAGCTCGGACAGCTCAGATGAAGGGCAGGTGAGACTTCCTCCTTCCTCTTATAATGCTCAAATTATAATAAAGAAATCCAAATTGTCTGAGGCATCGTTAACAAAGCAATAACTCTAAACTTTAATAGGTCATGATTAGCTGAAACCTTAATTTTGCAATCTAATCCCTGTTACTTTTTTCATTGGTGTCATGAAATAAACCTGTTTAAAAAAACAGAACAGAAACAAATTAGCCTAACTTATAAATTTATTGTGATAAATGATCATTATGTGACTCAACCATAATTTTGTGTTGATGAATGTATTTGTTTATTTTATTTATTGAATTCCCTTCTTTTGGAGGAAAACAGGCACCACACCACTGATATGCAGACAGACTGGGACAAACACAATTATGTTACAAAAAGGAACATACCACTTTGGCATTGCACATAAGCATGCACACAGTATTAAAAAAGCATGACAACAATCATTATCTTTTAAAAAGTTCTGGTAGAAAAGGGATAGTACGTAGGGAGATTATAGCAATTTAATCTGCATCTAATATGTCACTGTTTCGATCTCTGTTCCAGGAATCAGCATCAGATGACAGCAGTGACACAGACGAGAATGTGAGTCACTTATCTGAATTCTAAACCTCATATACCCATTAGCCATATTGGGCTTTATATCATATAATTACAATGAAGATCCTTACTGAAGTCATGTTTTTTTTAAAGGGCACAGCTGAGACCACATCCGCCCCCCCTGACCCTATTGTGACCACACTTCCCCCAATCACTGACAATGGCAGAGGGGACAACTTGGGCTACCCCAGTGACTACAAGAAGTCAATCATTTTCATTGAGAGCAACAAAATTGAGAAGGGACCCTCCCCATATAAATTATACGGCAACAATAAGGCAGAGGAGGGTATGAACCTGGTGAGCAAGAAAACATCCACCTATGAGGGTAAGGACAGGAACGAGATCGAAAAGAACCTGAAAGTATACAAGGTAATTATATTTGCCCACATTTATTTATTTATTTAGTTTTAGTTACTCTTTCGTAATATTTTCCATTAGATAGATGGATACAGGTAACTGCCAAAATAAAGGAAACACCAACATAAAGTGTCTTAATAGAGAGTTGGGCCACCTTGAGCCACCAGAACAGGTGGTTCTCTGTGGCTCAGTTGGTAGAGCACAGCGTTGGCAACGCTTAGGTTGTGGGTTCAATCCCCACTGGGGCCACATATACAGAAAATGTATGCATTCACTACTGTAAGTCGCTTTGGATAAAAGCGTCTGCTAAATGGCGTATATTATATATTAGAACAGCTTCAGTGCACCTTGGCATAGATTCTGGAACTGTATTGGAGGGATGCAACACCATTCTTCCATGAGAAATTCCATTAGTTGGTGTTTTGTTTGCTGGTGTTGGAACTCAGGCGCCACTCTAGAATCTCCCATAAGTGTTAAATTGAGTTGAGATCTGGTCACTGAGATGGCCATTAAATTTGGTTTACATCATTTTCATATTCATCAAACCATTCAGTGACCACTTGTGCCCTGTGGATGGGGGCATTGTCATCCTGGAAGAGACCACTCCCATCAGGATATAAATACTTCACCATAGGATGAAGTTGATCACTCAGAATGGCTTTATTGGCATTTACCTTTCCCTCTAAGGGGTTGAGTAGACCTAAACCATGTCAGGAAAATTCACCCCACACAAAAACAGAGCCATCAGAACCTTTCATTTACTCAAGTGTTTCCTACATTTTGCAGTGACCTGTAGATAACTGTAATATCCCCAGTCATATTATAGTTTTTTTGTTCGTGCTTTTAGGTATTTGTATTTCTGCAAGCATACCAAGCCTTTACTTTGACTCCATCCCTCCCACTCCAGGCCCTGCAGGTGCACGATGAGCTCCTGGAAGAGGACGCCAGCACCCCCGAGGTAGAGAGTCAGGGTCTGGACTCAGCCAGCGGGACAGCGGAGGAGCCCACCCACCGCCAGGCCGAGCCGGAGGCCGAGGGCAGCCCCGCGGAGAGCGCAGAGGAAGCGGAGAGCGCCAGCGCTGGGGACAGTGCCAGTGCCAGTGCCAGTGCCAGCACGGAGTCCGACAGCAGCGAGGAGACGGCCACCACCCCTGGAGCTGCGGACAGCGACTCTGACGAGAGCCAGGAGAGTGACTCCAGCGAGACCGAGGAGACCAGCGAGACGCCCATCGTCATCACTGCCAAATAAACGCCCTCGACTCCCCCAAAAAAAGATGCTGTCGACAGTGAAGAATGAATCTCACAGAGGGGTGTTTGGTGAATCGCTGCCTGCGTTTCACAACCACAGGAATTGTAACGAACAGAAACACAAACAGGCTCTTTAATGCCCTGTCACTGCAATAGCTGTAAAGAGAAATACAATCTCAAACCCGCTTTACGTAATCCAGGATTCTTTTTTAATTGTTCATTGCACAATACATTACAGTATGAGGTTATTTTGTGGAAAATGTTTTATACTTCTTTGTATCATGTTTTATTATTTCTAAATAAAATTCTTTTTTTTCAATGGTTGTCACCTTTTCAATCATTTACCCATTCACTTGGATTTTTGGCTTGAAAAATCTGCTAAATTTTTGTCATTTTTTATTTACAATTAATTAACAGCATCAGTTACTAATCTTACAGTTGTGTTTAATGGTTGAGTTAAAGTGGACTATTACAATAAAAATAGCTCTATAATTGTAGTATACTTATACACTTAGGGTATCATTTCACCATCTGCCAGTCTAGTATTGTATAACTATGCGTGACCGGGTCTACTTACTTGTATTGACATTGAAGCTCTTCAGCAAAGTGCCAAGCATTATCCAGCATATCTTCGGTTTCACTCTGTTTTATTTATGATGGCACCCAAGATAATACAGCAGCGATGAGGAGGGTATCCCAAAATTAAAGAGGATCCCAGTAAACGAGATATGAACTCGCAGCTAGCAGTTTCACCTGAAAGACTGTTTTCAGACACTCGTGAGTAAACAAAGAAGCTAACGAGACTGGCTAGGCTAGCAACGAACATGTTCCAGATAGCCAGCATATCTGAATACAAGGAGGGACGGGAAGATTTTTAACCTCCAGGGCATGTGAATGTTGGAACAGCAGATAATAGCTAACAAAGTTGCAAATGAGAAAAGAGTCAGCGTATTTCTTTCAGTCATTGGGGCAGACGCCAGGGAAACCTAAGTCGCTAAGCTACAAATAACTGAATGAGACTTTATCCACCCATTACAAGCCAAAACCATTTCTTAGAGAGATTCCATTTCCAAAAACATCAAAATGAGGGAGAGTCTACTCACTGTGAATTCAGCAGGCACCTAGATTAAGCACTTTGTGACTATTATATTGTGAGTGGATTAAAAACTGAGGCAACTGTTGTTTGAAAAAGAGGTTACGTTCAAGAGTTCTAGTGACATTGCATTGTCTATGCGACTTTGCAAATACATTGGAGTTCTCTAGAAAAAGGATAGATGCTGTAAACAAAGTAAGCAACAGTAAACAAAGCATTTATTTTTAAAGATTGACTGGAAGAATTTGCATACTCACATAGCGAAAAACATGCACAGCAGAAAAGTGATGGTAGTTAGCAGTATCAGTCCTGCTACAGGTGTGGTAGGAAACATGCAGCCCATGTTTGTAAATTCACTGCTCCAAAGCAAGACACATTGCCCATATGTGCAGGAATAATAAACCTCAAGCCCAAACACAATATGTAGAAAAATAAGAGAAAGAAGAAAACTAGAACAAACGTTTTATATACAGTATATACAGCCTCAACAGGTAAAAATGTAATTGATTATTTAACGTACATTTAGAGGGTAAAGGGGTAACTATGCAGATAGACACAGGAGCTTCAGTGGTATTTGGTGTCAGAGGTTGTTTATAAAGTCACTTGCTCGCCTACCCCTTGAGAAGAGTAGCATGACTGTTATCTAGAGCAAGTGTGATTGTACAATATGAGCAGCAGAGAGCTAACACTGCTGATAGTTAATGGTGACTGACCAACACTCTTAGGTCGAACCTGGCAAGACAAAATCTGAATTAACTGGACAAGTATATTCTTGGTGGGAACCAAACAGGTTACGATTGATTCAAGCCAGATGTTAAGTCTATATTAAAAAAGGCCAAACCCCACTGTAAATTATTTACAGTTGTGAAAAGCGCTATACAAATAAAATTTATTTGATTTGATTTGATTTGATCTACATGAAACTTCCAAAATAAAGGAGACACATGAGTAAATGTTTGTTATGGTGTGGGGTGCATTTTCCTGACATGGTTTAGGTCCACTTAGCCCCTCAGATGAGTCATTTTTCATATTGTTCTCAACAAGCAGACAAATGCATGTGTGGCACGTTGCGTGTGATTCGCAAAATGTGATTTGTGAATTTGCTGGCCTCAAGCCATTTGCAAAGAAAATAGATTAAACACCACTTTACAAGCAATATAAACAAAGACATAAAATATATAAATAAAAAAAGCACAAATAAAATATTTTTTATGTCTTTATTTCAGATTTTCTTCCCCCATTTTCATGGCCAGTTGAACCCCCTTCATACTGGACTGGGATGGGAATGGGACTCACGGCCAGGCTGTAGTGGGCAACCTGTTATGTTCTGAGTGTCTGTTCTGTTTGTTTTTGTACTTTGTTTATTTATCTTTCTTCGAGTCATGTTTCATTCACGTTCTGTTCCCCGTCTGTTATTGTTCCGGTTCTAGATCCACTCCTTGTCTTTGTCTTTTGCACTTCGGGAAATGTTTTGGTTTTTCCGTCTTCGTTTCTAATCTCGTTTTTCTTCCTTCTTACTTTCTAAATTACACTTTGTATATATTAGTTAGATGTATATAGTACTAACCAACTAATCTACTAACATTAGGGATTTAGATTAAGTTACTAACACTACTAATCACTAATTATCTCACGCTTCTAACTATCGCTATCATTCTCTCTCAATTGTCCTATCCCTGTACTCTTCTCACGTTTTCACTTCAGTCGCACGCAGATTCTCTTTGCATTCCTCCCATTCTAACTATGCACGTGTCTGCCTGTTCTTCCAGGTCGTTTATTGTCTATATGTTTGTACGATTCCCAGTCCGTGTCTTTCGTTGCCCCTCGTTATTCTATTAGCGAATCCCCTCGTTATTAGATTAACGATTCCCATTGTTTACACCTGTGTTCCTCCCCTCTCTCCTCCCAGTCACACCTGATTCCCATTGTGTTTCCTGTCTCTGCCTGTATATATGTTCAGTGTTTTCGTTCACTCTTTGTCAGTACGTTGATTCTTTATTCCCTGAGCCTACCCTTCTTACAGCCAGAGTTTATTGCATTCCTTCCGAGACATCCCTTCTGTTTGACTACCCCGAGCCTGCCTAGCGATTCTGTTTTGTTTGCCTATCTGCCTACCTGTTATTGACTTTTTGGACTGCCTTTTTGGACTGCCTTTTGGACTGCCTTTGGTGTACCTTCGATATTCTGATTCCTGGTTTTGACCCCTGCTTCCCATTAAACTACTCTTTTGCCTTATCCTGATCTGCGTCTGGGTCCTTGTCCGGTACCTAACACAACCTGCACAACAACCTTTACTGGTTGTGCAACTCAGGATCAGTTGGACAGTCCATTGAGTCATCACTGGACTGTCACATGTTCCATGTTGAAACCCTATACTGTATTGTGAGAAGCACTCACATTGGCAGACACTCAAGTGTGAGTTCCTCTGTTAGTTTTTTGCTTGTAGCCAGGGCATTTTTTTGTTTATAGTAGACTTTTTTGTTCATGGTTAAGACTTTTTTTGTAGCAGAGACTTGTTGTCAATGTTGTTTTCACAGCAAACTTTCCCCCCTTTTACACTTGTTTTTCATAGCAATATTTTTACTAAAAAATACAATTGTTCATCCTTGTTCAGGTCCACCATGATTTTCATTACTGCATAGGATGCTAATGCACATACAGTAGCTCTCAATATAATACAGTAGTATTTAATATAACATGCATGGCACTCTAGCAGTCTAGCATTCCATGATGATAATGCCCCATTCCCCTTTGTAGCTGTGGCTTGGAAGCACACAATGTTGTTGGTTACACAAGTATTTATAAAATAATATAAAGGGAAGATGAGCTAAACAATATGTTTGGCATGTCACAAGATGTCCTGTCTACAATATAATTTGGAAGACGGGGATGTCACATGAGCTTTTAAAAATAGGAAGACATTTCAAAGAAGAATGATTAGTGTATAAAGCAATGGATTTTGAAACCACATTTAAGTAATGGGTGGTTGACAAACTTACTATATGCAATGGTATTGTTAATCAGCGAATCATTGTTAAAGCTGTAAAACAAAAATGATCCACCACAACTTGGTATGTTGTGATTGAAGTTAAATACATGTTCAAAAGAGTGACTGGAACATGATAAACGTCAGTGCTGTCATTCCTATTCAAAGTGAGGGGGCACATAGAATTTGCCAGTTGTAATACAACACTGCCAGGTTTCGTCATACTGGGCAGGTTATCACCACTCTGGCCCCATGCCCTCTAGTGTCTCGCCTCAGTGGGCCAGAGCACGCAGAATGACCGTTCACTCGACCCCCTCCTGCTTTCAGCTCCCGCTCTAACTCCGACTCTCTCCCAAGAGATCACAGACCTCCTGTCAAAGGGAGCTGTCTTGATGGTACCACAGGTAGACAGGGAGAAAGGGTTTTTTTCTCTCTGCTTTCACGTTCCAAAGAAGGATGGTGGAATGAGATGGATTCCTGATTTGAAACCATTGAACAACAGTTTGTAAGCCAGACCGGACAGAAAGTACCTGACGTCTTTCAATATCAGTGTAATATCATGAGGAACTGGCCCAAATGTAAAATGTGTTCTCATAGCACAGGCTAATGAATAGGCATGATTTATGTAGCAGCATTGATCATTTCAAAAATACATGACTATTCTAATAATAGGACAGCACAGCCAATGTCTTTACTGTGAAACTGCACTGTGAAATTTGGCTACACCTGGAATTTTCTTCATTCAAGCGCTTCCTCAGAGTCCATTATCAGTTCAGAACTTTTTAACAAAGTTTCTGTAGTACTCTACACTAGACTACTACAGGTCGACACAAATATTGACATATCCATTTAACAAAATAGTTTTCCCTTCAGTGTACAATTGAGGCTATCAGACTAAACGTATAGGCTAGGGTAAGCAAACCAAGGCTTTCAATTTTGGTTTAAAATGTTTATTGAACAGTTGCTGTTACCATGAAAACAAAACCTTTGAAGAATTCATGGTAGCCTACTGTAACGTATAGTTATAAAAGGAACAGTAGGTATAAAAAGTATTCACCCCCTTGGACTTTTCCCACATTATATTTTATTACAACATGGAATAAAAATTGATATAATTGTGATTTCTTTCTACTGATCAAAACAAAATGTCAAAATGAAAAAAACACCTAAATAAACTCTGATGCAATCAATTGTCTTCAGAGGTCACATAATTATTTGATTGGAGTCCACCTGCATACAATTAACATGTTTCAAATTATTTAAAATTAAATACACCTGTCTGTGAGAGGTACCACAGTTCATTAGTGCATTTACAAACAAAAGCTTCATCATGAAGACCAAAGAATATTCAAAGAAAATCCAATAAAAGGTTATTAGAAAGCACCTTTTGGGAAGGATATAAGAAGATTTAAAAGACTTTGAATATACCCCAGAGCACCGTTAAGTCCATCATATAGAAATGAAGAGAATATGGCACTGTGAATTTGCATCGAACAAGCCGTCCGTTACGGCCCTTGGCCGTTATTTCTTTTTTTGTTTGCTCTCTCCTTTTCTTTTGCTCCTCCCAGGTCTAATCAGGTTGATTGAGCGCACCTGTGAGGAGGCTTTCATAAAGGAGCATGGGATCCAGCCTAGAGCTGCCGCCTTCCCTTTTGGCATTCTATTCTGCGGCCTGGCTGCTCCAACCAACTCTTTGTGGCTCACCTTATATGCGGATTGTGTATTATTATTTAAATTCCCTAGACAAATAAATGATTGTTGCACCTTACCGTGATTGTTGTCTGCTTTTTGTTGTGGTTTGGTTCCGAGGGGAGAGCCAACCGTAACACCGTCTGCTTATGGCAACTCTGACGGAGATACAGGCTTTCAAGCCAGAGATGGGATAAACTGAGAAGCCAGAGATGGGTTAAACTGTCCATGGGACAACAATATCCCGAGCGCTTCACAAATCTGCGCTTTATGGGAAGGTGGCAAAAAGAAAGCCATTGTTAAAGAAAACTCACATGAAATCTCACCTAGAGTTTTCCAGAAGGCATGTGAGAGACTCTCATCACCATGGTGATGCTTTTCTGTTTCAGGGACTGGAAAACAATATATGCCATTTAAAAACTTGTCAAAATAGAGGGCAAAATGTATGGCACAATATTGGAGGAAAAACTTTTATATTCCAGCAGGACAGTAACCCAAAGCATACAGCAAAAGCCACATTGGAGTGGTTTAAAAACAAAAATATCAATCTCCTGGAGTGGACCAGTCAAAGGCCAGACCTGAATCCCATTGAGAATCCGTGGAAAGGTTTGGCCACTGGTCCCCATCCAATCTGATGGATCTTGAGCAATTTTGTAAAGAAGAATGGAAAAACAATTGTCTAGATGTGCACAGCTGTAATTGCAGCTAAAGGTGCTTTTAAGTAGGGGGTAGTGCTTTAAGTCAAGGGGGGTGAATACTTATGTATTATCGTTTTTTGTAGTTTTTTTTATTTGTAATTAAGAAAAAGCTTGATGTTTCATTTATTTGACATTATAGAGTATTTTGCGTTGATCAGTGGCAAGAAATCACAATTAAATCCATTTTGATTCCATGAAGTAAGAAAAATGCCAAAGGGGGTGAATACTTTATATACCCACTGTATATCATGATTTTGAACTTTTGTCAAAGCAAGAATTCAATTAGTTAAATGAAAAATGTTCATCAACATTACATTTCTCTTCATTGTGTAACATTTGTCTTGTCCTGTTTTTTTCCACTAATACATTTTTGTTTATTTTAGCAGGAAAAAAGCTAAATTATGTGTCAGCAGCGGTAAAGTAAAATGTTCTTAAATGTGTTATTTAACATTACTGCCAAATTCATTCTGATCACTTCATTTTATGTTACAGAGTGAACTGCCCTGCCCATGTGGTGTTAAACTTATGATAAGCTGATAGTTTATATGCAACTGAAATTGTATGGACTGATGCAGTATGTTTTCGTTCACTGTAATACATAAAACTATGTGATGTTTGGTAGAAGACAAAATTGTACAAATCCACATCCATCGTGAGAGTAAATTAAAACAGAATAAGATAAGGAAACAGCTGGTTCACTAGATGGTGCTTGACAGTGCATGGAATATACTTGTAAGGAATAAACATTGAACATCTATCTTGAATTTAATTTACTGCATAGCAATGGGGAAAAGAGATGATTTGACTAAATACACATTGGAGTCCCTGAGGCCTGCTCATGATGGACGTGTGTGTAATTACTGCTGAAAGCAGTTATTCATCATTGCAGCCCAGGTCTGCCCCTCCTCCCAGACCATTGCACTTTCAGTGTTTCCTTCTCTTTGTTTAGTCTGCCTACAATTTGAAGACTGTCAACAAATGTTATCCTCAATCAAAAAAGGAGGAAGTTCATAAATAAAGCAGACCTACTGCTAAAACATTATTTTGCTTTTGTCTCCACTTGGGCATGTTTCACAGCCCCAAAGCCGTTTGAAATTCACAAAGACATCACAACGGTTATGTTGACCTTTTTTACAGTGAATACACAGTTAAGGGCAGCGATCTGAAATTAAGGCATTCACCTACAAACATTCCCCATGCTTACACAGTGGCTTTTTTTCAGCTTGCTCCAAGTAGTAAGGTTTACAGGAGATCATGAAGATTTGAACATTCTCCTGAATATGGGATTTATAAAAAAATTTGAATCATTGATTGAAGCATGTGCACTCACCCATGAACCAGTTTTCTATAGTACACAGGGGTCAAAATGAGGTGGGGGGGGGGATCCGGCACCACACATAAGCCACAAGGGACTCCCCATAAGAAGTGCATTTTTAAGCTTGGGGGGTCCCATCTTTATTTTAACATCTTTTAACAAATTAAAGTCAAACGGGACATTACAACTATATAGAACCAACCAATAGAAATGGTCAAATTTAAGAATTCTTTAAGATCTGTGGGTTCTGTCAGGCCAAAATGTGACCGGGTTGCATCACCTAGGTTGTGTCACAATAGCATTCGAATGGCAGCTAGCGTTCGTTGCAAAATGATGGTCGGTTATGCAGACTTTGTCAACTTACTATAGCCCATCGTTTAAATTTATTTTGAAGAAAAAAAACATACATTATTAAAGCCAGTCTAAATCATTTTGTCCACCAACTAATAGTTTGGGTCTCAAACATCATTTAAAAAAATGATAATTTGTTTCAATGTAGTTATATAGTTGCGAGAGAAACAAACAAACATGTGCACGTGTGCACATACATGCGTGTGCATGTGCATGCACATTATTGAAAATCTGGGGGACCCCCCAAGAACCATTGGTCATTTCGTACACTGACAGTACTAGTGGAGAGCCAGCACCAAGTGGGAGTGAGATGCAATGTCTCACTGACGTCAACTGGTAGCCTGTGGGCAGTGTCACAGAGTAATATTTTAGCATAGGAGAAGCCCCTTTGAGCGTCCTGAAGTTTGCTGGCATGCTAGTGTTTTTATCCTCCAATCAACAAGAAGAAAATAAACTAAGTTCCCAAAAAATACAATGAACTGATTTTAACCATAAGCACTTTATTTATTGCATGTATCACTTTAACAGTCTAGTTTTTCTTCTGAAAAGTGAAATGTTTAGTATAAACCACAACCTTTACCTTTACGGAGAATTCATTGTTTGGATGCAGATTTAAAATCAGGAAGTGATGCAAAGCATTGTGGGAATGGTAGTGTTTTCTGGATCAACTGCAAGGGCAATGAATTGAGACCCTTTTAATTTCTTTGATACTTTCCACCCTAGCCATAAAAGTGGGTGAGTTCTTGTCGAGAGCAGCAAGTGCAAGCTTTTTAATGTATTTTGCCTTTTTTAACCTTCTTGGAGAATGAATAAAATCATTGTTGCACCTTTCAATGATTGCCCTGGTTTCTTGTACTAGTTTCTGTGGTAGTCCCCAACTGGTCATAGCTAACAAACCTATACACATCCTGGTGCTTACCTACATCAACACAAACCAACAGGATTGTTAGTTACTAGTATTGTCGTCTCTGTAGTGTGACACCTTTCTCTTGGCGTAGTCGACATGGTAGGACCACCTTATTGGGACCACGCTAGGCTATTACACAGGATAGCAGTATGGTTAATGTACAAGCTATGACAACCCCTTTCTTCATTGGGGCCCCCGGACTCAAACTCTGTAGGGTGGAGGAGCCAGATGCAGGCGATGCTGAGGGCACAGACATGGATAAAGACTCTCTATATATATATAAGCTTGAAGTGGCTTCTGAAAAATATTTATAATACCATACATGTCATTATTTAGTGGTTCACACTAAAACACTTCATCCATGGACCTGTAGAATATGAATTTATGGGACGCAATATGGTCATTGTCTTCTGTAGATAAATATACTGTATATTCTGTCATAAATATAAGGATTATTTTGTACGGACACGCCTTGTGTCTGACAGTTTTATTTTGCTGTTCTTCCACAGCTGAATTCAGTAGAACAAAATGGCATAGAGGTCATAGACAGACATATGGCTTGCAATGCATATTTGAATAAGAACTCATAATTTAAAGCAATTCATTGCATGCAACTTTAATACTTTATTAATATGTTCCCTTTCTGTTGTATGTTTAATACGGTATGTTTCTGAGCTGTGTCAAATAATTATTTGAAATACTTCATAGCCCTGCAGATTCCTGCAGTTTACTGACAATTTTAAAAGAAACCTCTATTTTTACCTCTATATTCAGAACAAAATAATTATATATGAATGTACAATTTGATTAGTAACATATTTTGTTAAGAATTCTCAGGGGCCTACTGTGTGGCTCATCCTGTTAAGGCATTGTTCTAGTGTGTGGATGAGCCCCAAGGTCTGCATCCTGTTAAAGCACTGTTCTGGTGTGTGGATACGCCCCATGGTCTGCATCCTGTTAAGAGACTGTTCTAGTGTGTGTGATGAGCCCCACAGTCTGGTATGGAATCTAGATCATGCCAGTCCCGACTGTGGCCAGCAGCCCCGCTGGGTAATGCATAATTGACAGTAGGGTTGCCTAGGGAGGGAGGGATGCCGTCGGGTGGATTGTCCGTGTCTCGTCGCACAGTCAGGCACCCACAGTGGATGCTGAATCTTTTGTCTTTGTCCAAGTGTTGCAACTTAATAAACCAGCTTTTAATGTTAATTGAATTGTGAGTTGTATATTTTTGACTAGTGTTGATCCACCAGATTGCTCTGCCTATCAAAGAATTTGGTGATTTGATTGATAATTTTCATCATGTGCAATAATTATTTTATTTTATTTAATCAAATAAATATATTATACATGTAGGATAAGTGAGGGGTTTTAATACATAATACCACTTGTGTTCAGTATTCAGAGTAACAGTCCATTTGACTGTTAAGGCTACTGGATTCAGGGAATAGACATTTTTCATGCAATTTTTACAAGCCTGACAACAGAATTATATACAACTCTCATTGTATTTTTTGTGTAGAATGCATGCACTTCCTTACCAAATCAAATGGTTTGGTTTATGAAGTGCATGCAGCATGCTGTTTTAGTAAATCACAGTAAACACAAATCTGACTCAAAACACCCCCTGAATGCCCACAGACAATTTACAGCAATATAAAGCCAATATGTTCAGTTTTCTGAGGTGAATGTAATATAACACATCGCAGGAGGGCGCTGTTGCATTATATCACCGAAAAATAAATAAATAACTACAGACATTACAGTTTTCAACAGTAGACGATGTTCATTGTTCTTTCTACACTCCACCTAGTGTATAGTTTGCAAATACATAAAGATACATCCAAATGACTGTAGTGAAGTTAAGGAGTTTGTTAATAGAAATGTACAAGATTAAAAGCAGATGAAGCAGGTCTCCTGTAATTTTGTGTTGTGTTTATAATCCAGTCTATCCAAGGACCTATTTGGATCTGTAGAATAGAGCTAGGGGGCCTATGGAGATTTTGAAGCAGAAGGGGGTAGTTCTGACCAAAAAAAGAAGGACATAAATCCCTCCAGGAGGGAGAAGCAGGGGAGAAGGTCACAAAAGAAAGAGCAAACGACCCACAGATATGGGCCAGGACAGAGACCTGCTGGTACTGTAGGACGTCAGGAGCAAGAAATAATATTTTCAGAATTTCTTCTTTCAGTTATTGAAATGTAATTTCAGGTTAAATAAACCACAATTTGAACACAGAGCTGCACATTTGTATGAACAGTTTGAGAATGTGAGCTAACCAAATGTTATCAATTATTGTGAGAACCACTTGAAATGTGCAAGTAAAGCCGTGTTGACACAGGTCATCTCAAACTCGTCTGAAACCAATGTATCATTATTTTGGCAATAATGACCTCTTCACTACACATGCTACCATTTAAAAAAAATGTACCAATGCTTTTCAGTTGCAAACAATCGTTTCTCATTAGACCAATCACAGCACAGGTTCAATTATTTTCCAAGTTATTTTCAACCACATTAAAGATGTAGCAACTTGAAGCCACTGACATCTTAGCAAGCCCACAGTTTATTCCACAACACATATCTTTCCATATCTAGTTATTTCAGTATCAATTGCAATTATATTCATATTGTTATATCCATGCTCATCATTGTTTTGGCAAAAAATACAACCAAAATTAAATGAAATGATTTTCATTGGTAGAAGGCCCTTTGAACTTTGAAAAAATTTACTGAAAATACATTGACATAGTATTATATGTTTGGGGTATCACCAAGCTTAGCTCAACACTGGGTCCTGGGTGTGACCTGTGAACAATTGTTTCCACTATTCCACGATTCCACCTCGCCTGTGCAGTTCTTTCCCTGACCGCCTGAGGGAACCACAAAATCTTTTCAATCAGGCCTAAAAACTTCATTTTTAGCAAGGCCTTTTCTTAACTTGGTGTTTGTTTTTATGCATTTTTGTGTTTGTTTTCTTTGTTTAATGCTTTTGTAGCACTTTGAGATTTACTTATAATAAAAGCTGCATTATAAATAAAATGTATTATTTTATTATTTATCTCACCATAGTCTCCCCTGAGTCCTCAGAATTTGAGATTTATTTGGTGAAGTTGCAGTACCTTCTGTATATGCTGAGAGCACAAACACTTCAAACATGCTTGATGTGGATGAATCTTGGGTTTGAATACAAGCATAACGACAAAAGGATTTACAATCAAAGCCACCCTGAACAGATCTTGTAATTTTTTTGTTTTATCGAAATCATGACCAAATTTGACAGGTATCCTTCTTGTCATAAATGTAGGGGATGTGCAGTATCTCTCTTGTGTCTCTTATGTCATTGTCTGTTCAGTACTGAAATTGATAGGTATTTTTCATTTTGGCTCCAACTTGAAGGGAAAAAATATGGTGCCTACTTTCATGTAATGTGATGTACAATAAATGTATCCTTTTGGAATTGAATTAAGACCATTAACACTGCCATCTTATATTAATTATTTTAATATTTGTGTTTTTTTATTATTTTTAATAAAAGTTTGACCCTTGCTTTTTTGAGGAACCAGTAACTTATGTCTTCCTCATGACTGAATGGCAGGGCTGCCATTTTAGCTCACCACACAAAACACAAACAACCACAGAGTACATCAGTTCTGATGTGACTAACAGACTTTAATGGAATTAAAACTCATACAGAAGGGAGAGTGTGAGAGGTGGCCATCAAATAAAAACACAAAATACTACTAATGTGATAAACACCACATCCATGCATTATTCTGTCAGGGGTCAAATTAAGCACCTGCTTAATATCCTCCAGTTAATACAACAGTTGCACGAAAAAATACTTTTTCGTATTCAGAATGTGCTTAATTCTGAAATTGGGCAGAGCAGCATAAAAATGTAAATTAATCTTTTTAAGAATAAATTAAGACATTTTCACACAGACAAGCATGTTAAATGGTCATTGAAAAATAAATGCTGACTGTGGCCTGGATTCAATCAATAGTTGTCCTTAACTTTGGCTCCAAAATTGTTTTTTCCTAAACAGATTGACAAGCTAATTTGAGGTGAAAAACTAACACTTGCATTTCACTGTATATGAATATATAAATGACAAATATTGATTGAATCTAGGACTATAACTACTAAGGCCATTCCTCCGATGCTGTTTCAATAATTAAACACAATATAAATGATAAGTATAACAGGTGAATCAATATCAAGTAGTTTTAGGGTATACCAGCTTGTTCTATCAAACGCAATAAGTTATCCCCTCTGTTGTCAGTGACTGAAGGGGATGTAGTGATGGCCCCAGGTGTGACTGCTGGGGTGGTCGTCTCAGCGACTATGGGTGGGGCTGTCGTTTGTTCTGGGGTTGGTGGAGCATTTGTCGTGGGGTTCTCTGAAGAAAAGCTGCTCTCATTGGACTCCGATGACTCTGACGACTCTGACGATTCTGACGACTCCGACGACTCAGAGCTGCTGCCTCTCAGCTGTCTGAAGAGGTAATCATTCCAACTGAACTGTCGATGAGATATAAACCTTTAGAAGCAGACCCTAGGATAATTACTCAATGGGAATACCTTCCCGTGCATTTTAAATTTAATACAAAGTTGAGAATTTGGATAAAGCAACAGAATTTGTTCAGCATAGCAATTACAAAATCTTAATGATTCTTACTGGTTTTGAAGTCACCATTGTCGCAATCAAAAGGACAAAAAGTGCTGTCCTCAAAATCTCCATCTCTTGTATCTTGCTCTCTGAAAGAATATGCAGTGGTATACAGTTATTCAGCTAAAGGTTGATACTGTATGCTGTGAAAAACTGCTTTTCAGATCTATAATACATATAGGAATATATATTGCCCTTAAAATGTTACTTGTTTCAATAACAACCACTATATAAAAAAAATTAAAAAGTTGATATGGAATTTGAAAGCATTACCGTGGATGTTTAACTTCTCTTCTTCAGCATGCAAGGAAAAGTAATGAATCACTGTTGTGAGCGGGTGTTAATATACCCAAAGTCTATGAGTAACACATGATGTGTTTGAATAGGTAATCCAATGATGATTGAGTCAGACACTTCCTCTTGAATATTGCTGCTCCCTGAGTGTGCAATACCCAAATAATGAATTCCATAATTTACCATATGACAGATTTTTGTGGAAGATTTTTTGTATTTCACTATGTGTTTAAGCCATTAAATATGGACAAGTATCTACTGTCAAAACAATATGTAGCTAATGACAGAAACATTGCCTCATACATTAAATGTTTTAAAGATTTAATTCAGCCTACATTCAAATAACAATAAGTTGCTTATTTGTAAGGTAGATTTGAATGATCTGGAATTACATTGTTTTGAAAGCCTGTTACTGCAACTGTTTCCAAGGAGCAGAAAAAAACACAATATAACCAGGAAGACACACCCTAAGTTACAAGATACAGCTTTAGGTATGTGTTGTGTATGCATTTCATCAAATGCAATGCAGATATTTAATTCAAGTAGTTGTTTCTTTGTGGTATTAACTACAAATCGTGGTTCATTTTCCTTCATTTTTGTTAAAGACTGATCTTGATGCTGGTGCTGTAATTTTCGCAATCACTTACATGACTGCACTTGGGTTTACACAATCTATATTTTGCAACTGATCAATCACAAGGCATGTACAGGTGGTGAAACCAGGGTGTGAATTTCAAAACAGTTAGCTACTCAGAACTTTACAGACAATAAACACTGTGGTGAGTCTGTATCAATGCATCAATCAGACATTGATCAAATTTTTGGGTCAGAAATGGTTCTTATTACAAGAAAATGGGAGGGATGGCAAATTGACAGGTGATGGGAAGGATTGGCCTGCGGCTGAATTTAGCCTTTCAATCGGGTTGAACACAAACCACCACACAATGGTAGGCAATGGGGCAGAGTCCACGGACACCTTACTCAATTTCTTTGGCTATGATCACCTAAATCTTGGAAAATCCAGCAGACTTTTGTTTTCGGTCTCTCTGTTTGGAGCAGCAGTGCCAGCCTCTGTGGAAACTTTGTTTCTGTTTGTGGGGGTTTAGAGGGCCTAGGAAATAAAAGGTGGAGGTCTGAACTACAAGGCAGGAATTTCATGGCAGCACAATGGTTCCCTCCGGTTTGGCCCTCCAAGGGCCCAACCCTTATGACCAAAGTGGCCACTGTGCCTTCAAAGTACAATTTTTATAAATTCCCTTCCCTTGGCTGTCACCTGAAAACACATAACGTTCAGCCCCATTGTCTCTGCCCCAAAAATTGTAACACTTAATATGACTGGACATCGGGTGAGTTGATGAAAGCAATGAGCTTATGTCTACCACCAAATATAATTACCCGTATGAGAAACAGCAGAAATAAAACCTGAACAACCTGAGTTAAAGGAAACCATCAAACCCAAATGTAGAATTTTTGCCTGTGAATGTATATCATTGCATATAAATATCATTGCTGCCTGTGAACCACATTCATCAACATTGTCAGTCATGCAATGCAATTACATCTTTGCCTTTTCACACTTTGGATTTAAAATGGAATTATACATGTAAATAAATATACAAGAAATAAACAACTGCCAAAATAAAGGCAACAACCCCCCCACACCAGGCTGGGACTCTCCGCTCTCCTAGGACCAGGGCCGTTTCAGTGTTTTTTTGCATTTTTTTTAACAGCAGTTATTTTACATTAGTCTTACAAACATCCTACTTCAAAGTTTTTTATGTCACTGTCTGATAATGCAATGACGCTCAGTTGCAAAACTTTAGTTTCTTACGGTCCGCAACAAACTCTGGCATGTCTAGTCATTAGAAACAAATTACCAAGAAGAATGTACACTTTACCCACAGCAATGTGTAATTTGTCTGACGGAAAATGGAAAAACCCACCGTGACATATTACAACACTGGAAATACCCATATTTATTTTACGAAACAAGTAATTTTCCTGGTATAGAATTAAATGAGACATACAGTTGTATATGAAGGCTTTATATAGTATGGCTCCTCATTTGATAGAATTTGTTTTAAAATAGTTTTATAGTCTTGTTTTGGTTTTTAATAATTTTCCTGTGTTATTTATTCACGGGGACTGATGCATACCAAAAAACTAAAAAACTAAACAAACTTCAGCCACCAAGGGGCTTTAATGACATAATGCCCCTGAATGATTGATCAGGTTATTGAGGCATATTGTGTGCCAGTGGCTGGGCTCCACCTACTGGTACTTAATATGTTCATCAGACATTTCAAGTTAGGGAAACTACATAATTCCTACAAAAGGCACTCTGTCACTCATTTAGGTGCTCTGTCACTCATTTAGGTGCTCTGTGACTCATGTTGGTGCTCTGTCACTCATTTTGGTGCTCTGCCACTCTGTTGCTTCATTTAGAACCTTGCAGTAAGACATGGGAGTTGTTTGGTGTGTGAGAGGTAACAGAAAACCATTTGAAAGAAATTGAAGAAGACCATTGTTTTGAGTGAATCAGTCCTGGGGTGGACAATAACCATTGAAAAAAGACGCAGTTTCACCAAGGCACACGCACAGGCAGAAAATAATCCAGGTGCTTGACAAAAGTAGAATACAAAGGAAGAAGGGTTAAGCTTAATAAATCACTCTGGAAAATAATAGCAGTGTGCTGGTATCACAGTCTCTAGTTAACCTGTGATGTTTATCTTGTTGTTTGAGTTTTGAAACACAGGTAAACTGTCCCGATGCAGCCCAGATACAGCTCCACTGTCTTTCAGTGCATCTAGGCTCTTAACGAGAGCTGGGTTTATACTTGATATTTTGTTTTTCACTGCTGTCTGTAATTGCTTGTTTAATTAAGGCACAAGCGACCTCATGTGTTTTTAAATATAGTCCTGAAAGTCATTACCGCTCATTGTGGTGAACACCCAGAGACATGTCTGCTATACTCTTGCACAATACAAAATTCCTGTGAAACTGGCATACAAAAACAGCTGAGTTCTTAAATTAGGATTCTATGAAATTGTGTCTAACCATTATAGTCAGCAAGTTCCAGTGTGTCAGAAACGAGGCATGGTTCCACTGTCATTGGAAAATGTCATCTGGTATTCAAACAGCTGCAAGGAGAAATTTTGCTGAAAATTGTCACACAAAACAGTCTCTTTGGGTTTGTGGAGTAACTGAACAATGATGTAAGGACAGGATGGCTCTAAATACCTTTTGTGAAGCCATTAGCCTCAGAGACAGGAAACAGAAATGCATATTCTGCATTGGCCATTTACAGCTTGATGTCTATCAATCAATCTACCTCCACTACTTGCTGCTTGACAACCAGTGGGGAGGTCTGACACTCAACCATCAGCCAGAGGCCTAGCCAGGTAGTGATCTATTGTTCAGTGATCCGTTTAGGAGATATTGGGGATTTGTCTGTCTGCGGAATTGAGACAGGATGGTGTTGCATGTGTGTGGGGGGGGTGGTAACTGAGGTGTCTGTCACTACATGTCTGGGGACCTTACAAAGGCCAGAGGCCTTCATCAACACTGTGAGTGGTTAGGTTAGGAGTAAGGCTAGTAAAATTGAAGGAGAAGCATATAATTTAATGTAGTTAAACTACTGTACATTTGTTTAAAAGGTCTATGTCCTTATTTTCCATTTCAAAATGCAATGCTTAATATCATGCAGTCACCAAAATAAGTAATTTAACTTGGGCTTGCCAGGATTTTATCATTCGTAATCTTTGATTAATTTCAATTTCATTAAAGTTAATCAGAAGCAACAAAATATTCCTCTATCTAAATCAAACCCTGAAAACCTTCACAAAACTGTTAAAAAAACTGTTACTTACTCATTCAAAACCTGGCCATCTGGTCCGCCTGGTTCAGATAGCCTTTTCCAGTTTATTTTAGATATGCTGTACAGTCTTTAGCACTGCAGAATGTAAATGGCCATCAAACTGCGTGATTTGTCAAACACCTTGGGGTATCAATGTTTGTCTCTTTTTCAGCAGCTATAATGTCTTCTGTTAGCTTTGTCCCACTTGCTGCAGCACAAACATTTTGTCCAATATTCTGCTTCTTCAGAACCAGTCCTTTCATGTCCCAAAGCTAGCTGAGCCAAACACAAATCAGTTTGGGTGGTTTTGGTGTGCAGTTTGTCTTTGTGAAGTATTTTTGTCATGCTATCGGAGAAACCAATGTATCAGTCCATAATACACTACCGATCAAAAGTTTTAGAACACCCCCATTTTCCAGTTTTTACTGAAATTTAAGTCCAGTGAATAACCTGAAATGGTACAAAGGTAAGTGGTAAACTGCCAGAGGTTTAAAAAAAAGTTATTAAAAAAGGCCCTTTTCAGGTAACAAATAATGGGTCTGTGCAAGTCGCCGAATCTGGATCCAGCAAAATAGCCCCAGACCATCACGCTTCCTCCTCCATGTTTGACAGTTGGTGTCACACACTAAGGAACCATCCTTTCGCCTACTCGACGGCCTACAAAAGCCATTCAAAATTTCAAGATTTCTAATTTTGATTCATTGGTCCATAAGACCTTCTTCCAGTCTTCAGTAGTCCACTGGTGGTGCTTCATGGCCCAGGCAAGCCTCTTTCTCTTATTTTGCCATCTTAGCAATGGCTTTCTTACTGCCACTCGACCTGTCAAACCTGCAGCTCGAAGTCTTCTCTTCACAGTTGAAACTGAGACTTCCTTACTTTGACCAGTGTGAAGCTGTGCTTGAAGTTGTTGTCCTGTGAGTCACGCAAGCTGTTGACTCTCAGTCTTCTGATTTTGTTGTGGCTTTGGGTCGGCTAGATCTCTTCCTGTCAGTTTCTTCCAATTTCTAAGTGCCTTTTGATGGTGTCGGAAACTACTCACTGGCAAAAAATGTACATTATATAACCTACGTTTTTTTTTTTACCTCTGGCAGTTTACCGCTTACCTTTGTACCATTTCAGGTTATTCACTGGACTTGAACGGCTTAAATTTCTGTAAAAACTGGAAAATGTTGAGGTGCCTGCAGCTTGCTTATGACAGCTGGGTATGAAATGTAGCCCAGCTGTGACACCATGACTGTGCTGGTCAGATGATGGTTTGAAAAGTGGACATAGAAATATCATAATCCATTCCATATTGAAAGAAAAGGAAAGAAAGGAAGTAAGCATTTGTGTAAACAATAGTTACCTTATGTTACTTCATTGTTCACGTAACAAAATACAAAACTTTTAGTTAACTAAAACAAGCACCGAGAGGCCTCGGATGGCGTAACAGTCTAAGCATTCACCTGGAACGTAGGTGGGTGAGTTCTGTCTCGGGGGAGGTGGATCATCACCGGGCTCGGGGAATTAGCTTGTCCTGTAGTGATCAGCGGCGGGCTCATGGGGGAGGGCGAATCAAAATAAATTGAGTGTATAATTGGTCACCAAATTGGGAGAAAAACAAGGAATAAAAAATAAAAATAATACTAATAAAAATATAACAAGCACAAAAATAATCCAGTTAGAAATTAGTCTGATTAAACAGTTACCACAATCTTGCAAAATATGTTTAATTACCTACTGTGGTAGTATGGTAAGTCAGAAAGCTATTACAAAAATAGTTTTAATCACCTTTTAATTTCGCATTGCCCTTAGACTAATGAGATTAAATGTTGAATAGCAAGTAACCAAGAGTATGATGCCATGAGGGCTGCAGATGGAGCATAGTGTTTCTCCTCTTCTTTAGCTGCTGTCAGCTCCCTGCTTTCGCTCAGGGTTAAAATAGAGTTAAGATGGCCTCCCGCGTGGTCTAGCGGTTTCAACGTCCGACGCTGGCCATGGCGACCGGCGTTCGATTCTGGTTCTGGCCGGGAGTGCCACCGAGGGCGGCAATTGGCTGTCCTATTTGGAAAGGGGAGGGCCGGGCCTATCCACTGGTACTGGCCGTGGCACCCCAGGATGGAAACTCACAGTACTTTATTTACATTTTAGGCATTTAGCAGATGCCCTTATACAGAGCAACTTACAATGAGTGCATATAAAAATGGCAACAATAATCACAAACACAGAAAGCATTATAACTGGAGTCATGGTAACAGTTGGACACGACACCTATAAAACAGGGAGGGAAAGTTAATACGTTTAAAAAAAATACATATTCCATGGTAGTGGAGTCTGAAGAGGTGGGTTTTCAGCCTCTTATGGAAGATGAACAGCGATTCTGCGGTCCTGACCGAGTGTGGAAGATCATTCCACCGCCGGGAATGAGGGCAGAAAAGACAGCCAATTAGCCAGAGGAGGCAGAGCGGATGGGTCTAGCTGGGGTGTAGGGTGCGATCAGTGCCTGGAGGTAGGAGGGAGCAGTGCCCCTTGCGGCCTGGTATGCTAGCACTAGTGTTTTTAATTGGATTCGGGCTGCTATAGGGAGCCAGTGAAGTGTGGTGAGCAGTGGAGTGACATGTGAATTTGGGTTGGTTGAAAACTAGGAGAGACAATTGAGGCATCAATCACTGTGGAAGGCTCCATAGTGGACATCCAAGCAGAGATGTCAGCCAGGCATGCAGAGATATGCACCAGAACCTGGGTGTCTGAAGGGGAGAAGGATAGAATCAGTTGAGTGTCATCAGCATAACAATGGTATGAAAAGCTATGAGTAGAGATAACAGAACCAAATGACTTAGTAGGGAAAGTGGGAGAGGACCTTCCACCAAGCCCTGTGGGACACCAATCGAGAGGGTGTGGGGAGAGGAGAGGGATCCCCTCCAGACCACCTGGTAGGACCGATCAGCCAGGTATGATGCAAACCATGCCAGTGCAAGTCCTGAGATGCCCATCTCAGTGAGAGATGGTTAATGGTGTAAAACGCAGCCGATAGGTCAAGCAGGAGGAGGATGGAGCTGAGTGACTTTGCCCTCACTGAATGGAGACCCTCAGTGACTGCAAGCAAAATAGACAAAGTGAAGTGATCTGCCTTTAAGCCCAATTAGTTAGGATCAAGAAGGTCATTCTTTAGGAGGTAGTGAGACAGTTGATTATACACAGCACGTTCTAGAGATTTGGATAAAAATGTTAGAAGAGAGACAAGTATGTAGTTTAGAATGTGGCAGGACAGTGAGAGTGCATTAGTTGTAGGGTGTCAGGGTCGGAGAGGGGAGGACAGGGAGGTGGGGTCATAGGGTAGGTAAGGTAGGGGTAGAGGAGAAGGAATGGTGGATGTTATTGTCCTTCTTGTGGATGAATCCACATGTCATCCACGGTTAGAGAGGAGGGGGTAGGGAAGGAGCAGCGGTGAGGCAAAATTATATATAAACCATTGACAGATATTTTCATTCAATCCATAATCACTGGAGAAATACCAGATGACTGGAAGCAGGGTAGTATAATTCCAATATATAAGAAGGGGGCCGTACTGACCCAGGGAACTATAGGCCTGTCAGTTTAACATCGCATGTAAAATGCTGGAATGTATTATTAGGGATAAGTTGGAATCAGCCCTGCGATGGATTGGCGACCTGTCCAGGGTGTATTCCTGCCTCTCGCCCCAATGCATGCTGGGATAGGCTCCAGCCCCCCCGCGACCCTGACCAGGAATAAGCGGCTGAAGATGAGAAATGAGAAGTTGGAATCATTCTTGAAAAATAATAGTATTTTAAGGGAGAGCCAACATGGTTTTCTCAAAGGGAGGTCATGCCTAACAAACCTCCTGGACTTTTTTGAACACAAAAACAGTTCTATATGGTTTATTATTTTATTACTGATAAATCACACCTACACTATATGGCCAAAAGTCAGTGGACACCCTACTAATTATTGAATTCAGGTGTTTCAGCCATACTCATTGCCAACATGTGCATAATAGCCCTGCAATCTCCACAGACAAACATTTAGAATTCAGAATGGTTAGTAAAGAGCTCAGTGACTTTAAACTGTCATAGGATGCCACCTTTGCCACAAGTCAGATCGTGACATTTCTGCCCTACTAGATGTGCCCCTGCAGAGAGCCCTGACCTCAACCCCATTGAACACCTTTGGGAGGAATTAGAACGCCGATTGCGAGCCAGGCCTTCTCGTCCAACATCAGTGCCTGACCTCACAGATACTCTTTTGGCTGAATGGGCACAAATTCCCACAGACACACTCCAAAATCTTGTGGAAAGCCTTCCCAGAAGAGTGGCAGCTGTCATAGCCACAAAGGGGAGTCCAACTCCATATTAATGCCCATGGTTTTAGAATGGGATGTCCAACAAGCTAATATAGGTGTAATGGTCAGGTGTTCACTGACTTTTGGCCATATAGTGTAAGTTGTAGAACGGGTTATATTGGGAGGGGTTCAAATTGTTGTAGACAAATTTCACAGAAATCCACCTTCTGTAAACAACTCATGTCAACTTTCACATATACTTACAGGGGCAGAAATACATGCACGGAGAAGACCTAGAACCAAGATTATTGTTTTCATTGTTGAAGTCAACCTGTTGAAGAACATCAATGTCATGACTAGTAAACAATTCCATGAATTCCAATTTAACTTTTTTTTACTGATTATATTACATTCAGTTAATAATGTTTAAATATTTTAAACACTAAAATAATTATCTATACAAAATGATACTATCTGCCAAGAAATTGTAATGTTATCTATGCAATGTTCTTTAAATGCATACTACATGTTTAAATTGAAGTATATGGACATACATATGTCAGTGCCAAATACAGATCACTTTGCAATAGGTTTGACTTATATTTATATTATTGAGCTCAATACCTGTCTTTGACAACTGCTATAATCATATTGATAATCATGCTTGTCTTACAATAAATTATGCATCATTCTATTTGATATCTAATATCAATGACTTTATATACTTTGCCTATACATGCACACAAATTAAGGTAATTAAAATCCTTTGTTTAACAATGACCCACTGGCAAACAAGACTCAAGACCCATGGGCCATAGCAGTTCAGAATTGCAATTTTTTTATTTTTTTATATACATTTATTTTTCAGATTTTATCAATTTTTCTCCCAATTTGGTAGCCAATTACTCCTGCTGTGCTTAGTTCAATCCTCTCCCTCGTAGTTCTCTGCCATAGCCCTGTGACCGGCTGTGACAATGGCAAAGCACTGTCTCCTCCGAGACAACACTCGTCATGCTGGCAACTGTAATTCCGGCACCCCAGAACCACTCCTCTGCGCAGTGAACTCCTCCCCCCTCCCTGGCGTGGACAGCCAATTGTCGCCCCGGTGGCACACCCGGCCAGAGCCGACTCTGGCGCAACGGGGAATTGAAACCACTAGACCACGCGGGAGGCCTAGAATTGATACAATTTTAAGACAAATATTTACACGTTTAGTCAATAGACTGCATATAGACCAAAACGGATATATTTTTATTCTCCACTCGTTGCTTTATTCAAAAAATGACATGACTCATCATGTGACACAATGCCATACCCAGTTACATTGGATGCTATCCCTATATTAAACCTGCTATATGGACCTTTTCACAACAACTGTACATTTGCAAACAGATAAACATGTGTCCATCCATCCATCCATTGTCTAAGCCGCTTATTCCTGGTCAGGGTCGCAGGGGGGGTGCTGGAGCCTATCCCAGCATGCGTTCCGGGCGAGAGGCAGGAATACACCCTGGACAGGTCGCCAATCCATCACAGGGCACACACACCATTCACTCACACACTCATACCTACGGGCAATTTAGACTCTCCAATTAGCCTAACGTGCATGTCTTTGGACTGTGGGAGGAAACCGGAGTACCCGGAGGAAACCCACGCGGACACGGGGAGAACATGCAAACTCCGCACAGAAAGGCCCCCGGCCTGGATTCGAACCCGAGACCTTCTTGCTGTGAGGCGACAGTGCTACCCACTGCACCACCGTGCCACCCTGATAAACATGTGTATGGAATTAAATTTAAAACAGACCACTTAAAACACAAAATAAGTGATTTATTAAAGTTATACTGAATGTTTGTTCTGGATACATGTTCAGGATAGTTTGTTTCGCCATAATGGCCAGCTTCAATTGGATTTGCCTAAAGTGCTATTGGGTGATTTACGAGACCAAACCCAAATAATAGTTAATGTTATTATACTCCTTGCGAAAGTTTTTATTTTTAGGTTGGAATCAGTGGGGTCTCTGCGAATTGAGAGATTCAAGAACTTTATAAAACATCATTTTAAAATTGAGTGCTGTATGGCACAAGAAAATGGATTATATGAGTATCAGGAAAGATGGAATGCAATTAGAGTGGCAGAGGGTTGGGAATAATAATAATAATAATAATAAAATAATACCAAAAAAAAGAAGGTAAAAAAGAGAGAAAAAAATGGAAATGAAAGACAAATATGAAATAATAATAAAGTAAATAAAGTTGAAGAGGGGGGGTGGAGGTGGGTAAAAAAAAATAAAGTTATACTGAATTTAGTATGTTTCTAAATAAAAGTGAATGATGTTTTGAGTAACAACTGCATTGTGTTTTGTGATGTCAGTGGTTGCAAGCTGCTACAAGCTGTTTCAAATTTGAACGATCACATTGATATTGTGGATGACATGCATTATTCATGAAAATAAATTAAACCACAGTAGGTTTATGTAGTAATCATGAAGACAAACAATGTATTTATACATTATAATAGTAGGTGAAGCCATTCAGTGGGTTTGGCTGTGCTTTGATGAACTGAGTATTTTGCAATGACATACTGTATGTGAACCTGCCTGTCAACTGGGTGTTCAGCTGGAATCTTCCAGAGACTCTATGGCCATATGGAATCTAAAAGAGTCATCAAAAGGCCAACACTGGGGAAACTGCAAGCTTCTTTGATGAAAGCCCTTGAGAAAACAAGACTTGTTTTTATTTTATGTTAGGGCTTTTTTTTTTTAAGGAAAACTCTACAATTATAATAATGATGGTTGATGATGAGTCAGTGCAGTAGTCTCTGATTAATCTAGTTGTTGTTGATTATTATTTGTAGCTGCACTTTAGAATAGAATAGAGAACATTAACGTCAATTAAATTGACAGAAAATGGGGATTGTCCTTCAGCATACTGGTTTGCATTGTAAAATAATAAAAATCTGTCATGAATAAACATATTTCACAGACATGTTGATTATAAACAGTATGGCATGCATGCAGCACTAGTCCAACAAGCTATTGTTTAGGACTGATGTGGCTAGCATGTGATGGAAAACATTTTGTAACAGGTTTTGTGGGATATTGGCACTTTGACTCTGCTTCCCGATGGCATAATTTGAATTGAGTGCAGTGGGTGGGTGCAACTGACGAGTGCAATTGTCCTTAAAAACTTGTACTTATACTATGTAGCTACAGGTAGTGAACAAAAAAATGGAAACACAACAGTATTCCAAGAATGAAGGGTTCTTGTTGTTACAAAATGGTATAGGGCACATTGTTCTGGCTTGGTTTGGATCCATTAATACCATTAGAAAGCAAGGTCAAACACCATTGTTACTTAATGGTACTGAGTGTTCATCTTCACCCCATGTTAAAGCATTTATTTCCTGCAGAGAGGGTGTCTTTCAAGATGACAATGCCCACATCCACAGAGAATCAGTAGTACTCCTCAAACCATTGGCACTGATGTTATTTACATGTCATGGTGTTCTCAGTCACCATAAACCAATCAAGCATTTATGGGATAAAAGGCTGCATAAAGGCCGTACTGGCCACAACACCCTATTAGGAGACTTTATAGTAGTGTTTCTACACTGCGTGTAGGCATAACGTGATAACCATCTCTTCAATTTGATGTACATGTACTGTACATTCTTAAATATGTAAAAATGTCTTCAAATTCCATGCTGATAGAAAAAACGTTGCTGTAATGAGCCATTACATTTTAAGCAATTTTACAATTTGAAATCATGTTTTGAAAAAATTGAAATATTGAAATATGTAAAATTTCTCTCTATCATACAAATCAGAAGGAAAATCACCTCCTACATATATGCCATACAGTACTATGCTGCAATGTTCATACAGATTCTCTAAATGATGAGTACTGCAGCAAGAAACACAACTATAACTTTAACTGAAGCCCAGTCAGGTCTGCTGTACACGTGCACCAACTGCATGATGCTTACGGCTCAAAGACATCATACGTCCCTCTGGTGGTTGATAACCCTTCTTAAGGCTCAAAGACGCCCTCTGGTGGTCAATAACCCTCTTTACAGCTCAAATACGCCCTCTGGTGGTTTATAACCCTCCTTGGCGTTATCATGGCTTTCAAATCCCCTCAGGTTCACTTTACTGCACCTTTCTTCTCACAAGCTCACTGGACCACAACATCTGGCCCCATCAGGAAAAACTGTTTTCTGTCATGCAGGAGCTGAATGCTTTGATGAATTTGCTTTCATTTTCATTACGTGAATGCAGAACTCAATGAAATGAGTATCGCTTCGCTTTTTTCATGTTTCATGACGGCAAATAAATTCAGCTTAAACAAATTTCAAACTAACATTATGGGGTCTAGTTTGATGGATTTTCTAGTTTTGTTTGTCGCAAACAGAATATTTTTTCATGCCCAGTTTGGTAGTTTTGTGATCTGCTAGTGTCTACTAGCGTGGTCACCTGCTCATCCCCTTGCGTTTGACAATGCTATTGGTTTTGTGACTCATGCTGCCACATGCATTGTGCAAAGTTAGTGGTTTTGTTATATACCACCTACTTGTGTTGCACAATGTAACTGGTTTTGTGACTTGCTGAGCTAGCTGCTGAGCTAATTGCAAATGTCTTTCCTAATAGTTTTGCTAATGGTTTTGCTAATGGTTATTTGGAACAGAAGTTTCATTATTTTTTGTTGCTTACTGTGTGTCTAGTGTAGATATGATTTGATTTGATTTAGAATTTAAGCTGCCTTGTATTTGTCCACCATTTTGTGTGATTCTTTTCCTGGTTTCTTTTATAGTTGGTGTGTTTCCACAGTAATCATTTCAATGTGTACCCTATCATATGTGTGTGTGTTTTACCTTAAGGAATTCCCTTGTGTGTTATTTATGACTTTGGTTTACCCCACTTGCATGAACTGGGTAATTGAAGCACTCTGCTTCTACAGACGTGCTTGGTTTTCCCCGGACGGGAACCCACCAGGACATTGGGAGTAGGCTCCACAACAGGGGAAGATGGCAAAGAATTGCCGCTGGGAGACGGACTGAGTATTGGAGTTACAACATTGTGCGACAAGCGATACTTCGCGGGAACTGTTTGTGGCAAGTAGAAAAGATGGAGAAAAGAACACAGCTGGGTTAAGCTAGACTTATTTATTTGTGAAACTTTGTTGATGGAGTCTCGGACAAGGGGTGTTCAACAGTGATTCAGGTCTGGAAGCAAGTGTAACAGATATACTGTTCAGCACTTCAATCCTTAAGCACCGCCCCTTGTATGACGTAAAGTACTTCCTGGTCAGGTAAGCCATTTAGGCTGATTTATGTGTGTATATAAAGACCATGAAAACGTGTCCTAATGAAGCTGGTTTCCTGGTTCCGGTTCTGCCCCATGGTGTTTCAGGTCTTTTGTTATACTCGTGAGGTATGTTTACATTTGCCAAACAAGACTTAGCTTGCTTCTAAGTATTGTAGTGGTCTGAGAGGGTCGCTCCTCAGTAACATGTGTGTGCGGGGCATTGTGGGGGACCCGTCTCCCCCGGATTAAATGCTAAAATGTTAAGTTAGTCCTTTATGTGTGTGAGTTAAAACTGTGTTATTGTGTTAGCTAGCTGGTCGCGGTGAGTTAGTGTTGAAACCACTGTGGCCAGTATGCCTATTGTAAATGATGCAGTCCCTTGCATTTCAAGGGAAGAGTGTACAGTAAACCAAGTGTGAAGAAGACTGTTACTTCCTGGTAATTACGACATCTACGGAACACGAGAGGGAATGGTCATTTGTGTCCTTTAAGGACGCATTTGATTAAGCAAAAGGTTATTTTTGGGCATCCTCCGGAGTTGTGCGGTGTATGGAACATGGAGGTTTGCCACCGATATTACCCATAGCTGTGCGGTGTATGGAGCATGCGTAATTAACGCTTCTTTTCATTAAGTGGCTACTAGTGTGGTCATCTTAGCATTACTACTGGACTCCGTCTCTTTCTTGATACATCACCTCGTGCACGCTCACCACAGTATATTTAAAACATTAATGTATTTGTAACCTGTTGCAATGTAGGTCGTAGGTCGCGCAGTGATCACAGTAGTGCTTAACGTTGGCAGGACGAGACTCCACACCGACCGAGGTAACAATATTTTGCTGTTTTAATTAGCGGTACATGTAGGTGTGCGCATTGACTCCGAGGTATGTTTTAATTATATATTTTATTTTGTGTATTCGCGGTAAATGTAGGAACTGAGTTCCGAGGTAATGTATTTTAATGTTGGCATTGTTCAATGCTTATCATGTAATAATGGGCTTTGTATCTCTGTTTCTAGGCTCACCTAGCTGCTGTTTTGCCTAGATTAGTGTTTTTGCCTTTCCGTTGTGGTTACAACGTGTCCTGGTGTAACTTTGATGCTCCCAATGACTCTGTGGGATCTGCGTGATGTTGGTTTGGTGTGTGCTATTTAATGCGAAACCGTCATTGCAGTTTGAGACCCTCTTATTTCTAAACCATTCACTTGTGGGTATGATTCATCTAGTGCTACCTATTTATCACTATCGTAGCCTTTCTCAGCATAGACTGATTTGAGTCCAGCCATAGTAGCCTGTTTTTCTGCACTAGCGCAGTTCACATGTCTTTTGTTTATTTTGATGAAGCCAACTTTCTCAGTGCATATTACATTTTAGCACTACCTGCATACTAACATTGTGTATCTTTTAGTGGCCTGCCCGAAGAGCCGAGCGTCCAGACTAGTGGGGGTGGTTATAGAACAGGAGGCCCCCTCCCCTTCACTGCACTGCATGTTCTTTTGTGATATTTACCTTTAACACTGTCTTCCACCTTTTCTTCACAGAGTGCAGTGTGTGCATGGTGTGTGCGCGTGTGCACGTGTGTGTGTGAGTCACCAGAGCACAAGTATGATTGGTGTGTACCTGTAATAGCCCCTGGTAGTAAGTATATCTCCCTCTCCGTCTTGCTCCCCTTTTTATATAGTGCCTTCGGCAGCTGGTTTCTGTTTTGATTTAGGACTAATCCTAATCTGTAATTGCCCTTTTCATATTTGCTGTCTTGTCCTTGCTAACCGATAATTGTTTATAATAAATTAATAGTCCTTTTTGATCATCTGCATCATTGCTGCCTCTTCTTACTCATTACCCTTTTTTTTAACCTGTTGGGGGAACCTCTGCTTTATCATTAAAGTGTTAAAAATATATATTTGGGCGCAATTCCCATCGTGGCGTAGTCTGGCATAGCTATTGGTTCTGACTGTACTACTTGGTCACACAAGCAAAACAAGAAGGGTTATCTATCGAGCCATAGTATGAATAATAGTCTAGCGGTTATTAAATTACTAGCTGTCTTTCATTTAGCCTGTGTTGTCACATTTAGAGGTGCTATGTTTCTTTCCCCTGAAAAGTTCTGTCAACGTTGTTGGTTCCGGTACCCTGGGAGAGAAAGGAGGTCGTTACGTGTGTCCAAGGTTGTGGGATCCGGTGTGGTCCATAAGATTCCTGGGCGGAAGCTGCAGAGAGAAAGCACAGCAGCTGTGGCAGAAGTATCACCAGGCTGGCGCACATTCGGGAGGGGCAAAGACAAGATCACCGTTGCAATGTCACTTTTATTAACCAGCTCTGGTCGAAAGACCACTGCTTCCCCAGGAGGGGGTTCCAGTTGTTACCTCCTCTACCCTTGAGTTGTTGTCCATTGATTTATTGTCTGACAAGGGATCCAAACCCTGTGTCTCTTGTCATGATTGACAAGTTTTGCAGTTCGCCTGGGTGGTCCCTACTAAAAACCAGACCGCTAATACCACGGTGAAGGTGCTTCCAACAGTTCTCTGAAATTAACAGGATTTCTGAAACATCTATAGTATTTTCAAGGACTTGTATGCATTCCCTGATTCACAACTGATGACTGTCAAAAACTATAGGCCATCAAGGTATACAGACTAACAAGGCATACAAGGTTTGCATACATTTGTGATGGCCAGCAGCAACTTTGTGTTTGTTTGTTTCATTATTTAAGCGTAAGTTTTATGTTGTTCGCGCCGTTTTTTTATCCATTTACTAAATGCAAATAATAGGAGAGTGGAAATGGCTGTGATATGGAGCTGACAATCGCACTTATCTTATGGACTTTATTACACCTAATGCTGTGTCTCCACGGATCACCAAGCAAACAAACTTTGTGAACCCAATACAGCAGGGAGTTTCTACAATTACAGTTACATTACAGGCATTTGTCAGAAGGAGCTTTAACTCCCACCTCCGGGAGAGCTTCAACCATGTCCCGGGGGAGGCGGGGGACATTGAGTCTGAGTGGGCCATGTTCCGTGCCTCCATTGTCGAGGCGGCTGACCGGAGCTGTGGCCGCAAGGTCGTCGGTGCCTGTCGCGGTGGTAATCCCCGAACCCGCTGGTGGACACCGGCGGTGAGGGATGCCAAGCTGAAGAAGGAGTCCTATCGGACCTTTTTGGCCTGTGGGACTCCGGAGGCAGCTGATAGGTATCGGCCAAGCGGAGCGGAGCGCGTCGGTGGTCGCTGAGGCAAAAACTTCGGGCATGGGAGGAGCTCGGTGAGGCCATGGAGCGACTTCCGAACGGCTTCGAGGAGGTTCTGGACCACCATCCGGCGTCTCAGGAGGGGAAGCAGTGCACTGTCAACACTGTGTACAGTGGGGATGGGCGCTGCTGACCTCGACTCGGGACATTGTGGGTCGGTGGAGGGAATACTTCAAGACCTCCTCAATCCCACCGACACGCCTTCCAGCGAGGAAGCAGGGTCTGGGGACTCGGGGGTGGGCTCTCCTATCTCTGGGGCTGAGGTCGCCACGGTGGTTAAAAAGCTCCGTGGTGGCAGGGCCTCGGGGTGGATGAGATCCGCCCGGAGTCCCTCAAGGCTCTGGATGTTGTGGGGCTGTCTTGGTTGACACGACTCTGCAGCATCGCGTGGACATCGGGGGCAGTGCCTCTGGACTGGCAGACCGGGGTGGTGGTCCCCCTCTTCAAGAAAGGGGACCGGAGGGTGTGTTCCAACTACAGGGGATCACACTCCTCAGCCTCCCTGGTAAGGTCTATTCAGGGTTCTGGAGAGGAGGGTCCGTCGGATGGTTGAACCTCGGATTCAGGAGGAGCAATGTGGTTTTCGTCCTGGTCGCGGAACTGTGGACCAGCTCTACACCCTCCGCGGGGTCCTGGAGGGTGCATGGGAGTTTGCCCAACCAGTCTACACATGTTTTGTGGACTTGGAGAAGGCTTTCGACCGTGTCCCTCGGGAGTCTTGTGGGGGTGCTCGGGGTATGGGGTACCGGACCCCTTGATACGGGCCATTCGGTCCCTGTACGACCGGTGCCAGAGCTTGGTCCGCATGGCTGGCAGTAAGTCGGACTTGTTCCCGGTGAGGGTTGGACTCCGCCAGGGCTGCCCTTTGTCACCGGTTCTGTTCATAACCTTTATGGACAGAATATCTAGGCGCAGCCGGGGCGTTGAGGGGGTCGGTTCGGTGGCCTGAGGATTGGGTCACTGCTCTTTGCAGATGATGTGGTCCTGTTGGCTTCATCGGGCCGTGACCTCAGCTCTCGCTGGAGCGGTTCGCAGCCGAGTGTGAAGCGGCTGGGATGAGAATCAGCACCTCCAAATCCGAGACCATGGTTCTCAGCCGGAAAAAGGTGGAGTGCACTCTCCGGGTCGGGGAGGAGATCCTGCCCCAAGTGGAGGAGTTTAAATACCTCGGGGTCTTGTTCACGAGTGAGGGAAGGATGGAGCGGGAGATCGACAGGCGGATTGGTGCGGCGTCGGCAGTGATGCAGACGCTGCATCGGTCTGTCGTGGTAAAGAGGGAGCTGAGCCTAAAGGCAAAGCTCTCGATTTACCGGTCGATCTATGTTCCTATCCTCACCTATGGTCATGAGTTGTGGGTAGTGACCGAAAGAACAAGATCGCGAATACAAGCGGCTGAAATGAGTTTCCTCCGCAGGGTGTCTGGGCTCTCCCTTAGAGATAGGGTGGGAGCTCGGTCATCCGGGAGGGGCTCAGAGTAGAGCCGCTGCTCCTCTCCGTCGAGAGGAGCCAGATGAGGTGGCTCGGGCATCTGGTTAGGATGCCTCCTGGACGCCTCCCGGGTGAGGTGTTCGGGCACGTCCCACCGGGAGGAGGCCCGGGAAGACCCAGGACACGCTGGAGAGACTATGTCTCTCGGCTGGCCTGGGAACGCCTCGGGATTCCCGGAAGAGCTGGACGAAGTGGCCGGGAGAGGGAAGTCTGGGTCTCCCTGCTTAGGACGCTGCCCCGCGACCCGACCCGGAGAAGCGGTAGAAAATGGATGGATGGATGGATGGCATTTGGCAGATGCTCTTATCCAGAGCGACGTACAACAAAGTGTTAACCGTAGTCAAGAACAGTTTAGCTGAAAGCCACCCTAGTGGGAAGTACAGTTCCTGGGTGCTAGGAGCAACCACATAGTTAAACTAGGACCCTGTAGGTAAATCTGTAGCCACAATTCAAAGGTAGCAATAAAGCAATCAATGCAGAAAATAATGCCTAAGAAATAATAAACAAGTAGACATGTGTAAAACTAACTATGTCCCTAAGTTAACAAAAAACAGACTAAAGGTGCACCCTGAAGAGGTGAGTCTTCAAGTCGTGAAGGTAGCCAGGGTCTCAGCTGTTCTGACTTCCACAGGAAGGTCATTCCACCATCGTTAGCCAGAAACAGGAGACGTGACCGGGGTGGTCAGGTGCGGAGGGGGAGGTGCTAGGCGTCCTTAGCAGAACGGAGTGGTCTGGCAGGTGTGTAGGGTTTGAAGATCTTGAGGAGGTATGTTGGGGCTGATCCCTTGACTGCCTGGTATGCTAGGACCAATGTTTTGAATTTGATGCGAGCTATAACAGGCAGCCAGTGGAAGGTAGTGAGCAGGGGGGTGACATGGGAGTGTCTAGGAAGGTTGTAGACCAGACGGGCTGCAGCGTTCTGGATGAGTTGCAGGGGTCTGATGGCAAATGCGGGAAGGCCAGCCAGGAGCGAGTTGCAGTAGTCCAAGTGGGACAGTACCATTGCTTGGACCAGGAGCTGGGTAGAGTACGTGGTAAGGAAGGGACGGATTCTCCGGATGTTATACAGGAAGAATCTGCACGCCCGGCTTACCGCTGCAATGTTCATTGATAGGGACAGCCTGTTGTCCATCACCACACCGAGATTCTTTGCGCAGGGTGATGATGTCACCAAGGTGTCACCTAGAGAAATGGAGAAATCAAGGTGGGGAGAGTTTAGGGCAGGAATGAAGATTAGTTGACACTAGCTACCTGAGTTTGTTTTTAAAAATGGACTGTCTGTGTCTAGAGGTGTCAAATCCTGAACCATACAGAAGTGCGCCAGAGTCTGTGCCTTTCTTGGATTCCTTTACCTACCATACCCTTGGGTAATGTCCAATCCCTCTGTCATAAGACTGATGAACTGCAAGCAATGATACATTTTCAACATGACTACAGACATGTATGCATCATGGCTTTTACAATGTCCTGGCTCACTGACAATGATTCTGATGATGACTTATGTATTTATGGTTTTGGTGTGCCTCTATGCTTGGACTGGAATGCGAGGGTAAAGGGTGAAGTGCATGGAGGGGGAGTGTGCCTTTATATTAAACAACACTTGTGCAAATCTATCATTACAAGGGAGAGACTATGTACAAAAGACATCAACTGCTAACTGTCTATACTGAAAAATGTATGCATTCACTACTATATGTCGCTTTGGATAAAAGCGCCTGCTAAATGGCATATATATATATATTGTGGCAGGATCAGGGGTGTTTGGTGTACAACGCAGCCAATGAATAATAATGAAATTACATTTTACATTTTTACATTTTAAGCATTTAGCAGACGCTCTTATCCAGAGCGACTTACGAGATATGCATTAATTACCATACATAACATTAATTACCATACATTAATTACCATACAACGATACGATTGGAATATACTTGGTTTATTCAGGGAATCAACACAAAAAATGGTTGGGGAAAAAGCCAGCAAGTTGGGAAATCAATGGTGGAAGTGAGAAAGAGAGAGAAAGAGAGAGAAAGAGAAAGAAAGAGAAAGAGAGAGAGAGAGAGAAAAAGAGAGAAAGAATCATTAAGTAACATATTAAGAAGTGTTAAATTGCTCTGAATGCAAATTGTAAAGGGTCCAAAAGGCCTTGAGGTTTTTTCAGTAGCTCCTTCCTCACCAATGTTTCAAATCACTTCATTACCAAGGAAGTAAGGGCGACTGGCCTAAAATCATTCAGGGTCTTTTGACTTCACAACAGGAATTATTGTAGCCACTTTAACTCATTTGGGCACCTTCTGCTGGCTACGTGACATCTGAAAAATACTACAGAAGATTGGGCCTGTAGGTGGTAGGTGGCCTCCTATCTTGTTTGGTGGGGCTTTCCTCACTTTACTGTGCTTGAAGATCTTAATAACACTACCCTTGTCGAAGAAGCTGTGTCCAGTGGCAGAACATCAATTTCCTTCTTAAAATCAAATACACCAAACCTTAAGTAAAATTAATTTATCTCTTGAGCCAGTTGTTTATCAGAACTGTACCAGTATGCATCCCGTCCCCAGCAGAACCCAGATTATTCATACTTAGTTCCCTCTCCAACTTTTCCTTGTAGGTTTGCTGTGCCCTCTTTATTTCCCATTTCATTTATTTCTGCCACTATCTATGCTACTCATACAAATTTCAATCCCCAAATGCCTTGTTGTGTCTCAGACAACAGTGATTTAAGAGATTTACCAACCCATAATTTACTATTTGGGAAAAATCTAATGCTTTTTTCGGGGATTAACATATTCTCAGAGAAGGTAACATAGCTACTTGTAACCTCAGTAAACTCATCAATGTCACTACAAGAGTCTATGAATACATTCCAGTCAGAACATTCTAGGCATGCCTGTAGACACTGGATGGAATCATCAGTCCATGTTTTTACCGTTTTAGTCTGTGTTTTCTCCCTTCTCAGAACAGTTTTATAGACAGGAATGAGAAGAATAGCATTGTGGTCAACCCGTCCTAGGGGAGGTTTAGCGATGGACCTGTGTGCGCCTTTGATGGACCCATAACCTCAGTCCAAGATCTTCTTATTGCACATGGGGTAAGTGACATATTGATGGACATTTTTGTTTTTCAGGGTGCAACGGTTGAAATCCCCCAAAATAATTTGGGAGCGTTGGGAGAGATTGACTGTAGTTTGTGCACTACACATTCGATTTAATCTGGTGCATTTGCCTTGTTTTCTCTGGGGTGTATATAAACCACCATGGCGAATAGCAGCGGGAACTCTCAGGGCAAATACAGAGGGCGTAGTGACACACACACACACACAAATATATATATATATATATATATATATTGTGACACACTCGAGGGTGGATAGAGTGTTCACTTGACTGAAAACTATAAACTCACTGTCCACAACCAAATAAATGTAATTCAACAATTTATTTACTGTTTGTTGTAAGTAAGAGCAAGAGGTTAGTTGTAATGCAACAGTCCAATCCACAGTACAATAGAATCGTTGATATCCGTGAGCAGGGTTCGGCACACGAAGACAGATTCTCAGACAGTCCAGGATTGGGCTAGACGGAGGGAAGTCAGGCAGGCGAGGGTCAAACACGGGGCGGGATCTCAGATAGTCCAGGGCAATGGCACACAGCAGCTTCCTCCTTCAATGTCTGTTGAATTTGGTTCATGGACAGAGGTGTATAACTTTATAGAATGCCCAGAAGGTGTTGTTTACATCTCGGGGTGACTGCATGGCCCTCCCTGCTGAATTCTTTATCAGAGGAATAATTGATTTGTCTTTATTTCGTTTGAGCTGGTTTGCAAGATGTTTTCTAGATTTGTTATTATGTTCAAAATTGTCATGCCATAGTCTCTGAAATTGAGTTTTTGTATTTATGATATCATTTAATTGAAATGTGGCTTCTCTGAGTTCGATCTGAATTTGTTCTGTGGGACTATTAACATAGGAGTCATTCAGTTGTGAAAGGTGACAGGGGCATGGTCACTGATTAGGATGGGGTGAATTATGATATCAGATATATCAGATATAATTGAATTGCTGGTAAGAAAGTAGTCAATGCGAGAGAATGATTGGTGAAGGGGTGCGAAATAACATTCAATTTCCCTCAATGTTATTTGACAATTCCCCCAAAACAACATGGATGCCTGGATACATAAGCACAGACATATAGGCAATTAAATCAGTGTAAAACAACTTGGTGGACATACAAGACATGGACACACAAAACACTGTGGTAGCCAGATAGAGCAGACATAGTCAGTACATAGATACATGAATGGGCACACAAAACATTGCAAGACAGACATGACAGAGAAACAAACAAATCGGAACAGGACTTAAGTTAGGGCACATAGTGGGTTAGCACAGGGTGATTTTTGCTACAGGGTGCAGTATGTTTTGCTCAGGTTGTCGCGCATGCTACGTGATTGTATATCCATGAAATCCTCTTTCATTTCTTTGTTTTCGTTTGCAACAGTTGTCATCTGGTTGGTAAGTGTTTTAACGGTGGTTTGTAATGTTTTATTTTCTTCTACGAGTGATGAAATTCCTGGCTGAATTACAGACTGTTTCTTAAGCCTTGGAATTTTTGGAACTTCGATGAGCGCTATTCTAGCATTGAGTGATGAAAGTTTGGAATTGATTGATACTAAGACACTAACCTCGGTATTGTCGGCAGTCAGGTCTTCGTTTTATTCCATTTTATTAATATTTTAGTTTGGTAGCAGTTCTCTGTGAATCTGGCAGCAGGGTGCTGCCATGTTGAATTGTTGATTGTTGATTGAGTGTGTTGATAATTATAAATACTTGGGTCCTGTTATTGACACTTTGTAAAAAGAGTCAACAACGGATGTACTGTTTGAGAAAGCTCAGGTCTTTCAATGTTGACAAATGACAATGTTTTACAGATCCTTTATTGAATCTGTGCTTTGTTTTTCAATGATATGCTGGTATTCAAACTTAAATGTTAGACATAGGACTGCATTGAATTGTATTGTTGAACAGTGCAGCAAAGACTGCACTAGGGGTGTGTTATTCAGTTGTACTTTATGCCTTTATGCCATAGTAACATTGGCTATGTTATAATAGGCTATAATGAACAGATTTAAAGATGCAGTGTTTTATGGAAGCTTTGCCCATATAGACTAATAAATGGGCAAGCGTTTATAAAGTTTGAGATAGTCCTTGCGTTTTGTGTGTGGTGGTAGGTGGGTGTGTGTAGCCTGAGAGAGTGTGTGGTGTAAACAGATGGGTTTCAGGGGGTAGGGGGGCCATGGGAGGGCCTATAAATTATGAATAGCCCCAGAGCCCACTACTGTATTAATCCGGTTCTGGTTCAACCTACCAAATATCAAGACAAACAGATACAATCACTCACTCATTAATTCCCTCAGCCATCAACCTTCTCAACAGACTGTCAAGATAAATTAGACTAATTTACAAATTGCACCTTTGCACTGTTTATGTATGAATGTACAGTATGTAAGTATGTATGCATGTATGTGTGTATGCATGCACGCATGTAATTTTTGTGTATACCATGTTGTATTGTACTTTGTGTTTTTAGTTGCTGCAAACAAAATGAACTTGTGGAAATTAAATAAAGACTACTACTACTACTATGTACATTTAGTTTTTATTAGATCGTATTACAACAGTTCTCACAGAAGTGAGAATAGCCCATACATTCATAGGCAGGACTTCCTGGTCTGACCTACTTAAGCAGTGCTTGGAGAGAAATCACAATTCTGGCTACTGGAGCAGCTACATTTTTTGAGGTAAGGGAAAATGATCAAATTAGAAAAATCTGGGAACTTTCCCCTTTAACCAGGGGTCTCAAACTGCCAGCCCACAGGCCAGTAGAATCCTGTGAGACATTACATTTGACATTTTTAGGCATTTAGCAGATGCTCTTATCCAGAGCGACTTACACAGTTTACATTTCTTTACATACAATCCATTTATACAGCTGGATATTTTTATTGAAGCAATTCAGGTTAAGTACCTTGCTCAAGGGTACAACAGCAGTGCCCCACCTGGGAATTGAACCTGCAACCTCTGAGTTACAAGCCCAGCTCCATAACCATTACACTACACTGCCAGCCCATTAATTTATGGCCCTCGCAATTTACCACATTGTCAATGGAAAGCGGCCCGTGAATAGCTATAGCCTACTTGTGTGTGTGTGTGTGTGTGTGTGTGTGTGTGTGTGTGTGAGACCCGAAAGTACTGCATTTTTACATTTCTGGTTTACTTGAAAGGACTGTATTTTTTCCATGACAAAATGGCTCTTTCGAAAACCTAAAAGAAAAGTTGATCTGGAACAGAGACAGTTTCAAGAGAAGTGGGCTGTGGAGTACTTTTTTACAGAGTTTAATGGAAATGCCACTTGCTTGATCTGCAAGGAGAAAATTGCAGTTCTAAAGAAATATAATCTCAAACGTCACTGCTCAACGAAGAATGCAGATGTGCATGCTAAGTACCAGGGCAAACAAGGGTGAGAAGTAGCATCACAGCTAAAGAAAGCTCTGTCTGCACAACAAAACTTATTCCATAAAGCTAAACGGGAATCTGATGCAGCCCTTTGGGTTTTGACGAAAAGATCGTCAAAGCTGACAGGCCAGTTACAGAAGGGGAGTTTGTGAAAGACTGCATGCCAAAAATCCTCTGTCCGGAGATGTTTGTCTGATGTTTATCAACATCAGTCTGTCCATGAACATTGTGGCTGAACAGATAATATTTATGATCAGCTTCGGGATAAAGGTTACATTTTTGGTGCTTACTCTGTAGTGCTGGATGGGAGCATCGATATTAGCGATAGTGCGCAGCTAGCTAGTTGCTCAGTTTTAGATCTATGAGTGGTCGGACCACAGCAAAGGAAATATTTCAGCAGCTGGCTGCCGCGATCAAGCACGCAGATCTATCGTGGGATGGATTAACAGGTGCTACCTGTGCCCCCTCAATGACTGGAAAGAAAAATGGGCTCGCGACACTGGTACAGAGAAAGTACAGAGCCACCGATTGCTTTGCACTGTATCATTCACCAGCAGGCACTGTGTGTTTGAGATTTGAGAATGTGATGTCGGTCATAGTGAAATGTGCCAATTACATCCGCTCCAGGGGCTTGCAACATTGTCAGTTCTGTGGCTTTTTAGACAAGATAATTTAATTTAACTACTGGGATGTTCTCTACTTCAACAAAGTCTGTTGGCTCAGCAGGGGAAATGTACTGAGATTTTTTGAACTGAGATCAGAAATCAAAACATTCATGGATGAGGGCCAGAAGGATGTTCCCGGGCTCGAAGATACACAGTGGTTAACAGATCTGTCCTTTCCTGTGGTCATAACATAGGAGCTGAATGTGTTACAGGGTGATGTGCGTGTGCATGCAATGGTGTATGAGTCTATGGTGGTGGGTTACCTATTTAAATTACGACTTACTGTAACACGGAACTAAGGTTACGAGTTTCCTACTAGACACTAATTAAACACACACTCATTCCACCCCTGATGATGTGGAACCGAGATGGTGGTTGGTACACCATCTCAGCGCTGGTACTCACCCCTACCCTCTTTGCCTTTATAAGGTGTACCTGTTCACAAGATGGGAGTTTGTTCTGCTAGACTTGCTAGTGCTTTTGCATTGTATCCACAGGGCTGGGAGTCCGGTGGGACTGCTGTGGGTGCAGGCACATGTGGGGATAGTGGGCAATGAGCCTGTGGATAGGCTGGCTAAGGCTTCTCTAGAGTTTCCACAGGTGGGGGTTTCTCTGGCAAAAGGAGTGGGACGCAGACAAAAAGGGGAGACATCTGTATGCCATGCAGAGTGGGGTGGGGAAGGGAGGTCATTCATTCAGGAGCAGGCGGGAGGCGGTATTGTTAGCTAGGCTGAAGTTGGGACATTGTGGTCTGAGGGCTGGGCTTTTGGTAGTGGGTAAGCACGAGGATGGCCTCTGTGACATATGCAAAGTTCTTGAAACTGTTAAACATGAATATTTTTGTGAATATTAGAGCTTACATTATTTTTCTGTTGTACCGTGTTTAGTGCCCTAGCTTAAGGTTTGTATGAGAGACATTTGATATCAAATGTGCATTGGCAGATTGCGCCCAGCTCTGGCCCTGTCTCTCTGTAGCTTTCTATAGCGCCCTCGCAGGACTGTCCAGTCACTGTTGGTTGGACTTGCACGCCCTAACCCCCTGCCTCTGACCAGCCTACAGGTGGCCCTGGACTCTCCTGGATTCTCTCTGAAGGTCTCTCACTGGACTGAGACAGCACTGATTTAAATCTTGGACTTGTTAGAATTTAAGCTTATAATAAAGGTTCATAATTGTTTGGGAAAATGTCCGACTCAAGCATGTTGAATGACCACGGTGGTAGTGTTTTTGGGTGTAGCCAGTAGTAGTGTTTTTTGGTGTAGCCAGTAGTAGTTTGCTTGAGCCGCTGCGCCCTCCACTCCGCTCCGCTGCGCCCTCCACTCCGGCTGCGCCCTCCACCGGCTGCTCCCCTCCACCCCTCTGCGCTCCCTCCCTCCCCTTCCACTCCTCTGCGCCCTCCACTCCCGCTGTGCCCTCCACTCCCTCTGTGCCCTCCACTCCCTCTGTGCCCTCCACTCCCGCTGTGCCCTCCACTCCCTCTGTGCCCTCCACTCCCGCTGTGCCTTCCACTCCCGCTGTGCCTTCCACTCCCGCTGTGCCCTCCACTCCCTCTGTGCCCTCCCCCTGCTTCCCTCTTTTCTCCCCTCTCAGACTCTGATATTTCCCACCTCCTCCTCTCCCACTGCCCTACCACTTGTGCCCTCGACCCTATCCCTTCATCCCTCCTCCAGGCGATCACACCTGACATCCTCCCATTTGTCACCTCCTTTGTGAACTCCTCCCTGTCTTCTGGTTGTTTCCCCTCGCCCTTCAAAAGGGCCCATATCACCCCTCTGCTGAAAAAACCCACTCTAGACCCCTCAGTTATCCAGAATTATCGCCCAGTATCCCTCCTCCCCTTCCTGTCTAAAACCCTCGAAAGAGCGGTATCTAACCAACTCTCTGCTTTCCTCACAGAAAATAACCTACTGGACCCCCACCAGTCCGGCTTCAGACCTGGCCACTCAACAGAAACCGCTCTCCTCTCGGTCAATGAGGCTCTTCACACCGCACAAACCGCCTCCCTCTCCTCCATCCTGATCCTGCTTGATCTCTCGGCTGCCTTCGACACTGTGGAGCACTCCATCCTCCTGTCCTCCCTGGCAGCAACAGGGATCTACGATACAGCCCTCGCCTGGATCGAGTCCTACCTCTCCGGTCGCTCCTTCCAGGTTGCCTGGGCTGGTAAAGTATCACTGCCTCGCTCCCTCCCCACCGGGGTTCCACAGGGCTCAGTCCTCGGTCCCCTTCTCTTCTCCCTGTACACCCGCTCCCTTGGCTCTGTAATCTCTGCCCACGGCTTATCTTACCATTGTTATGCTGATGAAACTCAACTCTTTCTCTCCTTCTCCCCATCAGACACTCAGGTCTCTACCCGCATCTCTGCTTGCCTGGGGGACATTCAGAGCTGGATGGACAGTCACCACCTAAAGCTCAACCCAGGTAAAACAGAACTAATCTTCATTCCTGCCCTAAACTCTCCCCACCTTGATTTCTCCATTTCTCTAGGTGACACCCTGGTGACATCATCACCCTGCGTGAAGAATCTCGGTGTGGTGATGGACAACAGGCTGTCCCTATCAATGAACATTGCAGCGGTAAACCGGGCGTGCAGATTCTTCCTGTATAACATCAGGAGGATCCGTCCCTTCCTTACCACGTACTCTACCCAGCTCCTGGTCCAAGCAATGGTACTGTCCCGCTTGGACTACTGCAACTCGCTCCTGGCTGGCCTCCCCGCATCTGCCATCAGACCCCTGCAACTCATCCAGAACGCTGCAGCCCGTCTGGTCTACAACCTTCCTAGACACTCCCATGTCACCCCCCTGCTCACTACCCTCCACTGGCTGCCTGTTATAGCTCGCATCAAATTCAAGACATTGGTCCTAGCATACCAGGCAGTCAAGGGATCAGCCCCAACATACCTCCTCAAGATCTTCAAACCCTACACACCTGCCAGACCACTCCGTTCTGCTACCTCAGGACGCCTAGCACCTCTCCCCCTCCGCACCTGCGCTTCCCGGTCACGTCTCCTGTCGGTTCTGGCTCCACGATGGTGGAATGACCTTCCTGTGGAAGTCAGAACAGCTGAGACCCTGGCCACCTTCAAGCGACGACTGAAGACTCATCTCTTCAGGGTGCACCTCTCCCTGTAGTTCGGTTTTTGTTAACTTAGGGACATAGTTGCTTAGTTTACACGTCTACTTGTTTATGTATTGTATTAGGCTTAGGCATTATTTCCTGCATTGAGTGCTTTATTGCTACCTCTGAATTGTGGCTACAGATTTACCTACAGGGTCCGAGTTTAACTATGTGGTTGCTCCTAGCACCCAGGAACTGTACTTCCCACTAGGGTGGCTTTCAGCTAAACTGTTCTTGACTACGGTTAACACTTTGTTGTACGTCGCTCTGGATAAGAGCGTCTGCCAAATGCCTGTAATGTAATGTAATGTAATGTGACAAATGCCCTGAATCCGAGACTTCAAGGCCCCGGGCAGCTTATTTCTGCTATGACAGTGTGAGAGCATTCACTATATTGAGACTTTGGAGACATCAGCTCTCAACAGAATAACCACTGTCACTTCCCAACATGCAGATCATTGCTGGAGGAACGGAGCATCCAAATCAGCGGAGCAGGATATGTTGCAGTCATATACCAACTACTGGAGTTGTACCAGGGGTTTGCACACTTCAAAACACTGATGTGGACAGTACCCCTGAAGACCTACAGATGGAGTTTATTGACCTGCAGTGTAACACTCAGCTCAGGCTCAAGTTCAGAGATGCACAGGGAGACCAGAGCGAGATTGGACAGTTTCTCAGCGAAGTGCCCCCCTCTCTCCCAGAGCTGTCCAAGACCCACAAGAGGACCATCTGTCTTTTTGGCAGCACATATGTATGTGTAAAACTGTTTTCCATCATGATCTTAAACAAGTCAAAGCAAAGATCCAGACTAAGTCATGCCCACCTTGCAGCAATCCTCAGGATTTATACCACTGCCTCTATTAAGCCAAACATTAGCACTCTCTCTGAGCAGAAGCGCAGCTAAGTATCTGGCAAACACTGATCATATCAATATAGTATGATCAATACAACATGAGTGACTTCAAAGTCATACCAACAATAGCACTGTTTACATAATCTGTTATGAATATGATAACAACATTTTAGAATTTTAGACTTATTTAGAATTATTTGCCAAATAAACCAAGAGTGACTTAAGTTGTGTATTATTTAGTCTTTTATCTGTTTCATTAGGAAATATAGGCTACACATTTTTTTTTGAGGATTGGGAATGGGTATGTCCCCCCAGCAGAACAGAAAGTTTGTAATTGACCCCTAGCCAAATTTTAGTTTGAGACCCCTGCCTTTAATGTTTAGCATGTTTGCCACAAGAGGTCCTGCTACACTTGCAAACATTTAGCAAAACCAAAATATTGAAAAGGTTTAAAAGCATGTTCCACAAGGTGGAGAATTACATTTCTAAATTTGATATGGTTGTCTTTTTAACATAACAATATTTATCAATTTTACCAAGACATCTAATGGGACCAGCTTACCCCGCTCAGAATCAGCAGCAAATGCAGAGTGTTTGATATCAACAGATCAAATTGTGCCCTAGGTGTATGAGATGGAACACACTCACTTTCCTGGCTAGCTTTGACATAAGTTCTAAACAACAATGCTGTCACCGTGTGTTTTTTCAAAAGGCATGAAATAAAACGTTCTATTTGTTTCACATTTCAGCTGTACCTACTTCATTTTTAGAGTCCAAATTACACCTTGTACACGTTTGTTTTCTGTCAAGGAGCTGACTTATGGTTATTTTCTGGCTGAAACGTCTTGAAAAGGTGGAGCTAGTGTTAGACCCTGGAGGACACCCAAGCCTGTCACTAATAAGTCTCTATTTTTTCCCTTTTCAGGAATCCACCAGGCCACATTAAGTAAAATGCAACTTTCTGTATTTCCAGTTCATGGAGACCCACATGCCAAATCACCCACATGCCAAACCATGTATGGCACCGCCACTCGACCTCACCCTGGAGCCTTGCCCAGCACAGAGAACACAGGGGGAAAATCCAAAAGGTGGGGGTGATGGCTAGATAGTAACCCTATTTTTCCCTATTTTGGGGTCCCCATAAATCCCGGAAATCCAACCCTCATTCTAGCTGTCTTACACTTTGGGTTAAGGTTAGGGTTTGGTGATGTCTTTGCTTTAGTGACAAAGATGCGCGAGATCTGGGAAAAATTTCATCTAGAACATTTTCTTAGCAAAATAAGGGGGCATGTGCATTAGGAATGGGTGCTGGGAATAGGGGGGAACATAGGGATGACCCATAGAACATTTTCTTAGAAATTAGGTGCTGGGAACTTGACCCCAGTCTCACCACACACCCAGCCAGCGCTGCCTCCATTCTCCCTGCACATAGCTCATCCACACACCTCCTACCTAACATTACCTAGCCAGACTAACATGCGTATTGTGTCCATGCAAAGCTATAGCTAGCTATCGAAGTGGCTAGGTAGCAAACTAGAAATTACCTAGCTATCATTAGCTAAGCAATTGGTGTTACTGTCTGATCTCTGTCACCACTAAGAGCTAATGAGTTTGTCTAGCGAGCAATGTTGTCCAAAACAATTGCTATATGAACAACCAAAAACACATAAGTATAAATATTAACAAGGGTAGCATAGAGAGTACAAAGTTCTATCCTTTACAAGAAGTAACTTAAGTTGGTCGACTGACTAACCTAACCTAGGTAGCTGCTAATAATGTTTTTGAACTGCTAGTGCTCTGTGTAGGAGTGTGAATGCCATTAGGAAGTAACGCAGGTGCCATAACAGTGCTTTATAAAGCGCTTAATAAGGGCAAACGAAGCTCCACATCAATGCACTGGCACATTTAAAAGCACAGCTTGTTCTAATTTGGTGAGGAATGGTATAACACTTTTGGCAGCTGCCCAGAGGCATGCCGAGGGGTGGTAGTGAAGGGGCGGTACATAGTAGAGGCTGACTCCACCCCCACACCATAATGGGAAGTCTGAGGCTGACAGGGCACACCTGACTCAGGTTTTCTAATAATGATACAGTATATAAAATAAATGCTGTTACTCTCGTGAAGTGCTATGTACCAAGAAGGGAAGTGTGTTGGAGACGAGAGAGGAGAGAGGAGAGACGAGAGACGAGAGACGGGAGACGGGAGACGGGGAGAAAGTGTTGTTTTTTGATTGATTACTTGGATTGCCTGAAAACCCTGTTTGTGTATCGACTCATTGTTTGTTTGACCTGGATTTTGATTTGCGACTTTTGGATATCGGACAAGGACAATGAGAACGGATTACGGACTGAACGTGTTTGCTTCCCCAATTACCCCTCCTGTGTGCATTTCCCCAAATAAACTCCTCCTGTTTCCTTATTTACATTTAAGCATTTATTTACCATTTTATGCTGGGTTTTGTTTGTTGTTTGGCGCTCAACACCCCGGTTCCTGCTACACACTGTAAAAAGATGGTAAAAGAGCACAAAAATAGGTCTTACAAAATGCTAATGATTTAAAAAAATAAAAAAAACTAGTGAACAGATTGGTATGAAATTGTGAGTAATAATAGTTTGAATATTGTCCTTTGGCCAAAAAAGTAATCTACATTGCTGCTGTAGCCTAATGGCGTAATTTTCAGGAGACTGGTGATTTTTAGATTTTGAATATAAACGCGACAGCACAGTGTTTAATAAATGATTCTGTTTTATTATATGCAATTTTTAACTTAAAATACGGTAACAACACTAGTTTATCTCATTCACAATTCATGAGGTCAATAATCAAAACCAATGAATATGTTCTGTAAAGTGTGTTCTAAAAATGGTTGTATTACTATCTGATCATCTGTGTTCTGTTCTGGTTCAGCTTCATCAGTATTTGGTTATATGACTACCATATGTGGCCACTAGAGGACAATGTAAGACTGGATAAATGTAGTAGAGGGATTATAATTAAATAATAATAAACAAATATGATACACTGTATCATAACTGTAAAGTTATAGGCTATATGAATGGCTAAATGTGCAGAAACTTCATAATTAGTAGCACAACATAAATTAAATAGCACATACATACATACATACATAGAGTACATACATATCCATTATGCAAATATAGATAAAATGTTTTAATTCTTTAATTGTATTCAGTTCAGTATATTTTTGAGATTGGAAACAAAGGAATTCAATTATAAAAGTTAATATTTTCACTATTAAACTAATAGTGTATTCACTATATACACTGTTTCCGGAGAAACAGTGACCCTACTGGCAGCAGACCCACATACCAGCACTAGAGGGGTGGCCACCCCCCTACTGCCAAGATGGATCAGTAATGGGCCTACTACCCAAAGCTGGTGCAATGCTGCCAATGGAAATGGAAGCAGAGGATGGTGGAGTGGAGACACTCCCTGCCCAACCATCGTCTCCAGCATCATCAGCTCCGGAGACATCAATGAGCAAAGATGAGAGATGAGCTGCAGACATAGGACAACTGGAATGAGGCCTCTCAGAAGTCTTGACAGGAAGTCATGCAGGAAGCCTGGAGGATGTGGAAACAGTGCCCAGAAGGTGGCCTATGGTGGCATTTCCAGGGCAGGGAGGATCAATCACCACAATTCACAGACTATGGGACAGGAATGCTTTGAGAGACATCAAGTGGTCAATGCCAGAGCCATTTAAGAATGGAACGGTCTGGGTGGAGAAGCTGAACAGAAACATAAAGGGGCTGGAACTGAGTACTGAGGATGTGATAATCATTTTGAAACAATGCTTGAAAGATAGCTGGCCAGATGTCCTTGACCAATCCGACCTGAATGCAGCCATAAAAGGAGGACACAGGCTAGACATGAGAGAGGCCCTCAAGCAGCTGTGTGATGCGGTGAAGCTAGTTTCCTCAAGAACTGACATTACATTACATAGCAGCCTGAAAGCAGAGGAGAGGAGAAGAGCTGGAGAGGTACGTTCAGGAGAAGAAGAAGGCGTGAAGCCACAGAATGGGACTCAGACAGGGGACAGGAACTGCTGTTCTGCTTATCCTTGGTGGAAGGACTCCGGACGGAAGTTAGAGAACCACTGAGGAAGCAAACAGTGGGCCTGACCACCATGAAATTAGCTGACCTACCTCTTCATATCCAGCATGATATGCAGCAGGTAGAAGACAAAGAGGAAAGAGAGAAGAAGATGAGAAGAAGAATCCAAAGAAGCTAATGAGTCTCCAGATGGCAGTGCTGCAGACCCAGGCTAAGAGGGACACAACACCAGCACCAACAATGACTGCAGCCGTAATAGATCTTCCTACCCTGGCAGCCCCAGGTATGCTCCCACCACAGCAGCCCTATCTGCAGCCATACCAGCTGCAACAGTTGGCACTGCAGAGTATGCAGCCTGTGTATCCTGCACCACCAGCCCAAGCCACAGGTCCCATGCCAAGATAGCAACCCAGACAACAGGAAGGGTTCAGGAGACGAGGATATGGACAAGGGGGAAGAGGTAGGTTTGAGGACCACCCCAAGATGTCTGTTACACCTGTGGACAAGTGGGCCACTGGTCTAGAGACTGCTTTTCAGAGCCCACAGAACCAGGCCCTACAGCAGCAGCCATTCCTGCAACAAGGACCTCCAGGACAATGGAATCGCCAATATGGATCCACTCCAGGTCCAAGGGAACCCTGACAACAACAGTGAAGGGGCCCAGAAGCAAGGCGTCACTCCAATTCTCCCAGTAGTTTCCACAGATGACCCAACAGACTGAGCCCACGGTGGACTTGAACATAGGGGGGGGTAATAATTTGGTTCTTAGTGGATACAGGAGCAACCTTCTCCTGCATCGACAAAGACACTCCAGCATTCCCCATGTCAACTAAGTCACAGGTCACCCAGGGCCTACTGGGAAAACCAGTAACTCAGAGATATACAGCCTCGCTGCCCGCCATATTAGGCAACCAACAAACACAAGCAGTGTTTCTAGAATGTTCAAGGATCCCAGTTAATCTATTAGGGGATCTCTTGTGTAAATTAAATGCCACCATAGAATGCACCCCAACAGGAGTGATATGCACGTTTCCGGGAACAAGTCTAGTACACCTCCAGATCATGATAACAGGAACAAGGCCTGATTAAATATACTGGGCCAAGTTGCAACAGGACACCCTAATGGCGTTCCTATGAGCACGCTCAATGAAAGTAGCAGTAGCCACTAGCACAGCACCAGGAGCACAGCTCTAATTGCAGCTGCATTGCACCTTCTATTATGACCAGGGACACACTGACCAGATCTATGAAAAAGAATGGCAACAAGCTATGACATGGGACATGGTCAGCCTACTACAATGTGAAAGCATCGTATTTGGACCATAGCCTGCTTTTGTGAGCTCAGCCAGCCCCAGAAACAGTTCTACTAAGTAAAAGATGCCATACCACATGTCACTCTAGGAATAGCACCCGGCTATCAGTCTAGGGATCTGGGCCCTATGGTAAAGTGGATACAGGCAATCAGACTCTGGGAACCTGTACAGGGACAAGCAGGACTCTATCAGAGCAGAGGTCACCCACAGTACTACTACCTGGAACATGCAAGCCGGGAACGGGCAACTGCAAGAGTCACTGACAATGATTAGACAAATGTTACAAATAGTGGCGCCTCCCTATGTTGTGTTGGATATGTTGTCAAGTATACCGGAAATGTTGTGGTCTCAACATTCCCATGAAGTAGGACTCATTAAATCCACGGGACTCTTACACATTGTTTTGAAACCAAGCCCACAATGACCTAGAGTGGCACAGTACCCAAGGAAGGACAGGAAGGCATCAAAGACAACATCAACTCACTCCTGGAACAGGGAGTTTTGATACCGGCCTCAAGCCCCTGCAACACACCTCAACTCCCAGTGCGAAAAAGTACGTTCCTCCAAGTGGAGAATGGCAAAAGACCTCAGGCTATTGAACTAAGTGGTGCAAGCAGAATTCCAGATAGTACCACACCCCGCTACTATTCTTAGTGCCATCCCACCCACAGCAGTATGATTCACGGTAAGACTCCGAAGCATTCTCATTCTTGGGCATGACTGGCTATTGCCAACAATGGATTTCTGACAATGCCGAAGTAGCCAGACTTTTGAGAGATATTGAAGTGAAAGGAAATATCATCAAGTGGACTGAGGATACTCAGCTCTAAGCTTACCTGATGATACAAAACTAAATTCTTAAAATTAAAAAATTGAAAATGTAAAACTTCTCGCTATACAGTGCGGAGAAGGGAAGCTTAGCAAATGCTGTCCTAACACAGCAATATCTAGGGAAACAGCATCCCCTAGGATGGTTCAGTAAAAGAATGGATGCAGTAGTAAGAGGATTGCCCCCATGCAACAGAGGACCAGCAGCGGCAGCACACGCTATTGAGACATCAGCATCCCTAGTGATGGGACACTAAATCATGCTCTATGTATCCCATGATGTAACTGCTCTTCTAGCCAATACACAACAACACATGACTGCCCAGAGACTTTTCGGATATGAGGTTATCCTGACAGCACCCACCGTCTCCATTGTGTGCTGTTCAACAGTCAAGCCTGCCACATGTATGACCACCTAAGACGATGGAGACCCGCATGATTTTACGATTGTAACAGCAATGGACACCCTATCACAACCAGACCTGAAAGGCATGCCACTCTCTCAGCCATCTTTAGTATCGTTTGTAGAACTCATGTACCAGAGCCCCTGATGGCACTTACCTGCATTCAGGGTATGCTATAGAAGATGAATGAATGAAAATGAATGAACATTTTTATTTTGAACATGTTAGATATATAAAATATATATATATAAAACAAAATTGCAACAACAAAACAAATAAACAATAATACTAAGACATGTCCAAAAAGGAGTAGGAAGAAGTACAAACTTATCTAATCCTACCCCTTCTCCACTATTCAGCTAATTGCTAATCGTCAATTGACTTCCATATTTAATATTTACACATATACCAAATAATATAAATAAACATATATTTAATATTTACACATATACCAAATAATAGAAATAAACATATATCAACCAAAAGGAAAATATAAAAAGTTAATAATAATAATAATAATAATAATCTATGTAAACACCTGGTGAATGTCAATGCCCTTCGTTACCCCTGTACCTTTTAAAAATCAAATCCTTATACCTCTTTTTAAACTGATTTATGCTTGGACATTGTTTTAACTCCACATTCATACTGTTCCATAGCTTCACTCCACAGATTGAAATACAAAAAGTTTTTAATGTCGTCCGTACACTAAGAATTTTTTTATTGAACTTCCCCCTCAAATTATAACCCCCCTCTCTCTATCAAAGAACACCCTTTGAATATTTCCTGGCAGTTGATTATTTCTTGCTTTATACATTATTTGTGCTGTCTGAAATTCTACTAGATCAGTGAATTGTATTGCTTTTGACTTTAAGAATAATATATTAGTGTGATCTTGATATCCGGCATTATGAATGATCCTTATGGCTCTTTTTTTTTTTTTTTTGAAGTATAGATAGTGCTTGTAATGAACATTTATAAGTATTTCCCCAAACCTCCGCACAGTAATTTAAATATGGTAAAACCAGTGAACAGTATAGAATGTGGAGTGATTTATGGTCCAGAACGTGCTTTGCTTTGCTCAGTACTGAAATACTTCTTGACAGTTTATTTTGTACATGTTTTATGTGAGATTTCCAGCTGATTTTCTCATCTATTATCACACCAAGAAATTTATTTTCACAGACTCTTTCAATGTCAACACCATCAACCTGTACATGTACTTGAGTATTTATTTTACAATGATATTTTACAATAACATGATTTTTGTTTTGCTCAGATTTAATGACAATTTGTTTCTGTTTTATTGATTAATATGTCATGATTGATTGTGTCAAATGCTTTTTTAAGATCGATAAATACCCCAACTGCATACTTTTTATGATCTATAGAGTTTGTAATTGATTTCAATTAATTCCATTAATGCCAGTGATGTTGATCTGTTTGATCTGAATCCGTATTGACTATCACTAAGTAATTTGTGTTTATCTATGAATTTGTCTAATCTATTGTTGAAGAGTTTTTCTAGAATCTTAGAGAATTGTGGAAGTAAAGAAACGGGTCTGTAATTTGTGAAGTTGTGTCTATCCCCAGTTTTATACAGCGGTATGACTTTTGCTATTTTCATTTTGTTTGGAAATTTACCAGTTTGGAATGATAAATTACAGATGTGTGTTAGTGGTTCAGAAATCCCATCAATTATCTTTTTCACTAATGTCAATATCAATTTCATTACAGTCTGTGGACATTTTATTACTGCATTTATTAACAATATCTATAATTTCATTCTCTTCCACAGCTGTGAGAAACATTGAGCTGGGATTCCTTTCTATAAGGTTATCATTCCATTCCTCAGATGTCACTGGATCAGGGATTTTTTCTGCTAGGTTTGGTCCAACACTTACAAAAAACGTATTAAAGCTGTTAACCACATTGTCTATATTATCAATTTTAATGTCATTATCAATAAAATATTGAGGGTAATTTATTTGTCTAGAACCATTTCTAATAATACGATTTAATATGTTCCATATTCCTTTAATATTATGTTTACTGTTATTTAATATTTTACTATAGTATTCCTTCCTACAAATCCTTATAATATTGGTTAGCTTATTTTTATATTTTTTATATTTATTTTCTGCCTCTTTAGATCTTTGTTTAATGAATTCTCTATAGAGTGTATTTTTCTTTTTACAGGCATTTTGTAATCCCTTTGTGATCCATGGTCGATCTGTATAATTTTGTTTTCTACTATATTGTTTTAATGGACAATTTTTATTATATAATAAATTAAATGTTCTTAAGAATGTATCATATGCACAGTCAATATCCTTTTCTTTATATATTAATTCCCAATTTTGTGCTAGTAAATCATTCTTTAATGCATTCATGGATTCCTCTGTCCTTACTCGTCTGTATTGTAGTTTTTCGTCTGTCTGATTTTTCTTGCAGTTGCTGTCATAAACTGTAAAAACTGGTAGGTGGTCACTGATGTCGTTAATTAATAGTCCACTCACTGTCTTGTTTTCTATGTCATTAGTAAATATGTTATCTATTAAAGTGGCACAATGGGGTGTGATTCTGCTGGGTCTGGTAATTTTAGGATATAAGCTCATACTGTACATTGTATTGATAAATTCATCAGTCATTTTGTGCTTATTTGGATTCAGTAGATCAATGTTTATATCCCCACAGATGAAAATTACTTTTTGATTAGTTTTTGAAAACATCTCTTCCATCCAGTCCATGAATACTTCAATACTAGAACCTGGTGCTCATACAGCTAATTATTATATTTTTATTTTTATCTATGCAAATTTCAATTGTCAAGCATTCTAATAAGTTGTCAATCACAGTTGTCATACTTTCTATCAGCTTATAATTCAAGTTTACATCCACATACACAGCCACTCCCCCTTCACTCTTGTTTTTTCTGTTTATGTAATTGAATTCATATCCAGCCAGTTCAAAGTCCATTCCTTTATCAGGGTTGATCCAAGTTTCAGAAATGGCAATTATGTTGAATGGATGTGTAAACTGATGTAAGTATTCCTTGATGTTATTGAAGTTTGCATACATGCTTCTGCTATTGAAGTGGATTATTGATAATTTGCTATCAGTCTTAATGGACTGGTTGTACTGTTCATCTGTGTAGTAGCAGCAATTGTCGATGATATTGGAGAAGAATCATTTTCTATATCATTTTCTATGTCCTGTAAATTGTGATCAGTGTATTCAAATGTTTTCAGTTCCAGTGTATCATGATCAACAATCATTTGAGTTAGTTGGCTATTGTCTCCAGATGTAGATGAATGAATTCTTTCAGTGTGTGTCATGGTTGTGTGATAAGTATTTAGTCACTTGGATATTCATTAGCCTACCTTACAGTCCAATTTATGATGATCACTGGTATTTATCCAGTTCCTCGATGTTTCTGATCACCAACACTTTGGCCTCCTCCGGTGTTCCATTTAGCTTGATGAATACTTTGCAGTTTGTCGTCCAAGTAGTTTGGATTTTTCTCTGTTGCTTCATGTAGCGTGCTTTTCTGGCGATGTCGGCGTTGCGTTTTGTCAGATGTTCATTTAGGTAGACGTTTGATCCCTTCAGTTTCCTTCCTTGTTTTAGCAGTGCAGTTTTGTGTTTTCTGTTGACAAACCTCATTATGACGGCTGTTTTGTCGTCATTTCTCCGGGACAGAGTGTGGCATGCCTCAATGTTGTTGCAGTCCACATCAATCCCCTTGGATTGGAGGAAGGCAGCCACCTGTTGTTCCATGGAGTTAGCTTCCAGCTCACTGGGCTCCCCCCGTTGTCAGCGGTCACCACCTTGGCGTATGACTGGGGTTTTATGCGGAGCCCAGTGACAATAATATCATTCATCCTAGTGTACTGCTCCAAATCCGCCACTCTGTTCTCCAGGTAGTCGAGTCGCCTGTCCTTCTCGGCATTCTGTATCCGTAGCGCCTTCACCTCCTCCACCAGTTCCAGGATGGTTTTCTGCTGCAGTTTGACATCAGAGATCTCCTCCGTCAGAAAGTCGAGCGACCTCTTAATATCTTCGAGTTCCTCGGCTGCTAGATTCTTCTTTGGAGGTGGCATATTGCACGGTCAACTATAGTGGTACTAGACCGGTATTCTTGATGGGTAGAAGCATGTGCATGCACTAACAATGATGCAGAAACCGTAGCTAAGTGTTTAGCAACTGAGATATTCCCAAGGTGGGGAATGTGTTGGAGGTGGGGAGTGTGAATGGACCGCATTTCCACAATAAGATGGTGGAACTTCTGTGCAAAATGTTGGGAATAAAACAGAAATTCTCATGTGTATCCCATCCACAGTCTGCGAGGATGGTAGAGAGACACAACCAAACCCTGAAAAACTAACTAGTGAAGTGCTGTACAGTAACATGTATGGATTAGGTAACCTGCCTACCTCTAGCTCTGATGAGCATGAGAAGCTCTGTAGCCAGAGAAACAGGATTTCCCCTCATGAGAGGGAGAAGGCTTATGCATACATCAATGGTTAGGCCTCCACCAAAGGTAAGTGATCTAAACGAACTCACTGATGATCTGTTAACCTATGCTAAGGAAATGACTCACATTGTGTGGTCTATTCATACACAGGTAACGGAAGTACAGGGACCTCCTTCGGAGGTAAAGAAGGAGCATCCATTGGAACCAGGAGACCAGGTATACATCAAGGTGTTCAAAAGAAAATGGAATGCCCCGAGGTGGACAGAGTCACATATGATCCAGATGACCACTCCCACAGCTGTGAGAGTGAAAGGATGTCCCAACTGGATTCATGTCAGCCACTGCCAGAGAGAATTCAGAGGAAAATGAGTAATGTATATAACAAAATGCATGAACGGAATGACGGGTCAGGTCAAGAGAGGGAAAACCACTGGGATGCACTCTGCAAGCGTGGGTACTGTTTCTAATCTGTACAGGAGTATTAGGTGCAGCCTTGTTGTGTCTACCCAACTCCTGCAGACCTGGTACGAACCCAAGGTGTGAGAACGGGACTGAGATAAGACAGTAAGGTAACTCTTGAAACTAGTTCCACTCCTCGCCCAGACACCGCGCAGGGTGTGAGCCTCCTCACCAGTGGGGGAGGATTCATTAAATTAGGAGAGCCAATTAGATGTTTGGGATTGGGCCTGGCCTGCTTACCCTTAGGGAAAAGTGTGTCTACCCTCTAGATAGCTCTTTGTATGGCCACCCAAACCACAGCCGAGGAGATGTAAAAACTCCTACAATGAATTTGTTTAATTTACTACTGACTAAGGTAAGGCAGGAGCTGGGTTTTATCAAGTCTGTGCATTATGACCCCACTCTGTGGGAACACCTCGATTGGAATGACTGGACCCTTTCCTGGCAGTCACTGCCCCTGTAAGCCCTACCCATCCCCAAGAAGTATCCAGACATGCAGGAAGAAAGTGGAAAGATCCCATACCAAATCTCCACAGGGGGGAGATCAGTATACCTGTCCCTCCACCTCTACCTGTGGGTCGTGGAATGTGGGAGAAGGTGTAGGCAGTGGAGAGAGCAGCAGGGGTGGCCGTGTTCTGCGTAGTGATCTATGTCTCTGTGAGTGCCAGGAACTGCAGGGAGAGTAGTGAGACCTGAGCCGAGATTAAATCGGCCTTCCGGACAGCGGACTGGCAATTCCATAGCCTGCCTGAAACCACCACGTCGACACCAGAAGATCTAGGAGGGTGGATGAGATTGGAGGGGTTGCACCTGTGAGTAGAATATCTCCTTCTAGGAAGTCTAGAAGAGGAGACACGGACTGGAATAGGGAGGTTGCATGTGGTGTTATGTGCGGAAGAAGAGACAAAACTATGATACTTACCGTGCGGCGAGCACTCCCTAGCTGGTCTCCCTTGGTGGACTCCTGCAGGTAGACTCCTTTGTCTTTGTCCGCTGAGTCTTTGTATCGGGGAGGCTAGGAAGGGGATGCTGCCATAAAAAGCTGCCACTTTCCAGAACTATAGATGCTGATAAAGCCATTAGGCACCAAGCACTAACTGGCGCTCGCCAGCTGATAACAATAGAGACGAATGACCAACTCACAAGTACCTCCCACTACTCAGGGAACGCTTGACTACAGAGACGGATGTTACACCTGAAACAATTAAACCGATTGTAAGTACCGATTGCCAAGTACCGATCAACTTCTGAAATAAAACTTCTAAGCAGCAAATAGCACTAAGACACTGGAACACCAACAACAGACTAATAATTAAGATGACTAAGCAGCATTAACTACCACTACAAGCAGTGAAAAGGGAGAGAACGCAGCAACTAAACAGGAAATCTAATGCCAGGTTACTTACGATTCCTAGCACGCAACGATACGATTCCAAACACAGTAAAATGCACACTGTATACAAGAGGAGATTGTACCATTTCCGAGTCTCCATAGCGCATAGTGCATTCGCCAGATGTTGGTTCACATGTCACGTATCTAGTTTAATAAAACAATGCTTATTTGTATCGGACTGATTGCACTGAATTATTTGAAGCTGTTGATAAAGGTTCAAACGAAGTCTTGGAAACTTTCCTCCAGAATAGAATTTGGAAACAAATCCTCTAACAGTGTATCAAATTCTTTCACATTTCAAAGATTGCAATGACCTCAATAATCTAGAAGGTGAATGATGGTGGGGTAGTCTCTTTCCACCCAAGTAGGGTCAACCTTCTTGCCAGTAAGGTGGCATAGGCTAGCGAGTTATCTTGGATAGTGGACAGGGATTCCTCATCTGTCAAGACTCCAAAGATTGCCGTCAGAGGAGAGAACTCCAGTGGCCGCTCAAACATGCTGGAGAAAGCCTATTACCCCCTATGTCCCGAGGCTTCTGAAGGACAGACTTACGTATTCTAGGAGTTTTTTTATTCCAAATAAATAGTTTATCAATTTATCCAGACAGGTGAAGAAAGATGTAGCGCTAAAAACTGGGACACATTGAAAGAAATAAAGAAACTTGCTCAGTATATTCAGTTGATAAAAACCTGCTAGAGTAAGAGGCAAAATTGAATATTAAATATCTATGTAAGTAAACTTATTTGAGCATACTTTAAAGGCAAGGTGCTTAAGGAACATTGAGCTGCAGCAGAATTAATTGGAAACAGCTCACTCTTGTGTAGATTGAGCTTGTAGTCTGAAAGTTTCCCAAAATCTTTAAACAAATTCCGCACAATGGAGAGGGATGACAGGGGGTCTGAAACAAATAAAAGCAAATCGTCTGCATAAAGGGAAACTCTATGGGGTTCAATGGCAAATAATAGGGACAAAAGTGGGCATCCCTGTTTCTCGCCTCACTGTGATTGTGTTATTGGTGCGAATTGAAGCCTCAGATGAGATGAGATGAGAGATCAGATAATACTTTGTCTGCTAACACAGACAATTGTTTTGCATCCAAACAGCTTACCATACACCACCATATTACATATACACATACCATAACAACACTTATTGCAATAATATCTTCCCTAGTTATTGCACATGCCCTGTACTCTATTGCCGATTCAGCATTTTAATAGAATACGGAACAAAATAGTTTTTAAATGTGTTTTTCTTTGCCTAAAGCGCCTTCCCGAGGGCATACATTTATACTCGCTATTTAAAACATTTCTGGGGTCCGATGAAATCTTGTTGACCTGTCACAACATGTTATTGTTGTAAAATTGTAAAGATTTTTTGCAAGGTCATCATTGAATCATTTTAGGAGATGAGTAGAGGACTTTAATCCATGAGATAAAATTATTTCCAAAGCCAAATTTGCACAGTGTGTAGAAAAGGTAGTCCCTTTGGAGAGGAGTATAATATGTTAAAAAGGCGACAAAGATTTAATGAACCCAGCTATGTCGGAGGAAATGATTGAGGGTAAAACGGTTTTGAGATGACGTGCCAGGGTTTTCACTAGTATTTTAACATCCGTATTGAGAAGTGAGATTGGGTGATAGGAGTCACATTCACATACAATTATACCCACAGAACCTATATCCCCCCACATCTCCTTCCCAATCAAGGTGAGCTTTAACCTTAACATAGTCAGACTCATACACAATGTGCATGTCAGAGGCTGCAAGCTAGCGAACAGAGCCCTGCAAATAGTTATAGGGACTTAAAACAAATAAACACTTGACAATACCGATTATCACTGTAGAATACGTTTCTGGGATATCACATTGTACTGATCGCAATTGGGAATAAAACATACCCACTGGCATAGTAGTGAGCTAATAAGAGCACCACAAGAAGCAACTACATACATGGATAGTTCTACGAAAAACACAACTGTTAAAAAGGAAAATTGAAAAAAGAGAAATCCAGTTAGCATGTAGGATTCACAATATTTAAACAAATGTAAAGCGCTTTTTAAGTCCCAAAATCACAAAAGCACCATGTGGTTTTTATCCCTTCTGGACAGAAAAATTCCACGTCACATCAACCATATAGAGTAAGAATGCCACTTATACAATCACTCATGGGCAGAGTGGTCTATATTTGGTTATTATCTCAAATCTGTTTTTGATCACCCATTAGGCTCCTTTTTATTAATGTGCAGGTAACAAACATATATTGAAACTAAAGAGCAATCAAAACTAAGTCAACTCAAATAAATAAACTAGTGCTCTCACATTCTCTTGCTCACTCACATTATCTCTGTCTCTCCCACCTCCTTCCATCCCCCCATCCCCCTCCCACTCACTGGGGTATTTGTGGGTGGTGGCAGCCGGTGTGAAGAAGCGTTGTGAATGTAACTCTCTGTTCTTTCCCATGGCTGTTATTCACCTTACCGTTGTGTTGGTTGGGTTTCCAGCTGGGCAGCAGTCACATGGCTCAAAGAATAAATCTTGCTGACAGCAGAGACGTACAGGGTTATGTCTTCCTCCCAGCACGCTGGTGACTCTGTATCTTTGGTTTTGGGTTCTCTGTTCTCTCTTTTTGAATTAATGCTACAATACAAAAAATTCACACACTGTTAAACTTTGCTATTTTTTTAATTAATATTGAGCAACATCATATATAGTATATATATATATGTTTTTATTTGTCCAATTTTCCAGGCACGCTGACTTGAAACTGTACTCATGAAAAAAAAAAGGAAATGTTTAGTCATTGTGTTATGGGGTGAACGGTAAAGTTTGTCCAACGTCACTGCTTAGTATTCAACTTTTTTAAGACTGATTTATTTTTATTTTTTTCACAATGAGAGGCATATTTGCCTACAAGCGAAGGTGTTCTGCTCTTGCGAGACAAGATTTCCTTTTGTGCATGACTCAGTGACAGCTGTTAACGGCTGTGGTGTCTAGGGAAAGTACATTTGATCACGCACATGGCCATTTCTCATCGCACAGTTCGTTTCTATGAAATGCCATTTTCTTTTTTAGCATGTGCATAGCTAAATGGAACTGTCAACAGGTGATGTGCTTGTTGTCATAACACAAAGCAGGCACTTCTAGTACTTTTTCTGTATTTTATTTTACCCTGAGCACTGGGGCATTTTTGACAAGAAATTGTAAGAAAACAATGAAAACCTGTCCAAAGACAAAACAGACCACAGTAATGGAAGATTTATCTCATCTATGGGTGTGATCTGTGTGTGTGATTGCAATATTTTAAACAATTCATTATTTTACCTTTGTGTATGAGTATATATGTTAGTATCTGAATCAGTATGTTTAGTTGCTTTTTGTGTATGTAAATATTGCATTTTATGGTATTATCTGCTTTATAAAATGTTAGATCATCGTGTGTATTAGCTTATATTGCCTTCATGTAATAGCCTGTGCTCTCTTGTTGCATGTAGGTATATAGCAACTTTCAAAAACATTTGCAATGTAAAAACATGGTAAATTGTTGTAAAAACATGGTAAACTATTGAGTTATATTAAATGTGACAGATTAGCAGATCACTCACAATGGTGAAAAGTTTTTTAAAATAATGACAAGAAATGTCCTCTGTAGTTATGCTAGCAAATGAAGCAGCATATATGTACAATTCATGCAGAATTACAGAATTCATATAATACAAATTAAATATGGGACAAAAGAAGAATAGCAATAGCAATGGCAGCAGTAAAAGTGTGGAGATCAGGCCATGGCTCAGGCAGAGATGACCAGGTGAGAGGAAGGAAGCAGAAAGAACAACAGGAAGTGAACACACTGCTGCACAGCAGCATGGTTCATGTGGCTATGGGGAAAAAAGTTGAAAGCGAAGTTTGTTTTCTGCGGGTTTATTGAAAATCTGCAACTAGATGACTGATCACTGTGCGCCTGGATTATGGGGTGTGGATGTCACTCTCTAATTGGGACTCAACAGAAAGATGAATTGTCACGATGGTTTGATCCATTGTCACGAGGGGTTATCTCATTAAATAGTGTCCCAGTGGCCTTACTTACATTGGAAAAACCTGTAGGCCTCTAATAACTAGTGCCAGAAACAAAGTGCAGCTGGAACCCAATATACAATATCATATCTCCTCACTAAATACATACGTAGAAAAGGTCAAGATGCCACACAGGCATTTTTTTATTTAAAAAATTAAAGAAAGAAAAGCCTCAAATTATGCGGAGATTATTTATATGTTATTTTGCTTCAGAAATAATGAATAATGCTTATTCTGTTTCATAATATTAAAAAGATTTTTTTAGGAGATAAAAATGATTTTTTTAGGAGATAAAAATGATTTTTTTAGGAGAAAAAAATTCAGCTTTGATATTTCCCAATGTAATTTGTGATAAATGTGGCTGTCCTGAACAATTCTTGCCAAATTATTATGACATGAAATCTATTAGTCACAAAACATAAACATTAGTATTTATTCCATTGACAAAATGTATTGACAAAATAAGTAGGGAAATCAGTATACGAAGAGGGAATTCAATGTGAAGGAGGCAACCATTGAAACCCCACATAGAGCCAGGCACTGCCCACTGTATCCCCAGGTCACATTATTAGTTGTGTTGGACTTGTAATCTGGATGATTTATGATCCTGTGTGTGTACTTCCAATGTATTTAACAACATATTCTTAATTGGTTTGACAAGCTATAAGTAATAGTGGAGTGGACATTGTCCTATACTTCATTATGAAGTTCCTGCATAAAATATAGTAAAATGAGTATGTTATTGATGTGGGTTTTGATGACATTTTGATGACATCACACAGAGGTGATAACCACAATCAAAACATCTGCTGTGCTGAGAGAGATTCCCTAACCTCCAACTGCATCTTTTCCCAAAAGATAACTCGTCAACTGTCCCACCAGCTCACCTGAAGGGTGGGGCTCTAGACCCTCAACCCCCTTCCCCTTGCCTGTCCTTTTCATCAATCAGTACATTGCAGATATATCTGGGATCTACTGCAGCCACCTGAAAAACTGCCATCTGTCAACTCTACAGCCTTCTCCTGAAAAAAATGAAAAAAAAGTGCAAAAGAACAGAAATGGTTCCAAACCACAAAAAAGTTGGGAGAGAGTAGAAGAGCGAGAAACTGGTGTGTGCGCTGGGTGCGCAGCAGATGAAAGCAGCGTGAGGCCGAACCGCAGTAGTGTTGTTGTGAGATGAGCTGAGAGATAGAGGCCTCCAGCTATGGCGTGCGGTTTAGGAGTTCGCTCATCGTGCCGTGAGACCGTAAAGTGAGACGCAATGCGCTGGGGCCCTGCAGAGCACTGCTGACACGTCAGTTAGAGCCTTTGTAAGCCTCTATGCTTGCTACGCAGTCTACTGCAAAACTGCAAGTCCCCCTTAAAAGATAAGTCAAATTAAGCCAGGTTAACTACCATGTCGAAGTGTACACCTTAAATGTTTTGCGTAAAATGTGACAAAACCTAGACAAAAGATATGTGAAAGTGTCAGGCACATTTTTTCCCCTCTCTTTTGACTTTCTCACATTTGTTTCTATACTAAACTCCAGTGTCCTGACCACAGCTACCACCCACATACGCATTCCAGAACACACCAACATCGGTCTTCTTTCCTCCTCCTCACCTCACCACCTAGCATGATCGAGAACTGTACCTTCTCTTCCTCACCTCTAATCATTTGCTCGCTGATGGTTGGCATGCCAGTATCACCCTCTTGCCATCAACCCCATAACTCACAAATAAACATCCATGCTTCTTAGCTCCTACCCTCCCCCTCCGGCCAAGTGATAGGCCTGAAGTTGAACCATAAAACACCAGCATTGCTCTGTTTGTCTAAGCACTGAAGTATGAACTATAAAATGGTAACATTACGCTATTCTTTCCTAGACCTTTTGATTGAATAATAAACACTAGTAGCTTATCTTCCCTACTTCCTACAGTGAAAAGACACCAACATTGCTGATGTTCAATCAGTGGTGGACAAAGTACACAAACCCTTTACTTGAGTAAAAGTACAGACACCCTGATATAAACATTATATTAAGTAAAAAGTAAAAAGTCCTACATTTAACCCCATGTTTGGGTGGGAATATTTGTTGTTGAAAGTAAAAGTAATTGTAAAAATGTAAATGTAAATAGTAAGCACAGCTACTTGAGTACAGTAATAAGTAATACAAAAGTAAAAGTACTTTGTCCACCACTGTATTCAATATATACTAACTAAAAATAAAAACACGGGGTAGCATCATATAGCCATTTCCTATGAGGAAAAGACTATTTTTTGCTGCAGATTTGTTTTTGTTTTTTTTTTAAATCACCCCAAAATCACAGCCTTAATGGTATTTTCTGGTAGTTAGGAAATCTTAATGAGAAATGGGAACCCTGATGGATGTAAGAATCATGAGATTATGACTCCTCTGTGAAGTTTTCATTAATATCCCCACGACTGTATAGGTTTCTCAATATGCCTTTCTTTACCACCCACTGGCCCTTTTGCACTACTCTAAGATACATCCTCTTAGATATTCAGAAATTGCAATACTGAGGTTTTCTGAATTTCAGTTTAGATTCACCATTTTCCACCTTGATATCAATACAAAACTACTCATTTTGAATATCTAATATAATTTACATAATTAAATGTGTAATTATTCAAGTAATTATTCATACCTTATGTCAGCCACTGGCCAATAAAATTAAACCAAGAGATTATGTTATATCAGCTCCTTCTGGCATGGTTTCAGTATATGAAACTTGTTGAACCTATTTATTTTGAAATTGGATATAATTGGATTATATTTATCAGCCTGTTTGGTGTAAAACAAGTATTTTGTATTTTGTTATTTTTAATTAAGTGAATATTAGGTATTTATATACATTGTTGGGTGGGATGACAAACATTAAAGGTTCTTAAGAAAACCACAACAAGAGTCAGTTTAAAGTTTAGTTGCCCAGAAAAACTACAAATACAGGCTGTCAAACTGTCAAAAAATGTATTATACATTTAAATTATCTTTGCTGCTCAAAGCAGCCCAATTCCACTCAGACTGTTATTTATATTTTTTTAAGCATATTAATTTGTATATACTATATGCCAGGGATGTCAAACTCATTCCATCGTGGGCCGAGTGTATGAAGGTTTTTGTTGCAACCAGTGCACAACACCAGGTGATTTCAATTAGTTCCCCTCCTTGGTTGAAGAAGGAAGCTAATTAGTGAAATCACCTGGTGTAGTGCACTGGTTTTAACAAAAACCTGCATACACTCGGCCCACGATGGAATGAGTTTGACACCCCTGCTATATGCCATTGTTAAAATAATGTCTAATCAGAAAGAAATTCACTCATGTAATTGCTTACTATGGGCCCTATTTTAGTGCCGGCGCTAAGCGGCTTTATGCCCTAGCGCAGGCGAATTGCCAGTTTTGTCTGTCGCAAACTGAATATTTCTCGTCTCCTCCGAGTTTGGCAATTTCGTGGTGAACAGTGAAGGCGTTTGCGTGACTATGGGTTGGGCAGCACAATAGGGGGTGTGACAATGAAAACAGTCGGGCGCTATGCAAGTTTGGTGTCAAATAATGCGTTTGCGTTAACATCCAACTAGACCACCTCTTAGCGCAAACACTGGCGCTCTGTGCAACTTTATTGATGCGCACATTATCTGAAATCACATGAGAATGTTTTGTGAATATTGTTCATTTTCCCCCAAATCGGTAACTTGCAAGCGTAATCAATTAAGCTAAAAACTATTTCACCACAGCTTGTGGTTATTCAATGCATGGACATGAAAGACTGAAGCCAGCAGGCCATCCATCGCTACCGTTCAGTAAGATACACCTGTTAAATAAATATATGTTTGTATGCACATTGTTTTTCTTATGTGAAAGGGTTTTATTCTTTCCATTTGCACTACAGAAAATGGAGTACATAATTGGACGCCGAAGGCGATACTGTGAGCGATACCCTGGGTTTGTTAGCCGGTGTTGGCCAGATGGCTATCAGTTCAGCTGTACATGCAGTTTCTTCTGCATGATGAACATAAATGAAACAGGCCTAGTTGCAGTTGTGAGTTTGTTATTTCTTGCTTTCCATTTAACAATTACATTAACCCCCTGAGGTCGGCTGGATCGCCGCCGATCCGAGCAGCAATAAAAGTATATTACTATTTCTAACTTCGCGATATTTTATCATACACACGCGACAAAAACATTGACAGAAACCTTAGAATCGCGACTTTCCGATTTGAGCACTGGCAAATCAAATGGGATTTTTAAATTAGGTTAATTAGACCAAAAGTAAACCTTGCCTTTTACTCTCTTTTTTTACCTGGTAGTAACGTCCCCTTCTATTGACATGGTAACTAGGGGCGAGTTTCGGGCGAGGTGTGTGGGGGGGGGCGTGGGGCCATGTGTGAAAACGCCGGCGTAAACACATAAACTGTCCCGACAATTTGAAGCAAGATTTTATACAGACATACAATTTTATTCAAGATGGAAAGATTTTCTGCGCTGCAGTGTTTGAGAGTATTGATGAAAAGCGACGAAGACAATAACTGACGAAGAGTAAGTAACTATATTTGATTTGCCATGTTATCAAATACTCGTATATATATTCAATATATGAATTCCGCGTCTTGTGACTACATATTCCGCGTGTTGCAACGTAACAAATTGCAATATGCACACAAGATCTATGGAAGAATACTTTTCAAACAGCCTAAAATGTTATTTATTTCGCTTGTTTTCAAATACTCGTGAAAATATATGAATTCCGCGTCTTGTGACGCCAAACATATTCCGCGTGTTAGTAACTTAATCTAAATCCCTAACGTTAGTAGATTAGTTGGTTAGTACTATACACATCTACCTAATATATACCAAGTGCAATCTAGAAAGTAAGAAGGAAGAAAACGAGATAATAAGTGAAGGCGGAAAAAACCCGAAAAGTATAAACTCCCGAAGTGCATGACAAGACAAGCAGTGGATCTCGAAATAAACGGAACAAGGACAGACAGGGAGCAGAACGTGACAGAACAGGGAAAATGCAATACTGGATAAAGAATAATGAATAAGGACTGAATGAAAAATAAACAAAGACCAAAAACAACAGAACAGGGACTCAGAATATAACACTGATGGCCCAGTGAGATGGCCCATCTGACAGATCTTAGAGGTGTGGACAATGAATAATGAATATTCAGGTATTTAGCATTTAGCCCTCCCACAGCCTGAAATAAATGTGACCAGTTCTGATAAAAACAGGTTTTTAGCTATTTAGATCTCAGATGTGCTAAACTGTTTTCACACCCTTACATAACCAAGACCTTGATGAACAAACGCACATTGGCAAAACAATTCGTCACTATAGTTTAGTGTGTGCTTTCACAACTTTTGTGACAGCAGAAAAATTTACTATTTTTAACTTGTGTGTTTGTAGATCTATTTACAAGCTGCATATGATACTGACCAAACTATTGATGGCATACAAATGTAGCTGTGATTGTCCTTCAAATAAAAATATCAAACACTTTGGAGTAAGTGTGTGTTAAATTGATGAAATTGAGATAAATATCAGACCATGCCAAAATCAAAAAACATCTAAAAGCTTAGCACGGACCTCAGAGGGTTAACTTAGAAGAAAAGAAAAGTTTTTTAAGTTGGAAACCCTACAAATAAGGAAAAAAAGAGATGGTCAAATAAAACATTTTCTTTTAACAATGTAGGTCTCAAAATATAAACTCAAATCATGAAAATAACAAACTAATGTGCGCCTTGTTTTACCCCTCTAATTCACACGCCAACTTTTCTTTTGAGAAGCGCTCCTGGCGCAGCGCGCAAAACTCATCCATGTGAGGAAATTGCCAATTTGCTATACCGTTAGCGCACTGGTATTTAAAGGGATAGAAAATAGGTGTTCTGATTGGCCATTATGAAACCAAACCCCCACCACACCTACATGTATTTTTTTTAAAAGTTAATCCAACCTCTTTTACAACTACGCCGGAGGTGCCGAAATTTCGTTAGACACGCCCTAAAACACCACCATCTTCGATTTGCGTCTGCGTTACTGACACCGTCCTAATTCCAAAATAGGGCCCTATATCCCTACCTTACCACCTTGTTTTCTACCATCTAATTCCAGGTCTATAGTCATGGCAGGGTCTGTTAACGGAAAACTGAGACCAAGCTCAATCATTGTAGTACGCTTCATGGAATTTGAGGCAACCGTTCAAGGCATCATGGGAAGTTCAGGATGCCCTTAGCAGTTATGACCCAGTAATACACACAGGTCCCCAGGGCAATGAAATACTGGATTCTGAAGGAACAAAAGGTAAGTTAATCTATTTGAAACCACTTGTATGTACAATCCAATGTTACAGATTTTATCCATGATCACTTGGTGCCTGTGTGGAAGTGAGGGGCTGTGATTACTAAGTACAACAATAACCAAAACACCAATGCATTTGAGTTCACCTTTTTTCTTCAACAGTTCACAGTATTGTTAACAGAATGTCTGGAAGGTCTTTGCCATTGCAGATCAACATATTTTGGAGCTCCAAAGCAGCAAGAGGAGAAGATCAAGGTAAAGAAATTCACAATCCCAATATGTTATGCACATCCTAAGATTACCAGCAGATGATCAGAACAAAAGCACATAGATTTCACCCTATTTTTACACAATCTAATGAAAACCTGTTATTCTTTGCCTGTCAAGTCGAAAGGATGATGGGTCTGCCGGTTTGCAGGATGTCTATAACGATTGAAGCGGTAGTGTCAGCTATTCAAGGCCTTCAGCCTGTAAATACTACAATCAATGAATTGTCTGAGTTTGCCATCAGTAGCAGAACAGCCCACATCCTGACTGGGGCCCAAGCAGAGAAGGTCAGAGCTGCTTTCAGTTGTATGTGAAAGGGTAAGTAAATCTATTTCAACACATAAAACTCTCAGTTCAATTTTGTGTGCTTAAGCTGATCATTGTTCGCACACCAACCCTTGCAGGACCTATTGATCAGCCAGTATTAGTGGCCTGTTGCAAGAGCCTAAACACATCTGTGTTTGAGATGCAGAGAAGAGAACTTCAATAGCAATGTTTGTTGTAACCGCTCTTTCAGAGGCATTGACAGCTCTTAACGAGGTCATTAAGGTTGAAATAATTCATTTCTCAGTAATGTTATATTGCCTTTTATCCAAATATTTGTGTGTTTATGAGATGCGCCAAAGCCTCTTTGTAAGGAGATAATTTTTTTGTTAACTGCACTATTGAGCAAATCAGCAATGTTAGGGTATTACGCAGCAAAAATACTTTCCACTGTAGCCCTTTCCTGTTTGGTTGAGAAAGGATTTGTTCCAAAAGTGGAAACCCTAGTCAAAGAGGATCCCAGTTTCTCCATGCAGAGGTCCTGCAGAATTTTCTTTGCACACCAACCCTCTGCACGGTGGTTTGGGATTCACTTTTCTTGTAAAAGAATAAACTATTTATTGATGGAATGTAAAATAATAAGAAATTAGTGAAAGTCCACAGCTTGTGAAGATTGTTTAAACGCTGTTTGTTGAGCATACCTGGGACTCTGTGCTCATTCCAGGCCTGCACAACTCTAGTAATGCCAAGGTGACACAGCTGGCAGGTCAGGTTGGGTACACAGTATCCGACAAAGTTTTCATCCATGTCAATGATATCTTGATCAGCCAACTGCACCAGGGCCTCCTTCAGAGGATAGTTTACTGTTTATCTCGGACCACGTCCGCTCAACAGTATGATTCTGGTGATTGAGAAAGGTACATTAAATCATTATATACCATATTACAGTATATACAAACTGGCGCTGTGTGTTTGGCAGTAATATTTATCTTGTTTGTTTGTTCTTTTACTTGGATGATGGAGAAATAATGAATTGATTATTAAGTTATCAGCAATGCCTTTGCTTTCCAAGGTTCCCAATTTTAGTCAAATGTAAAATTCCCTGACATTAACATGACTAAAAGGCTGAACATAATGCTCCACATTTTGATTATAAACATACTATTAACATAGAAAGAACCAACCTCAGTCATACTACAGTATTTCATTCACATGATTCATTAAGATCATATTTAAACTTGCATGTCCAGTCATCATCAAAATGCCACCACCAGCAAAACCATCATAACTGCTCAGCTTTTTCTTTCAGTGTGTGTGAGTGTGTGTGTGTCTGTGTCTGTGTGTGTGTTGTGAGTGTGTGTGTGTGTGTGTGTGTGTGTGTAGGTGTGTGAGTGTGTGTGTGTGTGTGTGTGCGCACGCACGCATGAGAGCCTGTATCTGAGTGACTGAATGGTGATGGTGATGTACAGTCTGGCTACAGATCTACAATCTTGATTTCTACTGCAAATCTTCACATATCAATCTTTAAACAGTGTCACGTTGGGGAAACATTGCAGCTCCTTGCCGCACTGCTAACACTTCAGGATTAGGGTCGCCACCCCTCCAGTTTTGACCTGGAGGCTGCGGATTTCATCTTCCTTGTCCGGGCCTCCAGGTTGAGAAGGTATTTCTCCGGACAGGTTATTGTATGTAGCATAAATGGCATACTCAAATTTTGTTAGTTGGGTTAATTACATTGTGAATTTACTGTGTAATGTACATTGGTTGATGGGGTTTGGCAGTATGGTGGACTCTCTTGGTTAAATCTGTGTTCACTGAGGGTTTCCTGAATGAACAAAGACAGACGCCATCCCTGCAATGGTGCACTCTTATTTGGTCCCACAATCCATGGATGACAATAACAGGCCTGTAATGATACTTCTTTATCATGATACAAATTATGTGATACAAGCCATCTTTCAAAGACTGAAGTTTCACAGATTATCATAGATTGGCTAAATTAAACCACCACAAAGTCCTTAAAGAGATGGAAAATAAAACAGAATTATATTCCTTTATAATTGCAAGATATAAAAATAGATTTTCATCCTGTTATTGTGCCATGAGATCTCAGAAATGAATAGACGAAATAGCAGATACAACAGAGGTTTGATTGGGTGGAACGATTACTTTTGATGACATGCCTGTAAACCTCCTCATATATGGTGAGGTTATACTTAATTGTTTTAACTCTCTGTACACATTCTTTTTTTTTTTTTTTTTTTTTCGTTTTTCTCCCAATTTGGTAGCCATTATTGTACCCTCTATTTTTATTCTCAATTCCCCACCCCCACGAGTCCGCCGCCCGTCCTCCGGGAACGAGATTCGCATTCCTGGACCTATTTCCCCGCCTTCTTTCGAGACGGAGATCTTCCACGGACTCCATTAACCTTCTCCTCGACGGACTCGTGCCGGCTCTCCCTCCCCCCGGAGGCGGACAGCCAAATGCCGCCTCCGATCGGGCTGATGACCAGGGCCGGTCTGGTAGAAACGCGGGTTTCGATCCGCGTCTCTGATGGGCAGCGCACACCACTCCAAAGCGTGGTGCACTAGACCGCTGCGCCATCCTCCAGGCCTCTGTACACATTCTTACCAACAATAAAAATGTGTGGCCAGTTAAAAAAGGCATATAACCACTCAATAATGCGAACATAATGCAGTTAGTTGAATCAATGCAGTAGTGTAACTGTCATTTACAGTCACTTCTAAAGATGTGAACTTTGTGAAAATATTTGATTATTGACATTGAATTGACATGTTCAATGTAGAAATCTGAAAACATACTTCTGCATGCTTTTAGATTATTCAGGTCACTCAAAGTGGTGACATCCCTCAATGTCGTAAGCTATGCAGTGTGAGCAGAAAGCAGGATGACCTCATTCAAATGAAAACCAAATAATCTGAGTTGACAGGAAGTGGTGAAGTGGAATAAAATTAGCACAGCATATCACATAACCACCTCTCTCAGGCCACCTTACGTCTACTTCCGCGTGACTGATTCAGGTTCCCCCCTCACACCAGGCCTCTCCCTTCTCAGAGAGGTGCCCACACGCTTAGCAATAATACTGCACACAACAAACACAGAATATAAAGAAGGAAAAGGGTTGTAGCCTAGATCCATGTCACATTGCCGGGCTGACAAAAACAAGCCCAAAACAAAATGTTGGTGAACTCCGGCCTTCACCAGCAACTTCAACTTCCTGGCACTCACATCTGTCGTAGACTCTAGCCATGCTGGAGTTTCCCTCGTGCCCTGGCTGGTGGTAGACATGACTGAATTACAGACAGGAGAGAAACACCGGCCTCAACAGAGCAAAAGCAGGACACTGACAGCTCCCACGCGCCCTTCCACCACCACCACCAAAACAGATTCCTTCCAGCAGGGGAGCTACACTCTCAGTCCAGCTGGCCATATTTCACTCTGGGTTCTTCACTCGTCAGTCTGCGATCTCGCCTACTCTGCTGCGTGTTTAAAAGGCCTGTTCTGCTGACTCATCTCTACTCCTTTCTTCTAGGCTGGATTCTCCATGGAGCTACCCGCAGGTACTCCAGCCACAGGTAAGCCGTCATCATATGCAATGCCCACACAAACACTCACAACAGCATTTAAACAGATGCACAATAAAACACAGAAGTAGAATGATAATAAAGCCAGCAAAACAAGGAATAATCACCCAAAGCAAGGCAGCATTCCTCACTTCACCATTTTGATCTTCTACCTACCACAATTACAAATCAGAAACAGGGTGTAATCCAATTTCCCACGTCTTCCCCCCCACTCACCAATCGCACTTTCCTCTCCTCCCGCTCTGCACTGGAGCTGAATCCTGACCAATAGTGTCGTTCGGGAAGGGTTGTTGCTCATGCTAGTATGTTCTAGCAATAGGACAGTCCTACCAACATGATTTGGCATGACAAACTGGACAATATGAGTAAATCTAGCTAGTACCCCTATGGGAGTACTAGTTAGACTGATGCTCAAACTTGCCATTCGTTTTTATTAATTTATTTGGATGCCATTCAGGCGCACCAGCTACTTTCCAAAAACAAATACGAAAGCTGCTGAAATACATAGGCCTGTTCATATATTTACATCATGGTATCACCTGTTCCTCAGACTTTGAGACATTTCTAGTGTAGCACACATGGGTATGGGGATTCAAGACACATTGCCTTTAGACAATTAACATCAGGTAGGAGAGCCTAGCAGGAGACCAAGTATAAATGGGTCCCACGATAGCCCCCTGCAGGCTTACAAGGAGACCGGGAAGGTGCCATAGAGAGCATATGGCTGATAGCCATATCAGACAGCCTTGAAATGTTATGTACTGTTGCTTCACAAAAATAAAATAAAAAAGTCTAATTAAAATACAATAGTCTTTCATTTAACTGATTGAGGAATAAAGAGCAAAGTACATATGGGTACACTGTTGGCCACTAGGTCAGTGATGTTTCATACTATGACAATTATTAGTAGTTGCTATAGTATGCAAATTTCTAATTAAACCTCTGTGGACAACAATGACTACCAATATCAAATGTCATGGGTCCTGAAGAGTGCCTTAATTTCTTGAATCCATCAATGTTATGGGTGTTTTAATAGGGTGATTAGTATGAAGCGTGTAAGGATTCAAATGTGTTTTTCTACCTGGCTTTGTGGGTGTTTTAACCTCTATCTAGACATGCATAGACCATAGTTGCATGCATACACACAAGAACCGAAAAGCTGCAGTCTTTGCAAAGAGCCAGCAGTGCATAACATGCAGAATGAAACAGAGAGTGCAAAGGTGAGAGAGAGTAAGAGAGAGAGAGAGAGAGAGAGAAAGAAAAGCATATAGATATAGAACAGGGGTGTCAAACTCATTCCATCGTGGGCCGAGTGTATGCTGGTTTCTGTTGCAACCAGTGCACAACACCAGGTGATTTAAATTAGTTCCCCTCCTTGGTTGAAGAAGGAAGCTAATTAGTTAAATCACCTGGTGTAGTGCACTGGTTGCAACAAAAACCTGCATACACTCGGCCCACGATGGAATGAGTTTGACACCCCTGATATAGAAGAAGACCAATTCCAGGATCATGGTGAAGAGAGTGGTAAAACATTGGTAAAACCAAGTTTGCGAATCATGTTTCCAAAACCAAATTTCCCATTGTTTAGGGAACCAAACAGCCAAAGGTACCGGGTTAGGAAAAACTGCATCTGTACCTCACAAGATTATGAAATTTGCCCCTTGTGTGAGGGAAGACAGGACAGTATGACGGTATGGTGGGGGTGCTAAAATGCTTGTTAATGTTAGTGTTAGATTGAAGCTCCAGTCACTGGTGTCTATAATTCTATCCATCTCTCATGCTCAACCACCCACGTACACATGCCAGTTTTTCCGCAGGTCTATGTGAACTCAACACAGGAGAAAACAGCACAGGAAGCCACCCCCCTCCCACCCCCATTACCACTATGGGGAGAAAAGCAGAGAGAAAAAAATGACAAGATGACACCTCTCTCATTTCAGGCCCTGTGCCTGAAACAACCCAATGTTATGGAGGTGACTTTCCCTTCTCTATTTAGCATTTATCGGAGAAGAGAACACACAAACACACACTCAACCTGCACTAATAATTCTGAGAATTGATGCCAGAACCGTAAAACACAGAGCTAGAGGATTGAACGTGGGGGTGGTGATGGGTGGAGAATGTCTGATGATTCTCCATGATAACGGTCAGTTGGAGAATGATATTTTTCCACTGAGTGATTAATCCCACGATGTGTGGGTTTATGGCCTTGAGATGTGACTTGAGACATGATGCAAACCCATTCTTATACAGAATAAATCAAAGGTACAGATTTAGTTGATTACACCTTTCATCACTATGATTGTTGGCGGGATTTCACCAGTAAAATAGGGTGTGTATCTCCATAAGCCAACAACAACAACATAAAAACAACAACCACCACAAATAAAGTGCTGACTTCATGCACTGGAACCCAAAAAGGTGTTCATGTTCTCTCCCTTTGTTTTGTTTTTCATCTTATTTCATTCTGCAATCACATGAAAAGGGTTTCCTGTTATGTACAGACCTCCAAAACCAACCTCTCTGTCTCTCTCTGTTTTCTTTCTGTCCCTCCCTCTTCCCCTCCACCTCTCCTGTGTTGCTGAAATTGAGAGTTGAGAGCAGGTTTCAGAGCAAATGCAGCCTGGGCTCTGAATGACTCTAGTTGGCAGAGTTCTGAGTGCATGTGTGTACACCCTTCTGTCTTGATCTGCTGGGAACTGGGGGAGCGATGGTATGCTGGCTGTGGGCTCTCTTCCTCCCACTAGTAGCTCATGCCCAGAGCGGAGAAGGAGATGATGGTAAGTCCATTTCTATACTGCCTATTCAATCTTGTTACATTTAAAAGCAGTACTTCTCCCACAACAGACTTTTAGAACAGTGAACACGTTGTTTGTATTCATTCAGATTTGCCTTACAAACGTTAAGGGTTTTGATGCATGTGGTCTTATATTCTTTCTTAATGTTTAAATGTGAATATCAGTGGTTCCTGAACACTGAATTGTATTTTTAAAAAGCAACATCTATGTTTGAACTTTTTGAAGTGAGATATTTATTTATAAGTAAGCAGTGCCAGATGTTCTTCACACATTGACTCATAACATTTGATTGAGGAAAGACAAGCACTGTAAATGTTGTTCCAATATTTCTCCCTATCGTTTTGACCATGGGAGTTTTTCCATGCCACTATGGCCGTAGGCTTGCTTTTTGTGGGGGGTTAGGCTGGGTTCCCTTTTGTTAAGTGTTTTGTGACAATGTATTTGTAAAAAGTGATATACAAATTGATTTGATTTGATTTTGGTTTGATTTGTCACTGACCCATTTTGTGCTGGTCTTCAACTGTGGACCGTGTGTTGAAAAAGGTTTGAGTACACAAAACAAAGCGTCACAGCTGCTGCAAAAGAATGTACCATAGGCATTCTTTCTCTGGGATTTAGATATATTAGTAATACTTTATTGTCTGTTCTATGTACATTTGTTTTGCACTACAAAGCTACTTAATCTCAGAAAATATGCACAACAGTTCAGGTAATACAAACAATACAGTGCATATAATGGACAAGTTACATACACTACATACACCACAAGGCGCGTACATGTTCAAACGTGTTAATGTGTTAGTGTGACGAGTGGCCACATTGGTGTGCATTGGGTGACTAGTTATCATCTACAGGCACACTACTGTGCAAACAAATTCTGCTTGTGCATCGAAGGATGCTTGTACCAGAAGTAACTAGTTAGCTGTACACCTTTCAAAATATTCTATTGAGGAGCCTCCAATAGCACCCGTATTGGCTGGTCCTTTGCGAGTGTGAGCTGCCGATCATGGTCGCGGTTCAAAATACGACTGTACCAGACCAGCCCTGGTGGGGAGCCCCGATCGGGGGATGGCATTTGTCTGCCCCAGGGGGAGGGTGAAGGGAGAGCTGGAACAAGCTCGCTGAGGAGCGGTAGGGCGACGTTGTAAACAGGTATGGGGTGAGTTCCGTCTGGGAGGAGGCAAATGTTGCCTCAAGGCATTAGCTTGTCCCGTGGAGGTGGGCGGCGAGTTTGTGGGGGAGGGTAAAATCAAAAAGAAATAGAGGGTATAATTAACTCCCAAATTGGAAGAAAACCAGGTAAAAAATCTATAAACAAAAAACAAACCAAACACAAAAAATTAATAAATATATATATATATTCTATTGACTTGCACAAAAATCACAACTTTAACTCATAACTGCTCTGCTATCTTTGTTCTATATTCCACTGACACTGAAGCAATAACTTTGCTTTACAAAAAATAAATCATTGCGATTTGTGTCACCTGTCCATGCAATCTTGGATCTAACTTTTCCCTTTGGGACCCAACTCAAGTGAGCATCCACCACGTTTGCCAGCTACACATATCTAAGGGTCTGCTAATACATTAGTGTGTATTAGTGGGTGGTGACAGGGCAATTCTAGATGAGGGTGGTGACAGGGCAATACTAGAATTAAATGAATCAAATCTAGAATTCATTTTTTTTTTTATGAACCATCCAATCAAAGTCTGGGTACACCAGTGTGGGTTCATGGCACAGGATATTCTTGAGCTAATGTCTAACGTAACTGTCACACGCCACGTGACAAACCCTGAACGGGAACAGAGCAGCCAGGAGACACGGAGTGGAGTCTGTCGGTCTACGGACCAGATTTTATTTATTTTTTCCTGTCTCTCCCCCCAGACATGGGGAAGAGACAGTGGGAGTAGCAGGTTAACATGTAACAAAGACCAACACAAACAGACACAAAATCTTCACCATACTCGCCGCGAAGCTTTCGGGTAAAAACAACAAACTAAAATAACAAGCTAAAATAATTATAACTTACGGCACACCACGCCTCCTCCGGAATTCCCTTGGAACCTCCCCAGGCACACACATATCCAGTGACCTTTCAAGTGCTTCCCACTCATTCATACTGAGACACTCAAACTTTTCACTAAAACTGAGGGTGAGAGGCAGACCCTCTTATAGGGCACCCTCTCGCTCCTCCTCAATCACACCGAGGGAGAGAGGCGGACACTCTTAGTGCACCCCCTCTCCCTCTTTCCCACTCACACAGGAAGCACTCTACTCAGTCACTGTCGACAAACGCACACAAAACTCCACAAACATCAAACACCCAACATTCCACATTCCACATTCCACATTCCACATTCCACATTCCACATTCCACATTCCACATTCCACATTCCACATTCCACATTCCACATTCCACATTCCACATGCACGCGCACACACATCAAGACAAGACTGACTGACTCCCCACTTGCCCCACCTGCTCTTAAATAGGCTTAGTTTCTGCCTGGCTCAGGTGGGACTCGTGAGGCAATCACCCAATCACAATCACTCAACTCACATTCTCACACAGACACCCAATCAGCCAATTGACTTCCATATCAATTGACTGATTGACACCAATTAAATAATTAAATAATAATTAAACCAATTATGGCCTTTGGAGCAACCTTCCGGGCGACACCCTGTGAGAGTGCCAAAGCTGCCCCTGGAAAGTCTCACTGCTCCAAAGGCCTCTACCACATGTAAAGACACAGACAACCATGCCACTCCCACGTGGCCGAGACCGACGTCCTCCACAGTAACTAAATGCCACCTCACAGTTGTTGAGGAGAAGCATTCCCCAGGTTGCCAGGACGGAGGGCCACAGGTTCACACAGTCCCTTATGGGAATCTGTGCATCCTGGCTCCTGCAGTTTGGGATTGCAAACATGAAGCCCTTGCTATTGAGGAGTTAATCACAGTTGGGGACTAAGGACAGCGAAGAGGCACTTTGAAATAAAATTTTCCCAAAATGCAAAGAGTACCCCTAATCAGTTTTTTCAATATTGTGGTAGAAAAAGGAAAGTTAACAAAGAGGTTAGGTGCATTAAGAATAAGTAAGGAGCTTTGGTTTATAATAATACATATATTGCGCACTAAACAGGTACTTTATTAGAGAATAGGTTATAAATATTTTTGAAGACTTTGAAATAAGGGATGGAGAAGTACTAGAAAAACTATGAAAACTTAAGATAAATATGGCAGCAGGCCGCGGTGGCATATGGACTAGAGTACTCAAATAACTTGGGGAGATTATATATAAACCATTGACAGATATTGTTATGTAGTCTCTTGAAGACTTTGAGGCGATTAAGCAGAAAAACACTGGAGCCAGGAGCAGTGATCACTCTCGAGCGCTAGAGCACAGCGCCAGAGCACAGCAAAGACATGGGCTGTGTTCGGAGCCACACACTATCCATGCTGCCCATCCTAAATTTGACCTAAAGGTAGTATGTAGTAAGCAGTATGTGAATCTCCAGTACACCAAAGATGTACTAAATCCTCCACATTTTTGAGTACACAACAGAGGCACTGTATCCTGTAATGGAATGCGGCCATCTTCAACATTCCATTTCATTTTCAAAACAATGGCGGACATTTCTAACAATGGCGGCAACAAGACCAGTTGATATATATGTAATGGTATATATATAATTGTGTTGTGTCCAACTTTTTTCTATTCAGATGTTATTGAAAAGCGATAAAGTAAGACCAGTTGATTTGTGACCTGCTTGAACTTACAAACGGTTTAAACTCGATGCCTAGCAAGCTATAACTAGCCAGCAGCTATCAATTTTACTCAGTGTAGGCTAGCTTAGCTAGCTAACAAGTTAAATGTGGCCATTTATAATGGAATTATATTAGCTAGCTAGTTTGCCACCCTAGGTTGTTACAGTAGTAGTTGTCTCCCTCGCATAAACTCTGAGCTAAACTTACTTTCTCCCTGAGGTAAGCATATTTGTCACATGGTAAGGTCATGTGACAGTTATTAAGTATACTACAATTTTAATAATTAATGGTTGCATACTGGGTACTATGCTGTATACTACTATGAAAAATAGCATGTAGTATACAGTGCAATATGGTATATACACAGTATCTAAGTAAGAGGTTCTGTACTAAAACTGAATAGGAAAAACCCAATCTTGTATACCATGCTCCTCCCAAATCAACAATTATTCTTCTTCTCATTTTTAGCAGTCCTAAGTGTTTTTTTTGGAGGGGTAAAACATGAAGTGCAAGCGATGCTGTTTCCTTGGGGCAGGTTGCAGATTCATTTTGTCCTTAATCTCCTCCCATGCCTGCCTTGTTGATGTTTCAACTGGGGGACTAAAAAGAGCTGTGTTGTTACTTCTGGACACACTTGTAGCATAACTGAAAATAGATTCCGACTCACAAAGTGGAATATCAATATATCAATACCTTCCAGTCTGCTTAGTTTAGTGACCTTTGTTCTACCCCTTCCACTGCTGGTGACTCCAACTGTAGCACTTGCAAAATAACCGTATCCACACAAGAGGATCCCCTCCAAAATCAGACTGAATAATGCTAAGCATAATACCCATGTTGCAGTTGTAATATTGTTTGGTAATGATCATAATAATGCTGTAAAAAATGCACATAATAGTACAACTCTGTAACAATAACATTAATAATAAACAATTTGTGTTACAAATGAATTTACTGATCAATACCTTTGGGGAAATGGGAAGGAAAAGTACATATGGTTTAGAAAGGCATGTCAAAGGTATACAGAAATGGCTATTAATGGAAATAATGTGCATTCAACCATACCCAAGATTGTTGCTGAGCCATGTGACCTGCCATGTTTTGTGTGATTTATGGATAGGGAGTAATATTTTGAACCTATTTGCAACGTCTGCAGCTTATACAAGCATTGAATCAAGCAGAATGTGTGAGGGCTTGTAGGGGTGAGGCCCAAGTGCGACCAATGGGGAAGGATCAGGATAACTCCTGATCAATCAGGATGTCACTAAAACACAATAGGGAGCAAGGGGCGTTAACCCGCGAGAATCGCTACAGAAAATAAATAAAGCAAAACTCCCAGCGTATGATGAAATAACTAACCACAAAAAGGGCGAATAAACACGGTCCGCGAACAGTACCGAACGATAGTAAAACAAAACAGAAAAATCTAGCGTGTAGCCCAACACCACACGACTCAGTAACTAGGACAACTCCAAGGAACTGGAGCTTACCGAAATAAGTGTAGCGCTGCCGGCAAAATAAAAGGACCGCTACGTGGAACAAAGATTGATAGTCTACCTCCTAAAAAGATTATCTCGGAGTGCTACGTGTTTAGCTCCCATAACCGATCACATCAAACAGGAGGAGAAAATACAGCCAATGACCCAGGCAGAGGAAAAAAGAGAGAAAATAATTTGAGTCGCAACACAAAAAAACAAAAAAACAAAGCTGGAATAGAACCCAGACGCCTAAGACGCAGTTTAGGAAAACGAACAGTGAAAATAAGTTCACTGGGTCTGTCGGTAAGTAACCCCGAACACAGACCAAACGAAATAAGAAAAACTAGACTTATACTTTTCTAAATACTTTCTTTTTAGGACTGACACCGTACCGGCTTCAACGCCAAATGAATAGACACTGAAGCACAGAGTAGTGAAAGCAGCGAACTGAAGTAGGCAGTGAACACCTGAAAACAATCCGCTGATTAGGTATGGAGATGAGCAGGCACGTACTCACGAGGATAGGAAAGGAGTACGCCCACACAGGGCTAAACAGGCACTCAAACCATGGCTGTGTCCGAAACCACTCCCTATTCCCTATATAGTACACTACTTTGTGTGGACGCCATTTTGTAGTGTGCGACGAATTCTAAACTGTGAATTTCGTTCACTATATAGTGAACGAGAAAATACCCACAATTCACCGTGATTTGTAGTGTACATCGACTGTACCCTACAATTGATCCTGTCTACCACAATGCAATGCGGTCATGTCGTACCGTCATACATACACCTCCGTTTATGCCTCAAGAACAAAAGTTCAGGAATCATGGTGGTGGTAAAGTTAGCTAACTGCTTTAGCTACCGTTGTTATCGCTCGTGAGTTATCCTAACGTTATTTTCTCCACACGAGCTAGTTAGCTCCCGACTTCTATAACGGTAGCTATTGGTGGCTAAAGCAGTGGCTAGCAGACAGCACCACAGTTGACAAAACCACACTTGCACATCATTAGAATTTCAACAATTTATTTGGGATTTAACATTCAAAACTGAACATGCAAACCCGATACCACCTGAGTACATTTCAACAGCTGCCATGAGTGCTCGGTTTGTTTATGATACTGGGCGCAGTCATTTGCGTATTTTTTGACGCAAATGACGTTCAGTTGTAGTATCCGAAAACACTACTTTCGTTCGCTACATAGTACACTATATAGTATATACTATACAGTATAGGGAATAGGGGGAATGAGTGAGCGGTTTCGGACACAGCCCATGACAGAATGTGTACTTAATCAAGCATAATGGGTGTCCCTCAAAGCCTTAAGGCCTCTACATGCTTCTGGGTAAAGGCCTTTACACATCACAACATGTCGCGTAGATGTTGCACAGCATTGATTGGTTGGTTAGTGAATGGAGACGGAGCTCTCATGGTCATAGTTCATTGAGCTAGTACATCATTTTTTTTACATTTTACATTTTAAGCATTTAGCAGACGCTTTTATCCAGAGCGACATCCAGATTAGGGGAGAAAGATAAAAGCAGCGATTTTTTTAATTATGTGATTTTTTTATTTCCCTTAATACATTAACATTATTATCAGAAGTCGTCTGCTGGTTCCTTTTTTCGATGTGAATTTACTTTATTATTTTAATGCTATAAAGGTGAGTTGGTCGCACACAAGCTGCTTTCATGACAGGTGTACGTCCTTTTTTTCAAAGGTTCTAAATTATATATTTATCCAGAGCAATTTACTAGATGTGCATTAAAACTATCGATATCTAGCTAGGAATATGTAGGAACATGGTAAGAACAATCATAGTTCGCACAAGAGATCAGTGAAGTAATACAGTGATCGACATCGTTGTTGGCAGCTGTATACCATATATCTATGTCAACGTTAGCTAAGCAAAACTATCGATATCTATCTAGCTAGCTAGCAACCTGGTATCATGGCCAAATAAAGCTTGCTAACAGTAGCTAACAATATAGATAGCTAGCATAATTTGTTCAACACAGTATAAAATGAACCAGCTTCAGGAAGTGTAAGGACACCATGTTGTGTAGGTTGCGCAGAAGTATGTATTGCCAAGTGCAATGTTGCGTTGCAGTCGCATTGCTTACGCAGAAGCATGTAGACGCCTTAATACTTATACTTCTGTGCAACCTATGCGACATGGTGTCCTTACACTTCTGTAGACTAGTAGACGTAAATGTATTGAACAAGGTTTCATGAAAGCAGGGTTCATTTTATACCGTGTTGAACAAATTATGCTAGCTATCTATATCGTTAGCTACTGTTAGCTAGCTTTATTTGGCCATGATACCAGGTTGCTAGCTAGCTACCTAGCTAGATATCCATAGTTTTGCTTAGCTAACATTGACATAGATACACTGCCCGTCCCAAAAAAAAGTCACACACTCTAATATTTTGTTGGACCGCCTTTAGCTTTGATCACGGCACTTCATCCGCCTCTCTTCTTACCCTGATGCGCCCATCACTCTGGAACAGGGTAAATCTGGACTCATCAGACCACATGACCTTCTTCCATTGCTCCAGAGTCCAATCTTTATGCTCCCTAGCAAATTGAAGCCTTTTTTTCCGATTAGCCTCACTGACAAGTGGTTTTCTTAAGGCTACACAGCTGTTTAGTCCCAATCCCTTGAGTTCCCTTCGCATTGTGCGTGTGGAAATGCTCTTACTTTCACTATTAAACATAGCCGTGAGTTCTACTGTTGATTTTTACGATATGATTTCACCAAACGTTTAAGTGATTGCCGATCACGATCATTCAAGATTTCTTTCCGACCACATTTCTTCCTCGAAGATGATGGTTCACCACTATCCTTCCAGGTTTTATTAATGCTTTGGACAGTTCTTAACCCCCACTGGGACCACATATACTGAGAAATGTATGCATTCACTACTGTAAGTCGCTTTGGATAAAAGCGTCTGCTAAATGGCATATATTATATTATTAACCCAATTTTAGTAGTTTCAGCAATCTCCTTAGTTGTTTTCTTTGCTTGATGCAGGCCAATAATTTGACCCTTCTGAAACAGATTAACATCTTTTCCACAACCACAGGATATGTCTTCCGACATGGTTGTTTAAGAAATGAGAAGCTACTCACTGCATCAGTTAGGCTTAAATAACTTGTTGCCAGCTAAAACATATTAATCACTGCAGTAATTATCCAATGGGAGGCTCTTACCTCTTTTCTTAGTTAAATCCAGGTGGCGACTTTTTTTTGGGCCAAGCAGTGTATATACAGGTATGGTATGCAGCTGCCAACAATGATGTCTATCGCTGTATTACTTCACTGATCTCTTGTGCGAATTATGATTTTTCTTACCATGTATTAATACACATCTAGTAAATTGCTCTGGATAAGAGCGTCTGCTATATGCTTAAAACAAATTATATGCACCCTCCTCTTTCTTTGTTTTGTTAGTTGAATATTCTGCGCATTAAGGTGTTGTAGTGACATGTTACATTTATATGTAATCTAAAGCACAACACAAAACATCTGGATATTTCCAACCTTAAATATATAATTTAGAATGACGTGAGGACCACAGTCGATCCTTCCTTGTTTGCAGAATCTCAGCGTTTAATGTACTGTCAGTACAATAGACTTTAACACGGATGTCATGAAAGCAGCTTGTGTGCGAGCAACTCACCTTTATAGCATTAAAATAATAGAGTCAATTCATTACTTAAAAAATTCATTACCTTTAATTCAAATTTAAAAAATCGCTGCTTTTGTCTTTCTCCCCTAATCTGGATGTTGCTCTGGATAAAAGTATCTGCTAAATGCTTAAAATGTAAAATGTAAAAAAATGATGTACTAGCTCGATGAACTATGACCATGACAGCTCCGCCACCATTCGCTAACCAACCAATCAATGCTGTGCAACATCTACGCGACATGTTGCGAGTTTGATTTTTGTGCTAGGTATAGAACATCCTCTGCAACATCAACGCAACGTCGCAGAGGATGTCACGTTGCAGTCGCGTTGCAGTCGCACAAGCATATATAGGCCTTTAGCTGCAACATGGTTCTGTTTACTGATATAATTCCTGTTTGTCCTCCAGCAGTTTGTGGCAGTATAACCCCTGTGGCATGATAATATATCAGAACCTGAACTTTGGACAAATAGGCTTGCTCAGGATGTCCATTACATCAATATCACAGACACTTCCTTAGACAAACAATGTGAGAGGAAATGACCCCTCAACTGTTATTTTTTTTCACAGAAAAACAATTGCCATTTGCCTTAAGTACATATTTACCTCTGGTACATTATTTTGGAATTTGATATTTACACGGATCCAACTACTTCAGACTCAACACTGGTGAAATACCAGATGACTGGAAGCAAGGTAGTGTAATTCCAATATATAAGAACGGGGGCCGTACTGACCCAGAGAACTATAGGCCTGTCAGTGTAACCTGCATCTCATGTATAATACTGGAAAATGTTTAGGGTCAAGTTGAAATGATTCCTGAAAAATAATTGCATTTTAAGGGATAGCCATCATGTTTTTTTAAGGGGAGGTTATGTCTAACAAACCTCTTGGACTTCTTTAAGGAGGCTACAAAGTGTTTTGACTTGAATCAGGCTTATGATATTATATATTTGGACTTGGCAGGGTACCACACAAGAGGTTCATTGTTAAAATGAATTCAGTAGGAATTACAGGAGCTATTTCAGAGTGGGTTGATAATTGGCTGGAAGGGCAAATAGAAAGAGTAATAGTAGTTGGGGTTGTATTTGACCTAGGTGCTGTGGGCAGTGGAGTCTCGCAGGGATCAGTTCTGGGACCTCTGCTCTTCCTTATTTACATAAATGATCTCAAATAGTTACATTTAAAGATGATACAAAACTTCGGGGTTTAGCAAAGAGTTTGGAATCGACTAAGGTAATCCAAGATGATTTTTAAAATCCAGAAGTGGGCACTAGAATGTGTTCGATTTGAAAAAGACTTGAGTTGTAGTTTATCAAATTCTGTCTGCATCTAAGCAGTGTGCTGTAGCAGTGAAAAAGGCTAATACAGCGCATGCCCTCACCCAATCAGCTTGTGCAGCAGGAGGCTGTGAAAAGACAGGAAAAAAGATGTGCCTAATCACATTGTATGCGTTGATCTACATTTTTGCGTCTCATTGTTCCCTCCCCTGACCCCCCCCCCACTTTGAAATTCATTCCAGCACCATTGATGTAGGACTTATTTCAATTTGATGATCACATTGTTCAAAAGTGGGAGGAAAAGCACACATTGTGTGGCTTGGGTAAACTGAATGACATGTGGCTTTTGTGTTATTTGATTCGCATGCGCTGATATTTTTGGGGGGCTTTCATAATATATTTATTATGCATTCAGCATGCGCACGCACACGCACACGCACACACATACACACACACACACATAATCATTAGCTAACATGCATGATCATTGCTGTGTGTTAATATGGACACATGATCTTGAAAATGGTCTGTAAAAATATGGACCACATTACTATCGTGCCATTGTAAGTATGTTCAAATGTATTATGTGCTGTACAGCATATACAGTACATTTCGGATGATGAATATAAATGTCCATTACATTAGAAATTTCATTTTGTACTTTTGTGTGCCATGCTGCTCAGTGTCATTGGTCAGCACCCAGGGCAGGGTTTGGCTGTCACCTGTCACTCTGCTCACATGCACATTGTGACACTCGACTAACCGATTTCTGATCATCCTCCACAGAGCCCATGGTGCACTGCTCATCCCATATTTGTAGCAAATCAGATATTGGAAACACTTTAACCTGTCAGCTCGACAATGACAATATTGAAGAGGTGGCAAATATAACTCTGTGGTAAGTTTTAAAATGCAATAGATTTCACAATAATCATTATTGCCTTGTATAGGCCTTGGTTTAAACAAAACACCAAATGATGGAATTTCTCGTGAAAGAATTGTGTTGTATCCCTCAAATAGAGTTCCAGACACTTGTAGAATCTATGCCAAGGTGCATTGAAGCTGTTCTGGTGGCTCATGGTGGCCCAACACTCCATTAAGACACTCTATGTTGGTGTTTCCTTTATTTATTCCTTTAGATGCAGTTTATTTAATCATTTTTATTTTCACCCAAAAGCAAGATATTTTGTTAATGACAAACCTGTGGATCCATGAGTGTGGCATTGATTGATTTAGAGATGCAGGATAGCACTACCAGGTATTGGACGCCGAAACACTGCATTGACCATTTGATATGTTAGTTTTTCCTGTGCAGTAGCTACCATTGATTTCCTTAGCTATTTTTAATCTAAAATCTATTTTTTTATCTTTTAATGTAGATGAACCTACACACAGGGGTTCCTGCTTAAGCTCACTTGACAGTTTCCCACTGTTGTACTATTATTGGACTGCCTGTCCATGGTTGTTACGTTGCATGCTTTAATGCTACACTCAAACAAGGCAAGCAACCTATATTATGTGAAAAATATGTGTCTGTTTATTGATATGCAGTGCTAGGCAGGTGCTAATGAGGTACAATCACTCAGCACGGAGCGGTATATAGAAACGCATTTCAATCAATGTGGTCTTCTTCAGAGTTACTGTGATTGCTAACTGTTTAACCAGCCACAAGCTACAGTATATAATGTATTATGGCATCTGCTAAAATGTTGAATTTCTTAATCATGTTTAAACATGCCAAAATATACTGTATATTTCCACCAAATACCTGAAATATTAGTACAATTAATTATGTGGAATACTCTAACCCATTACATATTTAATAATACATTCTATTGTTAGCAGTTGAAATGAATTTTACTGAACTACCAGTGTTAATTGCCCTCCTATTCAGTTTTACATACAAAAATTTATACATTACATTACATTTACATACATATCATATGTCACAAATATTAGAGACAAGATTGGGAAATAACTACATTAGTTAATGCACTACTTTATCCTTTATCTATCTACTTAATGATAATGATATTCTTGAATTTTTTTGGTTAATTTAATTTAATTAATTAATTAAATTAAAACAGGTAAAATTGGAAACAGGTAAACATATTATTTGGACAGAATCTCTATTGCCCCCCGCCCCATCCTGCCCAGGCACCTTAGATTTCAGGCCACACCTTTTCCTTGTTCCTCGATTTTCAGTTCTTTTCAGCATAAGGTTGGTTCGATTAAATCTGGTTACACTTAAATATGGTCAGATTGAACAGCATATGCCCTTATTTAAGATAAGCCTGTTTGATTGTGTGTGTGAAAATTCAAGCTTCTTGCTGTGCAACTCAATTAGCAAGTACATCAAAACCTTGTCACCTTTTCTTGGCTTTGAGCTATATCCAACCGCTTTCCATCCTGCAATGGCTCTTGCACCTGTGTTTTTGTGAATATTCTTGCCCATGTATGTCAACATTGCACAAATCATTATCATTAAAGTAGTACCCATATGTGTAAGGTGAAACATGTAAATTGTAAACTTTAAGTGCTAATCTGCTAATATTTTATTTAGCACCACAACTACAAGAACATGCAGGACAGGGCAGTTGGAGGGAAACAGCATCACGTTTAAGAACCTGGATATCTTAAAGACATACAAGCTCCGTGTCCAGTTTGTAACAGGGGAATCTTTTGATAAGAACTATGATCTCAGACATATAGGTAAGTTTTATGTCTGCCTGTTTTTGTTGCTTTTTCAATCTTATTCAATTTTGATTGGACATACATTATTATGGACAAGACACATACAATTGTAATAATGAATTTAATTTCAAACAAGAAACTGAGATGTACTATTAGTATTTTATGCTAATTTAGGCACACTTAAGTCTTATTTTCTTCTCCATAGTTCTCCTAGATTTTTGTTTCCTTGATTACATCTTTATTTATTTCTCCTGCAGTACAGCCCAGACCACCATGGATTATAACTGCAAAATTTTTAAAGAACTCAGGAATAGCACCTATATACATTGGAACACAGTACCACAGAGATTATCTGGATGGGGAACTCACTTTTGAACTGAAAATCACAAGTGCCATCCACAACATGGTAGGAGTCTTACTTGCGTTGCTCCCTTAATTTATAATCTAAGTAGATTCATATGTTCAAATATAATGAAATAATTGAAGGAGAAATGATTATGACTGATACTGGATGTTGTGCTGCAGAAAGCTGATGGTTTCCCATACCAAAAATAAATATAGATCAAATATAGGGGGGGAGGGGGATAGGGAAGGAATTTGTTTCATTATGTTTTAAGGACTGTAAGAAATGTGATTGCTGTACCTTCCTGTATTTATGCTGTGCCAGGTCTTGTCCCACAACTCTATACATCACCTTCCTGATGTATAGAGACATCTATATATGTATATGCCATTTAGCAGACACTTTTATCCAAAGCAACTTACAGTAGTGAATGCATACATTGTTCAGTATTTGTGGTCCCAATGGGAACTCTAATGGGAACTGCTAATGTTTACCCTCTCTCTGTTACTGACCCCTGTGGACAACTGTGTCGTCAGGCCAGTTGATTGGAGCAAAAGCCATCATCTAGTGCCTTGTCAGTCCTGTGTCTATGGTCCTCCAGTATGTGAATATGGTTATCTGGACAGATTATCTAACAGGACTGATCAGAGATCATTATTTGGGAAACATTTGTTTTATGGGGCCAGAGATCTGAAACACTCAGCATTCTCTAGATACAGTAGAAATAAATTGATTGGTTTGTGGGAATTGGTTTAACTAATTGGCTGGTGGGAATCCTACATGTGGCTTCCTGGTGCCTGCACTGTACTGTACATCTGTCTGTCTTTGTCAAAGTGTTAGCAACTTTGTCTCAATATTTTAATAAATTGTTAACTGGCTTACTATTCCTGGCCATTACTCATTTAAGACAGGTGATGGTGTGGTACCAAATTTAAATCCTTTCAATGGCATGTATTAAGAATATATGAGAAAGTACATAAACCTTATAGGCTATGTAATGAAAAATTCAGTAGCCACAACACAAAACTCAGTTCTAGGGAGCTGTATGCAAAATGTATGGCAATTATGCTTTATTTTATATTATATTTTAAGTTTATGGTATTGTGATGTCTATATTTTCAATAATATATTAGAGATATATTCATGCAATGTACTTTCTGAAATTAAATATATATGCATTGAAGAAATATATATAATTTTATGGGCTCTAGTTTGGTGAGAATGGTAGTGAAGACACACCCAGTTGGTGGGGGGGGTTGCGGGGGTGTCAATAAAAACATTTGCCATTGTGCAAGTTTTGCATCTGATAATTTGTTTGTGTTTTCGTACACCCAAAGCATCTCTTAACTGAAACGCTGGTGCTATGTGCTAGTAAGGTAATATGAATGTGCACATATGAACAGATTGGGGATTTCTTGCATGTCTGCCCTATCACAAAAGATTACCATGTAGATGTTCTGTATTTTACCTCACTAAATCAAGGTAATTGGGTCAATAAATCACTATTTGAAATGCAATCTGTATTCAACAAAGTATTTCAACCTTGTGCTTGTAAGGAGTGGTTCAATGTACTTGAACAAGCGAGAGACCGTCTCTATGCCAGTAAAAAAAGATTTTAAAAAAAAATATATATATGTATGTACTGTATATATCTGCACACATTGTGGTGCTGGTACTTGTTTTGTTATGTTAAATATTAACATAAACTTTAACTTCAATCAAATGGAGTATATGCTGTAATTGGACGGTGTATCACATAGCAGTAACGTGATCGATTGCGGAGATTGGAGAGACGTGCACAGGACAAGACTGACTCAATGAAACATAGTTAATATGGTTAATAAACATGTTTTAATACATATCAATCACAACAGGCTCACATCAACCTGCATAACAATCTCCTAAATCAAAAAATGACATCATCACCAAATTTCAAAAACACTCATAGGATTGGAAAGGTATAAATAAGATTACAAATACATAAAAAAGAATAGACCCACATACTGTATAAGACAGGGGTGTCCAAACTTTTTCCACTGAGGGCCAAATACAGAAAAATATACGAAAGGCTGGGCCACTATAAAATAATTCTTGCACCCCTCGGATTTTCTGTCGACGTGGGGGGTTCCTGCTACGCGAAGAAAGCTGAGACCAGTTCGTTTATTTCGCCATAGTTTGGATACCCCTGGTATAAGACATACATTGGATAGCACTCTAGCTACCACCTTTCCACCATACTGTAGATCATTCCATTTCAGGCACCACAAATATCACATTAAAAACTACTTATGGCAGCAACAGGAACCCAGCTTTCAGCGATACCTTCCTGATGGCTTAAACAAAGGGCACCGCCATACTAGGCAGCCCCCACTTGGCAATATAAATGGCCTAACCAGGCTGACCTCACCGTCGTACTCCTAGATACACCTACCGTAACTCATCACATTATGCATGTTGATTTTTACGGATATAAAATATGGATATGCTCAACAATATCAGGTCAGCAATATTATCAGAATCCCGCTTCATTCATTTATTATTCCTTTGCTGTCCAGCAATGTCCTGCAAATTCATCCTGCTTGTCCTGCATTTTGACTGTTTTAATCAGGTCACCCTACACTGGTATTAGAGAAAAAACTGATGTTCTGATTGGCCATAATGAAACCATCGCCCTGCTCAGTCACTGAAGCTGTTCACCTGGCAACAGCTAAGTCACTCAGCTCCGCCCTCATCCTTCAATCCTTCTCATGCAGCATTTGACACTATAAACCACCAGATCCTACTCTCATCCCTGATGGAATGGGCATCTCAGGATCCGCTCTGACATGGTTGACATCCTACCTTACCAACCGCTTCTACCAACTGGCTTGGAGATTATCTGTTTCCCCACCCAACAGTCTCTTGTCACTCAGGGCTTGGTTCTTGGCCCCCTTCCTTTTCTCTATTTATACTAAATCACTCAGGAAGGTTCTCCCTTCTAAAAGCATTTGCCAAATAACTGAGTTGTAATTTTTAAGTGAAACCAACAACTCGCCACACCTACAGGCAATTTATTGGTATTAAATCAACCTCTTTTATAGGTGCGCTACCCTCTCTTGTCAAGAAATTGTAGGAATTGGACAAACATTAATGCACTGCCATCCTGGATTAGCGTCTGAACATTGCAATTTACAACGAAACTAGTAGAGCCCTATGCACTGGAAATGTACTTGTTTTGGTATGGGTTGCCACACTGCAAAAGCCTCCTGTGGTAGTGTTCAGTAAACCTCATTTTCTCTGTGATTTCCCATAGACACAAGAGGTGTCCAACAGCCATGTGGATCTTGAGGGGTCATATCTGAAAATGAACACAGACTACCGTGTGCAGGTCAGAGCAAAGCCGAACTTAAAATACTTCAAAGGTAGCTGGAGTGAGTGGAGCCCATCCGTCAGTTTCAGCACTAAGGGTAAGTGGAAGTAATATCTATCAATCTTAATAATTGAATACACACTACATCACAGTAAATTATTTGTTAGAAGCTATCCAGCCAACTAGCTAGCACATTTCAGTATGTATTTGATCATGTGTAGTCATATTCTCCTGTCCCCTAAAAGTTATTTTTAGCATGATATACCATGGATATATTTATTGCTGGAATGCTTACAGACCACACAGCAAATAGGACCAGAGCCATACATCTTATAATATGCATCAAATATTCCTTTCGATAAAGGAATATTTGAAAGAAATATTTGAAAGAAAGGAAAGATTGTGACAAAGTACAGTAAATTCAGAGCCTAATCCCTCTCCTTATTACTAACAGAGTGCGAAGTGAAAGTGGAACAAAGACACCTCTGACATGCCACTGTAACTCAGTGGGAAGTAATTGGGAGGAAGTCATATTTTGGAGCAAAAACAATTCTACAAAAACAAAGAAAATATATGAGCAATGTACTTGGTGTCTCAATGAAATCAGAGACCTATGTGTGGCAAAAACTGTTTTCATAACTTATGTGTTAAGATAAAAAAAGAGCACAGGCACACATCTGTGCTAGTAATATGTATACTAGCTATGTGTTCTGTGCATGATAGGTGCATGCATGCTTTTTTATTGGTTATTGAACTCTTAATTTGTGACCTGTGATTGGTTGATAGGGGACCTTAGTAAGATGTTACTACTAGAAGAAATGTGCAGGCCTAGCAGACAGAGATTCTTAAAAGATTAATAAAGGATTTCACAATTGCATTTGGCAAGCTGTACTTAATCATTTATCACCTCAAAAGCACTTCTACCTGCTGTTGGTGGCACAACAATAACTTCCTGAATCCTCTCACTAAGGTATACCTCAGAGCTGCCTTTGTTTAAGTCATATCATCAACTATCAGTCAGGAGATTCATTTGGCTCTGGGTTGCAAGCTCATCACAAACTCTTCTTTTTTGTCATCAAGTTAATGCTTCATATATATTATACAACATACAAATAACTGCCAAAATAAAGAAAACACCAACATAGAGAGCCAGACTTACTAAAGGATTGTGACTGCTTTTCCAACACAAAAGCAGTCGCTAAGAGGTCGCAATATCTACATCAGATTTACTAAGTGGTTGCAAGTGGTAAAATCACTATTAGTGTTATGATGTAGACAGGTGATTTCACTAATTAGCTCACTTCTTCAACTAAGGAGGGAACCTAATTGAAATCACCTGGTGTAATGCATTGGTTACAACAGAAACCTGGACACACTCGATGGAATGAGTTTGACACCCCTGTTAAAGAATACCTCATGCGGCTCTTTGTGTGAGAATCATAACTCTTGAAACCAAGCAGTATTTTATGAGCTCTGATATCGCCTAATTATTTCACAATTTCCATTTTGTATTGTTGCTGTTCCAGCGATGCAAAACAAAAAATGTTGTACCACAGTTCATGTCACAACAGCTTTATTTTCAGGAATACCTATTCTTCTAGCCATGGCAGTCACAATAATCAGCAACTGGGCCTGTCCAGAATTTTTATACATGACTCTAAGCATAGAGGGGATAGTCTTTTTTTATTATTAGCTCAGGAACCCCAAACAAATAAAAATAAAGTGCTTCTTTACAAACTGAGGAAAGTTCTCTTTTTATCAGTATCGCACATTCAATATTGATAGATGTGTGGCATGAGCAAACAGCAATTTTGCAATAGAAGCAAAAAGACAATGTTTGCAGTTTTGGAAATGCATCTATGATGTTGTTTTATAATGTTAATCCACAGATTACAGTGTTTGTTCAAGAACATTAACAGCATCTTGCCCCATGCAGAGCCTGACTCCCCATTACTGATGTATGCTGCCATTGCTGCCATTGCTGCTGTGCCCATCCTGCTGCTGATCGTTACCCTAGTAATTCTACGGTGGTATGAAACGTAAGTCTTTATCACTACTTCCCTCCTTCTCCCCAGCACAATAGGGATTTTTGTCAGGGTGTTAGCCAATCATGTAAACCTGATACACTGGTAACAATTACGATTAACTATTAATTGATCTACTTCAATAAATGTGTGTAAACCCAATAAGATTAAGTCAAATTTGGAAACAGTCTACACAATTATCATGTCTTCTATTTCTTGGAGAAAGTCTGTCAATGACAATCAGATTATTTTTGTGTCTCTCTTCTTTTGTGTTCTTTTATTTTTTCAGTATCAAGTCCTCCATCTGGCCAAGCATTCCAAACCCCAAAAATACTCTGCTCCAAATGTACAAGCCAAGAAAGGTAAGCATTTTATTTGATACAAATTCAGCCAAAAGTGTGCCGCATCTGTTACAGTAATCTTATAGGGGTAGTATAAGTGTTGTTTTGACATTACTTAATTGGTTTGGAATAAAATGTCATATCAGGTTCTGGAGATTACATTGGATTTGATTATATATAATGTATATATAATATTATTTAAATTAGATAAAGACAATGGTAAATTAGAGAAAACAATAGAAATATAAGAAAGCTTAATTGAACAGACTAGAAAGACCAGGCCATTCAACCCATGTAGGGTTGGTGTGCTTTGTGTTGTACTATGATGCCAAAACTCTGAAATACACTTTAAATATCTTTCATAATCCATAATTTATCTGTTGTAAAAAAGTAAAAACCATCAAATTTCCTCTTTATGGGTTGTGACATAAAATAGGAGGTGACATAGAATGCATTTATTTTAGCATGCATTTTTTTCCCACATTAGCCAAAATATCACATTTTATCAATATTAAATATTAAATATGCTATCCCAAAATGATACATATAAGAAAAAGATGGATATTTAAGTTATTATTTAGTGGTTTTCAACATTTATTAAATGTTTTTACACATTTACACATTTTTAAATACACTTAACAAATATTTAATACATTTTGTAAATGTTTCAGTTCAAAACATGTGGTAACAGGGGCGGCGCTAGGGGTGGGCATTGTCCACCAAAGCTGACACCTTGCCCATCTGAAATTGAGAAAAAAATAAGTAAAGGTTTTGCTCATCTTGCCTACCCAATCAGAACTTGAGAGAGAAAAAATAAGCTTTGACTTTGATTTTATTTTACTAATTTTCCATTGGCTAATTTTCCAACAGCACTTAAGGCATAAGGCAATGTTTCTAGGTAGTTAACTTTTTTTTTTTCTGTCTATACTTTTATTCCCCATTTTTCTCCCTATTTTGGCCAATTATACCCTCTCTTTTTCATGTCAATTATCCCACCCCCCCTCATATGAGAGGTTGCTGCCATAGTCCTGAGTGGGCACTGTACTGCCTCCTCCGAGCTGGAACCCACCACGTCTAGGTAGTTAACATTGTTAATAAATTATATGTAGCTTGCTAGCTGCCAAAACTTAGCTACCTACCTTAGCTAACCTAGCTAGCTATCTCCCCTATGTCCCAAAAATGTGACTATATGTATCGGTGGTGCCCCGGTACATGGAGCGTCCGCTACAGAAAGTGGCGTGGATAAGAATGTGATTAGTTCCCCGAGTTAGAAACTTGAGTCTTTAGCTCAGCGGGCTAAATTGCTGTCTTGTTTCATCAAAATCCTCGGTTTGAAACTCGCTGCAGGCAGAACCAGCTCCTTTACAATGGTGCCGTGACCTGGATGTTGCTGCTGCAGGAGTTTGAGGGGGAGACTGTAGTGGTGCTCCGGTATGTGGAGTGTCCGCTACAGAAAGTGACATGGATAAGAGTGTGATTAGTTTCCCGAACTAGAGACTTGAGACTTTTTAGCTCAGTGGACTAAATCGCTCTCGTCATGTTGAAATCCTCAGTTCGAAACTCACTGCAGGCAGAACCAGCTCTGTTATATATACATATAGCTAATATTAGTTCATTACCATAACCTAACAAGCCATCAGTTAGAGTAAGCCTTAATTACATTTACCTTACTTTCTTTCAGGTTATTGATATTCAAATCAGGTGTTAGTAGCTAGCTAGCTAACGATACCTAATCCAGTAACTTAGTTTTGGTGGCGGTAGGGATGGGCATTGCCCACCCGAGCTGACATCTTGCCCACCCAATCAGAAATTGAGAAAAATAAGCTTTTACTTCAGATTTGATTGTATTATTTTTCCATTGGCTAGATTTGAATATCATTTAAATATCAGAGCAAGATCTTTCCCACCAGATAGAATCTATCATACATTCCTAAATGTGGTTGTAAGTGAGTGCATTGTCTGTACACTGTGGGATATACAGATTCTGATAATCCCACAATTACTCCCAGTCAGACACTGAAGAGATCCCTGTTGAACATTCTCAACAGAGTCATTGCTGAAATGGATAATAGATTTCCCCCAAAAATGTTGATCAGATGAAACCATCATCTTGCCTCCTGTTCAAATCTGATGCATTTCTTGATGACACCCTTTTGAGTCCCCTAAAGATGTTTGCTGGTATTGCAATAGATAGCATTTTGGTATATGAGAAAGCAATAACCAAGTCCTTAGACATTAATGAATTTGTTAGGGCTTTTTGTGTTTCTCTGTGGCTCAGTTGGTATAGCCCAGCGTTGGCAACACTTAGGTTGTGGGTTCAATCCCCACTAGGGCCATATATACTGAAAATGTATGCATTCACTACTGTAAGTTGCTTTGGATAAATGTGTCTGCTAAATGGCATATATTACTTTGCCAAAGGGAACAGAAGACTGATGTTATAATTTGACACAGAATGGCAACACTCTTGCGCCAGACTTAAAATTACAAAAAAAGTCACATGTCAGAGTATCGGTACAAGATAGAACAGACAGACAAATTTTGCACTGTGATTTTAAATGGCCACAGCCCTATGCCCAACGGATATTTCAAAATGCCCACCCTGGCAATGCACTCTAGAACCGTCCCTTGTGTGGTAAACATGCTTGACTCAAAATCTATAAGAATAATGTGGGTGCAGAATCCTAGCAAATGAATTACAAAAACATTGGAAAAGGACAGCACTATCTATTTATTTATATGAATAAACCTTTTGTACGGACACATTTCAGCCTTCAGCCTTCCTCAGCGTGTGATAAGGTAGGTAGCTAGATAACCAAAATAAAGAGCCAGAACCTTCAGATTTTGCAGGGATTAAGCTTTCTGTACAAAGGCTATATATAAAACTAATAAAGATCTCAGTGAAAATTTCCCCTCTCCATGGGAAATGAGAAACAAAAATCTGAACTCTTTTTTTGCTGTGATTACAGGGTTCGCCCATTAGCTTCAACCCTGAGGTCTTCAGGGACCAGATCATCCACCTGGTGGACCGTGTTGAGGACAAGTGTGGCGTCCCAGAGCATATGGGAGGGCGGAGCAGCTGCGAAGTCAAGGGTCGGGGCCAGGTTCAGGAGTGTAGAGGACTCACCCTGTGGAACCTCGCCAACGGCCACGAAGACCACAGCCTCATCCCACCGAGCAACAAAAGAGATGAAGAGGAAGACGTGGGGGGGACCCAGACGTCCAGGTCATTTGGCAGATCGGGGATTGTCTGCGGCAGCAGTGGGCCCAAACACTTGGGGGTTTCCCAAACAGGACCGAGAGAGGAGCCATATATCACCATATCCAGCTTTTTCAAGACTCAGTGACAGGGATAAACAGAGCATAGATAGTAGACACACCAACAGCAATCCCTGTCATGAGCCAAGAGATGCAATGAGCCACTTCATAGCTTTTTCTGACATACGATGTGTCTACTGCTGCTTCCGACGGCTCAGTTCAGCCAAACAAATCATGGTCTGCACCATGACCACATCCATCCTGCTGTTGGACTCGCACCATTCATTGACTGATACAATAGGACACTAGCAGTGCCCGACACTGTGCTTTGTAATCTCCGGGCTTTGGTACAGGGCAGGTGATTCAGTTTCAAGAAAAGCAAGGGACGTGATGCATGAGGGAGGAGCTGGCGAGGGATGCCTCCACCCCAGTGTCTTTACTCTTGTTTGCACTCACACTTTACATGCAATAGTATTGCCTTTGAGACAAAAAAGGAACTGCTGCTAGGTACAGCCTGCACAAGGCCTACCTAATTACTCTGCGGACTTCACAGGGGCTGTGGGGGGTTTTCCTGTCTTTAATACAAAATACGTTTATTGCCTCCCTGGTGGTGTAGTGGTAAGAATGTTTGACGCTGCCCACTGTGACCAGGGTTCGATTCTACCTAGGACACGCCAGTTCAGCTCTGGCAGGGAATACCACTAGGGGGCGGCAATTGGCTGTCCACCCCAGGGAGGGGGGGAGGGAAGCCAATACGAGATCGCTGTATATATGAGTGGTCCTGTGTGTTACGGTGACCGTGGCCACTACCAGTCTCAGGACTATGGCAACGACCTTTCATACGAGGTTGAGGATAATTGACACGCAAAAGAGAGAGTATAATTGGCAACTAAAAATAGGGATAAAAATGAGAGATAAAAGCACGAACAGAAAATAATTGTAAAAAATATATGTTTATTATATTCACTGGTATTCCTAATACTTTTCAATTAGTTTAAGAAGATTAAATATAGGTTCATTAAGGGAAGTAAATAACACTCCCAAATGCACAGGAGCCATCCCAGGTCTTACAGGAAGCACATTAGTGTAATAATTGGAAGTCACCAATTGGCAGGTTCCATTTAGTTCACTAGCCTGTTTCTTGTAAAACCTGGCAAAAATGGCACACTGCTCTGCAGTGGGAGACTTATTCATGTCCGTGGATTAAACTCATTAAGACTTTCTATGACTTGAATTCATGATGCATTATACATTAGTTTTGTATCTTTATTTATGTGGGTAGTTTGTTGTTTGCATTATGGACGTACAATATAGAATTTTCAGTGCAAGGCAATTCTGAGTTTAACTGAAAACCTATTAATTCAGCATTAAAAAAATATTCATAATTAGTCAATCTATTCCACTACACAATGCTTCTATATTAACAATAATTTTTCGGCAGTTCTATGTTAATCATTGCTGTTCAAAAATCCATCCAGGTCATTAGAAAAATTAACCGAGCTTAAAGGGAAATTGCCCTGTATGTTCTTTCAATGTAGCATCACACAAAATGCCCGATCATAAATTCAAAATAGACAATCCTGAATGTCAAATCTTGTTCAATGCCAATTTAATTTTCCAGATGTATTTGCACATGAATCATAATCAATCATGTTGACTATTTTCTGCTGTATTAAATATTAACAGATACATATGAGAGGTTGGTGGTTTTACAGAACTATGCCCCAAAATAACCCAAAAGGACTGTGTTTACGGTGCCAGCAGGGAGCCAGAAGATGAGATGTGTAAACAATGGTGTTGCTCCAAATGCCACACTAGTAAAAGCAGTCCTGCTGACTCTGACAAAACAGGACATGGAACAGGCTGTTCTTAGGACTGTTGACCAAATCACTGAATTTAATGTAGTGTACTGTAACTTCAACATTTCCATATATAGTATAATCATGTTTGATGTTGTTAGAAAGTTGATGTCATGAGCAATGGGTTCACCCATTGATGATGTGGTACAGTGGGCACTTAATAAAGATCTCAGAACACTGTTCAAAAGTGAACGGTGGGAAATGCAAATGACCTGCATGTCAGCGGCCAAATAATAATGAACGTAGTGTGATACGCGCACAGAAATAGTGCAGGGAGTAGTGCCGCTTTTCTGTGATTGTGTCCTTATTTGGTGTTTTAGGATTTATTTGTGTGATGTGTGGGGATATAGGGGTAAAAGTGGTATGCTTCGAGAAGATTCGTTCATACGACCTCCTGCGCGTTGTTCGTGTATAGCCGTCTTTGACATTCTGCAGTTGCATTATTCAACTTCTATTTAATGTCTGTGTAACAATTGTTGGAATTCCACCTAATAAACATATTCATAACTCAGTATTTCTCATTGGTCTTAATTACTGCAGTAACACATTGTGGTTTTAAGTTTACTGCTAGCAGCACACACACATAGAACTTTCGATATGTACACTCTGTAGTCAGTCACCTGTACACTATTGCCATTGCAAGATACACAATTGTATCCTTAGCAGGCTATACACAGGCCAAAGGCACATCCGCATCTCATATAGAGATAGCAACACAGATAGAGTCACACTGAGAGCTATGAGACTAGTCTCTCATTTGTATATTATACCATTCTATAAGTAACTGTTAACAGAGAGAAAAATTCATATTAATTGGAGTAAAATAACTGAAGTTAGATTTAATTTAATCCCGTTCTGGTATCACAAAGGTAAGACTACACGCTATACTTCACTGATCGGACACTTCCGTAATTTGGTGTGTTTGAGTAGGATCCTACACAAGGATATTTACAAATGTCCACAGCTTTGTAACACTGAGGGAATCACCATGAATTCTTGTCTTAAATAAGATATATATTTAATGTTCTGTTCGGGTTCTGGTGGCTTTGTTATGGTGTGGGGTGCATTTTCCTGGTATGGTTTAGGTCCACTCAACCCCTTAGAGGGCAAGGTAAAGGCAATAAATACAAAGCCATTCAGATTGATCACCTTCATCCTATGGTGAAGCATTTATATCCTGATGGGAGTGGTCTCTTCCAGGATGAAAATTCCTCCATACACAGGCCACAAGTGGTCACTGAATGGTTTGATGAGTATGAAAACGATGTATACCATATACCAGGGCCATCTGGGCCACCAGATCTCAACCTGTATGAACCACCATCAACAAAGCACCAAATGATTTAATTTTTGATGCAAATAATGCATGAATAGTTCCAGACACTTGTAGAATCTATGCCCAGGCGCACTGTAGCTACTTAATAATCGACTTACTATAATCTAGAACTGCATGTGATAAAGATATGAACTTGGTACGCCATGACAGATTTTTATTTGACAGACATCATGGACACCTCAGGGGTATCATATTTCAAATCAATTATAGAATAATTCAATGAATACAATGGTACCCTGAGCACAGCAGCAATAAATGTCTTAGAGGAGCTTGCCAAGAAATGACATACAGGCAGGGTTGGGTTGTAACGGAATACATGTAACGGCGTTACGTAATCAGAATACAAAAATCAAGTAACTGTATTCAGCTCGCGTTACATTTGAAAAACGAGTAATCTGAATACAGTTACTTTAATAAACCTGAAGTGAATACATTTTGGATTCTTGGTGGAAAGTTTTCCTTACAAACATTAATGAGCTGATATTCATTACTAAAGCTACAGCATGAAATGATCACGCCTACATGATTATCATCACACAGCTCACGAAAACTACAGCCGCTGCACAGAACCAAAAAAAAAAAAAAAAAAAAAAGCGCGCGCCCACACTCAGACAAACATTGATAGGGACAAGATGGAAGAAAAGTCCGCTTTTAGTTTGTGGCGTTATCGACACAATTTCCAGTTTAAAGAAGAACATGGGAAAAATCTGTCGGTCCAGTGTACCTTGTGTCTTCCAGGAATAAAGATACTGTCGGCATCAAAGGACTCGACTTAGAATCTTAAAAAGCACTTGGAGTAAGTCGACGTTAGCTAACCTTCAGTTTAATGAACACAGTTCTGCAGTAATTTGCTGTTACCTGACCTTAGCCTACGGTTTGAGGCATCGCATTAACTGCTCTGCTAATTTTATACTGCTTTCTTTATTGTTGAAACGATGACATTTTATTTTATTCTTTTTATTTTTCCCAGTTTGGTAGACAATTGTACCCTACTATACGTCAATTACGTTATGCACTGCCGAGCATTCGCCGCTACACAGCCCGCCAACACTGGCACTTTTCTAAGCCATATCCCTTTCAAGTTTCAAACGTTATTACATTGTTTCAGATGCTGTGTTTGAATTATGCTCATGATGAGCCATCAAAACAGTAAAAGAACTTGCCTTTCAATATCCCTTTGCTTTTTATTATGATTAATTTTTAATCTGTCCATTCTAATTCCATAACATGTTAATGATGATGACTACAACAAAAAATGCAGATACAATGTTGCATATATTTAGCTAAATTGACATCTCAAATGTATTAGTATTTATTATTAAATGAACAGAAGCTGACCTGACCTCAACACAGTGTAAGGTTGAACATGACATCCTTTTTCAAAGTGTAATGCATAATAACTATTTCAATGTATTACTGATAAAATAAAAAAGTGAACATGGAGTGTGCAAAAGTTTGAGCACCCTTTTAGTACTAAGTAGCACCACCTTTGGCTATATAACAGCTTCCCAATGTCTCCTGTACCCCAAAACATACCCATCTGTGATGGAAAAAGTAAGTAATCCAAAAGTATTCTAAAAGTAATCTGAATACGTTACTTTTTTTGAGACATGTAACTGTATTCGTATCGGATTACTTTCAGAGCCGTGTAATCAGTATTCAGACACTAATTACATTTACAAAGTAACCCTCCCAACTCTGCATACAGGTATATGGAAAGATCCTCACACAAACATAAATACAGTAAAGGAAGCCTTCACTTGCATTGTTGGCTCTGCACAAACCCTGTTTGTCTTTATTTCTATTTGCCATTTTTAATGAATTTCATTTTACGAATAGTGAAGGGTAATATAGTGAAGGGAGATATTTCTCTTTCCTGAAAAGTTGTAAATGTGTGTGTGTTTGTCATTTATGTGTGCGTATTGGTGACTGGTTTGTTGTCGTTCACGTGGGTGTGTCGTTTGTGAATGTTGGTGTTTGATGTGACTCTGTTGGGCATGGTGGCGCACATCTGTAATCCAAGCTTCTGGGAGGCGGAGTCTGTGTGGGATATGTGTGGGTAGTTTGTGTGTGTTCGTTAAGAGTGACTGAGTAGAGTGCTTCCTGTGTGTGTGTGTGAAAGAGAGAGAGAGAGGGCGCACTAAGAGTGTCCACCTCAGTCCCTCGGTGTGATTGGCAGAGAACTCACACTAGGGCAGTAGAGTGTTTCTGGACAACGGCCCAAGAACTCTCACTGAAAGAGTGGAGAGTGTCTCGGGGCTGGTTGCCAGAGAACTCACTGTGATGAGTGGTGAGGGTCTCTGTGTTTTGGTCAAAATAGAACTTGGACTGAAAAGTTCAAGTGTCTCTGTGTGCGTGAGTTTGGGAAGCACTTGAAAAGTCACTGAATATGTGTGTGCCTGGGGAGGTTCTAGTGGAACTGTTGAGATGTGTGTTGAGTGTGTGTCGAGACAATGCGTAGATTTCTACCCTGTCCCGTTAAGTGTTGATGGGTATTCAATGTGGATGTATGAAAGTGGTGTGGAAAGCCGCTGACTGTCTGTTTGTTGTGTGTTCCCCCGAAAGGGTAGCACATACAACAATTATTTATTTGGAATCTGCTATGGCTTCAGAGGGGAAAATAATCATATTAGTAGGGTGTAAATTATTTATTATTTAATTAATTATTATGTATGTTTGTTTATATTCACGTATATCATTTGTGAAAACTGTACTTATTCGTAGACTTACATTTTATATACTATTCATTTCAGTAACTTATGGAAGTAAATCAGATTGCCAAATCAGATTCCACACCATGCTTAAGGATACAGTACCATTGCCAAAATGGATTCAAACCTACTAATTCCAGTTTATTAACTGCTTTGCTATACTGTAATCCTTCATGTTTAAATGTAAATTATTTAAATAGTTTACTGCTGATATCTGAAAAACTAAAATCACTTAATGAACCTGGCCAACATTGTCTTGTAACTGTTGGAAAAACCAAACATTTATGAAGACATTAGTTTGTATCTACTCTTAACCAACACTAAAAGATCTTCCTCTGAAATGATTTATATTAAACCATTTCCATTTTCCCCCTTTTAAATGACACATGAGATTGTCAACTGGAAAAAGCACTTAGTCCTAAAATTTTCCAACAAAAAAAAAGTATGAAATTATATTCAAATGACTTCTCCTCAAATGGAGTTCCATTTTTCAATTCCACTAACACTTCGTAGTTCACCATTTTTTTCTTCTGTACTTAGACAGTTAACCAAGGCAGTTTTACACAATAAGGAATTCCCCCTGAGTGTGCATGCTAAGTTCATGATTATGATTTATATTTATGCATATTGTTTCAGTACATTTACTTTACAATTACACTTGTGTAATTGGTTCATTGAACACAAACTTTGCTTTAATATTATACCTATTTGCCACCAGTGAAGTTGTAAAAGCTGGACTTAGGAAGACAGTAAGAGGATGAATTGAGTGGAGACCTGCACATTAATCACAGAGAATCACAGACAGAATATACCAGATGAAGAAAAATGGCACAATGATTATAATTTCAACCATTTGTTTCTAGAAAATATAACCCCCTAACCCCCTTGTAGCCCAGTCATGTAAAACACTCCCCTCTAAGGGAAAAGAAACAAATAAACTACCAAAAAGGCAGTCAATGTGTTTTCTCATCACAAACAGAGGGGCCTCTCTTGTCATCTTTCAGTGTTTAAGAACAGAACATTACTTCCTGCAGACACTGCAAACTACCACTATGACATTTTAAATGTGCAATGTGTCTGCATTGCTAGCATACATTTAGTCTGTATGAGTCCAATGAAATTCCCTATTGGTACTGAAATGTTAGCATAGTGTTAAAATTAACTTCCAAAATAATTTCCTTCCTTTTCACAAAATGTAATTTGAATCAAAACAATTAGTTTTACATAAAAATCTGTTAAATGTATTGAAGTTGTCTTCATGATATCCTGGTAAATGGTGGTAATACAATGTTGTTGTTGTTGTTGTTTTTAAGTGCATAGGATAATTGTCCATGCAAAGTTCCATAAATAAATAGTGTAAAAATCATAATTTCCATGCATTCTTCATCATCAAAATGAAGTATACATCGGTGTCGATTGAGGCACTGACTCCACAGTAGTAGTTTAAAAATTCTTCTTTGGTGACCTTCAAAGTGGAGAAAAAAATACAGAATGGGCATTACTGAAATGGCAAACAGAGACAAAGGACAATTCAGCACAGATAACACTGATTTTAGACTGTTGCATGTGATTGCAGCAAAGACTATATCTACAGTCTGTATTTCAGTTACTGATTGGAAGACATCAGGCATGTTTTATAAACCTACACAATCAATCCATGTTAGCTAGAAACCTAATTTAAAATAGGAAATGCCATTTAGCAGATGGGTTGAACACAGTTGTGAAAACTGCTCAAGAGGAATTCATGTAGCGTGTGAGCACTGCATTTTGTTTAGCTGAGCCTATAGCAAAAGAAGAAATTTATCAACTGAGTTAATTAAATCAAAGAAATTATGTTCTTATTAAGTGTCCCTTCAAGAGACCGATTGCTGGTGTGCTGGGGACATTTGTGACATAAAGGCCTTCCAATTTTTCTTGATTTCGATGGACATGTACCCAATAAATACATATCTTTGTTTCTGGTTTTTGCATCAATATGAACTTCAGATCATGAAATTCAATAACAGAAGTCTTCAGAAGAGATCAACTGATTCATCGATTTCCTTAACCCAATCATCCCTACATTTAAAGAAAAACTTAAAATTTTCTGACTTGCAAAACACAAACTACAAAGAGCAACTGAGGAAGAGGACAGTACTATACCCCCATGTTAGTAGCTGAGTATGCCACTAATAAAGGCCATGCAAAGAAGAAGAGGATGAAATATTTGAAGAAATTCTACTGCTTTTGCAACATGAAAAATAATCATTTTCGTGTGTTAAAAGTGGACAAAATATGATCCCATCTCTGTTGTCCATATCCCAGGGTTCAGGGGGTCATTACCCTAGGGATTAGGTGTCAAGCCGTTAGTTTATTTTCCAGGCGTTTCTCATCATAACGATAAAGTAGACATCTGTGTCAATGGATGCACTCACACCTGCGTAGTAATTCATAAACTCTTCCTGTGTAACCTACAGCAGCAAGACACAAATTGTAATCAGCAAAGACAAAAAGGACAAAAATGGTTGATTTATCCTGGAGCTTCCATCGGATAAAACTGAAATTATTATTAGAAATGAAAGCACATAAAATATGAAAGAATATTGCAAACAATGTAGCTTCAGGTTTTCAATGGGAAAAGGCCATGAAACTCCCCAAAACATGTTTGTAGATATTTGTTTACAGGCAATCTAATTAAATGCTTAACCGCATGCATCAAAAATTCACACCTATACCTAGACATTTTATACGACATTAACTGCACAATTGATTTGTGGGGGTTCCCACACTGTGGGTCAGGATCACTGGTGGATTGGGGGGTAGAAGCAGGTCCAAGATACATGTAGCCTTGACATTAGTGAACATTCTACATGCACTGCAGTGAACATGCAGTTGTTTTGACATGTTTAAATTCCGTATATGAACATATGCTCAAACATGCTACAATTTAATAAGGGGTGGGTCACATTAATGTATTTTCTCATTAAGTGGGTTGTGGGTTTAGAAACTTTGGAAACCACTGGTCTAGACAGCATTTGGCAGGCATAGGATAACACTATAAAGTCATTGTGTACAGATAGTGTTAGGGTGTGGTTGTCAGGAGAAGGGAACTGAGATCATGAGTGAAACCTCACAATCACCTGGCCAAAATCCCACTGCAAACCTTTGGGACCAAACTACAACAAAGATTCATGAGCAGAACCCTGGGAACCTGTGAGAACTCTGGTTGGTTTAAACACAGAGCTTGAGACCTTGCTCAACAACAACCCAATGTGAGTCCCTCGTTCATTCAAAGAAAGACTTACAAAAAATAAACAAAAGTTTCATTCTAGTTCTTCTAGTGACTTCTATTGCAGTATTAAAATCATTTTCTCCACTGAAACAACAAAATTATTGGATAAATGGGCTTATACTGCCATCTTCCGTGGTAAATGTAATTATAAATTAGCATCTAATATCTATTCTTTTTTCAAATTTGACAAATGTATAAGTAATGTAAACAATTATCCTGTTAAGCGGGACCTCAATGTGCAACCATATGTTGTATTCCTTAAGCTCAAACTGATCGTGGCCATTTATACAACAATGTGATTAAATTTGATATAACTCACTGTTAATTACAGCCATTTTCAATGTTTTCTATATGAGAAATGGAAATGGAAAAAATGTATTCCAGAAAATCCTGATCGCCACTGCAGAATAATTATGAGCCACAGTATGTTTGTACTGCCATCTGCAGGAGAAATTGCGGTAATACACTACCGGTCAAAAGTTTTAGAACACCCCCATTTTCCAAGTTTTTACTGACATTTAAGCAGTTCAAGTCCAGTGAATAACCTGAAATGGTACAAAGGTAAACGGTAAACTGCCAGAGGTTAAAAAAAGTTTAGGTTACCAAAAACTGAAAAATAATGTACATTTCAAAGTTATAAAAAAAGGCCCTTTTCAGGGAACAAGTAATGGGTTAACAACTTACAACAATGGAAGTAAATTAAGCCTTGAAATTTGAAGTAAACAATGGTGTCCCAACTTTTGTTGATTACTTACAAAACCTCTGTCTGTATAAAAGCAGTGTTGGAACAGACTGTTACTACACCCTCTGAAGCATTATTTGGACAATATTGCATTGCAGGAAGTAGTATATTGCTATCATAATGGCGAGAAAAAGGCAATTAACAAAGGAAGACAGACAAACCATTATAACCCTTAAAAGTGTAGGTCTTTCCTTTAGAGAAATTGCAAAGAAGGCCAAGGTGTCAGTGAGTACAGTTAACTACACCATCAAAAGGCACTTGGAACTGGAGGAAACTCTGACAGGAAGAGGTTTGGCAGACCCAAAGCCACAACAAAATCAGAAGAGTCAACAGCTTGCGTAATAGGTGGCTCACAGGACAACAGCTTCAAGCACAGCTTAACACTGGTGGAAGTAAGGAAGTCTCAGTTTCAACTGTGAAGAGAAGACTTTGAGCTGCAGGTTTGACAGGTTGAGTGGCAGTAAGAAAGCCATTGCTAAGATGGCAAAATAAGAAAAAGAGGCTTGCCTGGGCCATGAAGTACCGCCAGTGGCTACTGCAGGCTGGAAGAAGGTCTTATGGACCGATGAATCAAAATGAAATCTTTGGTTCAACACGCAGGGTTTTTGTACGCCATCGAGTAGGTGAAAGGATAGTTCCTCAGTGTGTGACACCTACTGTCAAACATGGAGGAGGAAGCATGATGGTCTGGGGCTCTTTGCTGGATCCAGAGTCGGCGACTTGCACAGAGTGACTGGCACCCTGAACCAAAAGGGCTACCACAGCATTTTGCAGTGGCATGCAATACCCTCTGGTCTACGCCTAGTTGGTCAAGGGTTCATCCTACAGCAAGATAATAACCCAAAACATACCTCCAAGCTATGTCAGAACTACCTTAGAAAAAAAGAACAAGACGGTAGGCTTCAAATCATTGAATGGCCAGCAGTCTCCAGACTAAAACCCCATCGAGCTGTTTGGGATGAACTGGACAGAAGGGTGAAAGCAAAGCAACCTACAAAGTGCAATACATATGCGTACACAGACACACAAACACACATACATATGCATACACACATGCACATATTTTGACATACTAATGCCTTCATACTGGTGCTGCAACAAAAAACAAAGAAAAGAGGCTTGTCATTCAAATCAAGTGTAGAAACGTTAAGAACAAATCTTGGAAATACAATGATGGAATATGTAGGTTGGTTAAGTTACGATGAAAAGATATTAACAGATTTTAAGGGTATCATTCTGTGGAAAATGGCTCATTTTTGAAATTCAACATCTTGACAGCACAGTCCAGACCAAATCCTGAAAAATGAGCCTACTTCACTCTGAATGACATAACTTCATAGTAACAGGGCATGAGAAGGAATACATGTAATGACACCACACGCCATCTACATACCTTTCCATCTTTGTCATAGGGTGAATCAAAGCTGTCCAGGAACTTGCGGAATACCTGTTCCTCTGTCCACTCCCCATTCTGATATTTTGGGTGGTACTTGGCGTTGTAAACCCCCTTCAGGTCCTCTACGGTGATCACCCCGTCACCGGTCTTGTCCAGCTTCCTGAATGCCTGCATGATCACTTCCTTTCTGGCACTAGACATGGGTGGCTGCAATGATGCACACAGACAAACAACCACTATGATCAATTTAGCTAACATTTAAAAATACTTCTAAAAAACATGTTAAAAAAAATTAAAAAAATGTAAATATCCCACTATGATGACATAAATTTAGGGCGATATGTGGAGCATGATAAAGTGACCTAATACATTTTAATATGAGCCACATACACATATACCAAATTGAACACAAAACTGATGTACCCTGAGTGTGATGAGGAACTCATCAAAGTCGATTAGTCCACTGCCATCCCTGTCAAACTGTTGAAAAAGCTTCAGGGCCTCGTCTTTCTCAATGAGAACGCCGTAGTCATTCAACCCCTTTAGAAACTCCTTCTGGTCCAGGGTGCGGCTGCTGTCATCATCCATTATCTTGAAAGTCCTGAACAGAAATGGAAATAGTGTAGGCTGATTTTCTTTCAATAACATCCTGACGACCACAAAGCCACTGAAGACAATGGTAAATACGCCCTCTGATGCTACGCCGTGCAGTGTGACCCCAGACAAAGACTGGAATAAAAGTATGTCCAACAACAGCACAACAACTTCTCTTCAAATGCTTCAATTCCCAAAATGTGTGACATTTCACTTTACTTGACTGTCTTCAAGACTCATAATGCTCAAACAGACGATCTTCACAGAGTGGAACCTGGAAGAGATCCACTTAAACTAGATGCATTTAAAATAAAGGCTTGCCATGCAAAAGTACTCAAAAGTTTTCAAATGTTTCAAAAGGATTACAAATGATATGTTCACACTTTTTTCCATTTAATATTTTTTATTCAAGACTCACATGTTCAAACTGAATTTTTATAAATAAATAATTAGTTATATCAACAAATATAAAACTTAAAAACATTTTTTTTTAAATATGCTGCTTGCATAAGTATTCAGACCCCTTGCATTAATATTTGGTGGAGGCACCTTTCACTGCAATAACAGCTTTATGTCTTTTTGGGTAAGTTTCTACCAAATTTGCACACTGGTTGGAGGTGATTTTCACCCATTCTTCCAAACAGAATTGCTCCAGCTCTCTCACGTTGCTTGGACATTGCTGAAAGGTGAATTTTTGCCCTAGCTTCAGTTTTTTGGGAGACCGAAATAGGTTATCGCAATATCTGCCTGTACATTGCTCTGTCCATTATTCCTTCCATTCTGGCAAGTTTCCCAGCCCCTGCTGAAGAGAAGCATCCACAAAGCATGATACTGCTACCACCATGCTTCACTGTAGGGATGGTGTTTGTGGAGGGCGTTGGTCTCTGCGGCAGGGGAGTGGCGGGGTTGCCTCTCTTTCCGTGGTGTTGCTGTGGAGGGCCTTCGGAACAGTTGTACTTTCCGGGGCCAGGTTTGGCAATCTCACAGTTGGCGAGATTGCTGGCAGGTGCCAAAGGTCCCAATTATTTATTATTAAATCAGTTAATTGGTGTGGAATTCACTTGACTGATTGGGTTTGTGTGTGAGAATGTGAATTGTTTTGTGTTGAGTAATTGTGATTGGGTAAGTGAATGATAGACGGGTGATTGCCTCAAGAGTCCCACCTGAGCCAGGCAGAAAGTAAGCCTATTTAAGAGCAGGTGGGGCAAGTGGGGGATCAGTTATTCTTGGTCTTGGTCTTGGTCTTGGTCTTGGTCTTGGTCTTGGTCTTGGTCTTGGTCTTGGTCTTGGTCTTGGTCTTGGTCTTGGTCTTGGTCTTGGTCTTGGTCTTGGTCTTGTCATTCGTGAGGTAAAGTTGGTTGTCTTGTCATTCGTGAATGTTGGTGTTTGATGTGACTCTGTCGGGCATGGTGGCGCATGTCTAATCCAAGCTTCTGGGAGCCGCAGTCTGTGGAGTGAGCCTGGAGTTCTGTGTGTTTGTTAAGAGTGGCTGAGTAGAGTGCTTCCTGTGTGTGTCGGAAAGGGAGAGAGAGCACTGAGTGTCCTCCCTCGATGTGATTGGTAGAGAACTCTCACTAGGGCAGTGGAGTGTTTCTGGACAACGGCCCGAGAACTCCCACTGAAAGAGTGGAGAGTGTCTCGGGGCTGGTTGGCAGGGAACTCACTGTGATTAGTGGCAAGGGTCTCTGTGTTTGTGTCAAAAGAGAACTTGGACTGAAAGGTTTGTGTCTGTGCATGGGTTTGGGAAGCACTTGAAAAGTCACTGGATATGTGTGCCTGGGGAGGTTCTAGTGGAACTCTGGACTGAAGAGGCGCGGTGTACTGTTGAGATGTGTATTGTGTGTGTCCGGACAGCGCAGTTCTAGTGTGTTGTGTGTTAAATGTGGATGCATGGAAGCGGTGTGGAAAGCCGCTGACTGTCTGTGTTCCCCTGAAGGGGATTCCCCCCTCGGCAGAGGCGGGCTTTAATTTGGCTTTGTTTATTTGAGTTTTATTTGAGTAGTTTTTGCTCGAAAGCCTCGCGGCAAGTAGGGTGAAGACTTCGTTTTGTGTTTGTCTGTATTTTGCTCTCCCGCTGTTTCTCTCTCGTGTCTGGGGGGAGAGACAGAAAAATAAAGTAGACCCCACTCTGCCAGTTCTTACCATCGACTGCTCTGCTCCAGTCCAGGGATTGTCACGTGGCGTGTGACAGTTTTGTGTGGGGCATAGGCAGTGTTAGGTTTGCACCATAGCTCTATTTTAGTCATCTGACCACAAAACCTTTTCCCACACCTTCGATGGATCACTCACACACTCTTTAGCAAACTCTAAGTGGGCTTTGAGATGTGTTAAGTTTATTTTTCTTGCCACCCTGCCATACAGGCTAGTATTATGCAGTGCTCTTGATATTGTTGAGTGATGCACTATTACTCCATTCTCAGACACTGACTCTTTCAGAGTCATTGTTGGCCTCAAGGTGGCTTCCCTCAAGTCTCCTCATTGTTTGGTCACTGAGTTTGAAGGGACAGCCTTTTCTAGGCAAGGTCTGGGTGGTATGATGCAACTCCATGGCTTCCTGAGAAGGCTCTCTAGTCTTCACTTTTGTGTCTTTCCCTCAAATTTACTACCCAACCAATGATCCTCACAAAGACGAGTGTCTTTTTATTCCATTTTAAGTATCTATACTTCCCCCCCCTCCCCCTCCCTCCCTTTTTTAATTTTTTTTTTTTTTTTTTTTTTTTAAACGCATGTGAGGAGTAGGTTGTATTTATAACAGATAATATCAGTGACTCAAAACCGTGATACGATCCAAACCGTGAGTTTTGTGATCCGTTGCACCCCCTAACACACATGCATGCACAGCCTTGCCTCAGAAAGCTTGCGCACATTTTTTTCTTCAATTATTTTTTTTTCAGATTTTTCTCCACAATTTGCAAGCCAATTATACCCTCTATACCTTATTTATTTCAATTAGCCCTCCCCCACAAACTCGCCACCCGTCTCTAAGGGGCAAGCTACTCTCCGAGGCCAGCAATGATCCGCCTTCGAGACGGAACTCACCGACCCCCTTTCTGGAGACACCCTTAAGTGCTTCACAGTGAGCTCACACCGACCACCTTCCCCCTTCCTCATGTGCGGACAGCCAAATGCCGCCCCCGATCGGGGCTAACGGCAAAACCTGGGATGCATGTCATCAAACACCATCTAAGCAATTTCATATTTATTTTTACCCAAAATAACCATAGTAATGATGTTATTATTGTCGTCATTGTTGTACAATTATTACTTTTGATACCATTAATAATAGTATATAAGAATTATTACAATTATAGTGCCATAGATGACTGGATGTAAATATAGCATTATTAAGCTGCTACGGATGAGATTAGTATTTCTTATAATATTTATTTGTTTTCATTTATATTAATTTTAAACCAATTTTAAAACCCATAAACCCATAAAGACTTCTGAATACCAAGTATAAAAGCTTACAAAAACTATTGTTACATTCAAACAGTTAAAAAGTAATTTGGGTCTTTAGTATTACTGATAGTATCAGCAAGAAAATGTTATTATTGATGATGACAGATCTAATTTTCCTTAAGCCATATTTAGACTTTTGAAATGACAAAAACTACCGCATCTCTTAATATCCTAATAATTGGTAGTGAATTCCAATGTTTAGAGGCTTTTATAGAAAATACTGATTGACCAGATTTTGTAATGAGTTACAGTGCAATCTCCTCTAGAGGTGGCTCTTGAAGATCTATTGGAACAGTCAGCTCATAATTCATTTAGAGGTGGGGGATCCAAGTGGTGAACAATTTTAAACATGAGACACACATCAGAATAAAATCTAAGGTTTTAAGTTAAATTAAATTTTAAGTAAACCTAATCGCAATAAGTTAAATTTAGTTAGTATCTTGCAATGGTGGTATTGAATAGGGTTGTTTTTTTAAATCTTAAAAGTACATTTATAAAGAGATTGCAGTGGTTTTATTACAGTTTCTCCAGCTTGAGGCCAACTTGTTATGCAGCATGCCAAGAATATATCATAGCAGGTATGTAAACCTTGGCTGCCTCAGTTGAAAGGCAGTGTCTTCAAATCTGAAGTTTGACAAGTTAAACTTGATTATATTTTCCATTTTATTTATATGTCTTATATAGTGGGGGGCGGTAGGGCATAAAAAGGGCTGTTTGGTTCAGATTCTTCCAAAAGCACCAAATTTGGCCCAGATGTTGTCCATACCATACTTTATCAATTTTTGCCGGGCGCCAAGATGGGCGCCCCACGGGGCCGCCATATTGGCAAAATCCAATATGGCCGCCAAAAAAAAACGAAAAGGGCTAGAATCATAAATGATACCACTTTTTAGGGTTTTTTGGGTTCGGGTAATCTGATTCTGATGTTATTTCAATGATTTGAGGTCAAGTTTACCCCTCAAAGTTACAATAAAGGTCATTTTTTTAACCCCTGAGGTCCGTGCTTAGCTCAGAGAAGGTTTGTGATTTTGGCGTGGTCTGATATTTATCTCAATTTCATCAACTTAACACACACTTACTTCAAAGTGTTTGGTATTTTTATTTGAAGGACAATCACAGCTACATTTATATGCCATCAATAGTTTGGTCAGTATCATATGCAGCTTGTAAATAGATCTACAAACACACAAGTTATAAAGAGTAAATTTTTCTGCCGTCACAAAAGTTGTGAAAGCACACACTAAACTATAGTGACGAATTGTTTTGCCAATGTGCGTTTGTTCATCAAGGTCTTGGTTATGTAAGGGTGTGAAAATAGTTTAGCACATATGAGATCTAAATAGCTAAAAAACTGTTTTTATCAGAACTGGTCACATTTATTTCAGGCTGTGGGAGGGCTATATGCTAATTTACTGAATATTCATGATCCACACCTGAAAGATCTGTCAGATGGGCCATCTCTCTCTCAAAGGCCATCAGACAAAGACATCTTGCAGAGTATGCATTTCTTGCGACCAACAGAAGCCAGTTTGCCAACATCCAAAGTCTGTTTGGCAGTGGGCACAGGCACATGATCAAAAGTAGCCCGTTTTCTGGGTTTAAGATATTTATCTTTAAACGCCTGTAGGAAAACGAAGCAAAATCCGTGTCTGCAAAAACACGGAAAGACATAAAGTAAACAAAACAAAATAACCAACGATCAGGAACAAACCAAACGTATCCAAAATCTCGGAATAAACTAAACGCTGGGAATCTAAACAACAATAAGCACACAAACAAGTTCTCGAGAGGCAAGAAACATTAATCACAATAGGTATTATCAAGCTAAGCTAGATAATGTCCAAGCGCCGAAACAGAATGCCAGCTGGTTAAATATCCTCCCGTTAATTATTCGCAGCAGTCCGCAACGTTTCCATATAGCGTCACAAGACGTGGAATTCATATATTTTCACGAGTATTTGAAAACACGGTAAATAAAATAAATATCAGCATACACCGTCTGTTGCTGGCAGATCACAACCGTAAACACAGACAAGATGCGATATAATGTCGGGACATTGTTTACGCTGCGATTTCACACATGGCCCCACGCCCCTCCCCGAGACCAGCACCTAGTTACCATGTCAATAGAAGGGGGACGATCCTAACAGGTAAAAAAGAGAGGAAAAGGCAAGGTTTACTTTTGGTCTAATTAACCTAATTAAAAAAATCTCATATTATTTGCCAGTGCTCAAATCTGAAAGTCACGATTCTAAGGTTTCTGTCAATGTTTTTGCCGCGTGTGTATGATAAAATCTTGCCACGTTAGAAATAGTTATATACTTATATTGCTGCTGGGATATGTGATAGTAAACTAACTAGCCATGTTGATTTAAAATGAAAACCTGCTAGCTACCTAACGCATCATCACCAGCCTTTCCACTGTGAAAAATTGTTATCTATGTGTTAACTAGCAAGCTGCTAGTTAGCTAGCGTTTACTAGCTAACTATATTAGCTAGCGTGCTAGCTATAGCAAGCTGCTAGTTAGCTAGCAAGCTGCTAACTATATTAGTTAGCGTGCTAGCATTTACTAGCTAACTAGCATTTACTAGCTAACTATATTAGCGAGCGTGTTAGCTAGCATTAACTAGCAAGCTGCCTTCTGTCATCTGTAGGCTAGCAGTCAGGTTGCTAGCAAGAGTAAACATAAAATGGGTTGATATATAAAATCTTCAGGGTTTAAGGTGAGGTCCTAATTAGCTAGCGTTAACTAGCAAGCTAACCCTGCCTTCTGTCATCTGGGAGGGGGGGGGGGCGGTGTACACCTTGTTTTCAGGTGAAGTCCGTCTTGCATGGTTAAGAGCTGATCCAAAACCTGCGATGACAAGTGGAAGTTCTTTGTGACGACAAGCCTACATAATTATAATGGACTAGTAGTACATGAGTGTCAAGAGTCAAGCATGTCTTCTACTACCAAAATTATGAACTGGGAACTCTGTTGTCTTTGTCAAACAGACAAACCTGAAGAAGCCTGGCAAACTCCTAAGGAGGAGGGACTTGTATCACTTGAGAGGGATCTCAAAGGCTTCAATTCTATCAATGCCAATGATCTTCCTTGTGGTATCAACGTCACGATTAGTTGAATGATGAATGATGGTTCAGGCATTGCAGCAACTCTTACATCGCATAAGGCTATGTATCACAAAATTTGCAGGAGTTATTGTAGTAGTTCTCGAGTTAAACGGGCGAGAGAGAAGCAAAACAAAGAAGCTGGCCCTCACAATACTCCCAAAAAACTCAGGTCATCCAGGGATTTTCAGCATCTGGGCAATGTCAAGTGTTGTATAATCTGTGAGGGCGTGGACCAGGCTAACCTCCACAAGGTACTAACCAAAGTCGTAGATTCCAACCTAAAGAGTTGGGCGAAGACCAACAAAAACTTTCATTTACTTAGCTGACTAGTTGCCACAGCATCTGATGCGCATGCGGCTGATGCCTATTATCACCATCAGTGTTATGTACGTTTGCGAGACTCCGCTGCCGCTGGCGAGCGACGTGATTTGGTGGGTCCCGCACCTCCGCCCTTCGATACCATCATCAGTGCTCAAATTATAGCCCTGATCGAACATTCGGACAACACTTTATTCAAGCTCTCAGAGCTACGCGAGATGTATCAAAAGCTTATGAGTGATCGAGGTCATCCATGCCGAGATAAAAAAGAGCCACACTCAACTCGATTCAAGGATCACCTTCTCAACTTCCTACCTGAATGGGTTGAGGTTTCCAAGGAAAATAAAGGCAGGAAGGATATTTACCGATCTCACAAATTGAAGGTGGCTGATGAGCTTGCCAAGACATATAGGTCACAAATTGGTCAAGAGGATGCACTTATGTTCATGCGGGCTGCCGTGATGATGCACGCGTTTTGTCTACAGAGTCAACAGCCTTTCGATGGCTCCTTCCCCCCTAACTGCCTCACGGCTCCAGTAAATTAGGAGATGAGGAGTTTCTTCAACGTAGTGCTCCTGGGCCCATCAGTTCTTCATGGACGTGAGAAGATCAGTGAAGACGACAATCTGGATGCGAGGGAGAGGATTGCATGCAACATCTCACAACTGCTTATCTACAACACTAGTAAGGGTACGCCCCATGCAGTCAAGACGGATGCAGTACACCACAACAAGGAGCGAGAAACCCCCTTCCCCCTGTATCATTGTCTTAAGCTGCATGGACAAGGACGGAACAAAAAACAGATTGGGATTGACCATGCACATGGTATCTCAGTATCGTACAAACGTGTCATGGAAGTTAAAAGAGGTATTGCACGTGTGGTGTGTGCTCGCCACGCTCAAGATGGAGTGGTGCTTCCAACCAACAGCCGTCTCAATGTCTTCACCACCCACGATGTGGATAATATAGATGTGCGAGGTGCCAAGGTCAAGGATGAGGTATGGATGGCATACGTCAACAGTGTACTGAAGCAAGGCACACTTTCAGAGGGTGATGTCATCACCTGGTCGGGATTCAACTCGATGCTAGGAAGCGACGTGTCAGTGAAGCCCCCAGCCGAGATCGGCGTCTACCCCCTGTTCCCAGACAAGGCCGCATCCGCATCTTCAATGAAGCATGCGATGGAGCTGACGATGCAGGGCACTGAGTTCCTCAACCCAGGCCAGACTAGCGTCCTCGGTGCAGATCAGCCACTGTATGCTATCATCAAACTGCTCCAATGGCAATACCCCGACACTTTGGGAGAAGACAAGCTGGTTGCTATGATGGGCGCGCTGCACATCAAAGACAAGATGCATCGAATGCACCTTTTTTCTTGGGACCAGTTCGGTTGGCGAAGGTTAGCATGTTGTTCTGCTTGATGGCATCAGATACTGGTACTGAAGCCTTTTCCAATCTTTCCACGACGTATGCTGCATGAAGGGCTTGGCCAGCTTCATGTTTTTGATATAAAGAAGTAACAACTGCTTATTCCATGACATTCTGTGTATCGAGTACTACAAGCTCCTGATTTGTAGCAAGGAAAGGGTTGCCCAGCTGCTCTACCACCTTGATGAACGATAGTACATCCTTTCGAAACTTTACTTGCAGGCTGTGTCCTTCCTCGTGATGAGTGGTGGATGACGTTGGTGAGTCATTGATGGCCTCAAACTCCTCAACTATCCACATGCAATCAGGTCCAGTCAGCATAAACAGTGTAAGGGCTTCGGGATTTTCATAGAGTCCAACCGCTCCGCCATGCGCCTGGAGGCTTTTGTTGGACTGTTCATAGGCTTGGTCCTTGGCCATGAGGCTGAACTTTCTAGCTGATTTCTGCACAACAAAATTGCCCTTCATGAATTCAGCATGTACTTGAGGGTGTTTATCGGCTATCTCGACCATGTCACGCACATGGACCGGTAGCCAACGCGCATAGTTTGTGTGGTCGAGGACGTGAAACCAGCCGCAGAGTTCGTCACATGCTTGCACATATAGTGGGAAGTGCCCCTCCCGCAGGGACCGCACAAAGCGACACATCAGCAACTCCAGCTCGATTAGTCGCGTCCCAATGCCAACATGACAGACTTCTTTCGGTTCGAAAATCAGAGAGAGCCACTGAGCCTGGCGGATCGAGGGTCTCTGCGATCTGGGACGAAGTCCAACATTCTTCAATGCCTCAATGCACCCACTGGCCGCACTGCTTCTGCCAAACAAGCCACAGTCGTGGTGTTGGATATGGCAGCAGTTATCCACATGGTGCGCCCCACAACAGCAAAGACATTCAGCGAGTATGTCTTGCTCAACATTATACCATTTCTGGAGGCCCAAATGACCGATAGTACCCAACGCATCGATGCTGTGTGGGATAATTACCCCGAGGAAAATAACCTCAAAGCGCTTAGACAGCAACGACGTGGGAATGGCCCACGGACAAAGTCGGCGATGGCAGCACTCCAATCCCGAAGCATGAATGGAACAGCGGCTTCCTAAAAAACGAGGAGAACAAAAAGGACCTCTTCTCATTCATCAGCACACAGATCTCCAAGACTGACATGGGCGGAAAGCTCCTTCTGACTACCCACTTCAAGACCGTGCTCTCCAACAAGCATTGTGATTTCACAAAACTTCAGCCGTGCAACCATTCCGAGGCAGACACCAGGATCCTCCTGCATCTGGCACATGCGGCAGAGCAGGGTCATACAACAGCCTATGTTCGCACAGTAGACAGCGATGTCGTAGTTTTGTCAATCCGGTTTTTCAAGATGCTTGGCCTATCAGAGCTCTGGGTAGGTTTCGGTAGTGGTAAAAAGTATTGTGACATACCAGTCCATACCATCTACTCTGATCTTGGCCCGTCAAAGTCCTTGGCACTACCCCTCTTCCACAGCCTAACAGGGTGTGACACGATTTCACAGTTTCTTGGATGTGGCAAGAAGACAGCTTGGGCAGCTGGGACAAGCATACCGGACCTCACCGACACACTAGTGGCTCTCATGCATAATCCTGACCTCTTCAGTCTTGAGTCTGTGCATATGCAGCGCATCGAACGCTTCGTCATACTCATGTACAGCAAGGGGTGTGGTGCAGCTGGTGTGAATGAGGCCAGACATCGCCTCTTCACCACTGGAAGCAGATCGCTGGAAAGCATCCCACCTACCCAAGCCGCACTTTTCCAGCATGTAAAGCGAGCGCTATTACAGGCAAGTTTCTACTGGAGTCAGGCCACCTCGGTCCAGCAGGAAATTCCTGACTTCAGTGAGTGGGGCTGGCACAAAGATGGCACCGCATGGCAACCACTATGGACCACTCTCAGCGACGCTTCAGCAGCATGTGACATTCTCTTGCACTGCGGCTGCCTCAAGGCATGCACGGGAAGGTGCAAATGCAACCGTACCGGTGTCCGATGCACGGTCCTCTGCAAATGCGAAGGCGGGTGCCTTAATAACGAAGGTGATAGCCAGTAAAACGTATTGCTGGCATCATAGAGCGCAAACCAGAATGTATTAGTAATTATTGGTATGCGTTGCTAAACAGATCCTTGTATTTTATTTTGATCATTTAAATGCACACAGCGGCAGCATTTTGTCACTGCAGATATTATCTATATATTATCTGCAGAATTATTCTAATAAAAGTTGTTCCTGAATAAAATCTTTACTGATTTGTTTAGTGACCTTGAGGGGTAAACGTCAAATAATGAGATGTCAAACTTGTGTGACATATTCATGTACAGTTTATAATGGGAAAATACATTTTTGGGGGCAGAATCTGGGATGACGGACCAGAAACACTGGATTTGACCCCAAAATGACCTTTATGCTAACTTTGAGGGGTAAACCTGACCTCAAATCATTGAAATAACATCAGAATCAGATTACCCGAACCCAAAAACCCCTAAAAAGTGGTATCATTTATGATTCTAGCCCTTTTCGTTTTTTTTGGTGGCGGCCATATTGGATTTTGCCAATATGGCGGCCCCGTGGGGCGCCCGTCTTGGCGCCCGGCAAAAATTGATAAAGTATGGTATGGACAACATCTGGGCCAAATTTGGTGCTTTTGGAAGAATCTGAACCAAAATATCCCTACCGCCCCCCACTAATAATACTAACAGGAAGACCAGAGCCAATGATCTTTGGTCAAGCCTAGACCCACCAAAGGAAAATTGTACCCACATTTGGTGGGTAATCAGGTGTTAGTTTCAGGCCCTGGATGTGGGAGGAGACTTTAGCCATGCCTACAAAACGGGAGGCATCTCAATCTATACAGACATGCCTACAATGTGGTAGGAGTCTCACTCACCTGCCCAGTCCCTTGATTCCGGCAGACCCTCGTGCTAGGCACTGCAGCCTCAAGCGCTCCACGGGGTCCGAGCATGCGGACAGCTGCCGCTTGGCGCTCACCGCCATCTCCCGATCGTGCCGTGCTGTCCCCGCCATTGTCTTCATCACCACACCCACAATGAAGCCACGGGTAGGTTCACCAGCAAACAAAATAGAGATGTCAGAAAAGCAACACAAGGTGGCTAAAAACAAAAAAGAACCATGAAGAATATCTACCAATAACTTTGAATAAGAAATGATTGTGTTAAGCCTGACAATTTCAATTATGATGGTGTAAAGGCAAAGGATGGAAACAAAATTATAAATTGGATACAGAAATAAATGATTTAAGTACAAATACAAACATTTACTTGTGCATTATTAGACAGGACACGCAATGCTTATTGGTGGCACAGAATGACATTTGGGAAGGGTACTTCATTGGTTCTTTCTAAAAGCGGGCAGTTGTATGCCAAATTAAGTAAACGCACGCGCACGCGCACACGCACGCACACACGCACCCGCACACGCACGCACACACGCACCCACACACGCACCTACCTACCTATTAACTGTGTCTGTTTTCGCCCTTCCCCGGGGTTGTTTAGCTTGTTTCTTAACTGCAATTATAACTGCAAGTTATATTAGCTAACTTTGCAAGGAAGCTGTTGCCTAGGTTTGTAAACAGTTGTTTCACTTCTACATATGATACAAGATTTAAAAAAACAATAATTCCTTTATAGTTAGCTACATGTTTGTTAATGTCCATCAGACAATTACTAGCTGCGTTAACATTACAGAGCAACTTAACGTTAGGCGCTACCGTCATAGCTACACTTGGTACTAGCTAGCGCGCGAGCTTGTTTGTATTAAACATGGCTATCAACAAGCGATGGAAAATTGACTAGCTATTATTCAAAGTTAAATATTCATTTCAATTTAGAAACGTGTCACATCAAACTCGGTTGATATATTCCTTACCGTAGGTAAACGTTCGCTAAAACCAGAAGTTTTTCAAGTTCGACAACAGATTAAATTAAGTGAACTGTCTGCAAGCTTCCTCCCACAGCTTTTACTGTTTCCATGGAAATATACACACGCACACGTGACGATGATGGTTCCCAGTCGCATTCATGTGCATGTAGTTGTCATATGTTGAAGTCTCACGTCGCCATCTTTTGATGCTCAAAATCTCATTCAGAACCATGGACATAAAATATAGTGGACTAAGCGAACACCATTTTCCCCATTATGCGCTTTGAAGCAATGAGCAAATAGGACACTTTAGCATGAATTCTATAATTCAGATACTCAGCCCACCCAATTCAGTATGTTATGATTGATGACTGCACTCCCCGGTCAAGGTACACGTGGCAGGTCGGCAGGGCCATAGATATATATGGGCAGGGCGCTCTCGCAGCTCCAGTCAGGCTGCCTGCAACAGGCAGCGAATAGGACGATTTGAACTGCGCAGCTAATTTTTCTGACCCGATCTCTCTCTTTTATTAAGGAGCGCAAAGTAGAGATTTTTTGTGTTGTTGTTTCTTTCATTTATATTGTATAAAATATAATTTAGATATTTCACAGCGTAATCGGGTATTACAGCTAGGAATATTCTATTGGACACGGCAACAGTGTTTGGAAGTAAGGCCACATGCGGTGTATTTCTATTTAAATACTGCAATAAAACATTATGTCCATAATGTAGCGTTCTAGCTAGGCTAAATAATAAAACAGACTGGGCTAAGTTATTGAATCAAAAGTGTATTAATTAACAAGCTACTGTTCGGCCGTAGCTCACGCCAAATAAAACCTACCCTTTTATTTAAAAGGAAAACTACCTGCAGTCTGTCACTTTACCGTTGACAAGCACTACAACAAAAAGAGAAATATGAACTTGCAGGGCCAGCCCCCCTGCTGCTCCCCCAACCACAAGCCTGCCCGGCATTACTCATTCCAGACATTCTTGTGGTTGGCAGAGAGCAGGCTGATTGACAGGCTGGACACTGCAAAACCCGATATGCCACAATCAGTAACATGCAACAGGAGCACATGAACATTGAACTACGACCGAGTTCCGTTCCTACGACTAGGTCGTTAAGCGAGGAGCCGCCGCTTACCGATATTTCAAGCATACTGAACTGTTAGTGGGTAGTGTAGTGAATACTGACCGACTGCGGGAACGAGACTGAGACTGAGAAAGGGTGATGCGAGATGAGATGCTTGACGCTTAAACGCCGCGCTGCCGTTTCCACGACCAAAGTTCTCGTACAGCGTACAATACCGACTGGCCGGAGAGCTGGTCGTAAATCCGCGCGGTCGTTAAGTGAGGAGTACCTGTATTAACTTCCCGGGGGGGAATTCTTGTTAAAGCCAGAGCAACAAGACGGGCTGTGCTTTTCCACAATCGAATTGTGTAATAGTTATGAACATAATTCCCAATGCAAGTATACACTTCAAATTTCTATTTTAAGAGCTTTTTGAAAAAGTAAGGCCGAAAAAAAAAACAATCCCCTAAGTGTACGTTAACCGCGTCGGAAAAGCAGGAGTCAGATCAACATGTCATAGAGAGACCGGAAGAGGGGATTATGGCGTTACACTGTACTGAAATGCAGTGAGCATATAGCAACTACAATATTGTGATGAATGGAGTTTATCTGCCACGCCCACGTAGTTTACCTGCCATGCCCACATAGTCTAATTTAGTGCACCTGGATGAATGCCTAACTAAGTGCACCTGACTGGACTAATTGCCCTGCAAGACAGCAGGACGGGACTAATAAAAGCTGGACTCTTTCGTGAGGTGGGAGTGTGTGCGCTGAGACTGAAAACGGCTAGGGGCTCTGCCGTTTGTAAAAAGGGGTTGCACAGAGACTGAATTCCTCGGAGTGCACAGATAAGTGTTCAGATTGCTCTCCTGGTTGTACTCGTATTGTAATATTTTAGCTTGACGACTGCATTTAGCAAGATCCTTATTTTAGCATTTTATCGGCCAGGGTACAGCTTAGCCCTTTGACCAGGGTTAACGGCCAGTCCCCACCCCTAGCTGCTCAACGAGGCCCATAGTTGAGGCAAAGAGGAGGAGTAATTTAATAAGCCATCTTGGCCTGCGTATTGTGTGTATCAAGTGTCCTCCTATAATAAAGCATTTTGTATATTTACTAAACTGATTGCCTGGGCCTTGTATTGTAGTTCGCATCTCTCCATTGTATAAAATAATCGGTGTCTTACATTGGTGGCAGCAGAGGGATTTGAGAGTGTGGACACAATGCAGGATTCGGGAAATTCAGTGGGGAGTAGCCAAGGCTTATCAATTACGGTTCCGCCCCCGACCACCCCGCATCTTACATCAGTCGTGCTGCGCCCGCTATGGGGGTTATGCGGAACGGACTTCCGTGTTTTGCTAAACGTGGCGGGCCATTTCCGGTAGACGAGATAATGGCGTTGTTCTATGCAAGATGTTTACAGGACAAGGGGTTTAAGCTATACGCTTCCTCCTATATCCATGATTATGAGTGTACTAACGACATTTTTTAAGTACATGCTGTCTATTACCTAGCGTTAGCGTTAGCTAGCTAGTACTAACGAGATTTTTTTAAAGTAGCCTACCTGTGCCTGCTGTCTAATACTTATCGTTAGCGTTAGCTAGCTAGCTAGCTAGTACTAACGAAATGTTTTAAGTACCTGTGCCTGCTGCCTATTACCTAGCGTTAGCGTTAGCTGGTCGGTTGCTCAATAACAGTTACCTATGTAGATCTTTTCACCAGTGTCGAACAGAGACAGGATGACTGCCGATGTTTGCACCAGGGCAGCCTGTCACAGGTCTATACAAAAGAGTGAGAAGCCCCACAGCCTGAGACTAGGGATTTGATTGAGGTTTTTAAATTCCTAAAAGGGATTAACAAAGTAAAATACCAAAGATTTTTTAAGATAAATGGGGTCAGCAGAACAAGAGGCCACAGGTGGAAATTAGTTAAAGCAAATTCCGCACAGATATTAGGAGGTTTTTCTTTACACAGAGAGTTGTCAATGCCTGGAACAGCTTGCCAGGTCAGGTAGTAGAGGCAGAAATGCTTGGGCTATTCAAGTCCAGGCTAGATGTAGTACTAGATACTCTTTAGATTAGGACATGATGAGCCTAGATGGGCCGAACGGCCCGTTCTCGTCATTATGTATTCTTATGTTCTTATGTTCTTAGTACCATATGTTAAACATAATGCATGATTATAGTGATAATAGAACCAGCCACAGTTTAGCTATATAAGGTTACATACAATTGTTAAGCAGGATAATATCTTCTCTTCTTTCATGGTCTTACGTCGGAACCGCTGGACCAGTGGACAGAGGAGAGGTTGCCTTTCATTCAGCCGTTACTGTTTGTGATCTTCTCTGGCAGAAGCATGTGAGAACTATGTATGTTTTAATCGATCTGCCATAAGTAAGGGAGCGTCAGGCTCCTGTGTGTGTTAATATCTGCTTCAGTCCATGTATGCGTATGCAGTCAGTGTAAATGTTAAGTGTCTTCAACCCAAGTGCTTTGCGTACTGTAGAGGGTCATCACTGAGGAGAGGTCGCCTCAGCACATATGATGCACAGGGAGTCGGATCACTCTTCCTCGTCCCATTGGTGCCAGTCTTCTCCATCAGGGCTGTCACCTGCATAGTCGGCCCAGAACCGGGGATCTTTCACCAGCTTGGCGGTAAGGGGATGGTAGTTCCAGCACTCCCAGTCAGCACCTCCTCTCACACTGTACTTGTAGAGGGGGTTCCCGAATGGACAATAAAGTGGACAACCTTTGGCATTCACGGGTTTTCCATACTCGTCTTGATACTCGTTGGGTCCTGTTTGGATGACAATTACAGTGAAACACCCCACCCCCCTTCTCCTGTGTAATCTATCATGAGGTGTCTAAAAGGTACATCAAGTGGTGGGAGGTGCCCAATTGGTGCTGAAAAAGCCTTCCTGTTATTATATGTTGCACAGACTTCAGTCATTTAGCACTTGATCTACCATACTTGTTATGCCATGCGTCTCCATGCTCCGCCCACCTCCGTATCCTACCACCCCCCCTGCGCCCGTCCAAGACCCACGCCAGCACCCACCCTTGCGCAATGGTCTTGACTGTGCTTATCCTTGATCAGGGAGTGAATTAGTGTTGCAGGCGCTACAAAGTGTCTTGCCGGCCCTCTCCACTACTCCTTGTGGGGGCCATAAGGGCACTTGATTTACGACCATCATTCCCATTTATTATACATCACCTTTGTGGATCAGGGAGACACGACACCTTGCTCCCTTTGTTGCCCACCCTGTTACTCAAATGAACAAAGAAAAATTAAAACACCTTTCCTTTACCCCGTTTGTCCGGGCTGTTGCCCTCAATCCTTATGCACACTTTCTATTCACTCAATTCATTCGCAATCACATTCGTTTTCCCTCATTCCCATGAAAATTAATGTGATTACAAGTTAAATACTTGTAATCACATTAATTTTTACTTTCACTCATACCCATGAGAATCACTTCCTATGTAATTCCTATTGTTGTAATTCTTATTCATTTTAAATTGGTTTTCTTTTTGAAGTCCTTTTATGGTATTGACTCATCCTAATTCCAAAGTTTCCAAACCTAGAAAAAAACCTCTAGCATTTTAGGCGTCCAATTCACCCTACTGAATTTAGGAAACAGTCCCACGAGTGGGGCTACTCCGTATTAATCTTGTGTCCTGTTTACCCCCACCTAACATTAATTTTCCAGAAAACAGTCTCACCCTTTATCTCTGTTCGGGATGGTGTTATCCATCACAGATCCCACAGGTTCCAATGCGGGTCTCAGGCCCTCCTATGAGAATAGAAGGGGAGAGCTCCCTTGAACCATCCTATGACGTTCCCCGTGCACGGTTGACCATTGGAGTTGCTGCGGCTGATCAGTGCCGGATGTCATCATCATATCCTTTTCACCAAGAATTGTTGTGGAAATTCTACTATTCAAAGGAAGCGAGACTGATCTTAAGTTCAAAGGTTGTATTACTGTTTCAAAACAGGGAAGCAGTCTAACACTCTGCATGAAGAACATCAGAGTATCTAAATAATAATAATATATATCACTTACTTGAGATGACTATTAGCTTTAGGAATTTCACCCATTGCTCCTGACTGAAATCCCTCCTTTATTTACCCTCCCAACATACGTTTCTTGTATACATTAGGATGGGGCAACTCTAACTTATGGCCCTTCAGTATCGTACTATTCGTGCTGTATGATTTATACATTGTAGTAATGAAGCCCATTCCCAAGTGACTGACCCTAACGCTTTCCCAATCCTATCAGTCTCTAACATTGTCCCATGCCTCCTTCCATGTCTGGCAATACACGCTTAACTCTCTGCTCGGAAAGGGTTTAGCCTTGTAGCGTTCTGGTGAACAGAGGTAGCCTGCTTAGCGGAGCAGAATTCTTGATTGCTGTTCTAATGCAGGAGCTGTTTCATCTTGTCAGAGATTACACATTTAGCTGTCCTTTATATTTACTGTGAAGTGTTAAGAAAATATATATATTTGCAACTTTTCTGCTTTCCTAGGATGGTCGTGTTTTACACAATTCTTCTGACTTGGCAAGTTTCTGACCTGCTTTGAACACATTCATTGTAATCTGATCACTTCTCAGTAAAGCCTCCCTCTCTCTAGGGCGCAGCTCCAGGCTGTATCCCTTTCCGCTGAGTTCCCTCCCCCCGACTCCTCTGAGTGAAGGACCCTCAGCCTCTCTGCTTCCCAGTATTTTCTTTAAAAAAATACTGATCACAGAAAGCACTACTTGCTTACTAACGCATTCGGTTTCAGTTTATAGTGGCCTGACTGTACATTGAGCCGCATCCCGGTGGAATGCACTTCCACCACCTGAGGTGGTTTTGGGGAGCTTCACCGAGCTGCTCAGGGGAAGCGATGGTTTGGCTGCCCAAACTAGATTCGCCCACCACTAAAGTAGTAGTAGCCTGGCGACCGCTTGCTCTGGGCTCACCACCCGCGGCTACCTCGCTAGCACTCACGCGGACGCCCGCTATGAGATTGCTAGCCGACGTTAGCATGTCGTCAGTGTAGCCGAGTTCCTCCATGCGCGGGAGAAACTCCCTCAGCGACCAGTGGAGTGGGGTTTTCTTCCTCTGCACCGTGGTCTTCCCATCCGGACATCTCTCTTCTTCCATCCTCCTGATCTCAGCGTCGATTCGTTCCACTCCTGCTACCAATGTAGTGGTGGATGCCATGGAATCAAGAATCATAAGACTTTGCTCTTCCGTTTTGGTACTACTTCTTTATTATAATAAAGTGTGTAGCACATGGGAAGTACAAACACAAGCACAGAATCACACGGGGCACACTCACAACGCATTCACCCACAATGATGGTCGGTCGGCACATATACACATTCAAACCTCATTCGCAGCAGGGAAAAAGGGCCTTTCATTCTAGACATATGGTGGTTCTTTACATTAGAACATTTACACATTTATTAACATAGCTAGCTAATAATCTTACGTCTAGCTGGCCGCAAGGGCCTCTGGGACATGTTACTGTTAACCACCTAGCATGCTATACACGAAGTACAATGGAGGTCAGCTAGCATTTCTGTAGCTATGCTAGCTGACTCCTGTTACAATATAAACTAAAATAAGGGCAAAGCTACTCCAACTAGCTAGCTACTAGCTTGCTGTAATGCTTGGTTGTGAATACTCACCCTCATAGCCACCAATGTAAATCAAAACGTACATTTTAAACCCCTTCTCCTGTTGCCCCCACCATCCGGGGAACGTCAATGCCAACCGTCAGATCAGAGAGGTCTTGGCAACCACTGAAGCTAGCTAGCTAGATCCCTGAAGTGGTGAGCTGGATGTCACAAACATTATGGGACAACACCTACCTCTGATTTGATTCTGTTCTATTCTGCCCTATTATTCTGTACACATAATTAATTTAACTTGCACACACATATATATACAGATACACACACACACATTTATATACAGATACACACAGACACACACATTTCGGTACGTGCTGTGAACCGACCTAATGCAATCTTGCATTTTTTTTTGTTGTGTGCGGAACTTAATTCAAAACTCTGAGTCCCCCCCCCACACGTACGTCTACGGCATAGATATAAAAACGTTTTTATTCCAGTTTCGTAGTCAGTATGGCGAACGCAAATTAGAAGCCAGAGCTTGAAGACCATCCCAAATTATTCAATCTCCTGTTTGGGAACATTACAGTTTTTCAGTGAACTACAGTAGCAATGGACAAAGACAGGTGGATTTGAATATCACTGGTACTAGGAAAAAACTGAGTGGAGTGCAAACCCAGCTCCCCATTGCATTTAAGCAGTCTCTCACTGATAATTCCTACCCAGCCAAAGCAATAACAAACGCTGTGGGAGTTTTTATAGTAGCGGATCTGCGACCATAGTCCGTTGTCAAGAACACAGGTTTTAAACATATTTGAAAGTGATTGAGCCCCGCTACGAAAAATGTAAGGCCAATTAGCCACCGTTTACAAAGTTTTAGGTTTTGAATTTATTCCCCCCCCGCCCATACCGAAAACGTAGCTATCGAACCATGATTTCAAAACCAAGGTACGTACCAAACCGTGATTTCTATTTCATTAACTCAGTTTCATTTGCTTTTTGCCTGAAATGAAATTATGAAAGCCATTGAAATAGTCATTTTTAATCTGACACATCACAAAATTGCTGTATTTATTTATATCTCCAGATATACAGAGAATACAGTGTACAACATGACTAATAAATGCTAAAATTGCAGCATCAGAACACGTGTCTATCAAAAATACAGGTGCACATAAAAAAAAGGAAATGATGGCAGTATATCACTCAGGATTCTTAATTTCAAATAAAGGAAACATTCATGTGCAGTTATTTTCACTAAATCCTAAATGACTAGAAAGGAACATTTGAAGCCCTACATTTTCATGTGAAGTGGAGAGTAAAGAGAATTATGAGAACTGGTTGGAATTATTTTCTGTAACAAGATAATGACTAACAAGCATCAGAATACATTTTTGCACATCCGTGTCAAAGTGACTTCTTTCATTCAGTTGTGAACCCTGAAAACTGCTGCAATTAAATATTTACAATGTGCACTGCTCCAGGCTACATTAATGCTAGCTGTCGAACATATCCAATGTCTAATAAAGTAATGCTTCTCATTCACTGACATTGCACGGGAAAGGGAAATAAAATAAGACCGTTTGAAAACCAAACAAAGTGCCGTATTTACAACAAGTGCATTCAACTTAGATATTACAAGCACTGTGTTTAAGTTCACTTTAGAACTGTGGCCATTGAGGGGGGGGCGCAGGTAGCGTAGCAGTCTAACGCACTTCGCTGGGAGTGCAAGCTACCTACTGTAGTCATGGTTCGAAACCCGACTGCGTCAGTCTGACTCTGGCCGGGAGCCCCGATCGGGGGCAGTATTTGGCTGTCCGCCACAGGAGGAGGGGGAAGGGAAAGTCGGTACAAGCTAAGAAATGTGGCCATTGTATACAGCACCAATATGTGTGGGTTATTTATTTTGACTGCCAGTGGAGATTAACCCAATAAACTTCTTGCATATTACCATAACAGGACTTGTATATTGGTTTCTTGCAGTTAAGTCATACAAATGATAAGATGAATATTATGAGCGATTGTATGGCTGGTACATACTGACATACAGTGGGTTTATGAACCCTTTTATGAAAAGCAAGAACCTGTCTTGATGTACTTTGTACTTTTAGACCAAGTGTACTTTCAGTACAAAATAATTACCTACAGGTAAATGCTTAATCATGTAAAAGATGATTATCATACAATACATAATTCCATAAATAAATAAAAAATATATACATTATGTACATCTCCTTCGGCGTAATGATGGCAACACCCATACACCAACCTGTTGGCTGCTGATAAGCCAGTACAGGTGATCCTTAGTGATTCATTACTTTTCTTTTCCAAGAAGTACCAGGGTATATAGGACCGATGGCAAAGTGATACAAGTAGTCCTTTTGAATTTAACTTCAATACAGGTCCATTTAAAGGTTTTATTTAAAATAGGGGATAATCATTCCTGAACCTTTACTGAAATTCATATTTTCTGCTTTGTTGATAGTTCTAAAGTCGTACCCTCCAGCTCTCCGATTGGCTCAGCAGTTGAAGGAGGAGTTAAAAAGCAAGGAGTGTATTTAAATGGAAAAAGGATGAACATTGTTTTAACATTCCCTTTAACATGCATTTTCTTCATTTGGCATTCAGATTCCCACTGCCATTTACTTATTATGTTCAATGACTCATTCAAAGATGGCAGATACATTGGAGATGGGGAAAGAATCTACAGCTTCATTGCTTGCTGCCAGACAAATAGATTTCTTGATCAGTGTAATAATGGGTCATTCTCAAGGTGGAGATCTTTTTTCAATAATAATCATAATAAAATCACAAAATTAATCACCAGGTTCTGCAAATGAATATAAAGTGAACAAGGAGGTGGAAAATCATACACCATAGCAGGAGTGGCTGTCCAGGATGTTTCACAATCTTTGCTTTATACAAACTCTTCAAACTCTTCAATTTAATTTCATAATAAATAAGACATATCAGTAATGATCAGTTAACATTTGAACAAATGTTGATCTTACCATAGATGAATAATAGCACAATTTAAATAATTATAAATAAAAATAAAAATGGAACAGAACTAAATTAAATGATTAGGGGAAAAAAAGAAATTGAACAACAATTTTAGCTGCAAGCATTATCAAACACCAATGTGACCCATTACTGTGGGGTTAGTGACATAGCATCCTTCCATTGATGAATAGTTAATAGGCAATCAAACACATTTTCCACAGTGGGCATTGTTTATGTATCTTTTCCATAGCAATATATATATGCCATTACAAAAGTATAAATGAGAAACCCCATGCACATCAGTCTTCTACATAAACTGAACCCAGTTATCAATCCGTGTAGCATGCAACTAAATTACAACGTTACATCAAATGAGTAATATTCAGGAAACATGAATTTCACAACAGGAGTGCTTAAAAAAGAACAAGGAAAAATCGAATACAGCAGCCATACCATATGACCTACCTACAATGTTTATTTTTGATGTCTTTTGTATGCATAAAGAGGTTTTTGTTTAAAAGACTAGAATGATTATAATCATTACGTACAGAATTGACCTGGTACCTACTTAGTTGCTAATCAAGCTAAACACAAATGAGTAGTTTAACATCGTTCACTTTTAATGTTTCCCTTTCACACACACACGCCTCCTCTTTCTGACCAATGACCTCTACCTCTAACTAGCTAGCTGGCTAACATGACAAACTAAACTCACAAGGTAAACTATCACAAACTGGCTAAATAGCTTGCTGTGGCACAAATTAAATAATTAGGCTGGCATAAATCAACAGCACATACAGTGGGGTGCAAAAATTTGGGCACTCCTGGTAAAAATGCCTTTTACAATTAATATCTAAGTGAACAGAAGCTAAGAAAAAAGAAAAAAAAGGTAAAAGGCCCTGTGCAAAAGTTTGGGAACCCTTGATTATTCTTTGTTACTTTTTAAAAAGATGATTACTAAGGCCCAGACCCAGGTGATTTACTCGTTAGGGCTTCAATGAGTCAGGTGAATAATTCCAGGGCTGAACTATTTATAGTAACTCCAGCGCCTTCTAAAGTATTCGACTGCGGTGGCTGTTCTGTCTGGTGTTAACAACCATGGGTTCCTCTAAACAGTTGTCCAAGGATATCAGAATCAAGATGCTTCACTTCCACCAACAAGGATAAGGCTACAAAAAACTCAACGTTTCAAACTACCTATTTCCACTGCCAGAAACATTATCAGAAAATGGAAGATAAATGGAACAGTTGAAGTCAAGGCAAAAAAATTTTCAGATCGAATGGCCCGAGACCTGGTGAAAATGCTCAGAAGAACCCACACATCACTGCAAAAGAGCTGCAAAAGTAAAGAGTAGCAGACACAGGTCTAGTTGTTCACAGGACAATACAATGTACTTTAAACAACAAAAACCTACATGGCAGAGTTCCCAGAAAGAAGCCTTTCCTACGACCAACACAAAATTAAGCGTCTGAAGTATGCAAAAGAAAACCTTTAGAAGCCTGGAGCCTTTCGGAACAATGTGCTTTGGACTGACGAAACCAAAATGGAACTTTTTGGCCACAACCAAAGGTATGTTTGTAAAGTTTGTTTCAGATTTTTTCAACATTTTCTCCTAATACGGTAGCCAATTAAGCCCTCTATTTCAATTTACCCTCCCCCATGAACCCGCCGTTCATCCTTGTAGGCAAGCCAGTTATTCATGTACAGGGACGCCTTTTGCGCTTCTCGGCCAGCCCGTGCCGGTTCACCCTCCCACCTCCCTCTGGGGCAGTCTGCCAATCACCGCCCCGGACGGGGCTCTCAGCCAGAGCTGGGCTGGCGCAGCCGGGTTTCAAACCGCGGCTGCAGTGGGCAACTTGCATTCCGAGCGAATGCTTTTGACAGTTACACCACCCGAGGCCCCTTTCTCTGATCTAGTTCTGATCCCAAAAAAATCCTGTATGCTTTCAAGCTGTGGGAACAGGAGACATCAACTGAAAATGACACATTACTGGTTCCACTTTCATTCACCACATAATGTAGCATAGTCCTGATTTTACATTAAGTCTAGTTAGTGATATGATCATCATCACCCAACGCAAGTAATATAATTTTATAGGTAGAAGCTATTGCAAAGAAATTGGCTCAGATATATTTCAAATATACAATATGATTACCAAACACTGTGACAAAACTCATAGGTCAACATGCAACGTGTTGTTTTACATAGAAATAAGATGTGCTCTAAGTGTAAACTATAATTTAATCACCAAGCATATTTTGCTCAAAATTGTAAGCTACTGTAATATGGTATGTGTATCATGTTACCAGTCTCCATAATCTGGTGTAGTGATGGTTTCCACTGCCCCATATAATTGTGTTATAAAATGTGCCCTAATTATAAATTGTGCTAAATAAAAGTTCAATCAAAGTCAAACATTTCCACAAAACTAACTATAAACTGATAGTCTCAAGGCATCTATACTGTTTAATGTGAAAACTTCACTCACACCTCCAGTTTAAGGCCGGTTCAAACATGTGATTTGTCCAAGTAATGAGATGGTTTTTAGTAGTTTTTTCTGTAACATCAATAATAATGATCAGGTACAATTCTATGACTTATAGTGGTCATGTGTCTTAAAGTATTAACATGAAATTAGAAAAAAAAACTATGCTTTTGTTCCTGATCCAATCTGGCTGACAAACAGTATAAACAGCAGTCAATATAAAAACAAGCAGTGCTTAATTTGTGCCGGGGCTAGCCGGGGCACAGCCCCGGCAAATGCCAAAAATCCGATTTTGCGCCCCGGCAAATGTCTTACTCAGAATCAGAGCCCCGGGCTCATAAATATCTAAAGTGCGACAACAACGCGTATTTTAAACAATGTTTACGTCCAGTGAGTAGATGCACGAGCCAATCATAATATGTAAATAGATACACGGACACGCACGTAGGACAGAAATGCAGCGACACAGAGGTAGGAAAAGTTTACCCTTTTTCTGGGGGGGGGGGGGTTGGGGGAGGCGAGTTGAGCCCCGGCATCTCTTATTTTACAAATTAAGCAATGAAAACAAGGTACCATGGCACATTCAGCACAGTAATTATGTAAGCACAAACTTGAGCTAAACTATTTCAATGGAATGTGCAAATCCTTGGTACTGACTAACAATCAACTATTACCATCTCAGTTCGCAAAAGTATCCAAGACTCATGTGTCATTTCATGGACTGTCCACATATGATGAGAGCTATCACTCTCTAGGTCTTATTGTTTACACACACATACTGTATACAAAACAAGTAAAAAGTGAAAGAATAAAATATTTTTATCAGGATTCCATCTATCACTGTGCAAGTTCTACAGAAGTCATATTGAAAAGTATGTGGGTCTGCTTTATCGACCATGCATAGAATTGAAGTGTTTTTCCAAAACACTTTTTTTGGAAAAACATTCTACAATTGGTATTAAGCATGCTCTGAATCACAGCTTTCACATGCACAATTAAAGTGTATAGTGATAAATATTAGTGGTTATGTTGATAAACAGCAACTGTGCTAAAATTGCTTGTGCATGCCCATCGAAAATGACCTTAAAATAATAAAAAGAAAAACTTAAGTTAAGCATTTTTTTGTTGTAATGCATTACTGTACTTTTTGTATAGACAGGATAGTATATATTTTTCTGTTTGTACACAAATTGTAATTGTACATAAAATGTCGCTTACTGAAAGGACTTTTCAAATAGCCAGACTTCACAGAGCTTTAATGCATGCATTGAGCGTGCAAAAAATTGCACCATTCCTCAATAGCATGGCAACATCTGAATGCACATGTATGCATTTGAGTTCATTTTCATGCAACCTTCTGTTATGAATCACATAGAAATGTCTAGACAGACAGATGACACAAGAGTAGTGGTGGTCTCTTAGCTTGTTCAGTAGTGTGGGATGCTGCCTTTGATTCTAGAACAGCTGCACATTCCCAGAAACAATTTTTTTTATGGTAATATAATGAGATCTAAAAGGAATAACTCACATAATATAATAACTCTGGTGCCTGCTTCATGCACCAGTCAAGTGCTGCTTTACCTTACAATATACAAACCAAAAACAGGCTGCAGACACTGGAAAAAAACTCAACTCTAGTTCAATAAAAATGTCAGTATTTACAAACCACAACATTACATAACAACCGTTCCCCATATTGCAAACACATTTACACAAGTACGAACAATTCATAAATAAATACAATAGTAAAAAGAGGGGAAAATACATTGTGGCCAGACAGCAATAAACAGATTCAAGCTTTTCTCACTGGCCTTATGAAAGTTAGTCAAATCAGCCAGCCTAAGCTTCAATGGCATGGACAAATTAAACAACTTAATTGAGAAAATAATTATCTGAACCTGTCCATAACGTAGTGCTTATAGAGATGTAAAACAGTATTCTACAAAATGTAATTTGTGTGACTGTTATGTAACAGATTTCAGCAGGTATGAAAAGAAGAAAATAACTTGCATTATACTTCTACACTTAAATGAATTTCCATGATATTCTTTAAGATTATAAGGTTTTTCAAACATCCAAGCCACATTCATTTCTTTGTATTATAAATGACATAAATCAAGCAATGTAATATGATTTAAGACTGTTAAATGGCAGCTAGTTATTGTTTAACAATGAAAATACACTAGAGGAGAGTCATCATCATCAGCATAATGTTTGATATCTTTACTGACACATCATTACTGAGGCTGAGCTATTGCACAAACATGTATGACCAGGAGGAACACCATCATAAAATGTAGGACGGCCAGTCAGTTACACAATCAGTTACAGTAGAATCTCATTATGCATCAGGAATGGAGGTTATGCATAACTGAAATGTTCCTAACTTCGAAAGTAATGTCAAAATACTCCCATTTTAATCATTATAATCCTTCAATGATTGCAATAGTTACTTGCATTACTGTAGTCTTCTTTTTAAATAGGCTACTCTCATTTTGTAGCTAAGTAAGAAACAATTATGTTACTGTCTGTGGTTGGGGGTCAATTCCATTTCAATTCAGCAAACAAATAGAAATTCAATCATCAATTGAAAAAAAACTCAGATCTTATGGTTTGACGTGCCAAGCTAAAAGTGTCTCATTTAGCATTTTTGGAGGATCATTGAACACAATTAAATATTGTTGATTTAACTAGCCAGTCTACATACTTTTTTGTTTCTTGACTTAAGTACTACCTTTCATTGTTCCTCTGAATTACTTTGTCCTTAATCTATCATTTAAAGCTGAGGGCACACAAACCTTATTTACCATTACCAGGAAGCACACCTCATTTCTCATTCTTCATTCTTGAGCAAGGTCAGAGTGAGTCCGTGTAAGAATGTTTGATATGCAAACGGACTGTTTCTGAGGATTTTGTCTTGTTCAAGTGAATCCTTGTCCTATTTACCAACAGGTTTTCCACCCAATGTCTCTCCAACACATTTAACTTGATTGGCCATTCACTTCAGATTCACATCACACAGATACCTATACAAGGACTATACAAATATGTCTACGCATACATACCTGCCCTCTTCCCCGTTTCTTGTGCAGAGAAGAAGACATACAGGATAAACCTGCTTCCATAAATATTGAACTTTTTAATTCACTGGAGACATGAATTCAGATGAAAATTGGTAAACAGCAAAATGCTGTTTCTTAAAAACCCATACATTTTTCTGTGAAAATCAATTTCAACCAAAAATGACAAGGCTTGTTCATGGTGGAATGTATCCACTTTTGAGGGGTTTTAAAAAAAAAATTTTTTTTTAGGTTTGAGTCAAAAATGAATTGATTTAGTGAATAAAACTAGGTTGCAGTTATGTGTGGCCTACAACATTATATTTTGGCTTTTATGTGGATGTGCTTCAATATTTGAGCATGAGTAGACCACAGCCATTGCAGGCATTGGAATATATGGCAGCCTCACAGAAAACAGAGCGCCACCCGAGCATGGGAGCGGTGCAGTGCTACTTTCCGGGGAAGGGAGACCAGGGAAACCCTAGCCACTGTCTTCCCTCTGTGAAAGAGGAGGACAAACCGCAAATGCCCCGCCCTGTCCCTCCCATCCTCAGTCTCCATCACACATCATCAAAGATTCGGCTCCGGGACGAGGACATGGACAGGTATCGACCTCCTGCATTCCTACAGAAGACCAAAAAATACTATTAATTAATCTTAATTTTTCTAAAGATCTTTTTAATCACACATTTTAATACTATTAAGTGTGACGAGCTTAAGCCCACCTCATCACTACAGTGGTCTACGTTGATTCGCACTCTGCACTCTGTCTAACATGCGCTGTCTTCCCTGAAACCCTCCCTCCAGGGTCAACACTATGGCTCATTATGGGCCACACCCAAGGGATGGAGCGGTCAGGATTTTATTCTGATCAGCGGGGCATGTCACTACACAGGGTGTAACTGGTCACGTTTTTGTAAAGCAAAATATGGACATGCTTTATTTGTAAGGGAAAGGTAAAGACAGATGTTGATTAAATTCAGAACATAAATAATATATAAGTAATGGAGGGAGAGAGAGAGAAGGACAGAGGGGAGGGTGAAAGATAATACAGATCAACCCTACCGCCCGGTGTCCAGCTCCAGATCGCCAGAGGCCGTCTCCGCATTGAAGTCCAGGGGCTCAGCGTCCTGCAGGAGCTCCATCCGGTCTCTCTCAGGATGCCCACTGGACCGAGAGTATTTCGCCTCTGAGGGACACATCACATTTAAATTGTAATTTAAAAAATACTTTCTCTTTCTGCTTTCCCCCCCCATTTTTACTCCCAATTTAGTCATTATACCAATTTAAGTAGCCAATTATACCCTCTTTTTCATGTCAATTATCCCCTCCCTCATACTTGAGAGCTCACTGCCGTTGTCCTGAAACCGGACCGTGACATGCGGCAAAGCACCATCTCCTCTGAGCCGGAACCTGCCAAGCTGTGACCGGTATACACACAGGGCTGCTCCTATAAGCAGCAATCTCATATCGGCTTCCCTCCCCCGCCCTGGGCCGGACAGCCAATTACCGCCCTATAGTGGCACTCCCAGCCAGAGCCGAAACTGGCGCGACCTGGTGGAATCGAACCCCGGTCGCAGCGCAGTCTACCGCTACACCACCCGGGAGGCCCGGGACACATCAAATAAATTTTGCTACAGAAACACATCTGAAACATTGTCTTTTAACATCAGCTCAGGTGATTGTTTTTTTAATTTATTTTTTACATTTTATTTCAAATGTTTTATTTTCCTCCCAATTTGGTGGCCAATTGTACCCTCTATTTCTTCAATGGACTACCATCAAACTCCAACTGCAGTGGGCAACCTGCACTATGGGCAGGTTGCGCCACCCGGGGGCCCTAGCTCAGGTGATTGTTGATAGCGCACTCACGTCTGTTGGCATTAGCATTGACCGTGTCAGAGTAGTTGGTCTCTTTCATCTCCGAAGGAGCGTTCCTGTTCCTGGCAGAATAATCATCCCGCTGGTTTCCATATCGCTCTTTCCATTCCTGAAACATAGGCAATGTACTTACAAAAAATTTTTTTTCAGATCTCAATGCTACTGATGAGGTGAAAGAAAGGACTGGATTAAAATATTCTGTGTAAATATTCATAAATGGGCAAATGTTTTACCTGCAGAAAATCAACTGTTTTCATTCTCCCATAAGTATTGACCAAACAGACCCCCCTAAATGGCAACCAGTGACACCAGTAATATGATCATGTGGCATGATCCAGTGGCATAATCGATACTACTTCCTTCCAATTTATCTAGCATTCCAGCCAATGGGATATCCTTTACAACAATATAAGGTTTCTGTTTACGGTCATGAATAGGCTTTGTGCGTTTATTTATTTATTGTTTATTGTTTACGGATCCCCATTAGTCATCACCATAGTGAAGACTATTCTTCCTGGGGTCCACATAAAAGACAGACACTCAAAACATAAAATTATACAATATAGTATCATGCTGCGATTGAAGAAAGTGCACACACTTCAGAGTTTTGGAAAAGTCTTTGTACGTTTATTTTGATAAAAGCCCCAAAGATGATCTGGTTCACTGAACGTGAGGTTTTGAATGAGATCTAACGAGATAGCGATGAAGTGCAACTGATGTCCGTGAGCGAGAGCAAGGTCAGCAGCGTCAAATTATGAAAAGATGTTTATCAATGACCAAGATCCTGTTTACGACCGGTGAGTAGCTACCGGTCAGCTAGTTGGTGGAAGTGCTGGCTCTGCCAACAGAAGACACCAATTTGAGAAACTTGAACACTGTGAAAATTCAAAAGTCCTTCTCTGTTCATAGGGAGAATAGCTGGGGATATTGCATTCACCCTTTAGACTAAATTAGGGCATCTGCAATTCATTTAAACAAGACTCAAGTTGAATCCGGATTCAATCAGCCAACCGTATCCTCATAAGGATCCACCTTATGCTCATAAATACAGAATATTGTCGGCACGTGACCATCTGGGCTGTCAAGCTGAATTTCAGCAGTTACCTGCCTAGGGCATGGACATGTGAATAATTATACAATTTGTTCGGAGGTGTTCATCAGTGCAAAACTTTAGTTTAAGTGGAGGGGAAGTGAAACCTAGACGCACAAACAACTTCAAGACGCATTTCTATCGATGACAGATTGAAACAATATCCTACTGGTACATTGTGTATAGACACAAATTGTTTTGCACATCTTTGTTAAATGCTCATCACATGACCGCTCAACAAATATTATAATAGACCAGCACTTAAAGACACAAAAACACAAAGACTGACAGTCTGAGACAGGCACGGGAGTGAGGAAAACAGCTGGCAGAAAGCATAAGGGTAAAAAGCAATGAGGAAGCACGATTTCATTTATGATTTAAAGGACGCATTGGAGAAATGGCTCTCCCTCTCATGACAAGAGCCTGACTTCATCCAGTTATTTGTGAGTTGTAGTGGTAGATTTCACAAAAGCTAGCAAAAACGAAGCAGCTTGTGAATGCATATCAAACAACAGGTATATAGCACAGACAGAAAAATAAACCGTAAATGTGTTAAAACGTTCATGGAAGTAACAGATCACATCAGGGCCGTCTTTGTGGGGGGGCAACCGGTGCGACCGCCCACGGGGCCCCACGGTGAGAGAGGGTTAGCTATTATAAACAATGGTTGCTAAGCAGTTGCTAAGTCTATGATGTCATCACATTAACAGCTAGGCCCCGCGTACGTTGACTCGCCCCAGGCCCGCCCACCCCTTTGAGATGGCCCTAGATCACATGATACTATAATCGCAATAAACTATGATGTCATCATGTTAACAGCTAGGCCCTGCGTAAGTTGACTCGCCCCGGGCCCGCCCACCCCTTGAGATGGCCATAGATCACATGATACTATAATCATGATAAACTGAAAAAGAAAGCTTGGTTCAGTCAATCAGCTCACAAACATTTCAAGGCTGTCAGGATTCTTGACCATCAAACACCCTTGCTGTCTGGATGCAGGAAACCTCCCACTTTATTCTATTCCAGACTTTGACAAGGACTGTCACTCTGAACTTTACAACAACATCACGAACAGCACATTAAGGAAAACTCCCGAACTCCACTTTAGTTCAATTCTACTGAAACATATTTCCCATGACCAAATGGTACTTGTCAGTTCTTACGAATTCTGTCGACACCCCTCCACTGCTTTGAATATTTATGATATGACTAAGTTAGCCACTGTACTGCCCGTTCTAACATTTGAATCAAAGGAGTGTTTGAGTTTTGGGGTGGAAAAAAGGAGGAAAAAGAAGCCCCAGAGTACCCCTTTAAGTAGCTTCATAAATGTTTTGTTTTCATTCTAATTTCACACAAATTACTCGCACATTCGACGTTTCCTTGGTAAGAACTTTACTATATAAGCCACAGAGATAGCTGATGGTGCAACAACAGAAAAACTAATCTTCCAGTTCTTTAAAAAAAAGATAGCGTAGTGATCTAACGCACCACACTTTGGCTGGTCCGGTGTGGTGTGCGCTGCCTGTCAGGGACGCAGTTCGAAACCCGCGTCTACCAGACCGGCCCTGGTCGTCAGCCCGGAAATAATGTCCCGCCCCGGAGGACGGGTGGCGGACTCGTGGGGGAGGGGGAATTGAGATAAATAGAGGGTATAATTGGCAACCAAATTGGGAGAAAAACGGGGGAAAAATTATACAATTATTAAAAAATAAAATAAAATAAAGATTTTCAGATTTTTTCCTGTTTTTCCTCCCAATTTAGTAGCCAATTAAACCCTCTATTTATTTTGATTCACCCTCCCCCACAAACTCGCCATCCGTCCTCCAGGTCAAGCCAATTCCGGGGCCAGTGTCATGGCAGATAGTGTCCGTTTGCCAAAATGTGTCCGGGGTGATGTCATCGGAATTTTGGACTGTAGTTGCTATGCCAACATGACGAGCTCGCATTCCTGAGTGAGAAAACCCAGAAGAATGTGTCCGGGTGTCCAGGTGACGTCATTTAGCTACGAATAAGCTGTACAGCTAAGTTAGCTGCCTTGCTACGAACATAATATATGAATTATAATATATAATTATAATTATATAGCCAGCTAGCTACGAACATAACAATATGCATTGTCTGTTCAGCTGTACAGTTAAGTTAGCTGGCTAGCTACGAATATAATGTATGGAAGGTGGCTAGCTACAAATAACAATTGCTTGCTCAGTTGTAAAACTAGCTAGCTGGCTAGCTAGAAGGTGGCTTCACCCCAGACACATTTTGGCAAACGGACACTATCTGCCATGACACCAGCGACGATCCGCCTCCTCCGAGATGGAACTCGCCCACCTACTTCTGGAGACATCCTTTGCACTTCTCAGCTAGTTTGTGCCAGCTCACCCTCCCCCCTCCCACTAGGGCGGACAGCCAAATGTCCCCCACGATCAGAGTCAGTCTGGGTTTCGAACCATGACCACAATAGGCAGCCCATACTCGCAAAGCACCAGTCAATGTGGTAACACTGACTGCACTGACCGCTGCACTATCCGAGGCCCCAAATCATCCAATTCTCAAAGCCAAGCATAACATAAAATGAATTAGATAAGAATCTTGACAGCTTCAACAGGTCAAGACGAACAATGGAATCTCTTCATTCTCTGGGTCCATGACGACTCTGGACTTTGGCCCAATATCTGTATCTGTAAGTGCATGTGCATTGGCAGTGGGAAAAATAACAAAAAGGTCATGAGAAAAGGCAATGTACTTACTCTCCGTCTGTTCTCTCCATCTTCAAGCCTCTGGCGCTTCCTTTTCTCTGCATCAAAAACAAGGACAGTCATCCTCCAAATTTTTCTCCTCCAACACACCTACATCGCATATATCTCTATCTAAAGCCAAACAAAGAGCGACTCTTGGAGACTCTCTCTCACGTCAAAGGACATTTAAGCAAAATGAATGATGCCGGAAAAAGGCCTGTCATTGTATGTAAAACATATGCTGCAAGAAAATAAAGGCCTACTTTCAAATTTACAAATTTCCTGCCCCCACTAAACTACAAAATTAAAAAAACTAACAAAATAAAATACATGCACAAACACATTAATACAACAAAATGGCAGATAATAAAACAAAACAAGACACAAGCAACTGTAAATTACATAATGAGAGAAACTTAACTTAGATACTTATCAAACCAGAGATACTTATAACAAACTATAAAAAGATTTATAAAAAGTACAAAAACATTTTGTCTGAAAGCCCTGTTGAATGTATTAATAAATCCTGTCCTTCTACAATTCAAACCTGGGAAGTAGCTTATCAAATATTATTTCAATAATATAATATTTATGTTTAACCATTATAATTATAGCACTGATGCTATTATTGTTATTATTATTGCATTATTATTATTATTGATTCCATTAACATTATATAAAAATGATTAGTGTCACAATGAGTCCATAATAATAGAGTTTAGATCATTATAGCATTATTTAGCTACTATCGATGTGATTACTTTGCTAAAATAATTATCCCCATAATTATGTATCTGTCTACTAAATGCACTTCTTTATTATGATATGTGTATCGGAAAATGCTAAAACAACTGATGCACAAGCTCAAGCAAAGTGAATATCTTGCATATATAAAACAGGACAAAACAAGTTTAATTTCACCTCGTCGGATGAGCTCCTTGCCCTCATCGATCAGGTCGGAGGTCATGTTGTTGTCACCCATAAACTGCTGGAAACCCAGCAGGTTCAGACAGCGGGTGCCCAGGCTGTGGAGAAAGATTCAGAGATGCAGATGTTTCAGCTTGTCTAACTTCTAAACGTCAATCTAGAATGTAAACCTACAGTTACTCATTACACCATAAGACCATTAGAATGTTAGAGGAGGACAGGCTATTCAGCACATCCACACTTGTAATTTTGCCTATTGTCCAGCACTGTGTCAAGCCTGGTCTTGAACACCCCAAAACCAAATAAAACCTCCCAAGACCAATGCACTTTGGACCAATAGCTTTTCAGTGAATTCTGAATAATCACATGAACTGTGATTCAATTTTGTACATTTTGTAAATTCAATCTCTTCAAAAATGAAACAGGAAACACAGTAATCTCTTTGAACATACTAACTGCCTCGAAGGATGCGCATGGGACTGAGGGGACATCCTCTGGTAACGGTGGGGTTTTTATGTTTTTTTGCTAACTTTGCCACTTTATGCCACTCTCACTTAAAGAAAATGAAAACAACCTTGTGTAGCAGAGCAGCAGTGAAATACAGGACTCACCTGAAGTACGTGGCGAAGCAGAGCAGAACGATTAACATGGGATAGTAGATGTAAAAACCATTGGCTATGAAGTAGAGGACCCGCATGGAGCCCATGATCTGGAGCGCGACAGGGAAAAGAGTCGACAAGCACTGTCAAAGTGATTGCCGAGTTCTGTCCTTTTGAGCATACAAGCTATTGACATGTCTGAGAAAACAATTATGGACATAGACACACTTATTGGAGGCATACAATGTGATCTGAGAAACAAATGCATTGGGCATGGAATACACAATTTTTGAATTTTGAAAATAACCTAATGTGTTCACCAAAATAAAGGAAACACCTAAATAAAGTATCTTAACAGGGCATTGGGCCACCACGAGCTACCAGAACAGCTTCAGTGCACCTTGGCATAGATTCTGCAAGTGTCTGGAACTCTATTGGAGGGATGCAACACCGTTCTTCCACGAGAAATTCCATCACATAGTGTTTTGTTGATGGTGGTGGAAAACGCCATCTCAGGCACCACTCCCATAAGTGTTCAATTGGGTTGAGATCTGGTGACAGACGGCCATGGCATGTGGTTTACATCATTTTTGGATATTACAGGATCTTATGCCGGCTACTAGTGTCGCTGGTAAAAATTGCGGGTTGCTGTTTTTTGGGGTTTCTTTTGAAGTGTTTTGGGTCTTGTTACAGGCTGGCGAGTACAATTTATTCAGTTACGTGACCGTCTGTACTTTAAAAAGTGAAGAGCAACAAGACTATTTCCAGGTTATTAAAGAGATGACTTATGCCACCGCACAGACTTACAGAGGTGTATGCAGTCTGCTCCTTCTGCTGGTGTGAGATCGCCGAGTCCATGTGGATGAGACCCAGGAAGTTCAGACACAGAGGCGGAGTCAGACGGCAGAACAGCCTGCAGATACACACAGCATCAATAAACGGAGGTTACTCCAATCAATCAATCAATCAATAAATCAACAGCACAGCAGAACCTCTGAGATACAAAACACACCGGGAATGGAGGTAGTTCAGAAATGTTTGCAACTTTGAAAGTGACCAATTTTAAGAAATAGAACCCTTTTTGATTTAAATGAGTGACCAATGGACAGCCAATGAAAGTTCCCCTCCACTAAGTCCATGACTCAGATTGCCATGATGACTAAATGGTCCTTTACGGGACGTACATTCCGCTGAACTGGAGGCTGTAGGCGTCGGTCTGGTGGTGCGAGGCAAAGTAGTAGTAGTTGAAGACTCGGATGCGGAACACAGTGGAGTATACACAAGTGCATAAGAAGAAGATAGTTATGAAGCACGCCATCTGAGGGACAGAAAAATATAAATCATGGAGACAGATCATAAAATCTGACACATCCATTTCTTATATTAAGGTAACTGCCAAAGCAAAATGCCACATTCATTTCAAGTCTTAAAATATGCATGATTAACTGAGGTATTAAAGTGTTTGCCATTCTTTCTACCTCCGACATGAAAAATGACAGTGTACACATTATAGTGTCTGAGGGCTATATTTTCTCATGAAATGTATCCACATTTTTCATTTTTATATATATATATATATATATATAGAATTTCTTTTTTTTAAATAAAAATTTAAAAAATCAATCAATATTTTCAAAATACTTGTTTTATGTTATCAAATTTGTGTTAACATGTTCTACAGACCACTGCATGGAAATTTCATACAGCAGGGGCCCAGATTTCCAAGTGATTGTCCTGCTGACGACTGAATGTATTTATTTATTTATTTTTATTACATTTTACCCCGTTTTTCTCCCAATTTGGTAGTCAATTACTTCCGCTGTGCTTAGTTCAATCCCCTCCCTCGTAGTTCGCTGCCATAGTTCTGTGACCGGCAGTGACAAAGGCGGAAGTGCTGCCTCCTCCGAGACAGCACTCACCGAGCTGTCGACTGTAATTCCGGTACCTCAGAACCACTCCTGTACGCAGTGAACAGAGCCAACTCTGGCGCGACGGGGAATCGAACCCCGGTCGCCGTGGCCAGCGTTGGACATTGAAACCACTAGACCACGTGGGAGGCCCGTGAATTTAGGATTTTTAAATTATTTTTTAATAGCTAACTGGAACTATTTTGGTTTTACACTCACATTGTAACAAACACGTCATGCATGGATATTCAAAAGTTCCAAATGGGAAAAGCGGCACATTGTCACTCACATGCAGTCTGTGCTCACCGCATTTGTTGTTGTTGCTATGCCAGACTGCAGCAGTCAAGCAAGTTCGTGGAGCGCGGCACATAGACACAACAGCGACATCCATCTAGTTAGTTAGCTAGCTAATGTTAGCGTTCACGGCCATTGGGTATCGATATCTGTTGTTGCTAGTTGCTTGCTAACACAAGCCTTACCAAGCCTTGATTTAGCAAGCAATATCTGTGAACACTAGCTAGCTAGTTACTGTCTATATTCAGTTCAGTGAGCCCTCCCGCCAGGCTGAAGAATCGCTGTGATTTTCCTGCAGTAATTTCTCATCTCCATCCTACAGTCCAAGCACAAATCATTCCCACATTCCTGCTGGGTTAAATCTAGGAATTATTAGCTAGCTATTACGTTAGCTGCCATATCACACTCTAGTTGGGAATGGAAAAATCTCTCTCGTTCAAATCCCGACTAGAGTGTACTTTATGATATAATGTACAGTCAGAACACTAGTCGCTAACACCACCTGCGGGCACCCGTCATAGCTACACTGCTACACAGTCCCATGAGCACACGCTGCACAAGTCAAACATAAATATCCGTGTAGAAAAGAAATAATGTTAACCATTGTGTCTATCTTTGGGCTACATACGATGTAGTGATTGCATTTTCAAAGATGTGGAGATTTTTTGAGGGTGCAAGTCCACCCCCCAATAAAAAGGCTAAAACCAAACTTATTTGGTTTGGTTTTAGCTAAAAACTCAGCGAAAATAAGATTCAGAGAGCAGAGATCGCACTTTCCAGGAAAATTGGAAGGTGAATAGACCAAGGACAAGTACATTTTAGGAAGGACAAGTATCTTTCTAAGATACTTGCCCTTTGACAAGTAGGAATTTGACCCTAATCTGGGCCCCTGTACAGGAATGTATTTTATTTTAGCTGTGAAATATTTAAGGTCGATCTATTTTGTCTAATATCAGTTGATCAGTGTTTACTTTGAAAAATAAAAACTCTAGGAAAAAATCGGACTTTATGTGCATAATTACAATATACATTCAAATCATAACAATATAACTTTTTAATCGTTTTTTATAAGTGGATATGGTTGTTCTCATTATGTAATTGATGTGTTTCATTTTGTTTTATTATTGTCTATTCTGCTGGATTAAGTGCTTTTTCTGCTGGTACTTTTTCGAATGGGTTTGTGCCTATATTTAGTTTCGTTTGTTTTTAATTTTTGATACTTTTTTGTTTGCTTTTTTCCTCTGTAGTTTATTGGGGACAGGTCTTTGGCTACAAACACTTAATACAATGCATCTGATGCTTGTTCTTTAACATTGTAACAATGCTTTTGCTATGTCCCTGACAAATAAATACATAAATAAAATAATAATAAATATGTAATATTTCAATATTTCCCTTCGCTAATGCACAGCTCAAACCTGAACACATGGTGATAGTTGGCATGATAACCAACATAATGTTATTATGTTTTGGTATTATGTTTTGATATGGTAATATATAATATATGCCATTTAGCAGAAGCTTTTATCCAAAGTGACTTACAGTAGTGAATGCATACATTTTTCAGTATATGTGGGCCCCAATGAGAATTGAACCCACAACCTAAGCGTTGCCAACACCATGCTCTACCTACTGAGCCACACAGAACCACACTGAGCCACACAGAACCATATGGTTGTATGGTATGTTGGATATGGTTCTGTGTTGCTTGGTAGGTAGAGCACGGCACTGACAACACTTTGTTGTCAGGTTGTGGGTTCGATTCCCATTGGGGCCACATATACTGAAAAATTGATGCATTCACTACTAAGTTCCATTGGATAAAAGCATCTGCTAAATGGCATATATGCCATATATAACATTTTTATTTCCCTACTTGACAACCTAAGGTGCCAGTCAACCTGGACCAAACGTGGAATGAATTAATCCTCCCACATGACCGCATACACAGATTTCAGAATGGGAATTCTCACAGCTCCTAGATTCATAGTAGACCCATTGTACAATGTATGGGTATGGCTGTCTTTCAAGGTTTTATTATAACACAGTAAAATGGCAGAATATTTTAGTTAGGAGTCCTACACTCTTTTGTAAGAGCAAAGCATATTTCGGAGAGTGATCTCTTGTTTTACAGATGACCTAATGTATGAGAAGGGTATACATGGGACAGGCCAGGCCATGCCAATTTATTATAATAATAATCATAATAGATTGCATTTATATTAGGGTGCATCAAAAAAACATGAAGTTGTCAAACGCGTTCGCTCATTTGCAATTTGGATCCCCTTAATGAGAAAACCTGATAGTATAAAAAGCTGTTCAATATATCAATGTTTAGGGGTCAGTGAATTAATGAATAACCCAGTATAAATAGGGAAATGGATAAAAATTGGGATGGAACATGTGTGATAACTTCATGTTTTTTTGACGCACCCTCATCTATATAGCACCTTTTATCACGTGGTCTAAAAGTGCATTAGAGTGAAGGGATAAAGGTCTCATGAACCGCCACCAATGTGTAGCATGATGTACGGTAGCCATTTTGCCACAGAAAGTTAACCCGACATCAGCGTTTACGACCTATGACACGGTTACAGTAGCTAGCATTGGGGGAAACAAGGCACTTGCGATGAATCTCACTTCAATGTACAGGTAGTTGTAGTCCTTCTCTGCCAGCTGAATAAAGATGGCGAAGAGGGAGAGGATAGGCTGGGTGCTAAAGAAGGTGCACTCAGACCAGACCACCGCCACAGAGAACAGAGACAGGAGCACTGCCAGTACCCGGTAAAACCACTGCCTCAGGAGGCACTCCCAATACCACTCTGAGGAAGGAAAGAGATGCATATTATTACACACACTGCACATATTATTTACACATACTAACATCTGCTGATAACTGGTTTAGACAGTGGAGGTTCGTGGTTAATGGAAATAAAATGCAGGTAATGGAAACTGGGGCGAGGAAGAAGTTCTTTTCAGTTTAGTTTTGAAGAAAATAAGCATACATATCTCTGTTTTTATTTAGATGGAGCACCTATCATTTTTGAAGGGCACAACAGTCCTTGAGGATTCTGCAAGCAGAGCTCTAGGGAAAATAGAATAATGAACTCAAGGATATTTGTTAATTTACGAATTAAATTATTCATGCATGCATGTGCTTGTCCTGTTTTAGACTAGCAGGTGCATGAGTGTTCAGTGGGTACACAAAACTGGAATCCATCCATAACAGAGCAATCCGATGCTGTGCCCGATGTGGTACACAAATCTATACTGACTTTAGCAGCCCCAGGAGACATGGGTTGGGATGCATGTGAGGTCAGGTGGAAAGCCCACTTGGGGGCCTATTGGACAAATTCATTAACACACCAGATGAGAGATCAGCTAAGAAAATACTTTGAAATACTGGGATTTTGAAAAGGTCGGCCCATGGGTGAAAGACATGCACAATCTGTTTTCGCAATTAAATCAATTTTGATTGCATGAAGGAAGGAAATAAAATGTGAAAGGGGGTGAATACTTTTTATACTCACTGTATGTGTGAAAAATATGCAGTTTACAATTTGTCCAGAATCAAAACATCCCTGTGTGCTCAAGTAAGGTCTGGTAATTTGTCACTGCACATAGAAACAGGTCATTATAACAGCACTGCCGAGGAGTGTAGATAGTGTAGTCTGTGCAATCTTGGTGAAATTGAGGATGAAAAACATTTTATTTCGTATTGCCTTTTTTATAATGATTTGCATAGATGCGAAAAGACACAGTGAACCGAATATGTTCTGGTTAAATGACGAGGACAAACTCAAATGGTACTACACACACACACACACACACACACACACACACACACACACACACACACACACACACACACACGGACACACACGGACACTTCATATGAGAGGAGATTTATAAAGGTATTTTCTCACCCCCGTGGACCTGTCACCCTAGTTACAATGGCACTTAAATCATTACATATCTTCAATAAACAATATACAAAACCAGCAGTATGTCAAAGCACTGCAGTACTGCTAAAAGGTAAATAAGCATTCTGGAAATGGCTGAAGGCCAGTGGCCCTGTATCACTGGTAAGTGCCATCGATGCATTCATGTTATTGAAAACCTCAAGTGTCAGACATAAATTTCATTTGGAATTTCTGGAGCGCACATATCTGGCTGTGATGTGAGCCCTCCTCCACCCTAAAGCATGACAGTAAACTCACCCACGGTGGGGGTGTAGACGTAGCGGCCGAACCAGCCGCGAGGCTCAGCTGGGGCAAAACTGTGCACAAACTGGTGGGAAGAGCTGGTCTGGTTTCTGGCCACATCCTCCAGGTGAAAGGCCTGCTCCAGCAGGATCTGCCACTGAACCCGGGTTCGATTATGCCGCTGCACTGCATAGATCACCTGACCGACAAGCCAACAATGTTAAACAATAGTATGAGCCAACAGAATTACATTAGGCAACAGTATTTACTGTGAATTACTGCCGGGGCCCGGAAGACCTCAATTTTGAACATGCCTGTCATATTCATTTGTTACACTACTGATTTATGTAGTGGCATTTCCCTCGAAAGAAGCGTTTTACATTAAATCGGTAGTAGTAATCAGACTCGCTGAACAAGAATAAGGTCTTCTGTGAACACCCTTTGTGGTACCTGCTTATGCAGCTTGACCAGACTCTTCTCGCTGGGATAAGTATTCTGTTTGTCATCAAAATCCTCATAGTCATCCATGTTCCTACCCATCTTCTCCTGGTACTCTGTGGGACACTGAGGTGGGAACGCAAAAGATGACATCTTCAAATTTCCATAAAACTAAAAGTAAAGCTTACAACACTCAGAAGCTCCTAAGATAACATTGACCCATTAATATGCTCTCTAGTTTACTCATAATAGATGACCAGTTTTTCTGCTATGATTTACTGCCTACAGATGACACAGTGATGTAGCTGATGGCCTATGTGGGTGCGTGGGTACCATCTGAAGACCTGACAAATATCCCAAAGGATCAAAACGTTGTCCCTTGTTCAAAATGAAGGCGTGCGTCTGAGCTTATGAGTGTTATCATAGATCCCTTTGCTCAGCACATCAACTGATTAGGATGTGCATGTCTTTTTCTCATGTTTGGATCTTCCAGTTTCCACACATCAACAATACGGAGAGTGAGGGCTGGCAGCCCAGCCCACCAGGGTCCCAGAAACTTAACATGTATTCAGTGATTTTCATTTTCCTCACCTTTCTTAGAATGGTGTCAATGTACGTTCGCAGGGGGTGGTTGTACTTGATGGCCTCACTAATTTTCCTCACCTCCTGTTAAGAGCCAGACAGAGGGAGAGAATGAACACAATAAGGAACCTTCACTACTTCACTACTTTCTTTTTGGAAAGAACATTTCTTCTTCAACTCTAGTGATAAGGGGAGTGACCAAGTTATATTGAATAGCTTTGCTCAGAATTGGTTCTGGGATGAGTCTGTCTACACCCTCACATGTTTAGTCATTAATATGATGATTGCAATTGACACATCCTCCATCACATGGGGTGATATTGGTGCAACACATGCATACATTTCCATAACCTGACAAAGGCACACCTTGTGCAAAAATGTTGGTTGAATAAAACACTATTTTATTATTAGGGTTTTATACAGTAGGTGGAGAGTCTTTACTCCTTTGAACATTCTCACATTTTGTTGCCTCAGAGATTGAAATCATGACTAATTCAACTAAGTGTGGGTGACATTGATCATATTTTTTGCACACAAACTAATATAGGTTTGCCAAAGCAAAGGTGTTGAACACCAATCAAGACATCTGTTTTGTTTTTAACAAATCATTTATGCATTTTCTTTTTCTGCTAAATCCCTAACTATTCAATGGGGCAAATAATTTATCTGCCCACTCTATATTTATATATAAATAGAGTGTAGACTATAGATAAATATAGTATCGTTTTTTTTTCCTCCATTCAGGTCGGAAAGAATGTTCAACGTTTCCCAGCTCTCCTCTCACCTCCATTATGTCCTCCAGGTTTTCCTCGGCGTCTGCTTTCTCGGTCATCAGCTTGGCTGCTTTGAAGTAGGTCTTTATCAACAGGTGGCCGTGGCGTGAGCCGTTCCAGTACGAGCGTGGGATCTCCACTAGGCCGTAGCCTAGCAACAGCACCAGCAGGAACAGCCCCCAGGTGTTGGCCGCGGTGATGCCTATTGTCTGCAGCTCGTACCTGGGGGTGGGTGCAGGTGACGGTGGCACACTGAATTCATAACTCCAATTATGTGATCGCGCAATATGAACAAAATGGGTTATATCCAGAACATACTTTTGCATCATCATCACCACACCATGAATTTTTACTTTGTATATATACAGTACCAGTTAAAAGTACATATTTAAGAGTACATCTGCTAGAAACTAGGTTTATCTCATAATTGACAATGTTTTACAGCGTATACGTTTCTGTAAATACTTGAAAATGACAAAAAAACACATGTAACAATAAACAAAAGGACCATCAATGCAATGTTCAAGAAAACAGAATTGAAAACTGAATCTTGGATTCCTCAAAATAGCCACCCTTTGCAGTGATAACAGCTTCACAAACACGGGCCACTTGGTTAATTTGTTTCAGCAGGAAATCACCTGACATGTCTTATACATATACAGGCAGTCCCCAGGTTATGGACGAGATCTGTTCTTAAGTCTGTCTTTAAGTCGAATTTGTATGTAAGTTGGAACATGTACATACAGTTCTTATTAATCATCACTTAGTCAAATGTTTGTCTTAGTATAGTATTTATTTTACCTTTCTGTGCATATAAAACACTTAAGAAAAACTTCCAAATACAATAAAACATCTTAAACATAACATTCAGTACATAATAATACTGTAATAATAATAATAATAACAATACTGTAATATTAATAATAATACAGTAATAATAAAAGTAACTATGTACATACAGTATTGTACTGTAAAAACCCCATTAAAGAAACAGTTCTTAAAACAGTTTAGATAGAAAAAAAGAAAAAGGATCATGATTAAAGGTTAACACTCATTTGTGAGGTAACATTATGATAACATTAATAACTGGATGATGCAGAAGATGATGGACTTGGAGATGGACTTTAGCAGCACTTACATCTGCACTCGCTGCTTCACCTTGAACTTTAATATTATGTAAATTTGCTCTCAATTTAAAGCGATTGAACCAACACCTTTTTGCAACAAATTATTTGTCGCAATCGCCTTGACTTTCTGCATGAGCAGCTTGTAAGTCATTGAAAAGGCTTCAAGCCTTTTCTTGAACTAAAGAAAGACTAATGGGCATATTACGCTGATTTTGGTCTTCTATCCAAATTATCAATAGCCTTTCCATCTCAATAATTAAACCACTGCGTTGCTTGGTAATAATTGTGGCATTAATCGGGGCATGGCCTTTAACATGCTCCATTATTCTCCCTTTGTTTTTTTTTATTGTTCCAATCGTTGACCGGTTGTAGCCTAATGCTTTCCCAATGGCTGATGGCATTTCACCTCTCTCCGATCTCTTTATTATTTCAACTTTACTTTCCATGGTGATTGTTTTCCTTTTCTTTGATGCATCACCAGCACTTGCATTGGATTTATGCTTTGGAGGCATCGTTGTAAGGGTAAGAGAAAGAGAAAAATGGGGATCTGACTTAAAATAACGGACGGTGATCTCTGTTCCTTGAGCCGACGAACCGCTGAAACCGCACAATGTTTTCATGAGCATCACAAAGTAGTGCGTGCGTTCGTTATTACGAACGATTATATTTAACTCGATTTTTAAAATATAATAGGCCTTATGGCAGTCCGTTCGGTCAGTACGAGTTGTCCGTAAGCCGGACGTTCGTAACCCGGGGACTGCCTGTATGTGTGTATATATGCCATTTAGCAGACACTTTTATCCAAAGCGACTTACAGTACTGAATGCATACATTTTTCAGTATATGTGGTCCCAATGGGAATCGAACCCACAACCTAAGCGTTGTCAACGCCATGCTCTACCTGCTGAGCCACACAGAACCACTGTCAGATGTCTTCCCAGCTGTCCTGCAGCAAATCCCAGAGGCATTTTATAGGTTGCTTTGCTTTGACTCTTCTGTCCAATTCTTCCCAAGTTCTATGGGATTGAGGTCTGGACCCTGGGCAGGCCAGGTCATTAGTTTGAGTTCCTCCTTCACCAGATAGTTCTTGCACAACTTCAAGGTGTGTTTCGGGTCGCTATCTTGCTGAAGAATGAAGGAGCGCCCAATTAGCTGTAATCCAGATGGAAGGTGTACTCAAACTTTTGACTGGTACTGTATATTGAGCCAATTTATCAAACTGACTGGGTGTAGGGAAGGAGGATGTGAAGGGGGAAGACGAGGTGGAGGGGTGGATGGGGCTGAACGCTCACCAGGACAGGTGCCACTGTGGGTGCACGGCCACGTAGATGAGCAGAGAGCCGAAAATGAGCAGGTAGGTGCCATAGTAGATGGCGTTTTCGATGAGCGCCGTCTTTATCTTCCCAGTGATGGAGAAACCGCCAGATCGAGCGTATGACTGCATGAAAGGCAGCAGGAGCCTGCACACACAGACAGAAAGATAGAGCCCTGTGTTAAAACAACATTCCCTAACATTCCCTATGAATAAGACTAACCAGCCCTTATTCATATGCACTGAACACACATTAGTGCACTGATGGCATTAAGTCTTGATAGCCTCCTTTCTAGATGGAAAACTCCTTAAATTTGCCAATGAAATTTTCTCCAATCACAATATTGTCAAGAACATGTAACCAATGTTTTGATACAGGTACTATATGTACTACAATTGAATGAATTAATGAAACTTTTGTTGGACCTCCAGGAAAAAAAAAAAGAAAAAAAAAAAGAACATCAATCGCTTTTGCTTAGTGATCTTGTCCAATGGTGACAATTACTGAATTAATTTTGATTTGATTTGATCTTTATTTGTCTCGAACATAGAAGACATAGAAACAAGTTAAAAATGGTAAATAGTCTAACAAACTATTTCCATACAGTCCAAAAAAAACGTTCGAGAAGGGACAGGAGGAAGTAAAATACTTATCCAGTCCTGCCCCTTCCTTACAATATTTTACATTATATGAAAATAAAATACAGTTTCTTTCTAAACCTAAGTATAACAAATATAACAAAAATATATCAGTACATTTAAGTATCACAAATATAACAAAAAATAACAAAAAATCTATTTATATATTAAGTATAACAAATATAACAAAAATATATTATATTTATATTATATATATTCATTTATATTATCTATATTTATTTATATTATATATATTTATAAAGGTCTAACTTATCTTATCTTATTAAGCAGTCGCATTACTGCTCAAGCTCCTCTTTCTTGTACTTGTCCATAATTGCTTGTTTATAGCTGCCTTTAAAGTGTTTAATGTTATTGCTCAACTTTATGCTCCCATCCAGACCATTCCAGAGTGATACCCCACAAACTGAAATGCACATACTTTTAAGAGTCGTACGTAAAGTAGGTTGTTTTAACATCAGTGTCCCTCTTAAATTATAACCCCCCTCTCTACCTATAAAAATTTTTTGAATGTTGCTTGGTAATATGTTTTTTATTGCTAAAAACATAATTTGTGCAGTTTTGAATTTGACTAAGTCCATGAATTTCAATGTTTGACTCTTTATAAACAAACCATTTGTGTGATCTAGATATCTACCGTGATGAACTATCCGTATGGCTCTTTTTTGTAGTGTGCATATCTTTTGTAAGTTGCTTTTATATGTATTCCCCCAGACTTCAACACAGTATGACAGATATGGTACAATGAGTGTACAGTACAGTGTATATAGAGTTTTCTGATTCAAGATATATCTAGTCTTACCCAGTATTCCAATACTTCTTGCTATCTTTGGACACAGATACTTTATGTGAGGTTTCCAGCAGAGTTTGTGGTCTACTAAAACCCCTAGAAACTTGTTTTCATATACTCTCTCAATTTGTACATTGTCAATTTCCAGTCGAGGTTCAGTGTTTATTTTTCGATTTCCAAATAATATGAAGTTGGTTTTTTTCAAGTTGAGTGACAGCTTATTTGTGTCGAACCAACATTTTAATTTTTCCATTTCTTTCTTTGCCACCTCTAAAAGCTGCTGCAGGTCATCCCCGAACATAAAATATTTGTGTCGTCCGCAAAGACAACAAGTTTGAATATGTCAGACACTTTACAGATATCGTTTATATATAAAATGAACAGTTTGGGTCCCAATACTGACCCCTGTGGGACACCACAGGTAGTGTTTAAAAGTTCTGACTTGTGCTGGCCCATCTGTACGAATTGCTGCCTGCTACTAATATAGCTTTTCATCCATTCCAGAGCAACCCCTCTGACACCCAACTTGTCCATCTTTTCGGTAGTATCTCATGATCTATTGTGTCAAAAGCTTTTTAGGTCAATAAATATTCCTAGTACGTACTTTTTTTCTCTATGCAGTCGGTTATTTCCTCTACAAGCTCCATTAATGCCATGGAGGTAGATCTAGCTGTTCTAAACCCATACTGGCAGTCCATTAGTAGATTATGTTTTTCAATGAAGTTGTCCAATCTTGTAACATATAGTTTTTCAAGTATCTTTGAGAATTGTGATAACAGAGATATCGGTCTATAATTTGTGAAGAGATGTTTGTCTCCAGCTTTAAATAATGGAATAACTTTTGCAATTTTCATTTTTTCTGGGAATGTTCCCCTTTTGAATGACAAATTGTATATATGCGTTAGTGGCTCCACAATTCCCTCAATAATATTCTTTACAAGAGACATATCAATATCATCCCCATCTTTGGAGGTTTTATTCATGCATTTGTTTACCATATCAATAATTTCCTCTTTCTCCACAGTTCCCAATGACATTGAAATGGAGTTTCTCTCTCCAAAATCTTCTACTGCAAAACTCTTTCCAGAATTGCATATTTCTTTGGCTAGATTTGGGCCCACATCAACGAAAAATTTATTAAACCCATCCACTACCTCATTTATAAGAGAAATCTTTCTGTCTTTTTCTATGAAGTAATCAGGGTAATTTGAGTTGGTTTGTCTATTTCTAATAATATTATTTAATATGTTCCATATTCCTTTAACATTATTTTTATTTTTTATCTAATAATTTGGTATAATAATCCTTCTTGCATCTCCTCATAATACTAATTAATTTGTTTTTATATTTCTTGTATTTTAGCTCTGCCTCTTTTGTTTTGTCTTTAATAAATATCTTATATAGAGTATTCTTTTTTTGCATGCATTTTGTATGCCTTTGGACATCCACGGATTTTCTACATACTTGTTTTTATTGCTACACTGTTTCAGTGGGCAGTTTTTGACATATAGGACTTTAAATTTATCTAGAAATAACCCATAAGCTTTGTCAACATCAGATTCATCACATATACTCTTCCAATTGCATTGCAATAACTCATTTCTAAAAGCAGATATAGTTTCGTCAGTTCTTATTCTCTTATATTTTGTTTCCTTTAACTCCCTCTTCTTCTTATAATTACATTCGTAAACTGAAAACACAGGCAAGTGATCACTAATATCTTCAATTAATAGTCCGCTTATCATATTACTTTCCATATTGTTTGTAAATATGTTATCGATTAGGGAAGCACATTCGGATGTTATTCTACTAGGTCTTGTAATTGTTGGAAAAAGGCTCATACTGTACATTACTTCAATGAATTCATCTGTTTTTCCATGTTTGTTTGGATTCAGCAGATCGATGTTAAAATCCCCACATACATACTTAACCTTTTGCTTTGATGTGGAAAACAACCTTTCCATATTTGCCATGAATGTGTCAATGTTAGATCCTGGTTTTCTATACACACAGCTCACACTTACATTTTTCATTCTTTCCATAGTTATCTCAACAGTAATACATTCCATCACATCATCAATGACTGTTGACATGTTATCAACAACCTTATATGAGAGACCTTCATCCACAAACAGTGCCACACCACCACCCTTTCCATTCCCTCTGCTGATGCAATGAAAACCATATCCTTGTAGAACAAAATCGGATCCCCTGTCTTCATCGATCCATGTTTCTGACACAGCTATGATATTAAAGGGTTTTTAAAATGTCCTAAATAATCTTTTATTTTCTGAAAATTTGCATACAAACTTCTACTGTTGAAATGAACTATAGATATACCATGTTCATATGTAATACTTGAATTAAACTGTTGCTCTGTGTAATAGCAGCAATTGGTGTTGATATTGTCCAATAGATTATAATCTGGGTCTATCTCTCGTTCAAAATCCATGATGGGCATAGTAGCCTATCTTTCTATACCCTATGAACACACCTGCTACTAGTCTCTATCGAACCTGTCCAGTTGGTCTATGCTCCTGATACACAGCCCTTTGGCGTTCTCTTGTGCACCCTTTGGTTTGATAAAGACTTTGCAGCTGATGGTCCAAGTAGATTGAATCTTACCCTGTTTCCTGAGTAACCTTGCTTTCCAAGCTATATCTGCATTTCTCTTGGTGAGGTGCTCATTGATATAAACATTAGAGCCTTTCAGCTTCCTTCCCTGCCTAAGCAGATCAACTTTATGTTTCCTATTTGCAAAACGTATGATTATGGCAGGCTTGTTTTTCGGATCCCTGGCTGGCAGTGTGTGACATGCTTCAATACATTCCCCTGTCAATCACCATGTTTTTGCCCCGAAGGAACGCTGTTACCTGTTCCTCGGTTGTCTCCTCGTGTTCTACTACACCGTTCACCGACGTGGCCCCTTTCGTAGCCTGAGCGTAATTCCTTGGTCTGATCGCCAGCCCTGTGATTATCACATCGTTCGTCCTGGAGTACTGCTCCAGGTCAGCAACTCGGTTTTCCAGCTCTACAATTTTCTTTGCTTGTTCCATGTTCTGCCATTTGAGCTGCTTGATTTCACTCAGCAGGTCAGTTATGGCAGATTGTTGCTTCATTAAAGTTGCCATGTCAATTGTTATCCCATTCATTGACTCCTTTAGGTCCTCCATGTCCTTCTGGAGTGTTTTCATTGCCATGTTGATATTTTATAATCAGCCCGCAGCAGATCTGGTTAGATGTTGTGGTTGACCCGATACGGGCCCAGTAACCAAATCCGTGCCAAGTGAGCTGTAATCCAGTCCAAGTTTTCTGTTAGTTCCTTAAAGCCAGTCGTGATATTGAATGACGTCACGTTGTAAACAGGAAGACTCGCTCAGTTCTCAGCGTGCAGATGTCCTCCGAAATTCCCACAGTACAGACGAAAATGCACTTTCACGGGGAAAAAACAGGCACAATCCACTCAAAAACGAATCGCCCAGCACTCCAATCCTGGCCCGCTGGGGAAGCCCGCCGTCGCAGTGCCGAGCCGGGGAGCTTCAGCGAATCCGGCGGTGGATGGATGGAGAAAGTGGGCGGAAAGTCCAAAAGAATGTCGTAGCTGTCAGCATTTGCAGTAGGTAAACTACAGTCCGATGCCAACAGAAACAAACTCACTGCTACTTTGAATCAATAGGCAGTTATCCGAGGCACTGTGACAACTATTAAAATTTGTTTGATGTAATCCGTAAAACTGACGATCAAAGCACAGATATTACAAGCAAACAAACAATTCGGCACACTCCGATCAAACGCCACTCTCTGTCTCTCTCTCTCTCTCTCTTGGCTACTAAGTTGGGGGAAAAATCCAAAAATCCAAAACCCAGCGAAGCAGGTATTCCACATGAAACTGTGAGAGGGAGGCGCGTTCTTCTTTGTCATCATATGAATGTTGAAGCAATACAAAAAAGTTGTGCTAAGCAGGAAAAGTTTAATTAACTGCTTCAAAGCAGTGGGTGGGTTGGATACATTTACAAATTTGCATCGCTGCCTGCTGTCAGCTGGAAGCTTGGCCCAAAATACAAGTATCTAAGCAAACTAGGCTATGCTATATCAGGAAGAACTGAACTGTAGCTTGTTTCCACCAGCAGTTGATATATAGTGTACTCTAATTCAGGTAATTGCATGAGAAGTGCACTACCACCTTGTCTTCACAGAGCGTTCTTTTAAATATTTTGTGTGAATTACCTTTCGGACTCCTGACAGACAGGAAATCCCACCTCAGTGGGATTGCATTGAGAAATGCCGCAGTGAGCCATTGTGTGCCTCAATCTTAGTGAATGGATGGAGCAAAGTGACTGATTGCAGGGGTCTACCCTTGTTTTTAATATTTAAGTATACACATACACACAGTCGTGGTAGCAATTTGTGGCATTTTTTTGTTGTTCAATAAATGTTAAATATATTATTTATTATATTCTACATGTCCGTAGCTTATTGATACTGACATGAATTCCACAAACACATATGAAACAATGTGAAATTGGAATCTGTCATTGCTTTACTATGTTTACCCTCATAAAATAATGTAATTAGTGCCAAAAAACCTTAATACAAATGCTTCATGTTGGCAAAAGAAGTGATACAAGTTGTATTTGTTATTAATTTGAACAGTGCTTCCAGAAGCACCACATTCCAGTTGATAAAACAATGTCCATCCCTAGAACAGCACTGCCTTTGAGCAAGTTAAATGCTCATCATTTCTGAAATACTTGATTAAATGCCCTTTTACGTCACCGAAAAAAGCCATCCAACTTGCCATTGGCTGGTGTTGTGTGGATCCCTTATACAAATATTTGTGCAACATGGTCAAAAACATGTATGCATTGGGCAACTAGGCATTCATTTCTTCATAACATCTGAGTTTTAAAGTAAAGAAAAACACTTTTTAAAGTTTTGAAAGGATAGATTAGGATATATAAAAACATTAACAAAACAGTGAAAGGAAGTGAATGACATTTCCTGCCAAGAGATGTTTAGTTTACAGTTTCAGCATAGAGTTTCAACATCTCTATCATCCCACATTTGTTTCACTCACTCAGTCATGGACTATAGATGTGCCAGACTACTACTCACAGCTACAATTCCCTGGCCATACCCCACCATGCCTACTGTTTAAAAGTTATTTTTTTTTAGTTTTTTTTGCCTACATTTTACATAGATCGTCATAGCACTCTCTGACCTAATTTGGCATATTTATTTCTCACAGTGTCTAGATGTGCATACAATTATTAGCCCAAGGCCATAAGTCACACCCAATAGGGTTGGGACACACATATTTACAGGTCTATAGTAGCTTTGCACAGCATTCACTCATTTTCCTCACACTGGCTACATGTGTCAGAGATGGCTGATCAACATTTGTAAACTGGTTCTCAGCTCTAGCTCCCTGGCGAAGCAAAATGTGGCAGTCAAAGATTTTGCGTAAAGTTTTCCAAACTTCATTCAAACTTCTCATGTCTGGAACACAGGCATGATCTCTAGCTATTTTTTGACCTCCCAGTCACCAGCCATTCTGCTTCAGGGTTTATTTTACAATATATAATATATTTTATATATTAAAATATATTATATATTAGAAAAGCAGTGTTTTTCTTTGGCTTTTATAATCGATCAAATTACAGATGAGGTCGTATTTACACTGCGTGTGTGGATTGGCATAGCATATTCCGATGCTACATTTCTCTTTCTTCTTACTGTATCACCAGTTGTAGTGTGTAGATGTTCCACACATTCCACTCAATTTCAACAACAAATGTCCACATGCAGCAAGGACATGGTCTAGGAGGAGCGTGTAATGATAACAGCAACTGTTTTCATTTATAGTACTATCTTACTTGAATAACAAGAGTGTCAATTATTGAAATAATGAATTAGCAAGTAATCCCAAAGTTCTCTCTTGATTGTCTCTCACTGCAGTACTCTCATTCTCATGTTAGAAAATGCAGCTAGCTAAAAGACAAAATGTTAAATTCAGTAAAACCAATTTAAATCCCTCCATTAATTACATAAACAGCTACAATTCCCTGGCCATGCCCCACCATGCCTACTTTTAAAAATTTTTAAAGTACGTTTTTTTTGCCTACATTTTACATAGATCGTCATTTACATTAATTGTATATCGTGTTGCACTCAAAGCTGTCAAAGCTATCAAAAACACTTTGGTGCTTTCCCATGCTGTGAGATCCAATTTTGGGGTTTTAAAACAGGGGGTGCAATGGGCAGAAATCATTTTCTTTTAAATGTTTTTTGACATTGATTTGAAAATTTTAATATTTTCATCCCAACAGTAGGGGGTGCAAAAAAAAACTGCACCCGCCACTGGTCATCAATACACCTTAAACTCAGGGACGAAGGGTGAAGAATAGCCTACAATCACAAGTTCAAATAAATCTGTGGATGTAAGAAAATGCTGGACAATTTTATGATGTAAAGAAAAATACTATTAAAAAATCACCCTTAAAGGGCTGCTGGGTGGCTTACTGTTCTACGCCTCAGTCAGCCAGATTGTCCGTGTCTCATCGCACACCAGTGATTCAAGATTCAAGATTTTTATTTGTCACATACACACACGGGGTGTGCAGTGAAATGGAAAGTGACAATGCTCAACGAAAAAAGTGCAAAAGTACACAGTATTTACAGTAAAAAGACAATAGAATTATTAAAAAATTAAAGCAATACAATATATATAATTATTACAATAAGTACAGCAAGAGCTCTTATATAAAAAAACAACAACACAATATATACATTAAGAGCACTTGGAAATGGAGGAAATTATGTGTGGTCATTACGTGTGTGTGTGTGTGGGTGTGCATAAGAGGGGCAGTGTGTGTGTCTTGGTGGGGGCCCTGGTGAGGTCAGAGTTCACAGTCCTGATGGCCTGAGGAAAGAAACTCCGTCTCAGTCTCTCTGTTTTGGCAGCGTGACTACGGAGGCGCTTGCCTGACCGCAGCAGCTGAAACAGTCCGTTGTTGGGGTGGTGAGGATCCTTCATGATCCTGCGGACTCTGGTTCTGCACCTCCTGGTGTATAAGTCCTGCAGGGTGGGGAGTGTAGTTCCAGTAGTGCGTTCAGCCGAACGCACTACTCTCTGCAGAGCCTTCCTGTCCTGAGCAGAGCTGTTGCCAAACCAGGCGGTGATGCTTCCGGTCAGGATGCTCTCTACAGCTCCAGAGTAGAAGGACTGAAGGATCCTCCGGGAGACTTTAAATTTTCTCAGCTGCCTGAGGTGGTAAAGGCGCTGCCTCGCCTTTCTCACCAGAGTGTCAGTGTGTGCTGTCCATGTGAGGTCTTCGGTGATGTGGACCCCAGGTATTTATACCTGCTCACCCTCTCCACAGTGGTCCCATTAATCCCCAATGGTGAGTACGTCCTCTGTTGTTGTGTCCTCCTAAAGTCCACAATCAGCTCCTTAGTTTTGGTGACATTCAGGAGGAGGCTGTTGTCTTGGCACCAGAGTGACAGATCAGCAACTTCCTCCAGGTAGGCCTTCTCGTCGTTGTTGGAGATCAGGCCCACCACCACTGTGTCATCCGCAAACTTAATGATGGAGTTGGAGCTGGACCTGGCCACACAGTCATGTGTGTACAGGGAGTACAGTAGGGGGCTGAGGACGCAACCCTGGGGGGATCCTGTGTTCAGGGTGAGGGGGTTGGAGGTGTGTCTGCCCACCCTGACCACCTGGGGCCTGGCGGTCAGGAAGTCCAGGATCCAGGCACACAGGGGGGGCGTTCAGTCCCAGCTCAATCAACTTGCCAGCCAGTCTGGTGGGGACTATGGTGTTGAAAGCTGAACTATAATCAATGAACAGCAGTCTCACGTAGCCCCCCTTCCGGCTGTCCAGATGAGAGAGTGTGGTGTGCAGTACCTGGGAGACAGCATCATCCGTGGATCTGTTTGGACGATAAGCAAACTGCAGCGGGTCCATGGAGCAAGGGAGGAAGGCGCAGATGTAGTCCTTAATCAGCCTCTCAAAGCATTTCATGACCACCGAGGTGAGGGCCACCGGTCGATAGTCATTCAGGCATGCTGGAGAAGCATTCTTGGGCACAGGGACAATAGTGGATCTCTTGAAGCAGGCGGGGACCACAGACTCAGCCAGGGAGATGTTGAATATAGTGGTGAACACTGGAGCTAGCTGGTTAGCACAGGTCTTCAGTACTCGCCCAGATATGCCATCTGGACCAGCAGCTTTCTGGTGTTCACCCTCGTTAGAGCCCTCCTCACACTGTGCTCGGTCACCGAGAGCGTGTGTACGTCCCCAGCGGTAGAACTCACTTCGGCTATGCTAGCAGTGTTGTTTTTAGCCGGCGAGCTAGCGCTGTTGTTGCTAGCCTCAAACCGTGCATAAAATGAGTTCAGGTCGTCCGCTAGGGACGCGTCGGCACTCACCATTGCGGGGGGGTCTGCCCTGGTAGTCTGTTATAGTCCGTAGCCCCTGCCATAGGCGTCTGGTGTCGCGCTGCTCCATCTGCGACTCCACTCTGTCTCTGTACCTCCTCTTAGCCTCCTTCACCGCCCTTCTCCAGTCCATAAGACGCTGCCTTGTGCTCGTCCATGTTGCCGGATACAAGACCGGAGTTATAGGCAGCAGTGCGGGCATTCAAAGCGTCGCGGATGGATTTATCAACCCACGGTTTTTGGTTAGGAAAATACCTAACTTTTACCGTGGGGACAATGATATCCACTAGCGTTGCTATGAAGCTCGTTACTACTTCCGTAAACTCGCTGGCGTCCCTGGAACTGGATTGGAACATGTCCCAGTCGACGTCACACAGAGCGTCCTGTAGCTCAGCCTCTGAATGGTCAGACCACCGCTTTACGTCCTCGTCACTACCGCTTCCCGTGCTATCCTCTGTTTATACTCCGGCAGCAGGAAAATGGCGGCATGGTCTGATTTGCCGAACGGAGGTAGAGAGACAGCCTTGTAGCCTCTCTTGAACGGCGTATAGCAGTGGTCCAACGTTCTTTCCCCTCTGGTAGCACACGTAATGTGCTGGTGAAAGTTCGGCATAACTTTCTTTAGGTTCGCCCTATTAAAGTCCCCAGCCACCACCATAGCCGCGTCGGGATGCTTGTTCTGATGCCGACATAACACGTCCTGTAGGTCCGACAGTGCTACGCCGGTATCCGCATCTGGTGGTATGTAGACGGCTGTGGTGATGACCGAGCCGAACTCCCGGGGGAGGTAGAATGGACGGCATGAGATCGTCAGATGTTCCAGGTTCGGCGAGCAGGAACGAGAAAGAGTCTTAATGTCCTTGGGGTTGCACCACTTGTTGTTAATCATGAAGCAAACCCCTCCACCCTTAGATTTGCCGGACTCTTCCGTTCTATCCGCACGGAAGACGGAGAAGGACTCGGTTGGGCATATGGCTCGATCCGGCACCACCGGGGTCAGCCATGTTTCCGTCAGACAAAAGATGTTACAATCCCTCATGTCCCGTTGGAATCTAATCCTCGCCCTAACATCATCCAACTTATTTTCCAGAGACTGGACGTTAGCAAGAAGAATGCTGGGCAGAGGTGGACGGTGGGCTTGAACTCTCAGTCTGTTCCGAATTCCGCTCCGTTTTCCCCGATGTTTCCTCCTGCGTCTCCCCGTAGATGCGTCTCCATTGTTGTGGCTCGCTCGTACAATCTCTGCCGGCCACTCGGTCGAAGGAAAAAGTGGACAAAACCCTTTGTTGTGCGGAAAGGTTTATGTCAAAAGTGTGCTGCGTCCGTATGTAATTAGTGCCGATGTATTTGCGCAAAGAAATATATTAAAAACAACCATAAAAACTAAAAAAACGCACAATCTCCGCGGAGCTACCACGACGGCGTCTGGGCACGGCCGCGCCATCTTCTATTAGTGACCCCTGCTGGTCGATCGGGTGCCCTAAGTCTGCTGGTATAAAGATGTGCAAGAAGTGTCTTCCTCAGACCCATGTAATGATATGCGATGTGAAGAGAAGTGCGTGGTGTGCGAGGTAGCAGCGAGCACAGCTCAAAATATGATTGGGCATTCCAAAAATTGGGAGAAATAAAGGGAAAAAGCATTTTTTTTAATTCAACTCACCAATAAATGATAACTCCAGGTGTACATTAGCAATGACAGTCGTCAGAATTTCCTCCCGATTTACACATGACTAGAAGTCAGATTTCAGCAGGTCAGCAGGATTTCTCCACACCATCGGCAAAGATGACCCGGCTAGGTGTGAAAGTGTCCCAGATGCCTCGCACACTACCTCTGACTGTGGCAGAGAAATCTAGAGCCAAACGCACATTCAAAGCGAGAGGTTTCTCTCTAGACTATAAAAATCTGTTGTAGGATGGGACTTCTGCAAAATCTAGATTCCACAGTCAATTTTTTTATTTTTTTTATAGTGCAAAGACACACTGACACACTCACCAGGTGAGACACTGCGAAGTCCAGTAGACAACCCGCCAGAACACAGGCATGATCCCGTCGGGAATGTAGCTCCATGGCTTGTAACACACTTTTGGAACACTTTAAAGGAAAAAAAAGCTGCTCACAGAGCCGAAGAAAATGGCACAATGCCCTGTACATTCTCAATAACCACAATATAATTAGCAATACCACAAAGAAAGCAGAATACATTTTATTCTGGATTGAAACTAACTCATATTGCACCATAAGAAATATAAACAGTAGAATATGGCGGATTTTCAGCACCGGTCTTCCTTTCATTGTTGGAGTTGTTAATGAAAGAGACATTAATGATCACACATTTCTTTATGAGCGCAGTCAGGGCAGACCATGCGGGGAGGGTAGAACATAACAATGGCCCTATACATTTTCAGGCTGAAAATGAGAGTACATCCAATTGAAAAACTAGGTTGCATCTAATCCGTTGTTAATGTGCACTCAGCCTCAGACTTCAGAAAAAGGGCCCTGTTCTCTCAGGCGGTCAAAGTAACTCTCATAAGGGAATCCATGAAAAACATTCAGGTGCTCTGCTGTGAGTTGCTATTTGGCAGCCATTTTGCACAGAAGCAGACTATAGTGACCTATAAAGTAACCTGAGTAAAAGTACCACTGGTATTTCCGTAAACAACCAGCTACAACTGAAACTAAACCAAATTTGAGCTCTTACAAGCCTGCTACTACAGAACAGAGGGCTGTGATTCCTGTTCTAACCTAATATCAATCTGGGTGAATCAAAGTTCACTCTGCATCCAGACATGGAGAAGTCACAGCAGGTATTACTGATGGTTAAGATTTTATTGTACCTTTACGACACCATAACACAGCATGACAAAGAGATCACAGTGCCCTTTACAAATGTTGAGTGCATGCTAACCTTTTCAAGGGTGAGGCAGAGGAGTTTGTTGCTGTCTGGTTGGAGAAAGAAGAGGTCACAGCAGGGGTCGGTGAATGTTCTTCATTATCAATCTTGCACTGTTTGTAAATTGTCTGAAAGGGCAAACAAAAGCACAAAACATCATCAACAAGTGAACAAGACCACAATCAAAATAAAATCCACAACTGTAATAAACAACAATAACCTTGCAATCTGTCTAAGAAGATTTCAACAGTGCGACAGGAAACCCATATGTGGCCAATGGCAAGTATTATGGCCCACTAAAAGCTGTGTGGGCCACAACCATTTAAACTATGTTTAAGTATTATCAGTTTTTAATGTGTTCATATTACCAGCAGAGTAAACAGAAGCATGTCAGCACAGAACATGGATCTGCATTTATGCTATGGCTATATGTTTTTAAATAAAATAAAATAAAATAAAAATCCAATTAAAACCTTTATAAAAGGGCTGCAATTTTATAAAGTATAGTCAAAACCTAGTAATCCCTTCATGTCAAGGCCTAAAAATGTCCACCTGTTTTTCACCTTGTTTACCACAAATGAGGTGCATATTGCAGTGTAATAGACTAGTCAGCAATTGGCGCTGCACACACCCACATGTAATTATACTGATTGATTTGTAAGTAGTGTGGCATCCCAAGGGGCAGGGCGAGAAAATGGCTGCCTGGCCCTTTAATTCTTGGGAGCCACTGGAGGAAACAGAAGAACTATGGTTCCCAGCAGGCCGCAGTCCCGCACCTGAACAAAGTCAACCAATTTGGACTGCGAACAGCTGAAGGCCATTTGGAGGCTTATTTAAGGGACTTGTTTGTGTTACACTGGGAGGGAGTAGGTTGGCTGTTGTGGAGAATTGTTTGGAAGATAATTGTTTGGAAGATAATTGTTTGGAGTATAATTGTTTGGAGTGTGTTTTGACCTGGATTGTGTACTGACCCCCCTTTGTGTACCGACTACTGGACTGGATTGGATTGCGGAACTGACCTGGATTGCGACATTGGATTTTGGATAACGACGACGAGTAGGATTGTGGACTTTGTTGTGAATTCCCCCGAAGACCCCACCCTTTTTTGTGTTTTGTCAGTATTTGTTTAATAACTTATCATTTTGTTTGCAATACTGCCTCCTCCGGGTTATATAACTTGCCTACACCCTCTGCAAGGTCTGTGAGTGTCGCCCAACCCCCTTTTTTACAACCTAAATGAAAAATAAAAATATAAAGAACAAAATTGTTATTGATGGTATGCCTTGATTTTTAAAAATCAGTTAAGGGAGCAGAATATTTTATATTTTGGTGCTGAATTTAATTATTCTCAGATAATTTGTTGTTTCCTCTATCATGACTTGTCTTACAGGTGTAAAGATTTAGGAGGAATTTTTGCCTCTGGAAGCATCCCCACTGTGCGTGGGGGAAAAATACACTTGCATCCTCTTCCAGGCAGGTTCATCACAGCTCTAGCTGTTTCAAACTTCTTAATTATTCCGGTAATAGTAGAGATGGATATTTGTTTTATAGCCATCGCCTGATTTATGATGGTCAAAAACCTATTGTCTCATTTAATTTGTGTATTCTCTGATCTTACCCATATTGATGGATAACTAAGGGAGTTTGGCCTGTGTGTCACTTCATATATATATATACACCAGTGAATTAGGAAGTCATGGATGACCACTTAAGAGTTCCTAAAGACTCAGGTGAACTTAAAAAATTTTAATATAAATGGGAATGTACTTAATTTAGATTTTGCTCATAAAAATTTCTAAGAGTGCCAATAATTGTGACATTAGTAACGTTTTTGAGAAAATGTTTTTAAAATTAAATTTTTTATTTAGGATTATTTAAAGTATTTTCTTGTTGGGCTGATGTGAGCCTACTGGGCAAAGCGATGTTTCAAAGGCGACGCTTCGTTCGGAGTGCGTGGCGGAACAAACGGGTCCCTTTATCGCCCTGCCAACAAGTGACTCTGTTGACTGGGGACCGCGAATACCTCAACCATGCCTAAACACTGAAAACCGAGGGAATCTTCCCTGGCTCTCCACTGCACATGAGCTTTCAAACTTAAGTATACCAAGGTATATGTATAGTAGGGCTGCAACGATTAGTCAACGTCATCGATGACGTCGACCATGTAATTTAGTCGATTTGCATATTCATGACCGACGCGCTGTATTGTTTTGAACATGGCGGCAGCAAACCCAGCTGGGAGTGCGGGAGAGAGTTCATCCAAAAAAAAAAAAAAAAAAAAAAACCAGAGCATCCAAAGTGTGGGAATTCTTTAAGCAAAAACCCAATATGGTGCTTTGCACACTGTGCAAAGCCGAAATGGCATATCACAGCAGCATGACGGCCATGCACAAACACCTTAAAAGAAAGCATCCAGGAGCCGTGACCCGCCAACTCAATGCACAGGACGGAGCAACATGGTAAGTGTGATGCTAGGTTATCTAGCTTGCTATTGTTATGTATATGTAGCTCTGTAATGTTGTCAACATTGCTATTCTCAGACATGTCCTTGAATGAGCTTGTCACACGCCACGTGATAAACCCTGGATGGGAAACAGAGCAGCCAAGAGACGGAGTGGAGTTTGTCGGTCTATGGACCGGATATATGATATGATATACTCATATATAATATTGTATAATAATTATAATTATATTATATTATTACATTATTATATATATAATAATTATGAATTGGGCGGCACGGTGGTGCAGTGGATAGCCCTGTCGCCTCACAGCAAGAAGGTCTCGGGTTCGAATCCAGGCTGGGGGCCTTTCTGTGCGGAGTTTGCATGTTCTCCCCGTGTCCGTGTGGGTTTCCTCCGGGTACTCTGGTTTCCTCCCACAGTCCAAAGACATGCACGTTAGGCTAATTGGAGAGTCTAAATTGCCCGTAGGTATGAGTGTGTGAGTGAATGGTGTGTGTGCCCTGCGATGGATTGGCGACCTGTCCAGGGTGTATTCCTGCCTCTCGCCCGGAACGCATGCTGGGATAGGCTCCAGCCCCCCCCCCGCGACCCTGACCAGGAATAAGCGGCTTAGATAATGGATGGATGGATAATTATGAATTGTAAATTATGCTAATTCTCATGGCAGGGTTGGTGCCCTAGAATGGGGCGGAGATAGGAGGGGGAGTTAGGGTGGTACTCACCGTGCTGACATCCAGAGGCAAGATGAAGACTATGAGGAAGCACAGGTACCAGGCCAGCAGGGTGCCGAACAGCACCATGCGCTGCTGCCTGCGGAAGTCGCCATAGCGATGCAGGAGGAACAGCGCCAGGAAAAACACCACCACTATCTCAATGCCCAGCGCGGCTCCGCTCATTCTGCCACGCTCACCCCCGCCGATCTGAGCACAGCCCCCTGGCAACTAACTGAACCTGAAGCCAGCCACACATTCACTGGGGACCGCCGATCCTGCGTGAAAGAAAGACCATGTCAATTCATTAACTCCAGTCCACTGGCCACATAACATAATCAAGGCTGTGCAGGAGCCACAAAAAAGATGACATTATGAATTAACCAGATGATGGTATACAATATAGAACATTTGACATCTCCATTCCAGACCAAAAGAATGCATTTTATGATTCTGGGGTCATTTTATTATAATAATAGAAAAAATATCAACCAGTGTAAGGAAAGATAATGGCCAAGGCTCAATGGATGAGTTATTTACATCATCCAAGGTTTCAGCTACGACCTGAATGTACGCAGCTTTATCGCACATTACATACACACAAATCTAGTGTATTTCACTATCGTGGACAAATACAAATGTTGCATTACTCTTGCTACATGCATTAGCCATTCATTGAAACAGTCATTCATTAACAGGTGTTGGAAATTTGCCTTTGGTTATAAACAGTGTCTTTAATATGGTAACAATGCTTTCAGCAATGTCCCTGACAAATAAACAAACAAATAAATAAATAAAATTGTCCAAATTATGTAATTAAGATTTCCTCACATCATTGGATGTAAACGAATCAATAATACAAATATAATAATTTATTATTATTACTATTACTGTTATTACAGTCATCATCATCATCATAATTGTTATTATGTACTGTACCTCGTTCCACACTAAAAATACAATTTTAATCTTTGGTTATTTTATAGACGGTGAGGCATGTTATGATTATATTATAAAATTGTCTTAATTTAGACACCCATTTCTGTTCTCGTGGACAATAATCTAAAAAAGATTGTTCAACTGCTAATTGCTGAATACGTTCCAGCGATTAGCAGTATTGTTTCAGTATCAGCAGTACTGAAGTACTCTGAAGTCTACAGCATAAGTTGTGATTTGACTGTATTCTTTTAAAGCAACCCATCTGGAACAATGGGGTTTGTCATTTGAAAACTGGGCAGACAATAGCACAACGGAATAAATTACAATTCTCTATGGTTATTTAAAAGCAGTCTGTCAGCAACAATTAGTTTTTTAATAGGATGTTTGACGTCAAATTGTCACGTAAGCAGTGAACAGACTAAATATATTACAGCATATGCCATATACATATGCCACAATTTCAGAAAAGGTTCATATTTGAAATGCTTAATATTAATATTAAAAATATCTCACACACTTTCAAAATCCTTTGAGAAACATGTGAAAGTGTTGAATCATTTGGAAATACACATTCAATTTGCAATGATTAATTATGCATGTCCTACTTTGTTATTGATGACAGTTTTAAAAGACGAGTTCCATTCCCTTTTGACTATTTACTTTGAAAATGGCAAATATTATGATTGTAGCTGTAGCGGCAGGCAGTGTGGTGTAATGGTTACGGAACTGGGCTTGTAACGTTAAGGTTGCAGGTTCAATCCCCAGGTGGGACACTGCCGTTGTACCCTTGAGCAAGGTACTTAACCTGAATTGCTTCAGTTAATATCCAGCTGTATAAATGGATTGTAAAGAAATGTAAACTGTAAATCGTTCTGGATAAGAGCGTCTGCTAAATGCCTGTAATGTAATGTAATGTAATAGCTAGAGGCAGAACTGCAATCCTAGTCTCGACGCAACTATGCAGTTGGTTAAGGCCAGTAGCGCATTACATTTTTACACAACTGGCTCCTTTCAGTATACCATTGGTCTGGGTTCAGGGGTGAGTCAGTCCTCGTTATCCAGATATGTTTCAAAATGTACAGGTGCCATGTCCAAAGAGAGCCAATCAGTACATTTTATCTCCTGAAAATACAGGCGATTTGTTTTCATTGTGTGAACAAATTGTTCAGCAGTTGATTACAATAGGGGATTTCTTTTTGTTTATTTTTTATGAAACTGGTATATTCTAAACCATTTCCAATAACACATTTGCCCATTGATTTGTTGTACAGCTCATAATAATAATTTTATTTAGGTTGTTTGGCAAAATAATTACAAGCTGAGCAACTGCTGAGTAAAAAATCAGGGAGAAATCACAACACAGCAGCAGGTGGGAACATTGGTCTAAAATACAAGAGACTCCCTGCAAAACGGGGAGAGTTAGCAGCTATTCATATCCCCGTCATTCCACCAAACGACAGTGACGCAGCATTTAAACTGTCGAAACAGTGAAGTTAGAATAAAAATGGTCTATTCCCTGAATCCAGTAGCCCTTGTTTAAAGTTCAGCACTCTGAATACTGAACACAAGTGGTATTACATGTTAAAACCCCCTCACTTATCCTACATGCAAACTATATTTATTTGATTTAATATAATAATTACTACACAGGATAGCAATTATCAATTAAATCACCATATTCGTTGATAGGCAGAGCAATCTGGTGGATCAACCTTCATCAAAGATTGATCATGATACCAAACCAAGCTTGTCTCTCTCCAAATACAAACACACGCAGCCGAGGTGTTAGCTGGCACCAGATCTTCTAAGAGAAAAACAGGACAGAGCAAGAGTAGAATTCCCCAAACAGGTCAGACTTTAAGTGTTGGGTGTTGGGGGGGTTGGCTCGCTCCCTTCTTATTTCACGATTTGGGGGGAGTTGCAGCACAAGCCAGGTTGACCTTTTTATATTTTTGTTTTGGGTCACTTAATACCACATGGTATATTTTCAAGGTTGCCATTGACATGCTCTCATGTTGAAAATCGTGGCGATATCAAACATCACTAGGGCCTGGTTAAGCCAGCTTCATTTATACCGAGATGTTGGTTGAGCTGATATTTGGGGAGGCATAATATGCTCAAGAGCATTGCTACCAAGTGAAGAGGCCAATCATACCATGTTGACCTCCGCTTTAATCTGGCGGGCCATAATTATTTTCTTTGATTCCATGATCCATAATATCCAGCTCATAGGTATCATCCTGAAGTTGTAGGGTGTGGCACTGGTTCACCACCGCTACATACCCAACTGCCCTGGCTTCACTCACAGAGCCATAAACCCACTCTGTCTGCCTGTGCAGGATGACTAAATGCAGGATGTTCAATGTGCAACACTTAATTACCATTACATTGTAATTGGTTGTTAGCTGCGGCACCGCTGAAAATAGGACAATGTTCATATGACTCCGTGGCCCCAATCACTGCCATTAGTGCTGCTTGAAAGTTTGTGAACCCCCCAGACATGGTCATTGTTTTTGTAAAAAAAAAAAACCTTATTAAATGTATATCCAAACACCAATTTGTAAAGCAGACTTTCCAAATAATGGACACAAACAAAAAAAAAGATGTATTTTCATTATTTTTATTCAACAAAAGTGGTTTATCTCACAAAAACTGAAAATTTGACATGTGCAAAAGTATGTGAACCCTTTTAGTTATAGCTTGTGGCACCTCCTTTTTGCAGCCATTACTTCAACCAAACGTCTTCTGTAACCACTGACCAGTCTCTCGCATCTGCTGTTGGGGATTTTTGCCCACTCCTCCTTGCAGAACTCAGCCAGTTGAGAGAGGTTGGAGGACATCTGGCATACCGCCCGCTTCAGGTCTAGCCACAACATTTCTATAGGATTGAGGTCTGGACTTTGACTAGGCCATTCCAGAGTACGAATCCTCTTTCTGTTAAGCCATTCCTTGGTAGTTTTGCTGGTATGCTTTGGGTCATTGTCTTGTTGCAGAACCCATTTTCGGCCCAGCTTCAACTCCTGACTGATGGCAGGAGATTCTGATCAAGAATTTGTTGATAGGCATGAGAATTCATGTTTCCCTGGATAATATGGAGTCGTCCAGGTCGGGAGGCAGAAAAGCTGCCCCAGACTTTCACATTTCCACCACCATGCTTCACTGTTGGGAGGAGGTTCTTTTCTTGGTATGCAGTGTTGGCTTTTCTCCAAACATAGCGGTTTTGATTGTGACCAAATAATTATATCTTGGACTCATCTGTCCAGAGAATGGACTTCCAATAGGCCTCTGGTTTGTCCAAGTGTTCTCTGGCAAAGTTGAAACGGGCAGCTTTGTTCTTTCTTGAGAGCAGAGGCTTCTTTCTAGCAACCCTCCCATGAATGTCATGTCTATTCAATTTTCGTCTGATTGTAGACGCATGTACATTTACCCCAGATGCTGCCAGAGAGGTCTGCAACTCTCTAGAGGTGATGTGTGGGTTGGCCTTTACCTGATTTATTATTCTTCTGGTGCTTCTTGGTGATAGTTTTGATGGGCGTCCACTTCTAGGCAGAGTTGCAGTCATGTTGAATGCCCTCCATTTGTAAATGATTTGTCTTACAGTGGATGGATGGAACTGGAATATTTTGGAGATGGTCTTATAGCTTTCCCCAGACTGATGGGCTGTCAGTACCTTCTTCCTGATGTCCTCGGATATCTCCTTTCCTCTCGGCATTGTTGATCTGTTTAGGTACACCTTGGCACTACAGTGGTTTGGTTGGTTTCCTCTCTCTTTTAATCTGTGTTGCCCAACCCTTTTCCTAAGGATGTCTCATTTGATTGGTCTGCTTAATTGATTAATTAAGCACCCAAATGTGTTTCACCTGAATCTATTACCTACTTGATTTTACCAATGCAGCTGGGGTTCACTTACTTTTGCACATACACTAATTCCATGTTTCATGTAGTTTTTGCTACTCACAAATTCCCTCTAAATCTAATCAATTGATAAACATAAACCTGACATTTTATGAAAACTGGTGATGATAAAATAAGAAAATCATGGTAAAACAACGGAAAACTCTAAACTGCTCAAGGGGTTCACATACTTTCAAGCAGCACTGTATGTTTATGAATTGGTTTAAATTATGGGGCCATGGATTTTGAATGATGAAAAGCAGTTACCGTTGATTTTTATGAATAACCCCTAAAGTGTCTTATTAGGCCGCTGGGCCACCACAAGCCGCCAGAACAGTCATGAACTCATGAAGTCATGAAGGATACAACAGCATTCTTCCACGAGAAATTATGTAATTTAGTGTTTTATTGATGGTGCCTGAAAATGCTGTCTCAAGTGTAGCTCCAGAATCTCCCATAAGTGTTCAATTAGGTTGAGATCTGGTGACTGAGATGGCCATAGCATATGGTTTACATCATTTTCATGCTCATCAAACCATTCAGTGACCACTTGTGCCCTGTGGATGGGGACATTGTCCCCAGACTTCGGACAGACATATTGAGGTAAGGAACTGTATACAATACTTTTTTAGTGTTGGTAATATATTATTTACTTTTAGGATAGTTTTATTGTTTTGATAAAACATCTGTGAGATGAACTTTTGACGCCTGTGGTGCAAGCTGATTTTTAAATGACAAATTTGTAATTGTATATTGCCTGTGTATGTATTTTATTATCATATGTAAGACAAAATTGTATTTGCAATATGCCATGTTGCAGATATGTGTATACATTCCATATATAACATTTTGGAAAAACGCCATCAGTCACTAAAAAGCCTGTAACTTTTACACCGTAAAAGGTATTTATATTCTGATTTCAGATTCTAAATACTTACACAATAGAGAAGATTCAATATACTTTAATATTTTCTCTATCATTGTAAAGTAGTCAAACTGGCAGTTGTTTGGGAAATTTTTTTTGGGGGTTTTCTTGACTTATTAAATGTTTACTAATACTGTGATGTTGTATGTCATATCTATCGTATGAAAAAGCTATTTATCAACTTTTTGGAGGTGTATAATGTTCAAATATATGGTTTGACACAAGCAAACTATGATCGTTAATGCATAGACTGGTCACGTTACGAAAATAAATGGAACATTCCGCTCAGGCAAGAAAGGGTTAATAAAGGGTTTATGCACTGCCACCCAACCATAGTATCCCTCTGTGTGAAGAACTGCCTGCTCACAATATTTTAAGTCAACGGATTCAGATTTGGTCACCTGTTTTGCCTTTCACCTCGAGCCAATGCATGGACATCACAGTCAAGGAGTATGTGCTTTTGCCCATAGTTGCCCTTAGTTGATGGTGTCTTGCCCTCCAACTTCCATGACAACATCACCTTATTCCTCATGAAACATCAGCAAATTCAGCAGTCTTTGACACTGAAGCTGCTGCCAAATGTGCCCCAACAATCACCCCCCTTTCAAAGTCACTGAGACCTCTTCTTCTACCCATGGTAGACAAAAGAATGTACAACTGAACTGTCATTTTCTACCCTAAGCATCAAATGCTTTATACAGTGCATATTTGGGGTCAATATGTGTTACCTCAGTTTTGTGGATGCGAGATGTTCCTAGCCAAACTTAGGCAGGGAGTGCATTTCACGGAAAGTGGAAAACCAGCCCTGTCAGGAAATGCACCTCTAATTTTCTTCCTGTTGAACCCAGCATCAAATACTTCATACAGTAGGCCTATAGTTTCATGACAGAGACCTTCCGAGCAAAGGTTAGGGAGGTGGTGTATTTCACAGCTAGCTCCAAACCAGCCCTGTCAGGAAATGCATCTCCCCTGTAATTTTTCCCCCCCATTTACCCCAGCATCAAATGCTTTATACAGTATGTATTGGTGGTCAATGGACTCTAGTTTGGGGAGGACGGCAGTGAAAATGCACCTGGGTGGTAGTGTAATTCCTGTTGACAGAACATTTCTCACCTCCACCTAGTTTCATAGTTTCGTGGTCTGCACTAAAGACATTTGCATCAACATGCGTCAAAAATATTAGGTGCAACTTTCACATGTGATAATTCGTTTGCGTTTTCATCCACCCTCTCAAACTCAAATGCAGAGTGTTATGTGCCAGCTTGGTGACGTTATTAAAGGACACATATGAACAGAAAGAGCAGACATATGATAAATACCCCATCACACAAGAAGAAGGTAAGAAGATAAGAAAACTGAAGGTTAATTAAGCGTATAAAAATCCATGTGAAATACCCATAACTGGCTCTAAGAATTCCAGTAATTTTAGTAAACATAGAAGGGATATATTTCCACAGAACTTGATGTTGTGGAATATGAAAGCTATACATTTGTATGTGCTGTGAATCACATATTTTATTAGCTTTGGCTATGTATTCTGTGCTAATAAGAGAACTGAAGGTTGTTTAGCCTCTTAAAAACAGGCGACACTCTTTGGGTGCATCCCATGGCACAACGTTAATCATAGAACATGCGTTCATTGTCTTGCAGTGTTGAGTGAGGAGTGAGGACACAGTATTTGTTGTGTGCTGCAAATGCTGATGTTGTGTGAAAGTTGGCATACAGTCATATATTGGCATAGATCATTTAACTTAAACATATCTATTATGATAATGTCACAGAAGGTGATCCTTACTTACCAGGGATCCGCTCAGTGCTTTATAGTCAAGGCAGGCTGCCTCAACAAAACAAAAATCCCCCCATAAATATTTGATAAAAGCAAACATTTGTGCAATTGTTTACATTGAACGAAAGCAATGTCAAACAGCGGCATCTGCTGGGGAAAAGCAGATATGGTTGATGATAACAGAGCTGTTTTCCTAAAGCCACAGAGAAATGAATGCCGTGGTGGAAAATAACCAAGTACAAATACATTTTCTGTGATATCACCCAGTAGTCATTACATTTTGGCTTGTACAATAGCAAGACATATATGTGCGCAATCTCAGGTCCCATAAAACATCACAACGTTCAACTTTCAACGCTCATAACATTTGTTGAAATAATAGCACACCAATAAAAAATGGACAATCTGAATCAACCCCAATTCAGCTCCTCACACACACAGTACGCCAAAGAAGATGGCAGCAGAGTCTAATTCTGGTACAACGACAGGTCAGCAGCCGACCATCGATAGCCATGTATATATACGTTTCAATTTCTTGAAGCCAAAGGAGATTTGTATATATTGAAGTGTCTTCTTTGTCTGCCGCAGGTGCATGGCATTTCAGTCTTGAAAACATCACTGTCGAATTTGATGAAACATGCTGAGGTAATGCTGTTAAGTGGATTTTCATCTATTATTATTATAATTGCTATCTGTTTATATACTGGCCTTGCTAGCTAGGTAGCTACAGTTTAGCCTTCAACTGTAAGCTTGTTAAGTGCAAAGTAAGAAAAGACAGTTATAATAGAACCAAATTCGTCACCTGACATTAGGTACCTGGCAGCATTAGTTCATTTATGTTTGGTGACAGTTGTTAACTGTGATGCGCTTTTCCCACATGTATTGCATTACTATAGTCCATCCATCCATCCATCCATCCATTATCTAAGCCGCTTATTCCTGGTCAGGGTCACGGGGGGGCTGGAGCCTATCCCAGCATGCGTTCCGGGCGAGAGGCAGGAATACACCCTGGACAGGTCGCCAATCCATCGCAGGGCACACACACCATTCACTCACACACTCATACCTACGGGCAATTTAGACTCTCCAATTAGCCTAACGTGCATGTCTTTGTACTGTGGGAGGAAACCGGAGTACCCGGAGGAAACCCACGCGGACACGGGGAGAACATGCAAACTCCGCACAGAAAGGCCCCCGGCCTGGATTCGAACCCGAGATCTTCTTGCTGTGAGGCGACAGTGCTATCCACTGCACCACCGTGCCGCCTCATTATTATAGTATACTTGTATTAACAATGTGCCATTTTGATAGTTAATTAGAACAGTTAGCTAGTTAACAGCTAGGTGTTGGCTAGCAGCTAGGAGAATTATCAGCAGTTGGTTAATTCATTTGTTTAATTACAGTATTCACTTTTAATACTTGAGTACACAAGGTGCTCCCCCCCCACACAATTTGTAAGAACTGAGAGTCTGTGGCCATTGCAGTTATTTCTGTGGGAGACCCTGAAGAGTGGGCTAGGTGTCCTGTATGGGTATGGGGTGTAAAATATGACAAGTCTCTTTACAGACAAAATCATTGTAATGTCTGTTAGCAAACACATGCTAAATTAAGGATAGATTACCTACAGTTAGTAAGTGGCAGCTTTTCTGTGCTCACTAAACTTGTGCAAGATGCTGATGCAAGATGCATTACAGCATTACATTTATTTTAACATTACGCAGGATTGGCTTGTTGCCAATTTATCTGTCATTGAACTCTTAATTTTCCACAAATGGTTCAGTGACCAGGTTTCTATAATTTCAACAATTAGGCTCTCACTGCCAGTTTATAATTGAATCAATTAAAATGGTAACCTCTTAGGAATCATGTGTCATGTGTCATATCACATTACAGAAAATGAGAGCATTAGTTGATCTTGCTGATTAAATGTCCTGGGATGCAAATACGGGACATTTATTGTTCATGGCATGAATATCTATTTCTGACATAATATAGCCTTAAGATACTAAAACATGCTTTAATATAAATAAAAAGTGTTTATTTAGGAACAATTAACAGCAAGCTAAAATTCAGAGGATTATGGTTGGAACGAAAACCAGCATACACAGTGGGTCACTTATATGGTCGTTATATTTATAAGTTAGCTAGGTCTAACTTCATTATATAAGATCGAACACTGAAACCATCAATTTAAATGGCACTTTCAACACAATAACATGTCGTATTTTGTATCCTTGGAATTTGGCTAGTTGATCACCTGGATGGACATTGCTATCTATCTAGCTAAAATACAATTCAATAAAATACAATTAGCTAATAACAGTAAAACCCGTTTGATATGCAATTACTTGATAGCTATCTGGTAAGAACTCTGGTAAGCCAAGGTTATTTCAGACAATGAATGGTGTAGCTAGCAAGCTAGACAATCTGAATTGATGCGACCCAGCCCAAGTATTGTGTTAACAAGCTAGCTAAAATATCAAAACCTTTCTGTCACTATTCGAGTGACTTTTCGCGATCTAGCAAAAATCAACAAGCCAAGACAGGTTGAAGAGTTATTTGGTTAAATGTGAAAACAATAACGGTTTCTTACCTGCGCTTTACTGTCAATTGAAACTATATAACGTTTCTCCTAAACGAGATTATTGGCAATCCAGTGACATTTGTGTACATAGAGGCAATGTGGTGGTGGCGTCATATCCTTATTACTTCCTGAATTTTTCCTCTTCAGTGGATTGAAATCAAGGGATTCACAGAACAAAATAGTTAATACCGCCACCTACTGGGCTAGAGTGTGGATTAGTTCAGACTCCATCCCACACTGACCTGTATAACTCATTGATACAGTGTGTAGACAAAATAATGGATACACCAAATTAAAAGGTATCATATTTTGAAGGAGTCTACACATGTGTTTTACATTAATAGCAATAATAATTACCAATATGTTTATATATATATAAAAACATTTCAAAATCAGCACTTTAATGAGTTTCTGTGACGGCACGTCCCACTGCTTGCCGCCAGAGGGCGTCATTGGACACTTGATTATTCCCTGATTGCCTGATTGTATTATTCATTAATGGTTTTATTGTTTTGAGTGGATTATTGTCTCTGTGTTTTCACCTGTGTCTCGTTTGCGTTCATTATTTAAGTTGTCTGTTTTTTGTGACCTGTACTCAGTCTTTAGTTATCTTGCCCAGAGTTACTGCCAGCGGTTGTATGCCTACCAGGACTCTTTTGTGTTTACTCCTTTTTGTCTTTGTGTTATTTGGGTTAACTGTTTTCAAGCTCTGTGTTTTGGGAACCGTGTTACACTTTTGTTTGTTAGCCGTTTTAGTTTTTGTGTTACCTACCGTCACCTCTGTACTGCCCAGAGCTTTTATAACCTCAGTAAAGATTTTAATTTTTCATCACATCTCTGTCTCCACCTCATCTCTATGCTTGGTTCACTTAATCACCAGTCGTCCCGTTACATTCTTTCTTTACATGTTAAGTATGGCTATGTTTTATCCATAGTTCCAGTTATTTTGACATGTTTATCGGCAAAGGCAGCTTCTGTTTGTCAACAAAGGTAGCTCCAATGTCATCAATAGGCTAGGAGAGCCTATCATATATTTTAATGGAGCATAGGATTCCTGGCAGCACCCCTTCCAGGAAACAATTTAGATGCCCTTCTTTGTACTTTTTCCAAGAGCTTCTATATCTTTCTTATAGTGTTATGTCCAGGCCAGAACTACCCACAGTACTCTAAATGAGGGTAAACAAAGGCCTTATATACCCTAAGCCATTACCTTGTTTGATTTATGCGCAATACATTTTGTTAAATATCCCAGCAACCATTTTAACTGCTACAGCACAATGCTTAGATCCTGATAGACTTTGATCAAATACTACTCCCAAGTCTTTTTCAAATTGATCACATATTTTTGCTCCTCCCATAAAATACTCCTGTCTTAAATTTGTTTCCCACAGGTAGAACTTCATATTGATCTATATTGGATGTCATCTGCCAGGTTTCTGCCCACATCTGGATTTTAAATAATCTTGGATTACTTTAGTAGAATTCATTTATGTAAATAAGGAAAATCAGAGGTCCCAGCACTGATCCTTATGGGACTTCACTGCCCACAGCACCTAGGTCAGATATGATCCATCTTACTGTTACTGTTTGTATTCTACCTTGCAGCCAATTTCAAACCCCACTCTGAAATAACTCCTACAATTTCTATTAAATATATTTAGACAATGAGCCTCTCGTGTGGTACTTTGTCAAATAATATATCATAAGCCTGGTTAAATTTTAAACAATTTGTAGCTTTCTCAAAGATGTTCAGAAGGTTTGTTAGGCATGACCTCCCCCTGAAAAAAACCACATTGGATATCCCTTAAGATACTGATATTTTAGAGGAACAATTGATGAACTGAATAAACAGAATAAACAGGATATTTGAGTAAATGACAGGCCTGTGTAGTTCTCTGGGGCAGTACGGTCCCCTCCAAAATTATTCACACCCTTGATAAATATGAGCAAAGAAAAAGTTTTGTTTATACAATACTAATAATACAATTAATACTAATACAATTGCTCAGAGAAAAAGTTAAATTTTCCCCAGAAGATGTGTCACAATTAGCGCCCAGCTGGGACTCAGTTGCCTGTAGCACTGCATGTAGTGCAAACTGTGGTTCTCCGCACCACACTCCAATCCAGTTGGTGGCGCAATGCACAAAACGTGATGAAATTACAGCAACCGCACCAAAATAACACAAGAAAGAAGAATAAGTGTTTCTATTGGCCGGTCTTGTAGACATGTTTTCGGCTGACGGCGTCTACTGGTTGCGTCATGTCGTTTAGCGGAAGCGTGGCTTTGTGTTGTGGAGAAATGGAAACCGCTTGGGCGTAGAAATGTAAGTGAAACCCTTTTCAGATGTTTTCCCCCAAAACATAACTAGTAACTATAGCTAGCTGGCGGTCTAACTATATCTAATAATCTAATTAGCAAAATGTTCTAATTGCTGTAGGCTACAACCTAAAAGAAAGTGTGTAGCCGAGTTTATATTCGGCGTGCTTGCCTCTGTTGTGATTCGTTGGTAACGTGAATGTTATCTTTTACATGACGGTACAGTACTATATTTATAGCTGGTGATACTGTACGTTAGCGTGTAGCCACTCCGCTAACTAAACACAGCTGAAAGATAGCTAACCTTAAATCTCAGGTGCTTTTAAGCATCTGTGTGTCTCAGTTGCTAATAAGTTAGCTAGAACTGTATTAACGTTAATGTCTCTAGCTAACTATCTAATGTTAGCTAACGTAATGTTAACCACCAACATCAAGCAGTTAATCAGGCTGTCTTTGTGGGTTGGCCATTTAAGACTGCGGGCATCATGAAAACATTATGACCTGGAACTTAAGTGATCACAGCCAAAACGCAGGTTAGCCAGCTAACGTCATTGTAACATCATTGAAGCAATTACACTATACACGAAGGTATTCATTTATTAGTATTTTGTATCATCATTGACTATATTTTAGTATGTAGTGTTAGCTAGCTAGTATAGCGGGGAATCGGCAACTGTCTTGGGTTTGAATAAAAGCCGCCAGCTAGCAAGTTTATAACGTTAGTTGCTAATGTTGCTGTTGTGATGCATAATAACGCGTTATTAAATGCACATGCAATATTTGTTGATATTGTAAAGAGATCAGATTGCTGCATTGTTCCAACAACCCACCCCTTTACAAGGTTCCTCACGTCAGTATGAATTGGCGGGGTTGACAAACTAACAGTTTACGAAAAACTAGTTTCCCCCTACAAATAACTATTGACAGCTTTTCTGAAGTGGTGGCACAGGGTAGCTTGATTGCTGATCGATATAAAGAAGTAAACTGAAACAGGGAAGGACGTCCTGTGCATCCCATGAACAATAAATGTCCTATATTCATATGCCAGGACTTTAAATCATTCATTCAGATCAACGAATGCGCTCATTCTCATGTGCTATATGACACGTGATTCCTTTAGAAAGAGGTTACATTTTTTAATTGATAAAGAGTTTGGCTGTAACAAAACCCAGCATACACAGTGTGCCTAGGAACGAGGTTGAGAACCTCCTTCTCTATTCTCAGGTCACTCTCACCCACTGAAATATTCTGGTGAAAGATTGCATCCTTTCAGATTTCAGAACGTTTCATGGATGCATGATACATGAGTTTAGGCTCATTAATACCTATCTCCACTGAGGTACACAGGAAACGCACAGTTTGGGCAACACTTCAGTCTAATTAAACAAAGGCTGCTGGAGACCCATTCATTTGCCTGATGCTGTTTTCCAATTTTCCCATTACTACACTGCGAAGTCAGTTCGCTAGGGCCTATGATTAGCATGTGCATCTGAAAAGTCAGGGGACCCTTTTTTTCTGAACTAGCCTGACTTGTAAATAAGAATTTGTTCTTAATGGCAAATTCCATTGTAAATAAGAATTTGTTCTTAATGGCTTGCCTGGTTAAATAAAGGTTAAATAAAAACTAAAAAGACTAGAGTAATTGATGTAAGGGTTACCCTGGTGACTGGAATCCTCCCTTCCTTGGCTATGGCCAATTATGCAGCCCACACACATCAAGCACGAGTGATACACCATGCACCATTCCAGAGCCCTATTGTTTTTAGTGAAGATGGCAAGCTCCATTGCTTTCCTGTATTTATTTTGTTTCCCTGCATACTCAAGAGTGAATGCCGGAAAGGGCCATTGCTACAGCATGCTTATCTTGTACAGTAAGGAATATTATTTAGCCCCCAACAATTTCCCTTTCTTGGTAGTCTAGGGCCATAAACCTGACATGTAGAGGCCTTTACATGCAGATATTATGCTGATGCTAAGTCTATTTGAAAATAAAATATGAGGTGATTTTGTCAATATGCCCATATGAATACTGTGCTATCACATGAGCCTACTTGTAAGATGCAGGCTGGAGCAGTTTGCTTCTGGTGAGATTTCTCACCCCTATCAAGTGCATTGACGATGTTGCCTGTGGTGTTGGCTTCCCATTGGTGTTGTGCAGTTGGTGAAATGGGCTCCCTGGGCAGTCGGATTCAGGCCTCATCGAGGGGGGCAGAGGAGGTGGCAGAGGAGAGCTGCGTGGGTGTAGGGCACATCTGCGACTGCAGGAAGAGGAAGCGCAGCTCACTGTGTCAGTGTGACAGCGAGGGCGAGGAGGAAGACAGCCTGCTCAACACACCACGGAGGTGAGATGCCACATGCATACAATTTACCGCTCCTTTTTCAAGATACAGTATGATATCAGGATGATATTGTTGGTACTTTGCTGACAAACTACATACTTTCCATTTCCTGAATACCTCCCCTTCCTCATGGCCTCTTATAGTTGGACCTGTTGCACACCATTTGAATGTTTAATTCTTCTCTTACTGTACTAACCCTGTCAAACTGCAACAGGAAGAAGTTGAAAAGCACGTCTAAGTACATCTATCAGACGCTTTTTCTCAATGGGGAGAACAGCGACATCCAGATCTGTGCATTGGGGCAGGAGTGGAATCTGCACAAGGTCTACCTGTGCCAGGTAAGTTAGGGGCATTATTATTATTAACTTATTCCTTGCAACTGCATTCCATTCCTTCTATTATACTTTTTCCTGATTTGTGATTTTGTGAAAGAAGATTCTGCTAATATCGACTGCAATTAAGACCCAAAGTTAGCCACTTCCAGAAATATCAACAACAGTTTTAATAGCATATAGATATAATATAGATATAATAGAAATTAATTTTATTGTTTTCAATTCAGGACAGTGTAATTCACTGTGCTGTATCCACACCCCGCAGAATTGTGGTTGGGGGCCTCAGATAGTGTAGCTTTGCGACTGCAAGCTGCCTATTACAGCCACGGTTTGAAACCCGACTGTGCCAGACTGACCCTGGCTGAGAGCCCTGATCAGGGGGGGTTTGGCTGTCCACCGCAGGGGGAGGGGGGGAGGGTGAGCTGGCACAAGGGTATCTCCAGGAAGTAGGTGGGCAAGTTCCATCTCGGAGGAGGCGGATCATTGCTGGCCTTGGGGGAATTAGCTTGCCCCGTAGAGACAGGCAGCAAATTCGTGGGGGAGGGCGAATTGAGAGAGGGTATAATTGGCCACTAAATTGGGAGGAAAAACTGGAAAAATCTTAAACAAATGAAAAAAAAAAATATATATATATATTGTGGTTGGCGGCATATACTTACTTAACATTTATTCAAGATTATATTTTTCTTGATCTTTTGTATTTTTTACAAACAAATCTAAAACTTTCAACACACATCATTCTTTGTCAACTAGTTTAACAATATCTCCTTCTTTCATCTCCTGCTTCCTTATCCCCTCCTCTCAAGTCGGGGTATTTCTCAAGCATGTTCAGTGGCTCCTGGAAGGAGTCTAGCATGACCACCATTGAGCTGGAGATTCCAGACCAAAACATCGACACAGAGGGTGAGCTCTTTTCGAGAGGCACAATGTTCTTTCACGAGTCTTGTATAATATAAGACGCCTGAGAGCAGTGGTATTTGTTCTTGCCCTTGGAGAGCAGTAGGGTGGATGGTCATTGTTTTCACCTTAAAATCAGAAACCAATTCAGACCCAAGAAAACTGGTAAAGTGAGTTAACTGTGTAATCAACCCCTTGAATTGTTTAATTAAACCCTGAGCATCAACGAAAACCTACATGCCCTGTGGCTCTCTCAGGGCAGTGAATACCAGTGTTGATATTGAAGGTTTGATATTTCTGTTTGTGTGCGTGTATAGCGTTGCAGGTAGCCTTCGGCTCACTGTACAGGGATGATGTTTTGCTCAAGCCCAGTCGAGTCGTCAGCATCCTCGCCGCTGCCTGCATGCTTCAGCTGGTCAGTACATCATCAATAAACCTGATGACTAACAAATTATTTAATATTGTATAAATAATTGGAGCTAGGATTAATTGTTTGATTAATTGAAGATGCCAAAGGTTACATAGTGGAAAGATGACCCATTATTAGGCTGATTAATTGGAGAAAATATAGGTTGAATAAATATAGGCTGTGAGCTCTGGTGCTGTCAGAATTGACATCTGCAAATGTAACTTTAAGCATTCTCATTCTTGTATTTATTCATATTGACATTGTAATACAAGCTCTGTTGGAAAGCTGTTCATTTATTTCTTAACTACTTAACAATCATGGTCATTAGTCAAATATTTAGCTATTCTTTTAGCTAGATTTGGGGCACAAGACCTAACAAGTGTGGGGGAAAAACAGGTGGCTGAGCAGATTTAAAAAAAAAAAAAAAAAAAAAAAAAAATAAAAAAAAAAAAAAGTAAGTAATCTGAATCATTTAGTCATGGTCATTTTATAGTCATGGTCATACATTTAAAAGTTGTGAACATACAAATTATTCGAATAATTAATAATAATAAATATAAAAATAATAAATAATAAAATCATACGAAATACCAAAACGGCAAACAGTAGAATCACAAGTACAATTTGCCAAATAATTGTATGGTAGTACCATATCGATTATAATACAGTCATAACCGATAAGTGTTGGGGTGGGAGAAAGAGGCCAGTTGGACTGATGAATATAACTTTGAATAATATGAAATAGGAATAATCTCTGTGATCTTTTCCAAATGCAGTACCTGTACATTGTACTGTGTAGCCTCAGCAGTCCCTGAGGATTTGACCTGCACAATCAGTAAATTGTCAGGCATACGCTACGTCAGCCATCAGGTGTTCTATAGTCCACTTATTTCTAAAAGTATTGTAGTAATGCTGATGTTCCTTTGTGTGCAGGATGGCTTGATTCAGCAGTGTGGGGAGACCATGAAAGAGACCATCAGTGTGAAGACCGTGTGTAGCTACTACTCTTCGGCTGGCTTGTACGGGCTGGACTCGGTCACAAAGAAGTCAGTATGACTTGTTTTAACCGTAACCTGTTTAACCTGTATAAACAGTATACAGTACTCAGCCGCTTTGTGTGTGTGTGTGTGTGTGTGTGTGTGTGTGTGTGTGTGTGTGTGTGTGTGTGTGTGTGTGTGTGTGTGTGTGTGTGTGTGTGTGTGTGTGTGTGTGTGTGTGTGTGTGTGTGTGTGTGTGTGTGTGTGTGTTACAGGTGTCTGGAGTGGCTTCTCAATAACCTGATGACCCACCAAAATGTGGAACTCATGAAAGAACTTGGGTATGTGTTATATTCTTTTCCTCTTTGGCTCATTTGGTCCAATTTTGTGATTCATTTTCTCCACAGTTTTTGCTGATGGTATGGATTCTCGTTCACATTGGTCACATTAAGTTTCTTGCTTTATTATGACACGAATAGGGTTGGGTTTCTATCTGTACCCATAGTCAGCAAGCTAAGGTAAATTTAGCTTTGTTTTAAGTGGCATAAACATGTTTGTGCTGCATCGGTCACAGGGCATAAAGCTGGCATGTGAATTGCTAGTATGGATTAATTGACCATGGAAGCTATGAACAACTGTCTGCCCATGATGCCATGTACCTTAGCCTCATTGTCAGGCTTATAGCCTGCACTTGGCACTTTACTAATGAACTAATGGTCAATTTCTTCTTCTCACCAACCATGATCTTTTGTGGGTGGGGCCCCAATTGGAGGTGTAATTTCAAATGCAATTTTCCTGGCCATGATGTGTAACTAGCAAGCAGCAATCCTGAAGTTTTAATGTTTACAATAAAACCTCTCGCTATCTAGCTAGCAATCATAGCCTGTATCACTCACTACATGACAGTAAATTAATTTGTGCCTAACCTTACATACTTAGCCAGTGAGCTAGTTTACTTTAACATTTTAGGCATTTAGCAGACACTCTTATCCAGAGCTACTTACAATAAGTGCATTTAAAATGGCAAGAATAATCACAGCTAGAGCAAGAGATCAAAACAGCAATAATACAATAGATGCCATTGTGGACAGATGCACACCACACCTAAAAAACAGGGAGAGAAGAGTTAGTACGTTTTACTTTATGTTTATTTTAAATGAATATATACAGTGGAAATGTAGTCTGAAGAGGTGGGGTTTAGTGGAAGATGGCCAGCAATTCTGCGGTTTTGACCGAGTGTGGAAGGTCATTCCAGCACTGGGGGGTCAGGGCAGAGAAGAGGCAAGGCCGCGAGGAGCTGCTGGGTGCTTGATGGGACAGGACAGCCAGTTAGCAAGAGGAGGCAGACCAGAGAGGTCTGGCTGGGGTTTAGGGTTTGATCTGTGCCTGGAGGTAGAAGGAAACAGTACAGTACCTCCCTGGTATGCCAGCACTAGTGATTACATACTGGTATTACTAGTATACATTTTGACTCACTATTATACATTTAGAACTGTATTGTACGGACTAATTTAACAAAATTTCAGTACACAAAGCAAAATTGTGAAACAGGATTTTGCTTTTTCTAATTGTTAGCCATGTCAAATTAGATGACATGATGAGATTAGATTACAAACGTCATACCGTAGGCCAGGCTTGATATGTACAAATTGTCCCTTGTTCAGATGGCAGGAGGGGGGTAGACAAAATGGAAACACCAAATGAAAAAGAGCTTTGAAGTAACTAAATTACAATTTAAAAGGAGTCGACACATGTTCCATATTAATGTCAATACTAATTGCCAATCTGTTTCTGCTATAAAAGACGTTTTACAATCAACACTTTAATATGTGAATTTCTAATGCAACATGAGAGATTTTTGAAAGGGGTGATTCAAAAATGGCGATTCAAGAATGGTTTCATGAACACCAGGATGAAGTCAAACACCTTCCATGACCTCTCCAATTCCCAGTATACATCATTGAACCTTTATTGATGGTCTGGAATGTAGAATGTGGAGTAGATTCCCACCGCCTTCATCTCTCTTCAAGAACTGGAGGCTTTCCTTCTCAAAGAATGGTTCAATATCATACTATAAACCATTAAAAACGTGTATAACACCATTCCAAGAAGGATTGAACCTGTTCTGAAAGCAAAGGGCAACCAATTTCCTTATTAGTTAATAAATATGAATATATTGTCCATTATTTTATCTACCCCCTGTATATCTTGATTCAAAATGAACAAATGTTAAAAAGATGTTGCAGTGCTTTCAAAAAGGAATGTAATGAACACTGCAATGAATCTTTGAAATGGAAGACTCTGAAATCTCCATATTGCCATACCACTGCTAGTGCCAGGGGGAGATCGGGGGGAGATCATCACTGGGGGTCAAGAGGAAATACAAGTAAGGGGTGAAATGAAAAACCTGATTAAACTTTAGCAAATTCAATTCTGATTGATGCTGGCTAAAACTATATAATAGCACCAGTCAGTTTGCAGGATATTTGGGGATCCAATCTCACAAACTAACTTCCCTTTCCAGATGCTTTTGAGAGAGAGCATGTGGGATCGAGACTACATGTGCAGTGTTTCCCCTAAGTTTTGTTTTCTGGAGCCATGTGTCACATTTCATGTTGTGGTGCACAGTAATTTTGATTTGTGAAATTACGTGTTAAAATCCCTCACTAAGTATAATATATTGATCTGATTTAATAATTATTGCACAGGATGCCAATTATCAATTAAATCACCAGGTTTGTTCATAGGAAGAGCAATATGGTAGATCAACCTTTTAAATTAAACCACATTACCACAATTTAATTCAAAGTAAGAGCTGGTGTATTGATAAATCAATCAATCAAATTGTATTTGTATAGCACATTTCATACAGTGCAACTCAAAGTGCTTTACACAAAATGATTAAAAAGGGGAAAGAAGAGAAAATGGAAAATAAGATAAAATGAGTAAACCAATCTACAGACATAGGTTTATCACCTTAACAAACATTAAATCCGAGACATAAAAATGACATGTTACAATCACAAAAGAGATGAAATATAAGAAAATGATACCAAACCAAGTTTATCTCTCTCCATAAGGCACAAACACATGCAGCCAGGAACAAAGCACAATGAGACAAAAGTTTGAGCCAGGACCAGATCTCCCCAAGAATGCAGGAATGTGTAGAATCAGGCCCCCTCCTCCCTGTCTAGCTCATGCATAACAATTTGGGGGAAGCCTGGTCCCTTTTTGCATTTTTATTTTGGATCAATTACTACCACAAGACTTCTTCAAGGTCATAATTAAAATGATCCTCTCAGGGTGAGCATTGTAGTGACACCAGACATTGATGGGGCCTGGGGAAGACAGCTTGGTTTATACAGAGATGTGGGTCGATGTATTATTTGGAGAAACATAACATGCTCGGGCAAAGAATATCACTACCATGTGACAAGGCCAATTGTGACACATGCGCTTTGCTCTGGTGCACCTGATCCATAATTTCCAGCTCATACAGTGCCGTGAAAAAGTATTTGCCCCCCCTCCTGATTTCCTCTATTTTTGCATATTTGTCAAACTGAATGGTTTCAGATCTTCATACAAAATGTAATATAAGACAAGGAGAACCCGAGTAAACACAAAATACAGTTTTTAAATGATTATTTCATTTATTGAAGGAAAAAAGTTATCCAACACCCATATCACCCATGTGAAAAAGTAATTGCCCCCCTGAACTTGCCCCACCCTTGGCGGCAACAACTGCAATCAAATGTTTCCGATAACTGGCAATGAGTCTTTTACATCGCTGTGGAGGAATTTTGGCCCACTCTTCTTTGCAGAATTGTTTTAGTTCAGCCACATTGGGGGGTTTTCGAGCATGAACTGCCTGTTTAAGGTCATGCCACAGGATTTAAGTCCGGGCTTTGACTAGGCCACTCCTAGGCAAAACCTTCATTTTGTTTTTCTTGAGCCATTCAGAGGTGGACTTGCTGGTGTGTTTCGGATCATTGTCCTGCTGCATAACCCAAGTGTTTGAGCTTGAGGTCACAAACTGATGGCCGGACATTCTCCTTCAGAATTTTCTGGTAGAGAGCAGAATTCATGGTTCCATCAATTACGGCAAGTCATCCGAGTCCTGAAGCAGCAAAGCAGCCCCAGACCATCACACTACCACCTCCATGTTTGACTGTTGGTATGATGTTTTTATTATAGAATGCTGTGTTAGTTTTACGCCAGATGTAACAGGACCCACACCTTCCAAAAAGTTCCACTTTTGACTCGTCAGTCCACTTTCCCAAAAGTTTTGGGGGTCATCAAGATGTTTTTTGGCAAATGTGAGACGAGCCTTTGTGCTCTTTTTGGTCAGCAGTGGTTTTCGCCTTGGAACTCTCCCATGGATGCCATTTTTGCCCAGTCTCTTTCTTATTGTGGAATCATGAACACTGACATTAACTGAGGCAAGTGAGGCCTGCAGTTCTTTAGATGTTCGTCTGGGGTCTTTTGTGACCTCCTGGATGAGTCGTCGATGCGCTCTTGGAGTAATTTTGGTAGGCCGGCCACTCCTAGGAAGGTTCACCACTGTTCCAAGTTTTCTCCATTTGTAGATAATGGCTCTTACCATGGTTCGCTGGAGTCCCAAAGCCTTAGAAATGGCCTTGTAACCCTTTCCAGACTGATAGATGTCAATGACTTTGTTTCTCATCTGTTCATGAATTTCTTTAGATCGCGGCATCATGTGCTGCTTTTTGAGATCTTTTAGCCTACTTTACTTTCTCAGACAGGTTCTATTTAAGTGATTTCTAGATTCAACAGGTCTGGCAGTAATCAGGCCTGGGTGCAGCTTGTGAAATTGAACCCAGCTTTCAAAAAAATGTGGTTAATCGGTTGATTTATTAAGGGGGGGAAATTACTTTTTTACATAAGGCCGGGTAGGGTTGGATAGCTTTTTTCCCTTAATAAATGAAATCATCATTTAAAAACTGCATTTTGTATTCACTCAGGTTATCTTTGTCTAATATTAAAAATGTTTGATGATCTGAAACATTTAAGTGTGACAAATATGCGGAAAAAAAATCAGGAAGGGGGCAAGTACTTTTTCACGGCACTGTAGGTAGAATACCAAAATTGGTGTGTGACATAGGCACACGGTGTGCTGGACCACGTTGGTGCCAAAGCCACATGCCGTAGTCAGTTTTGCACAGTTTATTAGACTTGGACAACAAGCTAGCTTTAGCTTTGGGTCGTTAAAATCTACTTCCACCTCATTTGTGGCACCTTGATCCTTTTTCGTTTTGTAATTTAGCCAGTTTTGGCTACAAAGTGAACTTCTGAGTAACTTTTTTTTCTTCAATGTTTATATTATTTGTTTATACATTTACACAACTCATATAAGGTGTGACCCGTCTGGCCTGTCTATTTCTTGGCAGGGTGGTGGTAGTGGAGCAGTTGGTGCAGTCTTCTGACCTCTTTGTCATGCAGGTGGAGATGGACGTCTACACAGCACTGAAAAAGGTAGATGGCGACATTGTCTCTTGTTACACTAGCGGTGGACATAGTTGTAGAGTACAGTTCTGAATGTGCTGTATACACACTGCTGGTGTAGGTTGTAGCTTTTTAGTATACATACCAATTTTGCTAATATCAGTTTACCATTTTAAATTATCCTGAGACAAGTGATTCTAAACATTATTAGCTTTCACTAAGGAGCTAAAAAGAACACAGTTCTTATTCTAAGAGAATGCTTTGCTTGAATATTGCTGCATCCCACCAAATGATTATAATAGATGTAGGCTGGAATACAAACAAATGCATTTAGTCTACTTTAGAGAAAATGCAACCCAAATAAACCAAAATAAACCTTCCCAGATTAATCCAGAGCCATATCTAAAAGTCTGTTTAAGGCGTCATATCTCTCTGTGGTGGCGGAAGTAAAAGATTTTAGCCAATGAATATTTGTATTCACCGAGTGAATGGCACCATTGGTTGCATCTGATTAGTTAGGCAGCCATGCTCAACATAGCTGTACCCACCCTGTCACGCTAAATGTGTTTGTTTGGGTTGCACTTCTCCAGTATGCTATATCCAGCTTCATCCTGACTATCTCCATAGTTGCTACAAATATTAGTTAATCACTTTGTCCCTAAAATGCTAGTATAAATATAATAAGCATAATAATATTCCTTAATTGCAACTTTTTTTTTATTTTTATGATTGTTTTATTTCATTAAGTTACTTAAAACCGTGGGGCAACAGGCGAACATGTTATTTGGACAGAAGATTTTTTCCCCTTTAAAAAGCTCCCCCCTTGGAGTTGGCGGATAGCTCTAAACGCACCTGTATGTGGCTGGTCTTGTATTAGTGTGAGCTACCTATCCGGGACGCGGTTCGAAACCAGTCTCTGCCAGACCGGCCCTGGCCACCAGCCCCGATCGGGAGCAGCGTTTGGCTGTCCGCTCCTGAGGGAGGGGAGAGAGTTGCACAAAGCGGATTGTTATGACTATAAGGTTAGCTCAACTGAAGGTTAAACTGAAGTCTTGTCAGATTTAATTGTATTTAAGATAAGTCTGTTTGATTGAATTTAGGCCATAGACTTTTTACTATTTCTATTATTGGGGACAATAACTAAATTAGCTTATATGGAAGGTTATCTACATACTTTTGATAGCTTTGTGGTTTTAAAGATGGATAAAATATTTAATCATGCAGATAATGAAATGTTGAGGCCTGCTCAGATGTGTCCAAAGGCCAGTTTACATCAAAGATGCGCAACAAGACGAAACTGGTTTAGAACGTTGCAGAGAAATGAACAAACTACAAATACAAACAATCCGAGTTCTCTTTCAACACACACAGAGACCCTCGCTACTCTTCCATTGAGAGTTCTCGGGCCATCGCCCACATACTGCTTTAGTGCGAGTATACTTGCTTCCACAAGCGCACAGAGAGACAGACCACTCTTCCGTGTGAGACCCCTCTCTTCACAATCACACAGAGAGAGAGAGAGGCACAGACACTATTTCAGTGTGCCCTCTCTCTTTCCCAGAAACACAGGAAGCACTCTACTCAGTCACTTTTAACAAACACACACAGAACTCAACACAGACTCTGCATCCTCCGACATGGAAACCCCCTTCCAGGGAACAACACTGATGCTAACACTCAATACTACACGATACGAAAAGTGTAATGTCAAATGAACTAAACTAAACTAAACAACGGAGATGGTATATTATACCATTAAATGTATCCTGGCATAACGACAGAGAGTAAGTTTACTCATTCTACCGATGAGAGAAATGTAAATGCATCATCAGTATTTCCATATGTCCGCCAGGACATTTGATGACTTGCTTTGTTGGGTGTCCCCGCTCATTACACATCAAAACACGCACAGTGAGCCAGCGGGTGAAGCAGATTGGCTTGCCATCAGCCTCCGCTTTCTTGCCTGCCTCCATAATTTATGTCGGTATTGCACCTCGCGTACATGTATCCTCAATAGTTTTCTTGAGGATGTGCACAAAGGATGCTCCCAATGACTGCAGGATATGCGTGGCAGACATTTTATGTACGCGTACGCATATTTAAAGTGAAGTATATTTAGGCCTTTAGTCGCTTTTTGTGAATGTTTCCCTTTAAAGGCTAAAGAGAAAGGAAGAATGTTGTCATAGTCCACAGAGTAAATATCGTAGGAGAAAAACAGTCTTTGATGTGCACTTGTGATATTAATCATGAAAGTGTGCAATTCTCTCTCTTTCTCTCTCAGTGGATGTTTCTCCAGCTCTGTCCATCCTGGAACGGCCCAATCAAGCAGCTCTTAGCTGATGCCGACAGCTGGATATGCAAGCGCAGGACTGGTGGGTTCGCACGGATATCTTTAGGTTTCAGTTGACTAAACAGCTACGTCATTTACCAGATTATGGAGGCCGGATGCAAGAGAGAAAAAAAAGTAGTGGAAGTGGATTTTAATTTTGAAAGCACAGACTCAGATTGACCTTGTGCTGTGTTACAGAGCTGGGGGAGGAGGACGCGTTCCTGAGCACGGCCCAGGGGGCGCCCTATGGCCCCGTCTTCAGGCAGGTGCGGCTGCAGTACATCATCAACGATCTGGCCTCTGCCCGCATCCTGGAACGGGACAACATCCTGCCTCACGGTAACTTCTGACAGTTTGAGGGAGGAGGGCACGGGAGCACATGCTAAACTTTACTCATGTAAACTCCCCCGTCACTGAAAGTTTTAAATCTTTGCTTTAATCACATTCAGATGTGTCAGGGATGCGTACAATAATTTGAGTGTCAATTCTGATGACACATGACAACGCTACCCATGTTATTGTTACCATGGCGATCTGTTAAAATCATCATATTAGAAGGGTGCAAATCATTTTGTCTTTACATTTTATGTACTTATAAAGTGCATCATGAGTCTCATAGGTGATACATTTGTAGATGCTGATACACTTGATTTCTCATGATACAACTGTCTACTTCACATCAAGCCCTCAACCATTTCTGTGCAATGTGTACTTTTGGAGATATTAGTATTGGTGTAAAAGTGGAGAAAAACAGGCGGAAATAGACATTTTTAGGCCTTGATAGGAAGGGGTTAAAGACCCTGGGTACAGCAGTGAATCAATAAGGGTGGGCTGAACTGACTGGGATTTCAAATAATATGCAACAATGGCCCAAAATCCCTGTGCAACATACAGAATCTAGTGAGTAACAACAAAATATATGCAGACTGTATACTGTGCATACAATCTGCGATTTGCAAAGACCCTGGAATATAAAGGGGGTTTTCATTGGTCAAGTGATCAAGGGCAGGTAAAGGTGTGTTTGTGATTTGGGTACTGTTGATTCAGGTTTTCATTTTGTCCCTTGTGTTCCTCAGACTGGCTGTCGGCTGTGTACAAACTCCAGTGGTTTGCCATGCTGCGGACAGAACATGACAACGATATTGGGTTAGTGTGCACCCTTTTAACAGAGGGAGTTCATCTTCACATCGCGGCCCTGAAACACCCCCTGATGAATTTTCATAAGATGCATCAAATTGGAATGTTTTGGCTTAACGGTAGAACTTTCAATGTTAAAAATATGGAACTGAATATCTGGCGGGTCTATAGAATCTGTGGCATTATTTAGTAATTCCGAGAAGAAAGTTATTTGGTACTGTGTTGTATTCGTTCCCCAATGAAACCTTTATTCCTATCAAATAACTTATATTCCTATAAAAGTTTCCACTTGAAAGGTACATTCATTCAACCAATATTGCTATCCAACAATCTGATGTTTTGCTTGTAATATGTAGTAATTATGGAGGGCGTTGGTCAAGGCAACAGGGGAGTGGCAGGGTTGCCTTTATTTTGCCACAGCATGGCTGTGGAGGCCTTTGGAACAGTGGAACTTTCCAGGGGTAGGTTTGGAACTCTCGAAGGGTGTGAGACTGAGATTGTGAACTGTTGCCTGGAAGGTTGTTCCAAAGGTCATAATCAATCATTATTTAATCAGTTAATTGGTGTGCATGTAAAGTGAGGATTTCAAAAATTCACAAATTGTGTTTGTGTGTGAGAATGTGAGTGGGTGTGTTGACTGTGAATTGTTTGGTGGTTAGTGATTGTGATTGGGTGTGTGACTGCCTCACAAGTCCCACCTGAGCCAGGCAGAAAGTAAGCCTATTTAAGAGCAGGTGGGGCGAGTGGGGAATCAGTTGTTAGTCTTGTCATTCATTTGTGCATATCGAGAGTGTTGGTTGTTAGTCTTCTCATTCATGTGTGCGTATTGGGTTGTTAGTCTTGTCATTCATTTGCGTGTGTGTGTGCGCATGCATATCGTCTATTAAGTATTGAGTGTTGGTCTTGTCATTCATGTGTGCATATCGTTGGTGTGAGTTTTGTCGTTTAATGTGAGTGTCGTATCAGTGTGGTTCCCCGCAAGGGGATTTCCACGTTGGAGGACGCAGAGTCTGTGTGTGTCTAAAGTGACTGAGTAGAGTGCTTCCTGTGTGTATGGGAAAAAGAGAGAGGGTGCACTGAAATAGTGTCTATGCCTCTCTCTCTCTCTCTCTCTCTCTCTCTCTGTGATTGTGAAGAGAACTCCCACTAAGGCAGTGGAGAGTGTCTCTGGGAAATGGGCCGAGAACTCTCACTGAAAGAGTGGAGAGTGTCTCGGGGCTGATTGTTCCCCGGAAGGGATTCCCACCTCGGAGGAGGCAGGCTTTAATTTAGTTGTTCATTTAGTTTTGTTTATTTTGGTTTGTTATTTTAGTTAATTGCTTGATACAAATATCCATCTGCCATATTTGGTATATTTAGATTTTGTTTACATTTAAGTATCTAAAACTCAGAATAAGTGTGCCGAGATGAAATTATGTCCTTCCAGAGATGCTAATTTAGTTGTTCATTTAGTTTTGTTTATTTTGGTTTGTTATTTTAGTTTTGCTTGAGACAATTATAATAAATTTTTATTTTATTTTGGCATTTGATCTAAAACTTTAACAATACATATTGACAAAGCTTGTATCGTTTTCATAACAATTATGTCATGCAAAGACCCAAAGTGCATCTCAGATTGTGTGCGGTCACTAGGCTGAATAGATTATCCAACTTGGAAATACTGTCATTGTGTGACTAAAAAGACAGTCAGCGAAGATTGGCACTTTTAAATGAAAATTATACAAGTAGGCTAATGTATCGATATTATTTTGTAATATCTTTGTGTAACACATCTAGGGGCTTAGTAATGAGTTAATACATAGCTAGTGAAACCAACCCCATACAGGGCTTTTAATATGACAATGATGCAAAGAGGAAATATGAGAAGTTTGCCTCTCTGACAATATGAAAGAGGGAGAAAAAATATAACATTCATTATTATTATGTTAATTTCATTCAAGATAATAAAGCATATAAGTTATACCAAAACTATTGTAAGCTGGTCATTTTATCATTAACTTACCAATTTTCTTTCCTGAAACTGGGAACCGGAGCCAACAAGGAAAATGCTAGCCTGCTAGTTAAGCAGGACATAAGACATATTTTTCATGAAAATGATTCAGACATTGCTGTTTTAAAAGGTAAACAATTGTGAGCTTCCAGATTGCAGTTGGCTAACATAGTCAGGGAGCTAGCTAGCTAGCCAGGCAGTACTGGAGATATTTACATGCCAGGTTAGGTTTTCTAGTTAGCCAATATTGGAAATATTTTCACAGCAGATTAGGTTTGCTAGTTGGCTAGCTAGCTAGGGCAAGTAAAGTGTGTTCCTCATTCATCTTTATAAGGTAAGGTCTTTTGGAAAGCTAACAATCTATTTGCAGCTTGCTCGTTAGCAGCTAATGCCTAGATTAAGGCTTTAATTACCGGGCGTCTTTCCTGAAACTGGGAACTGGAGCCAACAAGGAAGGGACTTGCTTGCTAGTAAGTTAAGCAGGACTTTAGGCATATTTTTCATTAAGATTATTTAGAAATTGCTGTTTAAATGGTGTTGTGAGCTTACTATGATAGCTTACATACCCAGGGAGCTAGCTAGTCAGTACTGGAGATATTTACACAGCAGGTTACGTTTGTTAGCTAGTTCGGATGAGTGAAGTCTGCTCATCATGAATCTTCATACAAGATAAGATATTTTGATGAGCTAACAATCTATTTGCAGCTTACTTGCTGGCTAGCTAGTTAGCTAGCTAACATAGCCAGATAGGTAGATAACCAGTATTTAAGGCTTTAAATACAACAAATTATTATGGTTTGTTAAAGGTGTCTTCTTTCTAAGCTAAGTAGCTAATTTTACAAGTGGAGTTTGTGCAGTATGGTCAGCAGCAGCAGCTTGGTCGTTGTTGGTATGCTGGCTAGTTAGCAAGCAAGCAAATGATTAAAAACTTTGAATATTTAAGAAAGTATTTATCACAAATGTATAAAAATCACAAGCAGGGTACACAAGAATAAGCTGAATTTGTGTGTGAAGTCTGATGGCTATACATGAAATATTTTTGGTCAAATATAATTTTTCTTTAAGAAAATATATTGTGGCAGCCTGATGGGCTGCACTAGGAAATGGCTGCCTGGCCTACAACACATGGCAGCCCCAAAACACTACATTACCCAGCAGACCACAGTGACACCTGAGAGAAGTCAAGCAAACGGGACTAACGATCAGCTGAAGGCCATTTCAAGGCCTATTTAAACTGCTGATTCCCACTACACTGGGAGAGGAGTAGGAACGTGTTTGGGAAGGAGTGCTGTGTGTTTGAAGAGAGAGAAACCTGTGGAAGTCGTTGACCAGCCAGGATTTGAAAAGGAGTGTTGGAGTGTGTTTGTGTGTTTGAAATTGGATTGCTTTGGAATATCGACTACGGACTGGATTGTGGACTTGGACCTGGATTTTGGATTGGATTGGACATTGACAAAGAGATAAGGATTTGCGGACTTTGTGTTTGTATTCTCCCGAAGACCCCACCCTTTGTTTTGTGTTGTATTAGTAGTTAATCAATTATCATTTTGTTTATATTACTGCCTCCTCTGGGTTCTTTAACTTGCCTACGCCCTCTGCAAGGTCCGTGAGTGTCGCCCAACCCCTGGGGACACCACATATGGTGGAGAATGCGGGCAGAGGGCATCACTGATAGGCAAGAGGAGGTAGTGCAGCAGGATTTATGTTTGGTTTTTGCAATGGACTCCACGATGGAAGAGATGCAGAGACTGAAGAGACGGGCAGCCATGGTGGAGGACCGATGGCGTGTCACCCTCCGTGAGGTCCAGCAGCTGAAGCAGAGTGCCCAGATTGAGCTGTGCAAGGCAAAGGTGGAGTTGAGTACCTCAGAGGAGCGCCACCTACTGGCAGTGATGAAATTGCAAGAGGAGCACACTGACTCCCTGAGAGCGCTGGGAATCATGGCTGGGGAGCTGGAAAAGGAGAAGGCATCCCTTGTTGATGAAGTGAGGCGGGTAGAGGCCCACAACCTGGCGCTGGAAGAGAAGGTGAAAACCCTATCCAAGATGTTGGAGGGAAAGAACCGACAGTGTTGGGACATCCAGGAGTCCCAAGACCAGGCTAAAGAGGAATATGCCAGGGCCTTGGAGGATGTCCAGACCGAGCTTGCCCAGAAGGAGGCAGAGCTAAGGAGAGAAGCGGAGAACCATGCGTCCGAGGCGGAGCAACTCCGGAGCCAAGTGGAGCAGGAGAGTGAGAGAAGGCGGGAGCTGGAGGCTCAGTTGGAAGAGGTGAAGTCTCATCGAAAAGACCAAGAAGAGAAGATTTTTGTTTTGCAGGAACTTCACCGAACCACCTCTACAGCCCTCCTGACCGAACAAAAGAGGAATGAAGAGATTCCTCTACTGCGAGAGGAAATACAGGTCTTGAGCGAGAGATTGGACCGAAAAGAAGCACAGCAACGGGCTACAGAAAACTCATTTTGTGAAGTCCTGAAACTCCAAACCGGGACTCTGCTGGATCTACAAGAGCGATTGGAAAGGGTGAGTGAGGAATTGGAATGTGTGACTCGCAAACCTGACGTGAAAGATTCTAGTACCCAGGTGGAGATCTCACAGCCAGTGGAGCTGACAGGAGATGATGACCAGATGGGGGAATCGAAGTGGGAGCGATGGTCCTCAGTCCCCCTCAGCCTGCCGGACCTTGGAAGGGGACTAGAGGAGCACTTTGCAGAGGATGAGCTATGGTGGGACCATGGCATGGAGGAAAACCTCTTGGTGATGGATGAGGTCAGGTGGGACACCCAACCATCTCCTGAAGTGGTGAGTACATCTCCTTCCCTAAAGTTAAGAAGACAGAGAAGAGGAATGGAGATTCAAAGCTCTCACTGGAAAAGAAACTCAGAAAAGAACGGAAGTAAAATTAAAAGGATTAACCGTAGCAACCGTTTATGGAGAATAAATGCGAATGTGAAAAAGAAATGTAAGGATACCGCTAACCACGTGTTGGAGAGTGTGTTTTCCCCAGTTACCCCACCTGACCCCCTGAAAGAAAAAGGGTCGTGGAGGAAAAGGCCAAAGAATGGACTACGGTGTAAAGTGCTGCACAGGGTTCGCTGGAGCAGCCATGGAAGGCTGGTGAGGACCAGAGCAAGGGTGGTAACTGTTCTGTCCATGGAGCCCAGAGCCAGTACCCACATGTGGCCAGTTGGGGGCAGACAAGGTGAGCGACTTTTGCCATTCACTAACGGCGTGCAGATGCTTTTTCAGGCAAACGGAGACTGTGGAATCTGGACGTTTGACCCGGGTGGAAAACTGCCTGAGTGGACCTGGAGAGGGGGACCCTCCTGGTGGCCGCTGGACATAGGCCGCTCAGCCCTCCCGAGGTCAGAGCTGAGAAGGAGGGTGTGTGGCAGCCTGATGGGCTGCACTAGGAAATGGCTGCCTGGCCTACAACACATGGCAGCCCCAAAACACTACATTACCCAGCAGACCACAGTGACACCTGAGAGAAGTCAAGCAAACGGGACTAACGATCAGCTGAAGGCCATTTCAAGGCCTATTTAAACTGCTGATTCCCACTACACTGGGAGAGGAGTAGGAACGTGTTTGGGAAGGAGTGCTGTGTGTTTGAAGAGAGAGAAACCTGTGGAAGTCGTTGACCAGCCAGGATTTGAAAAGGAGTGTTGGAGTGTGTTTGTGTGTTTGAAATTGGATTGCTTTGGAATATCGACTACGGACTGGATTGTGGACTTGGACCCGGATTTTGGATTGGAACGGACATTGACAAAGAGATAAGGATCGCGGACTTTGTATTCTCCCGAAGACCCCACCCTTTGTTTTGTGTTGTATTAGTAGTTAATCAATTATCATTTTGTTTATATTACTGCCTCCTCTGGGTTCTTTAACTTGCCTACGCCCTCTGCAAGGTCCGTGAGTGTCGCCCAACCCCTGGGGACACCACAATATATATATATATATCTATTTCCAGCCATAACATTTCAAGAAGTTAGGCTTTTGGCAGCCAACCTAATTTTGGCAATAGGATTAACTTCTGATGGTTAACTGTCTCTGCTGTTGTTTTTATATGTTTCTCAGGCCACAGGAGGCTAACAAAGACGAGTTTGATGTGAACAGTATGAGGTGCGGCAGAAAACTGGCCAAAGATGGAGACGTAAGTGAGTTTTCTCCACCTCTGTCCTCCACCAATTTCTCTTATTCCCTGTGCTCTATTGGCATGGCACACAAAGGAATGAACAATTTTGTACAGATTAAAAAGCAAACATTTGTCTTGTCATTATATCCATCATACAGAGGGTGTAGTTTATAGCAAAGTATTTAGTGGGGTCATGCACTCATGTCACAGATATCTGTGGGATCCATGCTGCAAATCCATGTGTTTTACTATTGGATTTCTGTATTTAAATTGCCAAAAGCATTGTTACAATGTTAAAACAAAAAGTACTACATTAAGTGTTTATAGCCAAAGACCTGTCCAACACCTGTTCCCAGTGAACTACAGAAAAAGAAAGAATAAAACAAACAAAATAATATACACTACCGATCAAACGTTTTAGAACACCTCCAGTTTAATGTTTCAATGTACTCTGAAATTAAAGCATCAAACAAATAAACAATTGGAGATAAAAAATAAATAATGGAATCGTTTTGTTTTACAAAATATAATCAAAATTTTGACTCATCAAAGTAGCCACCTTTTGCAGATATAACAGCCGAACACACTTGTGGCATTCTTTCTACAATGGAAATCAAATATTGTTTGAAAAGTTCTTCCCAACACTGTTGCAGAAGCTCCGACAAATGTGTTGCACTTGTAGGTTCCTTTGCTTTCACACTTCTGTCCAGTTCATCCCAAACCAGCTCGATGGGGTTTAAGTCTGGAGACTGTGCTGGCCATTCCATGATTTGAAGCCTACCATCTTGTTCTTTTCTTTGAAGGTAGTTCTGACATAGCCTGGAGGTATGTTTTGGGTCATTATCTTGCTGTAGGATGAACCCCTGACTAACTAGGCATAGACCAGAGGGTATTGCATGGCGCTGCAAAATGCTGTTGTAGCCCTTTTGGTTCATGGTGCCAGTCATTCTGTGCAAGTCGCCAACTCTGGATCCAGCAAAAGAGCCCCAGACCATCACGCTTCCTCCTCCATGTTTGACAGTTGGTGTCACACACTGAGGAACCATCCTTTCACCTACTCGACGACGTACAAAAACCCTGCATGGTGAACCAAAGATTTCAAATTTTGATATATATATATAAGACCTTCTTCCAGTCTTGAGTAGTCCACTGGCAGTGCTTCATGGCCCAGGCAAGCCTCTTTTTCTTATTTTGCCATCTTAGCAATGGCTTTCTTACTGCCACTCGATCTATCAAACCTGCAGCTCGAAGTCTTCTCTTCACAGTTGAAACTGAGACTTCCTTACTTCGACCAGTGTTAAGCTGTGCTTGAAGCTATTGTCCTGTGAGCCACCTATCCGGCAAGCTGTTGACTCTCAGAAACTTGTCTTCTGATTTTGTTGTGGCTTTGGGTCTGCCGGACCTCTTCCTGTCAGTTTCCAAGTGCCTTTTGATGGTGTAGGAAACTGTACTCACTGACACCTTGGCCTTCTTTGCAAAAAAAGGAAAGACCTACACTTTTAAGGGCTATAATGGTCTGTCTGTCTTCCTTTGTTAATTGCCCTTTTCTCACCATTATGATAGCAATATACTACTTTCTGCAGTGCAATATTGTCCAAATAATGCTTCAGAGGGTGTAGTAAGTCTGTTCCAACACTGCTTTTATACAGACATATGGTTTGTAAGTAATCAACAAAAGTTGGGACACCTGTAGGAATTGTTTGCACCAACTTTCAAGGCTCGATTTACTTCCATTGCTGCAGAACAGCTGTAAGTTGTTAACTTATTCCGTCTCAAAGGAAGCAGAGTTTGCTGCCCTCTGAGAATTAGCTTGCGTTGTAGAGACGAGTGGTGGACTCGTGTGGGGAGGGTAAATCGAAATAAATAGAGGGTGTACATTCACTTTATGCAGCAAAATAGGAATGAAAAAACATGCATACAGTATTTATGTCCTGTGTAGAAGTCTGCACCAATTGCATACAACCACTAAAATAAGGAAGGAAATGATAGAGATAAACTCCTACTGTTTTTTAAGGGTTGTCATAGTATTTATTATATTTATTATTTATATGTTACACTTTCAGCGCTGTTGCGTATTCTTAACGTACAGATGATGGTAGAAAAAAGGGCATGGTGCTAGTTTTATTTGAGTAATTAAATTCTGTCTGCAGTACTGCTGGCGATGGACGGGCTTCAACTTTGGGTTCGACCTGCTTGTGACCTACACTAACCGCTTCATCGTCTTCAAGAGGAACACCCTGAGCCAGCCGTGCGGAGGGTCCGTCAGCCTACAGCCGCGCAGACACATTGCATACAGGCTGCGTCTGGCCTCCTTCGATGCCAGCGGCAAATTGGTCTGCAGCCGCTCCACTGGCTACCAACTCCTCACTCTGGAGAAAGACCAAGTAAGAGAGGAAAGAGGGAAATGGTGGTTTTTTATTTTCGTTGTTTTTTTTTTTTGTGAACAAGTAACAATATTTAATAAGTTAGTTATTGTTCCCTCAATGCACAACAATCATGGAGATAATAATCCAAAATTAAACTGTGTAAATAAAGGTGGAAAGAGTCTGATTTAATGTTTTCATTTCAGGTTGTAAGGCAACAAAAGGTGACATTTTTGAGATGATGTGTAGACTTTAAAGGGGCACTGTATGTGTGTGAGATGTGTTAGAGCCTATCCATCACACTTAAAATACTACAAAATAAAGCTAAAGCCCCCGTGATGAATAAGATCAACTTTCAAGGTGCGATAACTTTGCCGTCATCCTCTCAAATACTATTGAAAATCATGAAATTGAAATAACAAATCCATGTTTTCTATACATGAGAAATGTATTTAACCATGAATAATGTGATACATCAGGTAGATAGCTAACAAACTATACACTCTTTAGCAAACACATTTGAAGAGAACAGAGGGATAGTTAGCTTCTGATCGACAGAAGAAATTGCAGGATCCTTACCAAATACTGAAAGTTCATATCCACTAACACCGATGACATGAGAGAAGTTGTTTGTCGTCTTTGAATAAGTAGAAGCAGACCCTCCTGTTTCTCTCTTAATCTGATGACCATCCAGGGAAATTCACAAAGCATGTTTGGGAATATCACTTGGCCGTGTGTGATCCCCCCACCCACCTCCCAACAGGAATACGTGGTGATGAACCTGGATAGTCGCCTGCTGGCCTTCCCGCTCTACGTCTGCTGCAACTTCCTGTACACTTCCCCAGTGTCGGGCCGCCGAGCCGATGCCCCAGAGCCCGAGAGCAGTGCCCACAGCGTGTCCTGACCTCGCCCCCGTCAGGCCCCCCCTGTCAGCCAAATCCGGCTCCCAGGCAATGCGACGGCCTCAGAGGAGGGTCCTTTCACCCTACGCCCCATCACACTCCAACCTGCATCATTGTGCAAAAACAAATGCACGAAAACAGAGACCAAAACGACCAAGCCCTCTTTCAAAACCACCAGGACTGTAGGCTTTGAGCCATTCAGCTGTGCGTGCCTCAAGTGACGTTACTCTTCTTCTGGCCTGAACTGAGCTGTTGACAACATGGAAAGTTTTCATTGTCTTTTTATAAAAACGTTTTTGTTTTTTTCCTTGACTTTTTGTTCATATTATTGGCAATGTTTATTATTATACGCAGTTATGGCAACTTCATTTCTAGGTATTAATAACAAGAATGCAAAGATTTTCTTTATGAAATATTAATTTGATTAATTATCGCAAATATTTTCAAAAGAACTAAATTAAGTTCAATGTAAACTAAGTGTGACTCACAACTGCATCTAATGAGCAAGACTGACATCATAGCCTATTGAGTAAGTGCTTTAGGGTCAAATCCCTGTGATGCTTAATTTTTTTGGATAAGGTTACACGCAGTACACTGTATGTACATCTTCTTACTAAACCTTTGGAATTTTCATGGTTGTAATACAAGTGGGGTTTTATGCCATTTCCGTGGATGTTAATGTATGCCTGTTACATTGTGAACCGTCCATTTACTCCCCGATCTAAGAGGTTTGACATTTATTTTGGACTAAAGTAGTTTGGGGAGAAACAACATTTTGGGTAATGTGTATATTTTTGTTGTAAGTTTTGGTGTATATATACATTTTATAAAAAACGTGTTTGTTGGTTACACTTGTTTTACATTTTTTATTAAATCAACCATTTTGTGTTCAAGTGAAAATGCTGTCCTGTTTACTAATACCAAGTCTATAGTTTATAACATAACATGAAGCTTTTATACAAAGCGACGTACAGTAGTGAATGCATATCTCTCTCTGTGTATATGCGTCACGTGCCGGGCGACACAACCTGGATAGGAACAGAACAGCAGGACGCAGGGTGTGGAGTTATCGGCCGGCAGACCGGCGTTTTATTGATTATTCACTCAGAGAGGGAGAGAGCTGGTTCGACTTCTGACAACAGTAAATAATAAACAAAAGGTATTTGACCTTCCCCCTTACGGGTTCTGGACTAAAACGACAAACCGAAGTTACAAACTAAATCAAAGAATTGCTGTTTCGGCACAACACACCGCTAACACACAGGTTTAGACTTTTCTGTCGGTTTTCTTTGCAGTCGTCTCTCTCAGCTCTCCGCTCCTAGATCCAGCCCCTACTGTGAGCGCAGAGCCGTTTTAAGCACACAGGTATGATTAGATAATGCTGCACAGCTGTGTGCCCTAGCTGCCCTGCCAGTAGCTGTGGCCGTCAATCATCCCGATCCCCCTGCCTAGACCGACACCTTCCACACCGTGGTTACAGTGGGAATCGAACCTGCAACCTAAGCGTTATCAGCGCCATGCTCTACTTACTGAGACATACAGAACCAGATGTTTATAGTTACTGTACTGTTTTTTATGTGTTGGTTATATAATTGCATCATTTAAAACTAAAATACACCTAAGTTTAATTAATGCACTACCCAATGTTGGGTCATTTAGGTTTAATAGTGATGTGTTACTGGAAATCCCTCTCCCCACCCCAGTTTATTAGCCAGATGTTTTGTTTTCACCAATGCTTAATTGAGCCATACAAACCAGTTGGCATTAGATTAAATATTACATTTTTGTATGTATGTTAATATAGATCAGGGTTTCTCAAACTTTTTTACTCCACGACCCCATTTCATGGGTGGGAAAAAATCGCGACCCCATACATAAATGATGCAATGGTGCAATTACAACGCTGAAAAACTTTAGTTCAGAAACATATAGCGACGACAAATGAAGCCTGTAGCCCCCGTTCGTTTGCTGCTGTTGCAGTTTTAAGCACGGTTTTCTGTCCTTGTAAAACTTTTTGTTTCCTCTGAAAGAAATCTAGCAGCTTT